>JARWLC010000013.1:91834626-92476438 GCA_033318265.1 Phyllotis vaccarum | reverse complement strand
ACCCAGTTCCTCCTTGCCAAGAGGTGAGGATAAACAAAATGCCATCTATTCCTCCAATGGACCACGATTCAACCTAAGAAAGAGAGGAAGTCTTGGGAAATTGGTGGCAGAGATGGAGACAGAACAAAGCTAGCTAGCATGGGCAACTTAGCAAGACCTTGCTTCAGAAACAAAATCAAAATGAAATGGCTTGGAACAGTGTAGCTCAGTGATAAAGCACAAACATTTCAACCCTCAATACCTCATACCTCACAAGAGGCTGGGGGGGGGGTGTTACTTGAAAATAACTACTAGTCTAGGATATGGTAGGTGAAATAGAATATATTGTAATGATGAAAATATTCTGGAATACACTTGACATCACTAAATTGTTCATTTCAAAATAGTTACAAGTTAATCAGCAAGCTGTCAATTGAAGAAGAGCAGGGAGGGGCCATATGGGTGTTTGGAAGGAGGAAAACAAATGGAGAAATGGTGTCATTATATTAATCTCAAAAATAAAATGTTTTAAAAACTAACCCCAGTCAAGTCATGAGAAAACACAATTTTGCATCACTTGACCAAATAATTGATCAATATGCCTCAGAAGTATCAAGGTCATGAAAGATGGAGGAACCATCACATACAGTGGGAGCCCAGGGTGAAATAACTGAATGAAATATGAGATTGTGGACAGGATCCTAGGACAGAAATTTTTAAAAGAAGGACCTTAGTCGAAAAACTGATGACAGCATATGATATTTTCAACATTAATTTAGTATTATGCCAATGTTGTTTTCCCAGTTCTAATAATAAGTACTATTATTATGAAAGATGTCAGTCAATAACAGGGAAAAGTGGAGGATGGCTATGTGAGAACTCAGTATCACTTCTGCATTTTTTCTGTAAGACTGAAGTCTGCTTAAAAGAAAAAGGGTTTTATTCATTTATGTTCTACGTTCACTTGTGCTTCACCTGCATGTCTACCTGTGTGAGAATGTCAGATCCCTTGGAACTGGGGTTACAGCCAGTTGTCAACCGCCATGTGGGTGCTGAGAATTGAATCCAGGTCCTCTGGAAGAGTAGCCAGTGCTCTTAATTGCTGAACCACCTCTAGCCCCTCAAAATTAAAAAAAAATGTTAAAAATCATTTCATGCTTTCAAAAACAAGTAGTAAAATATACTCTGAACTATTAACTAGTTTAATATGATCAGTGTTCTCTTGAAATATTCAAATCATAAACAAACAGCCCTCCAGGGAATGGTGAGCCAGCAGACAAGACTAATCAGAATCTACTGACTGCAAGATTGATGAACCAGCACCATCAACATGAGCAATGGCTGCATAACACGTGAACTGTTGAAAACACTGTACTGTCATTCTGATTCTTGTAAGAACCACAGATAAGAATCAAGAAAGATTGTACTCTGCCCCCTTCAGAAAGTAGACCCAGACCTCCATCAGGGTCCATGTTTGGATATAAAATGAATTCTCTGGCCTCCGTCTGCGGATTAGCTCAATTTTGACATAGTCACACAGTTTCTGTAACAGAGAACTTAGCAGAGCTTCCAGAGCAAGCTGTAAGGCTCTCCCTGTGCCTTCTGACTAACAAGAGTCAAGAGTGGCAAGAATACCCTGTGATCATAAGACTATGGGAACTGACCCTCAAAGTTCTCATCTACTGTGTCACAAAAGAACTTGACAGTTCTTCAAAGCACAAACCAGCATAGGGGAGTTCACAGCAAATTATATCTTTGGATTCTGAGAAAATGGCCAAGGCTCTATGAATATGTACAAGATCCATTTGCATCCCCCAGAGCAGCGCTCTCCTGGGACATGATTCCATAGGCTGCAGCTCTCCCTACCCCCCACTGCAGGATACAAGTGGTCATGCTGAAGTCTCTGTGCTTTAGTGGCAAGAGTACAGCCCATATCTAAACAGAGACGAAATTTATTCAGCCTAGTCTCTACGTTACCTCAACAGAAGAACCAATCCCAAAGCACAGGACACCAAAAAAAGCCCTTCTTTTTCTTTAGGTCAAATGTAGTCAACCCCATCTTCTATTTTCTTTCTCCCAAGGGACAGACCGAACTGCTATTTCCTGTCTTCATCTTCCTGCTTCCTCCTGACTCACTGACTAACCAGCCCAGCTGTGACTCCTAAACTTCACTCTATGCTCCCATTTAACACCACCCCATCAATGGGCTCCAGCAAGGGCAGCCTGGTGAGCCCCAGTCTGAGAATTCTACCTTCTTAACTTCCTGCAGTGCTGAGAAGGCGAAAGCCATCCTTCACAGTGAGTTGCTGCCAACACCATTGCCCCCTTGGCCCTACATGAGGTGAACATCTAAAAAAGCAAAGTCCCTAGTACAATATCCAGAATGATGCATTCCCCAACAAGGCCCACCTCTGAATTATAAGGACCTGTGAAAAGCTGGCAAATTGCAACCAAGATTGCTAGTCAGCTGGCATTAAAACATGGAGAATTCTCCAGGTGAATCTAACATTACTGAAAGAGGTCAGAGTGATAAGATGCTAGCCCGAGTTCACCTTCTTTAAGGACCTAGAAAAAGAACAGAAGCCAAAGAATGTGGGCAGCCTCCTGAGGCTGGAAAAAAGAAGAGATTTTTCACTAGTTTCCAGAAAGAAATATGACCCTGTTAACACCTTAATACTAAACACATGCAACCCATTTCAAACTGCTATAGAACTGAAAATAGACTTGTGTTGTTCCTGTAGCTATTTGTTAGGGCAGTGTGGTGGTTTAAATGAGAATACCCCCATAAGCCCATAGATTTGAATGCCTAGTGGAACTGTTTTGGGAAGGATTAAGAGGTATGTCCTTATTAGGAGGAGGTGTGTCATTGGGGGAGGGCTTTGAGCTTTAAGAAGTCAGTCTCTCTCTCTCTCTCTCTCTCTCTCTCTCTCTCTCTCTCTCTCTCTCTCTCTCTCTCTCTCTCTCTTCCTCCCTCCCTCCCTCCCTCCCTCCCTCCCTCCCTGCCTCTCCCTGTCTCTCTCTACATCTCTTGATTTGTGCTTATGGATTTGGGTATAAGCTCTTGGCTGTTATTGTCACCATGCCTTTGTTCTACAATCATGGACTCACTCTCTGAAACTGTAATCCCCAAATAAACTCTTTCTTCTATAATTTGACTTTGTCATGGTGTCTTATCACAGCAACAGAAAGGTAACTAAGACAGAAAGTAACAGGAAACACATAAACCTAGTTATTAAATGCCATAGCTGCATGTTTGGGGTCTAATGAATAATCAAGTTTTAATTAAATAAATCTATCTATAAAAAGTCCACAGCACTTTCATGTCTAGTGTGATAATATAGCTCCACACCTAGTCTCCATTTCCCAGCACTTAACAACAAAAAAACAGGGTCCAATAACTAAAAACATATGTGGTTTTATGTCACAGGGCAAGTTCTAAATAGAACACTTTGCTTGTGTCATTTTATGAAGTATCTGTTTGACACAGATCTTTAAAAAGAAAACCCACTCAGAGTTATTTCTGTAACTGAAGGTGGGCAAGAACGGGGATAGTAAAATGAGATTATTACTTAGGAAATGAGCAATGGAAGCTAAGGCTCTTCTTTCTTAACATTTAATATAACATTTTGCAACTAAGGATGATGACACCAATTTCCTTTTGGGACCCATTGGAGCGCTCAGTGTCTGGGTTCAAGTCTCAGTATTACTCTTCAGTAGCTTCAAAGGTTTTGTTGTTGTTGTTAATGCAAACTGTTCTGGCTATTTGTTTACCTGGTGCCATAAATTCACAAAGAGCTAGAGTTGACTCTTTTCAACATAATTTTCTTATACTTAGCACTCTAAATCCACAGTGAGACAGAGCCCTCTTTATATGGCAGGTGTAGCTGAAAAGGAAAAAACATGGAACTCGGCATCCTTTTTGCAATAGATTTGGGTCTCCTACACTCCTTCCAACTAGATGAGAGGGAAAATTCAAATTCTAACCCAGCCCATCTGACAAAGGTCTTGCTTATTGATTCCTATTGCCTGGACCAAGGAGTTAAGGATACCAAAGGATAGCCTGAAAGTAGAAAGTAATGATTTCCAATGCCAGGACAGCAGGGCCACTTAAGCTCTATTTTCAGCAAATCTCAGTTTCTTAGGAAGCAGCATATGGCTCCTACCATTCTCCAGAGTATGAGAACATCCAAAGGTGAAGCTGCCTGTGACAAATAGTGTGGTGCCCAAATGAGTGGACACACATAACAGCCAAGGCAGACTGCCAACACTCAAGCCAATGGAAGAGGCTTCCAACTATCCACCATCACACTGCAATCTCCACTATTGAGATTATTTGAATGGGAAGCCAGCTGACAGGACTTTCTACTGCCAATTTAGAATATGGAAGACTGTGTCTTTGACAAAGACAGGAGGACATTTTCTAAGCAACTCCTCCATAGTGGAAAGAAATGATCCTGCTGTAAAGAGCAGGGTCTGGTTCAGGATAAAAAGTTTGAACCCAGCCAGTACAGGGAAGAAGAAAAGCATCACTCACTTGGGAGGGGTACAGGGCCCAGCCAACAACGCTTCCCTAAAATGCAGGATGAGAGTCCTGCAGAAATAAACATGTGGGCTCCCATATCTCAGATCAACACTGCACAACTCAGAGCACAGAAATGTACTGCATTACAGACCCAAGAGGAAGTGTGGAAAGCCCAAGAGCTGACCACAAAGTAGATTCTTCCGTGGCAGAGCCGTGGCAGAGAAACTTAGTAGGAAACAGCAAAGCAAGTAAGTCTGCCAGCTGCCCCCAAAACAAGGTACAAGTTTTATAAGAACCTAATCACAAAATGGGTTATTTCTTGGTCACGTCAATGCAAGGGAAACTCCTATTAATGATTAATCAAGAGCCATAGGAAGATACTCATACATACAGGACAAGTGGTCTGGGCATAAATTCTATCATGATGTAAAAATCCTCCAATGCCTATGTTTTTTAGGCCATTCAAAAGAAACTTACTTTCAAATATCTAAATATGACTTACAACATGGCCAACAGTAGAGAAGACTACAAGGCACTGACGGCTTTCTCAAGTGACCCTTACCACATGCCAATTTCAGGCAAACAGAAGGCAATAAATAAGGTATACCAGTAAATGATGAGTTATCCCGTGGTTTGGGGAAATGTTACTCTGCCTTTAGATTGATGTTGTTTCTTCTCACTCAACAAGTATTTTTCTTTTGCTATCCATTATAGTGACATACCATACTAGATGCAGCTACACTCATGTGAATTTGAAGACTGTGATCATGGCCTAACAACTGGGGGTGGAGGTTGCTAATGTTCACAGAACATGAAAGTTGGGGTCCTAAAATCCCTGGTTTTCTCAACAAGCATGTGTTTCCCCTGCAAGCACCAACCCATCTTGTATGCTTTTGGAAGCATCTGAGTAAAGGTGTGGAGGAAAAGAAGGAGGTGGAATTAGCAATGGCTACAAATGAAACTCCTGTTTTTCCATTCTCCAGCAATCCAAGTAAAACAAAGGGAAATAAGCGGTTTCAAGAGCCGCCTCAAAAAAAAAAAAATCCCTCTTCACCAATTGGTGATTTCTTCCTGTTCATAACTACTACACTATTACATTTATTTTAGTTAAACTTGCTATTCTAGTCTGTCTCCTAGCAAGAATTGTCAGCTCCAGGCTCAAAGCTAAGATTTCCCTAGACAGGCTCAAGGACAAAGAGGGACTCAAACAGGCAAAGACAGCAGAGCCCAGGGAAGCTGTGAATAAGCACTGCTAGAGCCAGCAAAGGAAACATGAGTGTTGTTGGCTACTAGAAACCCCTAAGTCATCACCACACAGAGTTTGTCATAACGTGTATAAAAAATGGGTGCATGTGAATGTAACTAGTTACTCACTTGGCTCTTTGTTGCCAAAAGAAAGAAATTAACGGCAAAAGAAAAAATACATATTTTGAAATCAGGCTGCCTCAAGGATTGTGAACCAAACTATAATTAATCCCCCTAAAAGCATCATGTCCAAATAAGAACACTGAGGATTAGAACATATGAATGAATCTAGGGGTGTCCAAACTTTCAGGTCCATGGCTTATACCAGAAAATACCTGTGTATCTCCCTGCCCTCTTCACCCTGAATAGCTGAACACACACACACTGAAAGCCAAAACTGCTTTAGGAAAAAGGAGTTTGTTTAGTCTACCTACTATGTGCCCAAAATGTCTGATAAAGGGTCACTGCACACAAAAGTGGTGTGCTAATGAGGAGAGTGTGTGTGTGTGTGTGTGTGTGTGTGTGTGTGTGTGTGTGTGTGTGTGTGTGTGTGTGTGCGTGCAGGTACCTCTTCCTCAGTTGAGACAGGTGCATATTCCAGGATAGCTAGCCCATCAGCTTCTGGGAATTCTCTTGTCCCCGCTTTCCACCTTATCATAGGAGCTCTGAGATTACAGTGATGTATTATGGCATTTAACTTTATGTGAATTCTAGGGATCCAAACATAAGTCTTTATGCTTGTGCAGCAAGCACTTTATTGATTGAGCCATATCCCCACCCAGATTTTGTTTAACATTATTTGAGCACTAAAGGTATTCCAGGATCTTAATAAACATCACAGCATGTAATCATTGTGACAGCACTCAAGAAACCATGAATACAACAGTAATTGGAAATGCCCTTCACAAACAGAATGTTGAAAAACAAAATGACAGGGTTTTTGGTCACTAGTGAGAAATGATGTAGACCTCAAAAATATGGTTTGTTTGGGGGAATATTGGGACATTTCAACTCTATGAGTCACAAACTAATGGAAAACAAGACCCTGTCCTCAACAAGTTTACCAGTTCTGACAATACTTTAACAATATATGTTCAGCTATGAGACTCACAAAACATGGTCATATGGTAAAGCAGAAACTGATAATCATCTCCAGTCTCCATTTTCCCCTTCCTCTTTTTAGAGACAGAGTACGTTACTCCCAAAATGGCATACAGAACAATGACCACTGCCCTTACATGTGTCCACAACAGAAGTCCCAGCACCTGTGAATATGTCACTCAACAGAAGAGACTTTGTAGGTCTCAGATCTTGAAATGCTACCAGCTGACTAAGTGGGTCTGATATAATCATGGGGAAATCTTAAAAGATGAAAGAGAAAGGCAGAAGAGCCAGAAAAGGAGATGTGATGAAGGACACTGAGGACCGATTGATTTCAGGAGGTGGTCCCTTGAAGCTGGCAAACCTAAAAGAGGACTATGCCTATCTTGGTGTTCTAAACTCTAGAACTATTTGTTTAAGCTTTTAAGTTTGTGATAACTTGCTATGGCAACAGAAAGAAGCACTCCCCACCATCAAGTTTTGTTGGCATATGGTTGCTCAGCTGGAGGTTACTTTTCTTTTTTAACTTGATTTTTATTCATGTATATGTAAGTGCTCACATAGAGGTGCCTGCAGAAGCCAGAATACAATATAGGATCCCTTAAAATTGGAGCATCTAATGTGAGTACTGGAACCAAATTCCAGCCCTCTGGAAGAGCAGCTCTTAAGCCACTGAGCCATCTCTTCAGACCCTTGGAGATGACATTTCCATAGACTTGTACAGCTACATTTGAGACTGGAACTACATTCTTGCCAGGGGTGTTTGTTCATGGGTAGAACTGACTGTGATGCAACCAGCAGCTTCCTTAACAAAGGTAAACTGCCATGGCATGAAAGATTCAGTTGTGCTATGGGGTCAGCATGAACTATGCCAGTAAGAGTAGGAGCCTCGTTCCAATGCCCTTGCAGAGCATAGCAGTTTTGCCAACCGGAACAATCTTGCAATCAACTTGAGAAAAAAGGAGAAGGCTATACCTAGGAAAACAGCTTATCTTATATCCCAGTATATCTGGAAGAGCAAATATTGTTGAGAATGGGAGCTGCAGACATTTTTACAGTTTGGAAACATGTAGTTTGAAGATACATTAGGCATTGTCTTCTAAAACTGCATATTCACCCATTTATCCTTTGATTAAAATGTTTCTTCATTCATTGGTTTGCTCATTCATTAATTAAGAGCAAATGCTTATTACACATACTTTTTGGAACTCAAGCAAACTTGAAACCCAGCAAAATCACTCCTTACTATCACTTTTAAGCATATGTATTTTACATGTGTTCCAGAGACAAGAAAATGGTGATAAGAAAACACTGGAAGCAAAGTGTCAATCAGCTAGAGATAGGACAAGCACACAGTAACATAGACAGTGGAAGGATAAAAACAAATGAACTGAAACACTAGAAACAACAAACAAGTCTCAGTCCCAACCCCAGTTTTCAACTAAAACCAAGCAAAACTACACAAGTGTTATGAAGGTACACATATAATAAAATTATTTCTCTAAAGAGGAAATAATGACTTTTAAGAAGACTCCTGGTAGATGTTCCTTCCAGATCAGAAAGAAAGGAAAACAAAGAAAAAACACAAGTGCGCCGAATTCTTACAATAAAGAATGGGTTCCCAGTCACACATTGACAAAGATGACTGCTGCAGCCTATATAACATCAAATATCCCATCTACATTCAGAATATTTCTAATATTGTACCATGTGAAAAGGCCTCTATGAGAACCGTATGGAGGATAAATTCTGTGGTTGGAACACAGAAGAGAAAATGGGAGGTGAAGGTATACACAAAAGACTCCACCAAACATCTATCACAGAGCCAAGCAACAACTTCATCTCTGAAACACCATCATTCCTCTATTACTGTTGATTTGAACTTCGGCAGCCTAATTTATGCTTAATTTGTGATTTCATTTCAGGTTTATACTTGTAAATGAGCTAAAAGCAAAAGCAGTTTGTATGTAGTTAAATGCTTGCATTTTCAAGTAACATTATTATTTATATAGTTTAAAGCAATTAAAAAGGAAATTCTGACACATGCTATCAGATGGATGAACCTTAGAGATAATATGTTGAATGAAATAAGCTAGTCACAAAAAAATGAGCGAACTCACAGTATGACTGTATCTATATGAGGTACATAGAAGTAAATTCATAGACTAGAAGTCGAATTACAGCTGCCAGGAAGATAGTAAGAGCTTCACTTAGGAATATGGAAGGTTCTGGAGGTGGTTGGATGGCAGTGGTGGTATCCACAATGTGAATGTTCTTAACAACACTTGGATTCACACTTGGGGTGTGTGTGTGTTTGTTACATATATGCCAACAGTGTACATGTGGTAGTTAATGAACAATGTTCAGGAGTCAGTTCTTGCTTTCCACCTTCTTAGGACAGGCTCTCTCTTGTTTCTGCTGAATGCTGAGTACTCCAGGCTAGCCAGCTGGAGAGGTCCTAGCCAATTGTCCTGTTCCCACATCCCGTCTCCCTTAGGAGTGTGGAGACTTCAGATACATACCACTACACCTGGATATTTTCACATGAGTTCTGGAAATTGATCTTGGGTCATCAGGATCATGTGGCTAAGCACTTTTACCTGCTTAAGCCATCTCCCCATATCCAATACAGTAAGTTTACACTTTGTATGGCTTATCACGATAAAATAAATACATGCCAATAAACACTCAGAAGTTTAAGGCAAAATTAGAGTCTGTGGGAAACAGCTTGATTGTGAGGGGAACTTCAACATTAGTCATTTGAGCAAGCCTATTTTGAGTTTCTAAATCTCCAACTGAAGGGGGTAGCAGCTGCGAGAAGTTGGTTTAAAGTTCAGAAAATTGTCTTCAATATGATGGGCTTTCCTGAAATGGACTTTTCCTTCTTTCTAGATAAGTAGAATTTGCTCATAGGTCCTATGCTTCAACCGCTGTTTGTGTAGTTCCTGAAATGACCATACCACAATCTCCTCCCAATTAGTAAAAGGAACAGTAAGCAAAATGTGCCTGTGGGTGACTCTTTGGCTGTCTTCCAGTCACTATGTTCCAGATCTTATACTTAACAAGCACCCAATAAACATTTGGATATGTTCATTGAATCCCAATATACAAAAGTATCCAGTTAACTACTCTGTCTACCCAACAAATTTAAAAGTTATAGTTAGAATTTGATAAAGTAGCATAAGAAGAGAGAGCATATGGCAGACACTAGATACTAATACTTTTTATCATCTATGAATTTCAGAACTTTCACAGAAACTTGTTCCTGGGAGGCTATCATAGATAATCAACTAGTGTTTTTCCCAAGTATATAAACTGACATTTAGTGGATACTTAGCTAAGAGAAAAATCCTTTACATAAGAGTGTCCATTAATAAAACATGAAATTAGCAAGGCTTTGAGGTGGCTCTCCAGACCAGGTCCTGGGAGTTATAGTCACTCATCTTGATGACCTTTGAAGATAGAAGCTTTCTTTCTTTTTGTTTGTTTGCTTCTTTGTGCTTTAGCTTTGTGACTGGGTCTCATTCCCTAGTCCATGCTGAAGCTGGACTCAGACCTACTGCTGAACTTTTTTTGAATGGGGTTAGGTTTCACTATGTCATGGAGCTTGTGATCCCCCTGCCTCTGCCTCCTGAGTGCTGGGAGTACAGGTGCATGCCACCACACCCAGCTTGGAGCAAAAATTTTTGAAGCCTAGATGATGCTACAAAGCTCTGTGGTCCTGAGAGACAAGGTTCCTGCAAATACCAGTCAGGTGCTGAAAGTCAAAATCCAGCGAGTTTCAGTTTTCACTGGGTAAGAGCAATGGTTAATCAGTGCAGGTGGGACAATAGGGTACTCACAGGAGAGTCTCATACAAGGTTCCTTTATACATGTGGAAAAACTCATCATCTCCCCTCCCCACACTGAGTCACATAGCTTCTTGAGCTAAAATTATAAGAAAACATAGGAGGACAAGTCTCCTATTGGGCCACAGGTAATAAACCTCCAAGAATGAAGGACACCATTCTCATTAGCACTCACATAGCCCCTTCCAAGTATTAAGAAGTCCTTGAATACAGGACAGTGAAATGGATATACAAGGCTATGCTGCCTGCCACTTCATTTCCTTAAGGGTACTGGAGAGATTTCTCAATAGTTAAGTGTTTGCTGCTTTTGTAGAGGATTTGAATTTGGTTCCACAGCATCCATGTCAAGTGGCCCACAAATTCCCATACTCAGGCTCCACATGATCCACAGGCATCTGTGGCCTCCACAGACATCTTCATACATGTACACACACACACACACACACACACACACACACACACACACATACACACAGAGAGAGAGAGAGAGAGAGAGAGAGAGAGAGAGAGAGACAGACATATATATATATATAGTACGAGGTTTCTGGCCTGGACTTTTGGGCCTTACCTCAACGTTTAGACTCACAGACCCGCAGTCCCGCAGTCCCACAGAGACACGCAGAGGCTTACTATAGTTTTAGGCTGATTGACCTAAGGCCCAGGCATATTACTTGCTAGCTCTTTACCCTTCATCTAACCCATGACTCATCCTGGTCAGTCATGAGGCTCGGTACCTTTTCTCACAGCATCATACTTGTCCTCTGCTTCTTCCGGCTTCTCTCTGGCATTCTGCCCCCTGCTGCTTCCTGTTCTCAGAGTTTTCTTAGTCTGGCAGCCACGCTTCCTGCCTGCCTTTGGCCAATCAGCGCTTTTTATTAAACCAGTGGGTGGGATAATTATTTACAATGAAACAACACAATCTCCCACACATATACATACCTAAAAGATATGTAAATATTTAAATATTTAAAAGGAGGACAATATTGCATCCTTATAATACAAAGATCTTGGACACAAACTAAATGATAGGTGATAGAGAAATTGCTACATAAATTAAGATATATGAGCTTAAACATTCAGCTACTAAAACATCAGCTTAGAAGATTACTATGAAATTAAATGAAAGCATGAATATGTATATGTGTGTACATATCATGTACACATATCCATAATTATATGCTAAAAATCCCCAAAAGTAATATATTTACTGTGCTTGAGATGGCTCAGTAGGTGAGAGTCCTCACTGAGCAAGCATGACAACCTGAGTTTGGATGTCTAGAACCCATGTCAAAGCCAGACTCAGTGACCTGTGTCTGTAACTCTTTGGAAATACAATCCTCAAAGGCAAGCAAATTTGGAGCACACAACACAGCAGCAAAGAGACATCCTGCCTCAAAAGCAAGTTTTAAGGTGAGAATTAGTACCCCAGCTTGTCGTCTAACCTACACACACACACACATACACACACCCCTCCCATATTGACAAAAGTAAATATTTTCAAATAAAAATACCAAAATAAGATGATAGGGATTGCATTAAGAATTTCTGAGGTGGTTAACTGAGGTTCTGTTTGATATTTTCTAATTTCTGCATATAGCTGTTATGTGTTTGTTTATAAATAAAAACTCTTTAAAGTTACTTAATACTAGAGTCAGAATAAAAGCACTGCCCTAGACTCTCCCAAGCCCTCAATAGAAGATGAAGCCCTGTACACCCCACTGAGAAAGCCTTGACAACCAGCACATCACTGCTCCCCTAGACTCCTGCCTGGCAGACTGTCCACTGGGAAGTGCCTCCTCTTACTAGTTGCCCCTCCCTAGCTCTTCCTGCCCTATGAAGAGCCCTGTCTGTGAGGGCTAAGGGTGGATAATCCCCAAGCTTCCTCCTCCCTAGGGAGAACACCGCCCCCCCCCCCAACCTTTCTGAATATGGCCAGCTTAACTTTAGACCACAGAGATAAACAGTATTTTTACTGGCTCCAAGACTGAACAACAACAAAAAAGATAATGGTGCTGTTGAGGCACATGTGAATTCTTTATGGGAGATTGTTTAAAGGAAAAAACAGGATGTGAAAGAGATGGGGATGTAGAAGACAAATGGGTTGGGGCATGGGGAGAGAGAAGGGCTTCAAGGGAGAGAGCTGGGTTGGAGGAAGAACCCAGGGTAGAAAGCTGGGGTGACAGCACACAGCTGTAATGCCAGCACTTGGGAGACTGAGGCAGAAGTACTGTGAGGTCCAGGCCGCTTGGGATTAAAAATTAACCTGTCTCAAAAATGGGGGAAGGGGAGCCATGGAGAAAAAGAGATGTGGGAAAGAGAGCTGGCCAGATGGGAGGGGAAGAGAAGAGTGAGTGAATGAGGTGGGGAAGCTAACAGAAAGAGTAGACCTAAAAGATGCACAAGAGTGAGGAAGGGCATCAGCATGGGTGCAGTGGGAGGCCAGGTGGACAGAGGGAGCTAGGGGACAAGGGGGAGGCTAGGGGACAGAGGAGGCTAGGGGACAGAGGGGAGGCTAGGGGATGGGGGGTGCTAGGGGACAGAGGGGAGGCTAGGGGATGGGGGAGGGGCTAGGGGCAGGGGGGCTAGGGGGCAGGGGGGAGGCTAGGGAACAGGGGGGCTAGGGGACAGGGGGGAGGCTAGGGGACAGGGGGAGGCTAGGAGACAGAGGGGAGGCTAGGGGATGGGGGGCTAGGGGACAGAGAGAAGGCTAGGGGATGGGGAGGGACTAGGGGACAGGGGGGAGGCTAGGGGACAGGGTGGGGCGCTAGGGGATGGAAGGAAGGGAGAAGAGATGAGGAAAAGAGGATCTTGATTTTTTTTTTTTTTTCATGGAGGAAGACCGAATATAAGGGTGCTGGAAGAGGACAGGAAGTGAGGAAGGAGGAAGATATGGAGGATGAGAGGAGGTGAGGAAACGGAGAGTGTGGGAGGGGTTATGAGAAGGCAGGAAGGACAGGGTAGTGGACAGCCAGAGGGAAACAGGATGGAAGAGTCCCTTGGTCCCTTGCTTTGAACTTATAGCAGTCTCAGGGGTTAACCCAGCAAGATATGGCTGGTTTTCACAATAGCATCATCTCTTCCATTTAAAAACCCACAAGTTCCCTAAAACAAACAAGACAATGTCACAACTGGACTCTTCCCCCATGGAATACTATCACCAACCCAGGCGAGTGCCTCCAAATGCTTTTCAAGTATTACCAACGCAAAACCAAAAAACGAACTCTATTAAACAATGCAAGCTCTCAAAAGGGGAATACACACACACACACACACACACACACACACACACACACACACACACACACACACACACGCAATTCAAGGGTATGACCAAACCTCTTCATGGCCAAATGCAGGACAAATGAACACATGGCACTCCCAGATATTCCAGCTTTGTTCTAAGGTCAGCCCCATAAACACCTCTTCACACGAGGTACTGTTCTTCAAGGCAGGACTTCAGGGCCATCAATGTGTGCCAGCACCTCTATTATCTGTCATATGTCTATCACCAAGTAGGCCTCCTTAAACTTTACAAGAGAATTAGAACTAGGTACTGCCTTCCCTATCTCTATGTGGCTGAGGGGCAGCCATCCATACATAGGAATGGACTCAGACGGCAGGGGGCTCAGAGTTTACAAGTAGATATTTGGAACTGAGAACAAATCAAGTGTGTGCATGGAAAACACAGTATGTTCTGTGAACACGGTACATGGAGAGGATGAGAACAAGGAGGGATAACCATTATACTGCTGGCCTAAGCTGGGTTCCAGGCTCTCCTTCAGCAGATATCCTAAAAGTACTCTATAACTGAACATAAATATCCTGTATTTCAGATTAGTGGGCTCTGGGTGCACAACACAGACACACAGACACACACACATACACACACACACACACACACACACACACACACACACAAGCACATACTCATGCTCAGTGAAAGAGCAAAGACTGTTTTTAAAATGTTTTTATTAATGATTTTTTCTTTATTTTACATACCAACCACAGTTTCCCACCCCTCCTCTCCTCCCTTCCCAACCTTCTTTCCACCGCCCCCCACTCTTCAGAAAGGATAAGGCTTCCCATGGGAGTCAACAACTCATGATATATCAAGTTGAGGCAGGACAGATCTGTCTCTCCTTGGCACATGGGCTGGCTTTTTGGAGCCTATTCCCTACAATGGGATGCCTTGCTCAGCCTTGATGCAGTGGGGGAGACAGTTCTTAACTCACCTAAAAACTTATACCTACAGGAGCTAAAAATCAGGATGACGTTTCTATCAGTTAAGAGCACAGACCAGGCAAGACTTCAGATTATAACGGTCTCTCAAAGAAATTTTCCAAAATTCAATCCTGTCACATCAGATGGAGAAGCTAAGAGTGCAGCTAATAGACTGCTTGTGCAGCATATGCAATGTCCTGAGTTCCATCCCTACTACGGCAAAAATGAATACAATTCTGAATGAATGAATGAATGAATGAATGAATGAATGAATGAATGAGAAGACTCAGAATTGTAAAGCACATCCCCAGGGAGCAAAAACCACAAATGCAATAGAAATGTATTCATCGTCCATCAAATTATGACATTGAAAAATGAGGGGAGAAGTGAGACAGCTCCTTACCTATACACATGAAACCTCCAGTGAAAGAAAAAAACTCCAGAAACAAATCACCAACTATCTATGAGAAGAATCCCAGCATACCTGGAGGTCAGGAATGGGAAAGAAGAAAATCTTTCCTTTTGGTTGTTTTCTTGCTGTCTCGTGTACTAAGGTTCTCCTAAAACTAATTTCACACCACCACACCCAAAAATGGCCTTTAAATGTTTGCATGGTTTTGCCTTTAGAATTCTGAATCTTGTGGATATGAAATCTATTCCAAAATCTATCTTTAAAACTAATATCAAGTTGGGCTAGAGGGATGGCTTAGCAGCTAAGAGCACTGGTCTCCCTTTCAGAAGACCCAGGTTCATTTCCCAACACCAACATAGCTGCTCACAACCATCTGGAACTCCAGTTCCAGGAGATCAGATGCTGTCCTCTGACCACTGCAGGCACCAGACATACACATGCAAAACATTCACACACATAAAATTAAATTAAAATTATTTTTTAAAGTTTAAAGCCAAGTGTAGTGGTGGACACTGGAAAGTAGAGGCAAAAGGATCACGAATGTAAGGTCATAGTGAACTACAGAGTGAGTTCAAAGCCATCCTGCAATACCTGAGAGATTATCTCAAGACAAAATAATAATAATAATAATAATAATAATAATAATAATAATAATAATTTTGAAAGTTCTCAAGCAAGCACCTGCAGCCCCCATGCCAAGCAAGGAGATCAACAGTGTGTGAGTTACTCCTTCCTCTCAGTTTCTTAATTAACAATACCCACCCTCCCAACCCCACTTCTCAGGATCCTCCAAAAATATATGATTTCCCTGTGGTTGTTTTCTGATGGTCAAAAGTATCTCTAACTCACCATCAATTAACAAACACTCAACACAACCTGCCTTAGGTATCCAAGTGAATTCATTGATGGGCTGTAGCTGCGCTTTAAAATTGTAGGCGTTGTTGGGGTGGCATTATTGTGGCTTGTTTAGTAATTTGTTAAAGGACTGAAAGGTCTAGGTGTTGGAGAGATGGCTGGGGACGCCGGAAAGAAAATGGCCTTGTTGTATTTTAGTTGGAGTTGAGAGTATAGGCTTGCTGGCCTGTGGCCTGTGGCCTAGCTAGTATAGATAATGAATTTATGTGAATGTTAGTTATTGTAGTACTTATTTGTAATATATTATAGAAATGATTAGTATTTATTGAGGGGTATATAAACACTTATGATATAAATTGAACTTTAAGACAATTTTTGGAGATAGGAACTGTGTCTCACGATGGGCGATTTGCTCTCTGAGAACACAGGAACAAAACAGGGCCGAGCTCAGGGTCTCAATGGCTTTTAATGGGGTCTGGCCACGCACCATTCAGGTTCCAGGGAACTCTAGAGACAAGCCTCTAAGTCTTATCAGCTAACACCTGAATCCCACTACAGCTGCATTCTTCATAAAATAATTTATTGAAATCAGCATAGTATCTGTGGTCTGAGACCCTCAGAAAGCCTAGAGAGGGGTATCCCTTGACCCCTAAAGCTCCGAGACCAGCCTGAGCAATACAGCGAGACCTCTCAAAACATTGTTCATTGAGAACAAAGGGTCTAGTTAAGTGATTTAACTATTCCATTTTGATCAAGTTTCATTTTAATGACCAAAGTAGGAGAAAGGCAAGCTTCATTTATGAATCCTTTCAAGTCAAATGAATTTAACTCAGTAGCCAGTCTGTAAAATGCTCAGGCAGAGGTAGCTTCCAAAAACTATGTGGTGAAGAAAAGGGAGAACCATAAAGAAGGTGACCAAGGAACGAGAGGAGACAGAAAAGCAAGGAAGGCCTTTTCAGATCTTGTCCAAATCCCAGTGGTTCACAAGGAAGCTACTACTCAAGCAACTCATGCCAACAGCTTCAGGATGTCAAAACACATAATCAACGAATGAACTGGAATAATTAGACAGGACACCAAGCTAATTGCAAGTGCACAAGGAGGTGGCGGGTGAGGAATAAAACTGCTGTCAGCCCGGAGGGCCAGAACTAAAAAGGGGCTTCAAGTCTTCCAAGTCTAGAATAGTCCAGAAAACCAAATAGCAAAAACACAAGAGTTAGTGTTTATATGCCACAACCAGTAAGGAGCCAAAGGATTTTGTTGTTGGTTGGGTTGGGTTTGGGGTGGGGGTGTTTTGTTATGTTTTTTTTTTTTCTTGGCTCTTTGAGACAGGATTTGTCTGTGTAGCCCTGGCTGTCCTGAAACTCATTCTGTAACAGGAGCTCATGTTGAAAGAGATGGTATTTTAAATTGTCTGTACATACTGTTCTACAGTAGTTAAAGACCTAAATTTGCTATGCAAAATGGGTGATTAATGAGCATCAAAATATTTATAGTATGTAATCCAAGATAGTGGGAAGAGTAGCAAGAGGAACTGCACTTCATCTTGCCTCTCTGTCCCTGCACCTAGGGACAGACTAGCCTCCTAGCCACTGGAAGGAAAAAATAAGCAAAGACCTTTGCTTGCCAACTCAACACTCAACAAATAGCACATGAGTTTTATTATTACTGTTTTTTACCCCTAGGGCTAAATATAAGCATGGTTTATCACTGAGGAGAAAGCCACCAGCTACAGTCCTTTTAGTTTAAGTATATATCAAACACCAGGAAAGTCTATGGTATATCTCAATAATGCTGTCTTTAAAAACATACCAGAAACCAGGTATTGTAGCACCTATAATCTTAGCACTAGGGAAGTGGAGGAGGAACTCAAATCAAGTCTTGACTAAATTACAAGTTCCAGGCCAGCCTGGACTACACAGTGAAACTGTGTCTCCAAAAATGGGCTAGGGGTATAGCTCAATGGTAGAATCCAGACTCTAGCAATCCTGAAGCTTTGGGTTTAATTCCCAGTACTGTAAATAAACAAATAAGTAACACACACACACACACACACACACACACACACACACACACACACACACACACACACCTTTCCTAAGGAAGAGGCTAGAACAAGAACCAGAAGTGAAGGGGGAACCTGACATCGACAAAGGACCTATTAAGTTGGGCATGGTAGTTTCCTCAATAATGGAGTCATCCGTTGCTGCTGGGGACCACACACTATACCTCTATGAGCCTCAGCCTCATCAGCAAATGGAATAAACCATGAAAGGAAGGAATAGTCCAGCATTTCAGTTCCAGAGACCGAGAAGTGAGAACCAGAGCCAGGGAGATTTTCTATCTTAAAACTTGTAGTGAGTGCTTCACTGAAGCTACATGACATACAAGATGTTACTCTTTAGGCCACTAGGAGCTGTTGCAAGCAGACTTTGCTAACCTAATTTTCCCCAGGCAGGGTAGGAGTAGGTATAGAACTGCTCCCTCTCCCTCCCCCTCCCCCTCCCTCTCCCCCTCCCTCTCCTGGGCAGTCCACAGTCTCAGGAATTACAACTAGTAACCACACTTGGATGAAAGGGTCACTCGGCCATTCATTAGCATATGGCACTTGCTGTATGCCAGGCAATGAGCCAGGGCAATGGAGCTGGGGGGGGCAGTTAGAGATGACAGACCTCATACAAGATGAAGTATTGTACAGTAATCTTTGGAGCAGTTTTCACAAGATGAATGAGGACCATGAAGGCTACATAACGGGCTCCTCAAAAATCTCCACGTCCTAATCCTCAGAACCTGTGACTCATTAAGTTAAAGCTCTTGAGAAGAGGAGGGTATCCTGATTCTAAGTGGCTCTTATAAATAAGAGTCTTTATAATGGGGGAACAGAGACAGGAAAGATGCAGTTATGAACCAAAGCAACACAAGAACCGATAGAAGCTAGACAAGATGAGAAAACATCCTCCAGAAAGAAGGCACCCCTTCCCACACCTTGATATTGAGCCTATAAACTTCATTTTGAACTTTGGACCTGCTGTTTTAAGCCACTAGCTTTGTAATAATCTGGTAAAGCAGCAACAGGAAACTCTTACAGGACAACTACAAAACACACAAGAGTTCCATGTGCTCCTCAAGGAGGGAGCTATATGAACCAAGACTCAGGAGACTAAACACTTGTGGAAAGAGAAGGTCTGGAGTGGCTACCAAGACTCAATCATTCATAAAACAATGTCATTGCTAATTTGTAACTATAATTTTGCTACTGTCAGGAATCATAATGCAAGTATGTAAATACAATTATAATGCAGATATGCAGGATATGTGATATGTGACCCAGAGGTTGAGAATCCTTGCTCTAATGCATTTGCCAGAGGGTAGGCACATGGGGCCCACGCCAGAGATACTTAGGGCTCAACTAGAGATTGAAAGCGTAGTAGGGGAAACTTAGAGTAAATAAATAGTGTCTAAGTGTCTAAGAAGCCAAAAAGGGGAATTCCAGTCTTCACAGACTCAAAATTAAATTGAAGTTAATTCACAGATTCTGAGGACTGTGTTTGTGGTTTGTGAACAGGAGACAGAGTGCTCATGTATTACCATGGCATGAACAGATTCTAGAACACTATCAGGGCAGTGTCAGGGACAGTCATCCTCAAAGGTGCAGGCTCTCTGGCAAATGTACAGGAGTGGGGAGAAGCTGTCTCAAAACACAGCAGTGAAGAGTGAAGATGAAAACAGTCAATACAAAGTGAATCATTAAAGGTAGTGTCAGAGTCTGTTTTCCATTGCTGTAACCAAATACCCTGGGATGGGTAATTTATAAAGAGCAGTTTACTTGGTTTACTTCTAAAGGTCAGTAAGTCCAAGAACATGGCATTGGTGTTTGCCTAGCTCCTGCTAAGGTCTGCTTTGTTGTTTCATAGCATGGTGGAGGACATCAAAACAGGTTTCTTCCTGTTTCTATAAAACCAGTAATTCCATCATGAAGGCTCACATTACTTCATCCAACCCTACTGACCTCCGTAAGGCTCCAACTCCAAACATCATTAACATTAATTGGGTGATTGAGTTTTCAATACAAAATATGGGGGGAAATACTCAAAAATTACAGCAGATGGCTTTAAATGTTTTATGTGCATTGGTGTTTTGTCACGGAAGTGGAGTTACAGGCAGTTATGTGTGAGCTGCCATGTGGGTGCTGGGAATTGAACCTGGGTCTTCTGGAAGAGCATTCAGTGCTTTTAACTGCTGATGTCTCTCTCCAACCCCAGAAGATGGCTTTTAAATTCTAAAGTTTAAAAACAGAATCTTCAGGGAGGGAGAAAGTGATTAATTATGAATATCCAATAAGCCAGGAGAAACCAGGAAAAGGCATACTTAATACAAGTATGGGAGAAAGAATAATGTTGCTTCCCAGAAAACACACAGCTTAATGCCCAGAACATCTTGTTAGGAACACAGTACCTCAAGCACTTCAATGAGCCAGGAGCATCATCTAAAAAGGAAGGAGCTTGTATACTTGACCATGTAGTGGAACCAGACCGTTCAGCAGGCAAAAGGGACTTTCTAGCAATTACAACCACCTGTGCTCCATCCCTGGTACCTACAAGATGGAATGAGGGTTCTCACAATGACCCACAAGTTGTCTTCTAACCTCCATGAGCACAAATGTGCATGAGAATTTTAAAATGAAAAAAGAACCTCCTAGAGCACTTATGCAAATGCTGATCTCTGGACCCCATTGTCTTGAGTTCCTCATTTTGTAGGTCTGTTGGGATACTGCTAAAGAATTTCTGTCTCTCAAGTATCCCAAGGTACTGCCCACTAAAAACAGTCAGTGCTCTCCTCCAACACTACAAGGATTCTGTTATTTTCTGGTGCTGTTTCTCCTGTAACACCTGATCTCTTTGCTCTCAGCGAGCTGTGCTGGATTACTCCATATATTTCCCTGGTATAGCTTTCCAGTTGTTCATTTTTCTCAGTGTTGAACAAAAAGCCCAAGACTAAAGCTAGCTGATATTAAAGAAGTAGTCATGGAACATACTCCCCCTCCCACCCAAAAAACAAACCTCTGGTCAACTTTGAGAAACTGGCTAGGTGCTCAGTCTGGGTCTACTCTTCAGGAACAACAATCACTTAGAGCAGCAACCAGTTTGTGATCGGAACAGGACAAGACATGAACAAAATAACCATGTTTGAACCCAGACAAAGCATGAACTTTGTTCAAACCATAAATATGAGCAAGACATCCCCCAGTGAGTGCCTGCTTCTTTTATACCAATCTCAGATTTTGCCTGGTTCCAATTTTTTCCCTCTTCTAGAGAACATTTGTTAAAATATTCAATCCCAGAAGTAGCTCTGGCAGTATCAAGGCCAGAACAATGTCTGGCTCCTTTAAATTCTCCCCAAACCACCTGACACAGGCACAAAACCCCAAGTCAGCCTCTCTCACATGCCTTTGCTCAGAGGCTCCATGGTCCTCTCTGTGTGCAAGGAGAAGAAAACTCAGCTTGTTGAATCCCAGGTGTGTTCCCAGAGAGGGTGGGTGACTCACAATCTCCTCAAAGACATCATGCTCACCTGCTCTCCAGCCTACACCGGATTCCTCTTCCCATCTTTCAGGACACTTGCGATAGCTTTGACTTACACACTACCACAACCCCTGCACTCATATCCCCCACTAGCCTGAGAAGTTTAAGTGGGCAGGTTTAAACATAACATGCACCTGTTTCCTGGCACAATGTAGGACATAAATACATAATGAGATGGATGGATAAATGAGCAAATACTTATCACTTCATGTACGATACTTCAAAAATTACAAACACAAACATTATTAATGAATATGAGTATTGCAAAGGTAACTGGAAAAGTAGACTAGAAAACAACCAGCAAGACTGTAGCTTTTGCTTTGGCCACGAGTTATGCAAAATAAAGGGGAGAGACCTTACTTCCATGTTAAACTTAAGACTTGTTTGTAGAATGCATAGCCTTGTATTCATTTTAATTTCATTCAGCACAGTCTACCACTGACAGAGCATTGCCCCAAACTGACCAAACTTTGTTGTTACTCCGGAAATCCTTCAACAGAAGTCATTTGCTTGGCTTGCAAACCCTTCACCACTCCCAGATTTGGGTCACAGTACTTGCACCGCTCTAATTATAAGAGGCTTTCCCTGTGCAGAGCACCATACATCCCTCCCAGAAAGTTCATAGTGTTTGTAAGAGACCACTGCACAACTAGCCAACTTCATTTCATGGTTAGGAATTTTGTGATGCCCAGTTACTGTTCAGGTTAAGGACTATAGAATATGATATGATTATGTTAGTCATCATAAGAAAATCAATAGGCTAAGCAAGAGTATCAAATTGATAAATCTTCTGAAAAACAAAGATTTGGACAAAGGGTCTGTGTGTGTGTGTGTGTGTGTGTGTGTGTGTGTGTGTGTGTGTGTGTGCGCGCGCGCGCGCGCACGCGCGCGCGCTCACTCCCTTTCACACAGAATCCTAGCACCATTAGGTCTTTCTATTAGGAAAAAAATTAGAATCAACTATCAAATATCTGTATTTCATTGGAATTATACCACTAAGAACTCTTTAGAAAATAGCAGGTGATTTTTACCCATAAACTATTACAAACACCTTAAATCCCACTTAAACACATTATAATAAATTAAATGGCATTCATTTTACTCTTGGCGCCTCAATGTATGAACTCCTGAAATAAATAATAATTGACTGCTGTATAATGGCTACAATTTTAAAATGATGCTGGAAAAGGCTATAAATTGCAGAAGCACTCTCTCATTTTCTTAAGAGAATCTAAAGAGTGCAAACAGTTTAGATTTCAGTGATAAACAGGCCTGTTGCTTCTTAAAGGAAACTCCATCCTCTTTCCACTGAGACTACAAAACATAATCTTCCTATACAAATGGACAACTTATTTTTGTGTATAGCTCTTTCAGTAATGCACCCCAAATGAAAGGTGATCCCAATAGCATTTCTTATCATCTCAGGAGAAAGTAGTCACTTTAGAGTGACCTATAAGGGTTTTAAAGTATTTACCCTGGCCTATGGACTCAATCATCTTAATCAAGGCAAAGCAAAACAAGAGTATGAATTAAATGTCATGTCTTCCATGGAGGAGGAGGATTGCATCCATCCATCCATTCGATATTGATTTAGAGCATGATCTGCACCAGATAACAAAGAAAACCATTGTGAGCAGTACCATACAACACAATGCTGTCCCAATGGTTACTGAGCCCAGGTAGAGGAGATAAATATTAAACACACTAGGAGAAGTAATGCTGCTGTGAAAAAAAGAATGTCATATGAAAAGGGAACTTATTTAGACCTGGAGTGGTATGATCATCAGAAAAGGGCACTGTGAAAAAGTGACACTAAGTTGAGAGGCCACAAAATCACTTCCACTTTGCAAAAGGGAAAGGCAATTTGGTAAACAACCACAAATGGGATTTGAACTTTACTGATCAACAACTTACTGGGTTAGACCTCTCCTCCAGTGTTGGTTATGTATCCATGAGCATCCTGTGACACCTGCCTACCCTTTCTGGCTGGTTTAGATTCTATTACCTGAATACAGAAAAGTCTCACTTTATAATGAATGATTTATTATAATATGCAGACTGCTATGCTTGGCCTAGAAACACCCAAAAATAATCTGCCAGAGGCACAAAAGGCAAGACTAGGTAAACCAAACGTTTAATAGAGACCAGATAATTACAAGTCCTTTGCTCAATAAAGTGTTGGTTCCTCTGGGTAGTAAGGTGGTTCCCACACTGTCAGATCTATAATAAATGGGACTCAGAAGACCTAATGTTAGCTGTCTACGTGGAAATTACATTTTCTAGGTAATTCAAAACCTGGATCACTATTTCCAGTTCCCAGGCCTGTAGACTTAAAGGAGGATATGGGAAGTAGCCTTTGAGGATCACAGAGTGGAGAGGGGGCAGGAAGGCTGGGGGAAGACAGGAGAGAGAGAGAGAGAGAGAGAGAGAGAGAGAGAGAGAGAGAGAGAGGAGAGAGAGAGAGAGAGAGAGAGAGAGAAACACAAGTGGGGGTTGCAGGAAGAGCTCAGGACCCTGGGACAGCCAGCCCACCAGGCCTGGTACTGGGGCGTTTCCTAACCTCCCATCACCGCATCAGCCAGCAGTAATGGCAATCTAACCATTCCCTAAAGACCCGAGATTCTAGGTTCTTTTCAGCCTTGGCCAGAAAGGCACCAAGAACCCCAAGAGCCCAGCACAGGGCCAGAACCCACCAAATCCAGGTACCCACGTCCGCAGAGCAGGGGAGGGTGCGCTTGGGTAAGAAAAATGGCAAAGACAAAACTCTCCCCGCCCACCCGAAAAAGCCAACCACACCCCCTGCATCCCTCAACCCAATCCTCCTTGGAGCCAGCCCCCGCGATTCTCTGCCCAGGCCCCCTCGGGCTCCTGTCCTGCCACGCGCGGGCTCCGCAGGGACACTAAGCAAGTGAGAGTGAATCAGGGTGCGCAAGGAGAGGGAGGGCGCCCAGAGCGATGTCACTCTCCCGGCCCTGCTCCGGGGCGCCCTCCCCAGGTCCAAGGTCCCGGGATGGGCGCGCCGACCCTACACTGGGATGAACGGACCCTGCACTCACCCATTGGCGCCAAGCCGGGCCGAGCTGCCGAAGCAGCGTGAAAGTTGGCGGAACCGGGAGTGGGGTTCGGTGCGCCGAGGTCGCGGCGCGGAGATCGAGGGCGCGGGCGTTGGGACGCGGCTGCAGCTGGGCCGGCTTCTTTCTCAGTAGCGGTGGTGGCGGCTCAACGCCGCCCGCTGCTGCCTCTGCTGCTGCTGCCGCTGCTGCCCTGGGGCGACTCCTGCTGCTGCTGCTGCTGCATCGCGGCCCCGCTGCGCCCGGCTGCTCCGGGTTTCCTGCTCTCAGAGAGTGGAAATTGCGAAAAAGAAAAAAAAAAAAAAGCACCACCCAGCCCAAGGCAAGGGAGCCGCCTCGCAGCCTGCTCTCCCCTCCTCCTCGCTGCTGCGAGGCTCCTCAGCTCCGCCCGTAGGAGAGGCGCGACCGCCAGGCGGGGGCGGGGCTGAGGGGCGGGGCCCAGCCAGCAGGCCAGACTCCGGGGCGCGTCCTCTGGCGGCGGGGCTCGGTGGCCCCCCTCAATGCCCGCTCTGCCCCGGGCCGAACTCCGCTGCGGTCTCCCCTTATCCGCCCCTGCTCGGCTCACGCCCTGGGAAATGCCGCGAGACTCCTCGAGACCGGAGGAGATTTAGGGGGTCTTTGGGGGTGGGGGCGTCAGAGTTGAGGGGCATGTGAAAAAAGGTGGATCTGAAGGCGGAACCCCGGTAAAGGAGGACTGGGGGAGGGAACCCATCAGCAGGTGAAAAGCCACACACCTGCTGGGTTATTAACAGGTGACAATATTGGGAACAAGGCTGCTAGCAAGGGACTGACTGTTGAAGAGGCCTTTTCCTGCAGCTCGGGAATGCTGCAAGTTTGGAGCCTGGGAGGTGGTAGGCTTGAGGAGCCCAAGGAAAGGGGCACAGGTGAGCCAAGGGCCAAGGACTGCTGGGCAGGTGTGGCGCTGTCCACCTCCTCTCACAGGATTGGACTCTCCTTACACCCGACTCAGTGTTGCTTGGACCAGGTGTGGAGTTCTACCGCTTAGCAATTTTTCTAAGTCCGGAGACAAAGCTTGGCTCGTTTTCCATCAGGCATCCTTGTGCCATATTGACCTCAAACCTGGATATCGAACAATTCAGTGGATGCTAAAATGAAATTAGAAATTCACAGGAATTCCTGGGCAATTATAAGCTCCTTTTGGGGGGATCCATTCCCCACCACACCTTTCAGCCATAGAGACTTGCCTGCAACCATATTCATTTACCAGCCTGTTGTTTCCTTTCCACTTTCCACCATCTGGTGGTAGGAAGAGATAGTGAACTAAACTAGAGGCAAAATAGATGACAGAGAAAGTGAGACAAGAGAAATTAGATCATTGGCCCTGCAAATGGAAGCTGGGGACTAGTAAACCCAAAGTGACAAAAGCTGACCCCATGCCTAATGGAGAGCTGTCTTGCATACTCAATGAACAATAATTGAGCATGATTTGTACATAAGTTGTAGCCTAGGATTTCTGTAGAAATGTGTTGGGGGGGGGGAGAAACTCATCCATATGGCTGAAGCTAAGAAGATCCCGAGTTTGATTAATTCTGACTTAAGGATTAGCCTGGGACACATAGCATGATCCTGGAGATGAAGAAGGGGAAGGGAAGAGTAGCAGCAGCATCCTTCTCTAGATACTGTCCATGTGTGTCACAGCAACCTAGACAAATCTAGAGACAAGGCTCATCCACACAGCTGTCCTGTTCACTACATGCTTTGACATACCCATGGTCTAATCAAGACAATGAAATCTTATGATCTTGCAGACAAACACTGAGTGAGACTCAGAACCTGATTTAACTCACTGTTACTAAAATATTCTTCCTAAGCTCAACAAGAACTTGTCTGAAATCTGTCCAATTCCAAAAGTGGCTCTCTTGTTCAAGCCCCAGATCATTAGACCATCTTAATTCTCTCTCAAAGACATTCAGACCCCAGAAAATGGCTGGGCATATGTTCAATATGGAAATAACTGAGCTAGATTTGTGGTGGCTTGGTACCTCGGGTGCCAAGGATTTGAAGTTGCCGACCCATGCATTCTCAGAGTGATGAGCCAAAAATCATTAAGAGCTCTGTTTGCTCTTTCAGAGAACCAGGGTTCAGTTTCCAGTATGCCCATGGTGGCTCACAACCATTTGTAATTCCAGTTCCAGGGAATGAGGTATCTGTCCTCTTTTGGCCTCTGTGGACACTGCACACACATGGGGTATATACAATCAAAACACCCGCACACAAAAATTTAAACAAAGTTATTGAACACTGTTTATGAAATCTGCCAGACTTACCTGGACAATGAAGAGTTCAATGCACCTAAAGCAGCAACCAGCATGGGACTCTTCCAGGGGAAATGGTTTCTTTTATCCACTGTTTAATCTTAGTCTTAACCTTAGCCTTCTAATTGAATTGTTTTGCCAACCTCACAAGAATAAAGATAGGCCCCTTTAAATTTTGAGTTTTAGTCTATATTTTGTATAGCCTAGAGAATGGTCTGTGATAGCCATACCTTCAGTTTATTGTGTGAGTTTATTAAGTACATAACAAGCCAAAGTAAAAGAATTAGTAGCAAGAGATAGCAACATATCATCAAATCATGAGCACACAACATCTAGCAAAAATTGACTGGGGAAGTGGAGGAAGGTCAGCTGGAGTTTCGGATTTCTTTTTCCCATAATAGGCACTTTTAGATCGTGGGATAAATAATAGTGACATCTGTTGGAAATGATTCATTTTCTAGCTATTCTCCAGGACACAATGGTTTTGGGTTGCTTTTCTGTAGTCTCCTTCCTGATAAAAAGTTAGAGAACCAGCCCATCCCCAGAAATTGCCTTAGAGGACACTTTGAAACAAACATGCTTGGGTCTGAAATGGGGGTGGAGTAACTACAATTTCAAAACTAGCTTCTCAGTGAGCTCAAACAGTGCAGGCTCACTTTGCCAGTATAATTACACTGCAGTCTGTCTCAAGGATGCTTTATTTTTGTGGTACTGGGAGGGACTTGAACTCAGCAAGTAGGCAACTACTGGACAAATGAGCTGCAACACAGCCTAACTTTTTTTTCTTTTCTTTTTTGGCTTTTTGAGACAGGGTTTCTCTGTGTAGCTTTGGAGTCTGTCCTGGAACTCCCCCTTGTAGACCAGGCTAGCCTTGAACTCACAAAGATCCTCCTACCTCTGCCTCCTGAGTGATGGGGTTAAAGGCATGCACCACCAACACCCTGCTTTAACTTTTCTTTCTTGATCTGAAAACACCTACATCCTTATTTCCCAGTCTGAGTGTAGTTCCTGCAATGACAGACTTGGCATTTTATCACAAAAGAAAGACAGGCAGCAAGACTTAACTTTTTAAAAAATAGTTCTTGAGGTATGCCCTGACTTTCATACCTTATTAACTAAACCAACTGTCGCTTCTATTCAAAACTCGAAAATTTTTCATCTTCGGTTTCACTAAATTATGAATGTACATTCCTTTTCCCCACTTATTGTTCCGTTCTTTTGAATCATTCCTATTGTCCTTTCATTTTCTCTTGAGAAGCTTTTGCTGACCAGCACAAGAGAAGTGAATGTCAAGATTCCAGACCAGTTGCTGACATGAATACAAGTGCAATTCTGCATCCTGCCTCTTTCCTAGAAGTGGATCCTTTAAACAGAATAGCTAATACAGGATTTCAAACGTATTCCAGATTATGTTAATTCATTTCATGAATATTTCTAGAGAAATACAATTGTATTTAATACCACATCATTGTCCCACTGAACTCCCATTTCTATCAGAATAATAGATAATGGGTTTGTAAAATGCAAAGTATATGACTTGTCACATTAAAATAGTATCACATGATTAAAAAGACACCAGGGTGTTGCTCAGTGGTAGCAACGTTTGGGATAAAGATTGAAGGTACTTGAGCCTTTGCTTCTCCAGCACTTACAACCTGTCATACTTGCTCTTTCCCTGTGCTTGGGCTTGACATCTGTAATTTACATGTAATGAATGATACTTTGCATCTTTACATTATTATAAATTGCATGCTGAGTGCTTTACAAAGGCAGTCATTATATAGTACATTTGGTAAGCTTTATGGAGTACAAATCTCACAACACTAGAAAGTAAAGACATGTTGAAGAAAAAAAAAAAGGAAGTTGTCCTAAAGGCCAAAGCTGGAACAGCTCAAACTACACATAAAAAATATTCAGGCACTAGAGAGACGAGAGACAGCTGCGGTTAAGAGTGTGTGCCACTTTTCCAGAGGGCCTGAGATCAGTTCCTAGCACCCATGCTATGTGACTAGCAATGACCTGTAACTCCAGTTCCAGGGGGACCTGATGTCCTCTGGCCTCCATCGGCAATTGCATGCACATGGTATTCATACATACACTCAGGTACATACATATACAAGATAAAAATAATAAAAATCTTTTTAAAAAATAAACAAGAAGGGAATAAGTTGTCTTTACAGAGAGATCCCAATGAATAAATGAAAAAAATGAAGATGAGGGGCAACACCATTAGAATGCCAGGTCGTAATAGTTCATATCTGTAATCCCAGCACTTTAGAGAGACTTAGGAAGAAGGCTTGCCACTAGTTTGAGGCCAGCATAGGCTACAAAGTGACTTCCAGGCCAATCTGAGCTATAGCGTGAGATCCTGTCTCAAAAAATAAAACAGGACTGGAGGGGTAGCTTGGCAGTTAAGAGCTCTTACTCCTCTCTCAAAGGATCCAGGTTCAATTCCCAGCACCCAAATAATGGCTCCCAAGCATAACTAATTCCAGCTCCAGAGGATCCAATGCTGTCTCTGGCTAACTCTAGTTTGGAATGTAAGTGTTGCACAAGTTCACGTGCATGCACATAAATAAAAGATAAAAGAAGACTGCAGTGAAAGTTGATGTAAGCTCAATCTGACTAAAATCCCCAAATTACTGGATAAAAGTTTAAATAGAAAAAGGGTATTTGTACAACCCCAAAATATTTGCCCCTTTATAAATGTCTTCATGCTCACAACATGGGAAGCCAGTAACTTCACAGTGGACAATGCCAGTAAAATTAAAAAGTAAAATAGACCTTTTATCAAGTGAACAAGGTCTGATGGCCATGAATTTAAGACAGTCTTTTCCATTCTTCCTCCACATCATGTGTATACTGGGTTAAAGGTAATAAATGTCAAGGTCAAAAGCCATAGAATGAACATTTTGCTGTATTGTGTTGAGTGGGCTTGAGAGCAAAGAAGAAAGCACTTTTCACTTTCTCATTGACAGAATCCTTTTTAACAAATCCCAGAGAACAGGGTTTACTTGATCCGCAGAGAGGCAGAAACTATCAAACGAGAGCAGATCTTTCAAGGCATGGCTAAATCATGACTGCCTTCAGAAGTTTCCCTAGCAAAGGAAACACAAAAGCAGCAGCAAAAAGGTGACATGTGCCCTTTTACACACCTATAAAACCGAAATAGGTGTTCTTGTTTTAAAATCTAAAGAATGGGGGCCAGCAAAATGGTTTAATAGATAAGGGCCAGCAAGCACGATGACCTGTGTTTGATCCCTAGAATCCACATGATGGAAGAAGAAAACCCAACTCCCCAAAATTATCCTCTCTCCTATATATGTGTTGTCACACATGTGTACATGTGTGCACATACACACAAATTAAAATTTAATACAATTTCTAAAGAATAGCTGAGTAATCAACTGCAAAAGCCATTAGCTATAGCAATTTTTAATCTAAAATGGACAAATGAAGGGGCTAGGGAGATAGCCCAGTCAGTAGAGCACTTGTTAAACAAGCATGAAGACCTGTGTTCAATTCCCAGCACTAGCATAAAAAGCTAAAACTAGTGATGCATACACATAAAAAGCTGTGCATAGTGATGCATGCTTATAATCCTAGTGCTGGCCAAGCAGAGATAATCACATCCCTAGGGCTCATTGACCAGCCAGTCTAGCTTAATCAGCAAAACAATGTGGATAGTTCCTGAGGATAACACCCAACATTTTCTTTTGGCCTCCACTTGTATGCTCATACTTGTGGATGAAAACCCTCCAACACACAAACACACAGAGAGAAAGGGGAGGAAGGGAGGGAGGGAGGGAGGGAGGGAGGGAGGGAGGGAGGGAGGGAGGAGGGGGAGAGAAAGCGAAATGCAGAAAAGAGCCCAAGTATAGAGGATAACTTGTTAAGAACATTGTCTCCATCCTTTTTCTTCAGCACTGCTTTGTTTAAGCAAACCAGGAGGTTAGTCCTAAGAAACTAACAAGGAGTGTGGCCTATAGCTTTCCACTCATGCTACTGCTCATGCTAAGAAATTATAAGAAAGAATACTTTCATAATTAAGACACAAATCAAAGCAAAATCAGAAGAAATTCCAGAAGCACCATACATTTGGGCCTCTGTGAGAAGAGTTGATGTTCAACATAAGAACCGGAAATGTACATAGAGGTGGGATTTTTTTCAACAGTCTCACTATATACCCCTGGCTGATCTAGAACTCACTATGTAGATCTCACAAAGAGTCACCTGCCTCTGCCTCCCTGGGTGGAATGCAGTAGCTCTCAACCTTCCTAACACTGCCACCCTTTAATACGGTTCCTCATGTTGTCATGACCCCAACCATAAAATTATCTCATTGCTACTTACTAACTGTAATATTGCTACTGTTATGAAAGGGAATGTAAATATCTGTTTTCAGATGGTTAGGAAACTCCTGTCAAAAGGGTCTCAACTCACAGGTTAAGAACCACTGGATTAAAGGCTTGTGCCACAATACCTGAATAACAGGCCAATTAGGTGGGCTCTGCTAAACTGACAGAAAAGGAGCTTTTGATCTTAACAATCCATAATGGAGTTTGAAGGATAGGAATTGACCTGCACAAATGGTTTTCTCTTCCCCATTGAACTTTAGCAATTAAATTCAGGTGGTCCATCACAGGCAAGGTTACACTGGAGCTGGGTCTCTAGGTTGGGCAGTGTTCCACCATTCCAGTCAGAGGGAAGAAAGAACAAAGAAGAATGAGCATAGGTCTGGCGAACTGATTGCCTTATGCAGAAGGGGAGGAGTGCAGTCAGATGTCAGGTCTAAGTGGTCTCTGTGCTATCTGAGTGTGAACAAGACTCTGCAGGCAATGGGCAGAAACAGAGGTCTCCAAGCACTTATTTGGCACCCATGGAGTCTGCTCTGTGAAGCAGGTAGAGGATCAGAGGAGGGGAGTTTGGGGAAAGAAAAGAGGCTGCAAGAGGCCATGGGAATTAAAGGCCAGCATTGTGATGGCATTCCACTGAAAAAAAAGGAGTGACCTTTTGAAGGCTTTTTTTTTTTTTTTTTTTTTTTTTTGAGACAGGAGCTCACTATCACATGAAGCCCAAGCTAGCTTGGAACTCACTCTGTAGACCAAGCTGTCCTCCAACTCACAGAAATCTGCATGCCTCTGCCTCCTGAATGCTGGACCACTTCTGGTCCTTGAGAGGCATTTTTGAGATATATTTGACACGTGTTATGCATATTCTGTCAATACAAGGAGCCATGATGGAGGATTCTTTTGTTAGACTTATTTGTTTGTATGTGTATGAATATTTTGCCTCTGTGTGTATGTGTACTGTGTACATGATGCTTATTGTCTGTGGAGGCCAGAAGAGGGTTCTGGGCCTCCTGCAACTGGATTTAGAGGCTGTTGTGAGCCACCGTGTGGGTACTGAGAATGGAACCTGAGTCCAATGGAAGAGCATCAAGTGTTCTTAAGCACTAAGCCATCTCTCCAGCCCCAAGACAGAGGATTCCAAAGAAACATCTTGTTCTGTGGCTTGGAATCTGGGTAGATGGTTTGCTCAATCAAGTGAAGACCAAAGTTTCTGTTGGGTGGGGATGTGGAGGAGATAATTTATATTTGAATCTTGCTAAAAGAGAATGAAATGTTGGTTTGTACTATAATGCAGATGATCCCCCAAAATAGGATGGTAACCAACAGAAGCCAGTCACAGAAAGACATTTATTATATGACTCCATCTCTGAAAAATCCGCAGCAGGCAAATGCATAGACAGAAAGTAGGTTAGCAATCCCTATTGGATGGTGGAGTTAGAAAAGAGTGGGATAATAATGGGTACCGGATTTTGTTCTAAAGTTAACTGTGTGGATGGTTGCACAACTGTGTAAATACTAAAATGGGTGAACTGTACACTTTAAATAGACAATTTGTGCAGAAATATATGCAATAGTCATTATAAAATGTCAGTGTGGATATCATGGATAACTTATAGAGCTGTATTGTAGTGATGATTACAGAAATCTTAATGACAGCGAACTGTAAATTACATTTAAAATGGTTAAAGGAGGTGGACAGATCACTCAAGTTAACAGTCTGCAACTCCAGTTTTAGGAGATCTAGCGCCTCCTTCTGGTTTCTTTAGGTACTACAACATGCATGCTATTCATACACATAAAGTTTTAGAAATTTTAATCGAATATTCTATAATCTCACTATTACTAACATTTGCAGAGATAATTGATTATCAATATTAATTACATAAAATATTCCTCCAGAAATTAAACATGTGGTACATATTCATACTTTCAGACAAAAACACCTATATACTTAAAATAAAATACATCTTTTAAAAATGGTTAAAAGGGCCAGGTGGTGGTAGCACACACCTTTAATCCCAGCACCTGGGAGGCAGAGGCAGGTGGATATCTGCAAGCTTGAGGCTACAGAGCAAGTTCCATGTCAAGGCTACACAGAGAAACCCTGTCTTGAAAACACAAAAACAAACAAACAAACAAAAATGGTTAAAAGGATAAGTATTGTGTCTTTTGCCACAAGAAAAAAAAACTTGTGAATAAAGGATTCTGAGGCCAGGCATGGTCGTTTTCCCTGTGCTTTGCCTCCTGCAGTAATACCCTCAAGCTGCTTCCCAGCAGGAAGTTACTACTGAAATAATTACTACCTCACTACCCTCAATGCCACCACATTAGGGTGCTGATAATCAAAGCCCAGTGGTCACACTCATCTGCCAGGTTATGAAGCTATCATTACAAGGAGCCAACCCAAGATTTGTCCTCCAGCCCCAGAGGCCACAGTAGTTAATTGAAAACTCTTGGAACCAGGCACTTACCTAATAAGATATGGCACAACCCTTATGTAGCACAGTTCTTATTAAATAGGATCGGTTAAATCAAGTTTACCTCCTCAAAAATAACTACAGACTAGCCAGAGGCAAAAGTGGAGTCAATGAAGTCTTCTTGTTTTGCTTGCCAGTCCTGAGCTTGGACTTCTATTCCTCTGCTTATGGGTTTTTCTGTTTTTGTTGTTGTTTACTTTGTTTTGTTTGGACCACAGGGGAGCAATATGTGGGAACTGACTAGCAGTGTGCACTGTAGATCGATCTCAGACCTGCACAATCAGAAACATGAATGTCCCATGTTTTAACCAACTGCCTGGAGGACGCTGATGCAACTAACATACAAAAACTATTGCTATACTTCTCCTCAGACCCAAGATGAACAATGGGTCATCTGATAATTTGGTTGGTACTTAGCAATGAAAATTGGTGCAAGGGGTCAGTGAGATGGCTCAGTGGGTAAAGGTGCTTGTCAAGAATGGCTTGAATTAAATCCTGGGACTCACATGGTGGAAGGAGAGAACTGACTCAAGTTTCTATCTGATCTCTACATGTGTGCTGTGGAGTACACACACACCAACAAACATGTACACACGTAAATAAATAGGTAACTGGATTTTAACTTTTTTAAAAAAGAAAAGTAATACACACCCTGACTTACTAAAACTGATTTGATGTTTGATGAAAGATATTTATATCACCATCACAACAAAAGTAATATTTAGTAAGGCCTTTAAAAATAAAATATCACAGACATGTAGTATAAAATCAGAAATCTGAGATTGAAGAAATAGTTCAGTGGCTAAGAGCACTTGCAGACCAGCGTTCAGTTCCCCAGCCTCCAAGGTGGCTAACTTTTGACCTCTCTAGGTACTACACACACACTATGCTCTTTTGTACATGCAGGCAAAAATTCATACATATAAAATAAAGCTTTAGAAATTTTAATCAAATCTTCTATAATCTTATATTACGAGTTTTTACAGAGATAATTGGTTATCACTATTATTGTCAGGTCCCAAAGAAACCCAAGACAAGTCTCACTCAGCACCTGTGGGTCCTTCCAACACTCCTCACCCGACCCCTTACCCTAAACTTCTCCCTCCCCTGGTGGGCTTCTAATTCCCTTCACCTAGCCTGATCTCTATATATAACTCACCCATTTTGGCTATGCCATCTCTCTTGGTATCCCATGTGCTCTCTTGGCCTCTTGGTTCCTGGTTCTGCTTTTGGCATCTTGGTCCTATAATAGGCTCCAGACCTTAGCACAACTGACTCCATGATGGAAATGCCATTCAGCCTGGAAAACTCAGCACATAGACAGTACCTCCTGCCAAAACTAAAGCAAAGGCCTAATACATCAAAGTCCATGAAGTTCTGAGAAAGTCTCAAAATGTTAACTAGCCTTTTGTTGTTGTTTGGTTTTGGTTTTTTGGGGGGCTTCTGTAGTTCCCCTTCTGGTCAGCTGTTCTTGTTAAGTGAAGGATGTCAACACAGAACATGTTTTTTGTGCTTAAAAGCTCACCCTGAGAAAGCTTGGTGCTACTCTGGGATCCCGAGAACACCCATTGTAGTTGCTGGCCAGTTAATAGAGATTTTTCTTTTGGCTAAAACCCATGTCTGAGCAGTCTTCTCTGGTAAATACCTCACACCAATCCACAGCTCCTTTCTTGGTCCACTGGCCTCCCCCACTTCTCTCCTCTTCTCTTCCTCTCTTGCTTCCCCACCTCCCAGCCCCCCTTAAGCAATGATCGGATAGTCTTAAAGGAGATGGTAATCCTTTTTCAAAGAGTCTGCTCTCAGCCCATATACACTCTGATCTGACCTAAATAGGAAAGCTTTTTGTACTAGGGCCCCACTAAGGAGCTGAGACTGCCCTCAAACTCACAATTCTGCATCAGCCACCCCTGGTTAATGATCAGAAATTCTCCTTGTTTATGCCCTGCTTGACTATGATCATCTAGCCATTTACTACACAGAAAATATCCCAAATAAGAAGAAATCTTTATTTTGTTTGTTTGGTTCTGAGACAGAGTCTCTTGTAAACCAAGCTGACCCTCCGACTTACTATAAACTTGAGTATGTTCTTGAACTCCTGATCTTCCTGCCTCATTCTCCCAGTGTTGGGATTATAGGCATACACACCACCACTTTGGGCTATAAGAGAAAATCTTGAAATGAAATTTCATCTTATTCATATTTAAATGTCATAGGCTAGAAGGATGGCCCAGTTGATGAATTTCAAGAATGAAGACTTGAGTTTAGGTTCCTCTGACAACAAATATAAAAATGTAGAGCTGCAAGAGGTGGGTGGAGTGGGGATAGAGATTCTTGGGAGCTCACTGGCCAGTCAGTCTAGCCAAATGGATAAGCTCCAGATTCGATGATGAACCCTGTCTCAAAAAAAAAAAAAAAGTTTGAACTAAAAATTTAAAAAATAATGCTTAAAAAGAAAAGCGATTAAGGAAGACATCTATATGGATAGCCTCCATACATGCCCGCATGCGCACATGCACGCACATGCACACACACACACACACACACACACACACACACACACACACACATAAAAATAGTTATTTTTGTTTGTTTTTTTAGACAAGATTTCTCTGTGTAGCCTGGCTACGCTGGAACTCACTCTGTAGACCAGGCTGGCCTTGAGATCACAGAGATCCACCCACCTCTGCCTCCTGAGTGCTGGGATTAAAGGCATTCACCACTATCCAGATCAATGGTGGTTTTTGTAAAGATAGATAGATAGATAGATAGATAGATAGATAGATAGATAGATAGATAGATAGATAGATGATAGATAGATAGATAGATAGATAGATAGATAGATAGATAGATAGATAGATAGATAGATAGGTTGGTAGGTTGGTAGGTAGGTAGGTAGGTAGGTAGGTAGGTAGGTAGGTAGGTAGGTAGATTTTGTATGTAGTGTTCTGCTTGCATGTCTCCCTGCAGGCCAGAGGAGGGCACCAGATCTCATTACAGGTGATTATGAGCCACCATGTGGTTGCTGGGAATTGAATGTAGGACCTCTGGAAGAACAGTTAGTGCTCTTAACTGCTGAGCCATCTCTCCAGCCCAGATCAATAGTTTTTTTTAAACTAATTTTAAAATGTAGGAGTTTTATATGTACCACAGTCTTTCATAGTCATGAGAAACACAGCTAACCTGTAATATAGGTACTAGACCTCCCTTGGCCCCAAATAAAGGAGTGCAAAGGTTCTACATGACAAACAATTACAGTGTTATATCTTTGGAACAGAGGCATAGCATTAGTAGCACTGTTCCTGTGTCTCTGGGCAGCAAGGGTGATTTTGATAGTCACCATCACTGATGGACAAGAAGGGCCTGTGATACTCTCTCATCCTCTTCTGCTAACCTCTAACATAAGTGTAAGTCAAGTGCGTTATTATTCCTATTTTAGCAACTGAGGAGACTGGGGTTCAAAGAAGCTAAATGTCATGTTCCATCAGTGTCCTTTCCCAGAAGAGAGAACTCCAGGGGACAGAAAGTCAATTGTGTCTGATTGGATTAGAAATGATGGAATTGTCTGAAATCTGACTAAACAGCCTGTATGTTTTTCATGGTTGAGAGTTCCTACTTAATGGTCTTAACACAGAATATTGGTGCATCCTTGTAGATATTTTGCTTGGCATAAGATCTGAATGCATTTGTGATCTGGATACACATCAAATGCTCATGGCATAACAATTGATGATAAGACACAGCCTGCACAATTATCACTCTTGAGCACTTATGCTGTCTTTTAACTTAGAAAAGACAACCACCCCCAAAGGTTACCCGACCATATTTCAGCCAACTTATCCCAGAATCATATCTCTCTCTCTCTCTCTCTCTCTCTCTCTCTCTCTCTCTCTCTCTCTCTCTCTCTCTCTCTCTCTCTCTCTCTCTCTCTCTCTCTCCCACCCCCTCTCTCCCCACCCTGGTGTATAAATATGTGTGTGTGCCTGTTCATGTGAGTTCAGGCACAAACATGCATGTGAAAAGAGAATCAGCCCTCGACTTTCTACCTTGTTTGAGATAGGGTATTGTCAGCTGTGCTAGCCAGGCTAGCTGCCCCATGAGCATCAGGAGATGCTTCTGCTTTCATCTCCCAGATCCCTGTAAGGCAGTGTTGAAATTGTATATGTTTATGCTACTACATCTGTCTTTTAAAAGATGAATTAAACTTTTAAGAGTTGTATAGGTGGCTCAGTCTTTCATAGCCACAAACCATAGCCCTTTCCTGGCCACCCAAATAAATAAATGAAAAGGGCTTACATGTCTACAATCAAGCTTTGGGGTTAAATGCTTTTGCTCACTGAGCTACTTCCATGCCTTCCTTTTTATTTCTTGAACCATAGAGCACAAGGGTGAAGCCAGGGGCCTGGGCATATAATCTTATGAGATTTTTCTCTATAATTTGAATTACTTATCTATGAAATGGAAATACCAGTACCTATCTCATAGGGCTCTAGTAAATTGTAATGGAGTCCAACACTTATAAAGTGCTTAGGAGAATGTCTGGCATTGTTTTAGATTTTCCTCAATGAGCATCATTTTAATAAAGGGGAAGACCGCTTTTAAAAATTAGTATCTCTTGGGAATGGGCATCTACCTCAATTGGTAGAATGCTTGCATAGAATGAATGAAGACCTAAGCTCTATAGGTTCAATACCTAGTCACACAATACCAGCTATGGTGGTACATGCCTGTAATCACCTGACCTGGGAGATGGAAGTAAGAACATAAGAAGAGTCATACTGGGGTACATAGAGTGTTTGGGGGCTATCCTGGACTACATAAGACCCTGTGTCAAAGAAGCATACAAAAATGATGTCATATGTTTACTATTTGATGTTTCCTTATTTGAATAAGTAATGTCTACAACTGAACAAATAAATATCTAAAGTGATTATGTTTTAAAATGAGGATCAAACTTAACAATCACAGCAAATGTTCTAAAAAATAATTTTTGACAGTGTTAGCACACTAGACTACTTGTGTTTGTCATCTCTGTCCCCCAAAATGTGCTAAGAGATAGTAAAGGAATAAATGAGTCTTCCTTGACAATAGCAAGAACAAGAAAGGAACCATTAGGAGACTGGACATGTCAAGGTGGGACTCAAACAGAAGCCTGGGGAGGTGACAGCTTAGCAGGAAGCCCTAAAATTGAAGCTCAAAGAAGGCTCTGAAAGGGACCCCTTGATCAACCAAACTTCTGCAAAGTTGAAGGCTCAGATCAAGGATATGGTGTCATTTTGGTATGCTGGGTATACAAGCTGGGCACTGCAGGTAGGAGGTGCCTTGTTACCCAGGACCACCCAGTTCCCAGTAAGCTAATGACCAAGTATGCTCATCTCCCCAATACTCTTGGACACAATGGGATGAAAGGCTCTTTTTCCAGAAACACTTAAAGGGGCCTAAAGAAAAGATCCCCAGATGTGGACATGGGGGAAACTCCAATTGACACTGGTTCCCTGGCTGACCAGAACCCAACATGTGGACATGTGAGGTCAGTAATGGCTTCCCATTGCCTCTGAAAACTGGAATCATTGGTGAGAATTTTCTGGAGAGTCTGCAAAATAGCTGCAGTTCCTGAGTGCAGGCATGGTAAACTCCTCTGACTTTTGGATAGTGTCCCTGACATTTACTATGCCCACCTCTGCTGACCCTAATGTAAAAGTCTAATTCTATTTCTAACCTTCTAGACTCCAAAGGCCTAGAACGGCTTCTATTTTCTGGACTCAGTCTTGCCAGATACAGCCTGGATTAGAAGTCTCTGCTCCCATTCTCAAGTCCCATCCAGTTTTCCCTGAGTGCTGAGTGTCAAACTCCTGCAGAGATGAATAGTGAAGTGCCAAGTTAGAATATCTGATTCCTGTATTCCTTCCCTGCGGAACCACAGACCCATTATATGCTTTCTATGAAGACAACAGCTTCTGTCACCTGCCTCTTTCCACATGGAGACCCACAAAGAGTTCTAAAGAAAACTCTCCATATCCTTTCCTTTAACTCTCAGGCAGTGAGGTAACTCTCTATGGTTGCTCCCTTTGGGACACTGACCTAGTCTTTTGTTTCTCCCCTAAACATTGCCCATGTCTTAGAAATGTCCTTTATTGGACCTTTCTCAACTGAACCCAATTCAATGGAACTGTGACAGCTTTTCCTATCAGATCCTGGGTGATAGGTGGCTCTATTACTCCTCATAAGAGTCTCTGGCCAGGCTTACAGATGGGCTTTAGATTCCTGAGTATTCAGTATCAACCAAAATGACTGCATGGTTGAAGAATACTTCTAGTGTCAAGTGAAAAGACACAACAAACAGAATAAAAGAACGAAGGAAAAGAAACATAATGAAGACTTCAACACCAATAACCATAACAGTGATCCTGACAATGTTAAGAGAAGAAATAAAGACAACAACACTGAAAGGAAAGGGGGAACTAAAGAGAAGAGAGGATAGGCTGTGATAAGAATCTGATCAGGAAAATTTGAATACGATAGCCATAATTTTTTAAATGCAATAAAATTGTGGTAATATTGCATTGTGTGTATAAAGTTCCAAAAGAATTTAATACAATATTATATATAAATATGCTCATATAAAGGCAAAATTTTCCCCAGGAGATAGAATAAAAATACAATGAAATGAAAAATAGAGTGAAAGGACAGAAAGTATAGAAGACCATTTTAGATGATGCAATGTCCAAATCATAGGCAGCTCTCCAAAAAATAAAGAATTAGAGATAACACAAGAAAATATCCATAAATGGAAGAGCAAGTATCTCCACATAGAAAGAACCAGTCAAGAGTCCAAGGCAATGAGTGAACAATGTGGGCAGTAGTCAGTGCAGCTTACAATAAATGTTCAGTTATATCATAGTCAAAATATAGTATTCCATTCAGAACACCAGTGACAGATACTGAAAAACTTTAAGGCAAAAAAGCAAGCTTCATAACAAAGGATTGGAAATTAGAATGACATTGGTCTTCTCAATTATGCCTCTTGAAATTAGAAATTAATAGATACCTTGGAAATTCTGAAAGTAGATGGTCTTCAAGTTAGAATCCTATATTCAGCTAAACCCTTGGTGACATTTTCAGATACATAACATCCAATGCACTCTTTTAATAAATCAGAAGGGCATTCCGGTAAAACAAAGAGTGTGCTAAGAAGGCAAAAGATATTAGACTCAGGAAACAATGGTTCTCATATAAGGCAGTGGTGAGAAAAAAAGAATTCCTGAATGACACTGTATGACTGATCCCGGGGCAATTTGTTTGACTTTGAACAAAATGAAAAGCTCTAGAAGGAAGGATTGATTTAATTGTGAATTTGCAACCTTGCATTAACAAGCTTTAGCAAATTTGAAAAAGAAAGTATGACCCAAAGGTGCCCACCTAATCTATGAAACTTCCTGATGTTAGTGTAAACTTAAAGGGCAAGTTGAGGCATGCTGAGTTTGAGAACAGTTTATTCAAGACAAACTAAAAGCTCATGAAGATGGCTTAGTGGGTAAACGCACTTGCTGCACAGGCCTGATGCCCTGAATTCTACCCCAGGAACCTACATGCTGGATGTGCAATCCTAGCACTTCTACACAGAGATATTAAGACAGGAGAATTGCTCAGAAGCTCACCAGTCAGCTACACAACACAGCAGCAGAGAAAGCCTGACTCAACAAGGCAGAAGAGGAGAGCCATTTCCCAACAGTTGCCCTATGACCTTCACATGCATGGTGTATCATGCACACATCTGCCCCTGCACATCCCCCCAGAGATAATGTTAAATTTAGTTGCATGTATGAGGGTGGGTGGCTGTGCCAGAGTGCAGGTGAGGTGCCGGGGGGGGGGGGGGGGGGGGTAAGAAGAGGATGTCAGATCCCCTGGAGCTGGAGTTATAGGAGGTTGTGAGTCTACCAAGACTCTCTAGTACCACAAATTGTAAAGATGATTAACATACGAAAGAAACCAATGACAGGAAAAAGACTGGAAACTCCTAAACCACGACTACATGTAAAGGACAGAGCATATGCAGGAAAAGCCACAACCCACAAATGTAGAAGGCAGGGAGTATGTAATGACCCAAAAAAGGGTCATCAGGGCCCCAGGACTTCATGTTTCTAACCTTTCCCAGATTGGCAGCCCACTTCCACCTTCAGAAGTACTCTTAATAAACTATTATGCATGTGTCTCTACTCCAGTTCTTTGTTCTGGGGCACAAGAACCTGGACATTTAAGCAGTGCCTTCTGGACTCTGATACATGCTTAGAACATCAAAAAATGGTGTCCAAGGATATATGATTTTACATTTATAAGCAAGAGATTATAGTTTCTCACAGAATTCTAAATATCCTTATGCCCACAGATAAATGTAGCTCTCACCTCCTCATCAAAAAGTCAGAGGACTACAAGTCTGCTGTGAGACTGTGTCCTTGATATCATGAAAGGGAAGCTGCACCTATAAAATCTCAAAAATATGGTTCTGGTGTTCTGGAAATCCAAGATGACTCCAGAAGACAGGTTAAAGGCAATGATTTAAGTCTGTACCTTAAGTCAAAGTAAAGAAGTCAAATGGACACAAAATGAAGGTAAAGGTGCCAGATTTTGTTCTGCTATAATTACCTTGCAGGTCCAGGAGTGGAGTCAATAATGCTTTTAGCAAAAGCAACTTCTACATGCCGGTTACATTCTGACCTCTGGGACTGCACAGAAATAAATTGATGTTATTTTACCCAACTGTTCATGCTAATTTATTCTAGCAGCAATAGGACACTGATATGGATGAAATTTAAATGGTTCCTTTTTTTCTTGTGATAAGATTTCATGTCACCCAGCAATTCAGAGTCCTTCAGGAAAGTGGGCTGTTATAGTTCGTTTTCTGTCATGATAAAACACCATGATCAGGAGCTGGTGAGATGGTTCGGTGTTAAGATGGCTTAAGTGCACTTAATGCTCTTGCAGAGGACTCAAGTTTGAACCCAAATAACAGCTCACAACCAGCTGTAACTCCATTTCTAGAAGGTCCAACGCTGTCTTCTGACCTCTGTAGGTAACAGGCATGCTTGTGGTGCACAGGCAAAATGCCAGTATACAGCAAAATAAAGATAAATAAATCTTTAAATGACTAAAAGCAATTTGGGGGAAAGGATTTATTTGGCTTATACATCCAGATTATAATCCATAATGGAGGAAACTCAGGGCAGAAACTAAAGCATAAACCACAGAGGAGCTTACTGGCTTGCTCCACATGACTTACTCAGTTTGCTTTCCTGTTATGGGGAGGGAGCTGTTTTAGGAGGATTTGTATTTGTTTGTTTTTTAGAGACAGGGTTTCCCTGTATAGCCCTAGATGTCCTGGAACTCACTCAGTAGAAAATTCATTTATGTATGTTTATATGTATATATATATACATTTTGTATAGAGTATTATATGCAGAGAGCATATGTGTATGTGTGTGTTTCTTTTGTGTATGTGTGTTATAGAAAGAAAACATGAATAATAGGGAAAGTGTGTGTGTGTGTCTTTATTCCAGGGATGTAAGGATGGTTCAGCATAGAGAAGTTAGGGATGTAGCCTTTTATAAATAAGGCTCTAGGTTCAAGCCTCAATACAGAGAAACAGAGGGGGGTTGGCAGAGACAGGGAGGGAGGAAAGACAGAAGGGAGGGAGGGAGGGTTTGGTAGTCCATGCCTATAATCCTTGTGTTTGAGAAGTAGAAGTGAAAAGAGCAGGAGTTCAAGGTTATACTAGGCTAGATACGGTGTTAGATGTCAGCCTGGGTCACATGAAACACTGCCTCAAAAAGTCAAAACCAATATACAAATCAAGGAATATGATGCATCATGTAAATAAAATGAAGGATAAAAATTCATACAATTATCTCAATAAATGCAGAGAAAACATTCATTAAAATTCAACATCCCTTGAAAATAAAAGAAGTAAACACACTATTGGAAAACCAACAGCCAACATCATATTGAATGGGAGGAAACTGAAAGTATTTCCTTTGAGATCAGGAATAAGATAACACTGGCCATGCCCACTGTGATCATGCAATATTGTTCTAGAAATTTTAGCCAGAGCAGTTAGGCAAATAAAATACATATAAGTAAGAAATGGGGAAGGGCGCTGGAGACATAGCTTAGTAATTAAGAGCACTGGCTGCTTTTCCAGAACTAGGTTCAATTCCCAGAACTCACATGGCAGTTCACAACTGTCAGTTAACTCCAGTTTCAGAGGCTCTGATGTCCTTTTCTGGCCTCCATCATAATTGCATGTATATGGTGCACAAACATACACTTAAAATATAAATATCAATGTCTTAAAGGTGAAGTCAAATTAACACTTTGATGATGTCTTTATGGCATAGATAGAAAAATCTAAAGACTCCATACAAAAAGAATTCGATAATTCAGTAAAGTAGCAGGATACAAAATCAACACACACCAATACCTTTTCTACACACCAATGATGAATTTTAAAAAAAGAAATCGGGAATGCAGGCCAGTGAAATGGCTCAGCAGGTAAAAGTACTTGTCCCACAACCCTGATAACTTGAGTTTGATCCTCAGAATGTATGTAAATGTGAAAGGAGAACTAACTCCGCAAAGTTGTCCTCTAGTGTCCACGCACAGTAGCACAGGAATGACCCCCACACACACCATACACACACAATAATAAATAATATTAAATTTAAAAATAATATGCATATACTGAAGACAACCAACTTAGATGTATACATGCACATTCCCACATATGAACATGTAAAAACACATAAAGTGCCCCCCACATACATGAAATCATAAATGCACAATAATAGCCACAAAAGAGAAACAAAACACATAGGAATAAATTTAACCAAGGATAAAAAGACATCTACAATGAAAAACAAAATGGTGGTACGTGCCTATTACCCTAGCACTGGGGAGGAAGGGGCAGGCAGATCCCTAAGTTTGAAGCTAGCCTGCTCTCTAGTGAGTTCTGGGACAGTCAGGACTACAGTGTAGGATACTGTCTCAAAAAAAAAAAAAAGCCCAAAAGAGAGAAACAAAAAGAAACAACCAGACACAAAGACCTGGGTATAAAATAGGGGCCACAATAAATTTACGCATTAGCTGTCAATTGCTTCTCAACAAAGCTACCAATAATAGAGATTAGAGAAAAGCAGTCACAAAAAATGCTGGGAAAGCAGGATAACCATACACAGATATTTGAAACTTTCCCCTATCTCTTGCCTTGGGCAGAAATAAAAATGAATTAATCACCTTAATGTAAAATCGGAAACTCCAAAACCATCAAAAGGAAACATTTTAAGATTCTGATGTAGGCAATACTTTCCTTGATAGGACTCAAAAAGCACAGGAAATACAAAGATTGATAAACAGGATGATGTGAAATTAAAAGGCTTTGCATGTCAAACAAAACAATGGATAGATAAGAAATCTACAAAATGAGAGAAAATCTTTGACAGCTATTCATATGACAGAGAGTTTAATACCCAGATAGATAAAGAACCAAGGCAACTAAATAATCGAATAAAAAATGGGCAAATTATCAAACAAGTTTCAAAAGAAGAAAAACTAGGGCTAAAGAGATGTCTCAGCAGTTGTACTGGATAGTTTTGTGTGTCAACTTAACACAAGCTGGAGTCATCGGGGAGGAAGGAGCTTCAGCTGAGGAAATGACCTCATGACATCCAGCTGTAGAGCATATTCTCAACTAGTGATCAGTGAGGGAGGGCCCAGCCCATGGTGGGTGGTACCCTGGGCTAGTGGTCCTGGGTTCTATAAGCAGGCTAAGTAAGCCATGAGGAGCAAGCCAGTAAGTAAGACTCCTCTATGGCCACTGCATCAGCTCCTGCCTTCAGGATCCTGTCCTTTTTGAGTTCCTGTCCTGATTCCTTCAGTGATGAACAGTGCTGTGGACATTTAAGCCGAATAAGCCCTTTCCTCCCCAACTTGCTTTTGATCACAGTGTTTCACTACAGCAACAAAAAATCCTAAGACAGCAGTTAAGAGGGCTTACTGATCCTCCAGAGAAGTTGGGTTTAATTCCTAGCCCTCACAGGAGGCTTCAGTTTCAGGGATCCAATGCCTTCTTCTGGCCTCCATTGGGTACTTCATACACATTGTGCACAAACATACATGCAGATCCACAGGCATCAAGCAGAGAAAGTAAGAGAGACTCTGGGCCTAGCATGGGCTTTTTAACCCTCAAAGTCCACCTCTGGTGACACTTTCTCCAACAAGGCTATGCCTCTTAATCCTTTCAAGTAGTGCCACTCTCTACTGATCAAACATTCAAATATATGAGCTTATGGGGCCATTCTTATCCAAACTACCACAGGCTGGAAACAGAGGAGTGACTACTATGGAATAGGGAGAGTAGTTCCAGGGTGGTAGGAGTAGAAAGATAGATGTGATCTATGATCAATGTATGCATACATGAATGAAAATGGTTCGATCAATTTATACAAGTTATATATGTTTAAAAATGAAAGAAAACGTGTGCATACAAAGTGGGAACATATGCCAAAAGTTGACAAGGATTGAGACCAAACTGCTAAATGTTGTTACCAAGTACTCAGAAGCAGTAAAAATCAAAGGGAAATTACAATTCTTATTTATACTTTCTCAGATTTTTTTCAGAACTTTCCTCATCAAGGAAAGATACATAACATACATAGCAGGAAGAGCTTATTTCCAGGTTGCATAACAGCAACATGCAAACATGAGCATCTGAAATACCTATAGACTAACTGCAGCAGTTAATGTCAAAGACTACACGTGACAGTGACACTGCTAAGAAAATCTGTCAACTCCCATTGGTAATTAATGTGCCCGGAAATGTTATTTAGAAGTGTGTTGAAGCCATTCCTATAAGTCCACAGATCTTGTTCGCTTCCATTCTTATTTTATCCTAAGGTCTATGAGGTCCTTCCACCATGATGTGTGATGCCTGTCTTCTAGTTGCTAGAAGACATTCAAAAAAGGCAGGCAGTTCCCGATTTTGTCCAGTAGGTGGGAGAAGAAGGCTCTAGAAGACTACCAGCCAAAACATGAGCAGGAAAGCAAACTGTTGATTTAGTTGGAGGACCCAGAAGTCGTCCCTGTCCACATGGTGTGATGTTTACTAACATTTTTTTCTAGAACAAAAACTGTTGTCACATGAAACTTTGCATCAAAAAAACAACAAAAAACACAAACGAGCAAAAAGCAAACAGTTTTCCAAGAATTTTATAGTGAAAACTAAAGTTGAAACACAAAATGTTTCAATACTTGTCAAGCACACCTGAAACCAGAACATTTTCTAGTATTTTTTAAGTTTAAAGGTCCTCCAGTTAAGGGATGGGGTTCAACTGATAAAGTGCTTGCTCTGCAAACATGACAACCTCATCTAGGAACACAAGAACCCCTGTAAAAAGCTGGGTACAGTGGCAGTATACAATCTTTGGCCTGCCTCAGACTCCTGATTCCTCCAGTGTTGAGGTTTTGCACTTTAATGACCCCAAAGGTTTTTGTGTACAAGGCATGGTCCCCAGGGAGTTGCTCTTGGGAAGAGATGGAAGTTTTAACTGGAGTCTCCAGGGAGGTCTTTAAGATGTTTGGGAGTATACCCTAGAAGGGGCTAATAGGACTCTGGCCCCTTCCTTTTCTCTCTGCTACCTCTACTCTATCTTTTTGAGGCAGGATTTCTCTGTGTAGTCCTGTCTGTCCTAGAATTTGCCTTGTAGACCAGGCTGGCCTCGATCAACCTGACTTTGCCTCCCACGTTCTGGGATTAAAGGCATGCACCACCATAGTCAAGCTATGTTCCTTGTCTCTTGGTGTTAACAGTTTTAAGACATGTTTCTGCCATGACCAGATGCTTCACTATAGGCCCCAATGAAACAAACCTGAGCCAAAAAGGACAGGACTATATTGGAATCGACTATACTGGAACCTCCAAAACTAAGAGGGGGGAACTGCCCCTTTTTTTAAATTTTGAGACCAGGTTTTGCTAAGCTAGTCCAGGCTATCTTTGAGCTTGCTTCAGCACACCGTGTACTAAGATTACATATCCATCTTGTAAAACATTTCTGGTTTTTCTCCTTAAAAGTAGATCATCTAAGGCTTTGGTTCTCAACCTTCCTAATGCTGCAACCTTTTAATGCAGTTCCTCATGTTATAGTGACCCACAACAAAAAAATTATTTTTGTTGCTACTTCATAATTATAATTTTGCTGCTGTTATGAACTATAAATATCAGAGACAGAATTAGAAGGAGGAATGAAAAAAATAGATCATGGTTCCTAGTTAGTGAGTGGGGTCTTCAAAAGAGATATATTTAGGTATACTGGGACAACTGATCCAGTGAGGCCAGAGGGTCAGTAATTAGACACTCAACACGGTAAATGCAAAGAAAGGGCATTTGAGATGATGGAAACTGGGCAAATATGCACAAGGGTATAAAAGCAAGAGTATGGGGGTGATGGCTCAGTGGCTAGTGTTTGTCATGCAAGCATGAAGATCCAAGTTCAGATCCCCAGAAACCATATAAATGCTGGTCTATTCTGACCTCAGAAGGTGGAGATAGAGGACACCCAAAGCAAGCTGGTTAGTAAAACTAGCCATGTTAGCAAACTCTGGGTCTGACTGGAAAACCTTGCCTTGAAAACTGGAGAGTCATTATGTACTGCTCTCGCTGAAAACTTGAGTTCAATTCCCAGAACCTACATGGAGGTACAACCATCTGCAATTCCCATTCCAAGGAATCTGCTGCCTTCTTCTGCCCTCTATGCGCACCAGTCAAGTAAGTGATGCACATGCATTCATTCAGGCAAAACACTCAAAGACACATAAAATAATGTAGGAAAACAGCATCAACAGGTTTTGCCCTCTACCCTTCCCTCTCCATTACTAAATCATTAGATTATATTCCTAAAGCTAGCCACCAAAGTCTATTCCTTTATTTGGTAACTTCCTTAAACCAACTAAAACATCAAGGTCCGTCGATCAAAATTCATTATTTGGCTACATTAACATGTCCAATCAAGACTTACTAACTGATCCTAGCACAGACTTCCCCTTTTCTCCTTAAAGAACACTCCTGCAGAGACACCTGTTGCTATCACTACACAATCCAGAGGCAGTCCCCCACACCCCAACTTGTCTCCTCAGGGTAATAAAATCTCCTTTGTGCTGAGAACTTGGTATCTGAATGTGTTCTGTACTGACTCCAAGGCTCCCCTTCACAACACACACATACACAATGGTAAAAGATGAACAAGCTAGAGTATGACATACTTGGATAGGAGTCAAGTTGGTTGATCCATTCTGCCAGGAGGGTGGTGGAACAGGAAAATGATCACACAGAAAATGTGCAAATCATTCCTCTAGGAAAACATTCTTGTTGGACTGGCTACAGAACAGATATGAAGCTGATGGCTAAGTAGAGCAACCAGAACTCTCATGTATTGTTGCCGAGAGTATAAAATGCTGAAGCTACTCATGAAAATATTTTTTTACAGAGCTGTCCATATGATCACATGACCTGAAAATTTCTACCCCTAGAAATTTACTTGCATGAAATGAATTTAGACTCAAGTAACAATTTAGTTTGTTTGTGACTGCCAACACATGGAAGCAACAAATGCTTATCAAGTATTGAGGAGACAACTAAATGACAGTATATTCAGACAATAAAATATTACTTAGCAATAAAAAAGAATGAATTTAGAGCAGTATGGGAAAGGACTCTTTAATGATGCAAAGCTGTGAGATTCAAGTTTGGTTCCCCTAAGACAAGGTTTATCAGTGTAAATCTGGCTGTCCTAAAATTAGCTCTGTAGACCAGACTGGCCCCCAATTCAGAGATCCACCTATCTCTGCCTCCCAAGTGATGGCATATACCAACATTATCTGGCCTGTTTAAAGAACATGGACTGTAATTGTGTAGCATTTTCCTTCCCTTCCCCCCTCTCTTCTGCCCTCCTTGTCTCTCTCTCTCTCTCTCTCTCTCTCTCTCTCTCTCTCTCTCTCTCTCTCTCTCTCTCTCTCTCTCTCTCTCTCTCTCTCTCTCTCTCTCTCAAGGTAAAACTTGGAGATGATTACTCAGAAGCCATCCACTTTGTTTTCTGAGTCTCTAACTGACATGGAACTCATCAAACAGGTTAGGCTGGCTGGCCAGGGAATCCCCAGAAAGAGATTTAAATTAAAAAAATAGAACCCCCCCCCCAAATCTGATTAAGACTGCCTAGACTCTGAGTCCAGTATAAATTTGGCAGCTATAATTGAGATTATGATTACAGGAAGAACACTTTGGGGGTTGTTAGCTTCCAAATGAGAATGGTTGTAGGACATTCAGATGGAAGTTTTTAAATAGTTATTTTTAATGTATGACTGTGGGTGCTTGAAAAGAACAGAAAAGGGTGTCAGATCCTATAGAGCTGGAGTTACACACGCAACTCTAAGCTGTCTACTGGAGGTGTTCAACCTGAATCCTGGTTCTATGGAAGAGCAACTAGTGCCATTAACCAGTGAACTATCTCTCCAGGACCAGGATAAAACTTTTTACCTGAAAAAATGAAGTGTGTTGAGTTCAGAGTTAAAAGGGGTTTTTTTTGTTTTGTTTTTTTGTTTTTTTTTTTGAGACAGGGTTTCTCTGTGTAGCCCGGACTCTTCTGGAACTTACTCTGTAAACTAGAGCTCACTGCCTGGTCTCTGCCTCCAGAGTGCTGGTATTAAAGGCATGCACTACTACTACCCAACATGTTTGCTCACATGGTTTTAGTGACTTACACTCAGTGATAGGTAGAACAAAATGTTCTGATCACATTTTAGAGAATGACTTTCATAACAATGCTAGGTGATTTGTTATGACAGATACAGAAAACCACAGTTCCTCCAAATCCCACCAGTTATGTAGCCAAGTGTTCACAATGGGTAAGTATGCTTCTGTCTTCTACGCATTCATATGTATGTCCAAGAATAATAGCGGCAATCACACTATATTCATTATAATTTTATTAATTAAAACCAATAGAAAAAAATCAGAAGTGAAATTGAAGGACTTGCTGGATGCTGTCAGGCATTGGGATCACACTAAGAACCACTGTGTGAAAGTCAAGAAGCCGTGAAAAACTTAACATTGATTATTAGGACTCATCTTAGTCACTATTCTATTGCTTTTAAGAGATGCTATGACTAAGGCAATTTGAATAAAAGAAAGCATTTAGTTAGGGCTTGTTCACAATTTCAGAGATTTAGTCTATTTAAATGCTCTATTTAAAAATTCTGTATCTTTGTGGATCTTTTCCTCTAATGGTTTGAGAGTCTTCACAGCAGGGATGATCCTACTATTGTCACACCAGTGACAAGTTTAGCACATAGGAGGAAATATGAGGAGAAAATGGTGCAGGACTCAGCTAAAACCTTTTTGAGGTAGTGGAATGGCTCAGTGAGTAAGAACACTTGCATGAGGATTTGGGTTCAGATACCCAGCACCTACATACAGCCATATGAGGTAGCACATGCCTATAATCTAAGTATTCCTATAGAAGGTGGGAAGTGGAGACAGGAGAGTACCTGGAAGCTTGCAGGCCAGATGGCATATGAAGCAGCAAACAAGAAACCCTGTGCAAACAAGGTGAAAGGCAAGGAAGGACCAACACCTGAGATTCTCCTCTAACCTCCACACATGAACACCTGCACTCAGATTCTTTTTTAGGCCAATGAAAGTGGCCTTCTTCAATTTCAATATAAAAATTAGATATGTAAATCCTACTCACTATTTACTGAGTTCTCATTAACTTAATATTTAATGAGTTTCTACTGTTAACTAGGATGTTGTGTGCTGAGAATTATGGTGAACAAGACTGACATGGTCCCTGTTCCTACTGTATGCTCTAAATTATTTTAATTTTTAATTTGTTCAGGATTATTTTTTTTATTTTATAAATTGTTGAGACAGCATCTCACACAGTAGTTTGGGCTGGTCTGAACTCATTATGTAAGTTAGGCAGACTTCAAAGGGGCCAATCCTCCTGTCTCAGACTCCCAAGTGCTGGGATTACAGGTGTGAACCATCATACCTGGTGTATACTTAATAAAACAAGTATTTACTTTTAGGCTATCATTCTTATACCAATAATGCTTTCTGAATACTACTTTGCCAGAAAAAAACTTTGAATTTCAAGACAATGGCAAAAGTTTATCCAAATATGCCTAAATTGGAAATCAGTTGTTAAATGAAATTAAACATTTTAAGTTAAATTAACAATCATATCCTTAGGTGCTACAATAAATAAAAACATCTGCAATAAAGCTGTTTATCAGACTTCATTTTATGCGTGTGGCCATTTTCCTTATGAGACTTCAGAAACCACAAAGGCAGACAGGGCCCATGTGCGTCATCCCTTTTCTTGTTCATTGTTACATGAAAAAGAGAGAGGGAGAGATATCAACCAATCAAATAATTAATTACTACAGTTTCATAATTGCCTACTAGAATATGGTAACTATGAAATCAGTTATTTTAAAACTAGGGGATGGCAGTTAAGAATACCAGCTGCTCTATCAGGGTACCTCAGTTCAATTCCCAGCATCCAGTGGCATGTCATAACCACCCATAACTCCCGTTCCAGGGTCTACAACATTCTCTTCTGGCCTCTGTTGACACTTACAATACACATGCAGTCAAAATCACCTATACACATAAAATAATAAAATAAAAAATTAAGCTCGATGGACTGAGGATGTAGTTCAGCTGGCAGAATTCTTGCCTAGCATGCATCAAACACCTTATAAAAACTATGAATGGTGGCAACACGCCTGTAATCTCAACACTCTAGAGGTCATCCTCAGCTATATACTGAGTTCCATATTAGCCTGGGCTACATTAAAGCCTGACTCAAAAAAAAGTTAGTTTTTTTTTTAAAGTACTCAAACAATGCAAACTTACCATACTACTGCACACATAAATTTCTCCCTTACCTTAAGTTTCATGTATAGGAGGGTTGGAAAACCTGACTTCTAGAAGTGGCACACAGTATAAAAATCAGGTCATCTATACATCATCCAGTTACTACTGAATCAAGGCTTCAACTTCCCTTATCACTGACCCATTTAAGAAATAGTGGCCCTTTAATGAAAAAAATTAAATAAAAATTTAAAGAAGTATGGAAAAATATACATCATATGTTTCCTCAGTATTCAGCATCATTAGGTATTACCTAGGGTTGTCATTCTGATGAAAAATTTAAAAAATGTTCTCACCAACTGCCAGGTAATAGCTTCAAACAGAAAGAGCAACCATATTTTATTTTCTTACAAATAAACTTTTCACAAAAATTTGACTGGGAATATGTATGTACTTTTAAGCAGGAGGAAAGAAAGCAAAGAAGTAAGTTTCTGGACCTACAGACTGTATTTAACATCCCATGGATCCTATATTACATATAGTAGGTATGCAACAACTATCAACTGAACCAAAGATGTGCCCTCTGTAAGATGTGTCTGCAAAATGTATAATACCATAGTAGTAAAGTACAATGTTCAAATATGCAATTTTGTCTGTCAGAGTTTAAAAGCCTTTAAAAATATAATATGCACAAGCTTGCCCTGAGGGAAAAGATGGAATAGAGATTACAAAATCTTTACATATTTTCCACAATAGCATTTGAAACTAGAAAAGAGCAGATAGTCATGGGAATATCAAGACACACATTACTAACAATTCAGTGCATTTGCCATGACCCTATGGAGAAGATGCACCTCTTCTCTGGGGTTCTTACAGTTGATTATGAAATGGATGATATACATGGGCCTTGATCTTCATAAACTTCAGAAAACTTCAAGTTAGAAGCTAAAATGTCATCAAGAAAAGAAAAGCCAGTATAAAATTTGCTACTGTAAGGCCACTGTTTAAAGTTATTTCATGTACAGACACTATATAATTCTGATACTTGTTCTTATAACATAAAGCTTTCAACATATAAATGTTTAGATATAACTTGGTTAAATTCTCTCAGTGAAACCATACTCAGAAAAAGATGCATCAACAAATAATCCCCTCAAATGATCCTGCCGAGTTTTTGTAAAAGAGCTTATAGTTAAATACAACTTTGAAATTGAATACTGTGATTAACAGTGATTTCAAGTGTAAAAAAGTTGCAGCATTCTGCTACTGAAAAATAAAGATATTTTATCAAGAAAGTTACAGTATTAGTGTCTTAGTGTCAATTCCAATTCAAACGAGATGCTCAGTTATGTGCTCAGTTAAGTCCTCATGTAGGGTCAGTTCCATTTGCAATAATTTCAGGTTGGTTTTCTGTGGCAATATTGTATATTCCTATCAAAAGAAAACAAGAGAAATATGGGTTTCAATAGCAGAGTCAGTTATAAGATCTGAGCTAGAGTATGGCCCACAGTGAAGTTCTCAAAATGCTTTAATTTTTATGGTGCTAACTTGTACCTCACAATTCACACAAAGGAATGTGGAACCTTGAAGATGCCGTCTAAACATCTAGAACACAGCAAAACAGTCAAACATGGCAAATGGATCAGACAAAAACTCCACTAGATGGCAATGATTGTAGCAAAAGGGGAAAACACATTTTACTCCTTGAGCATTTTTCAGGGAAAGCACTCTGGCCTAAACTCAAGATTCAAACTTTGCCTCTCCAGTCCCCAGCCTGACACAACAGAGGCACACTGTGCAAAGTAGCATGTTACCCTTTCCATCACATACTACTTCTTATTACAAAAACTACATTGACTCTTATAATGACTGATAATTGCAAAGAAAGCTTTTGCAAACCTTTCAGATGGTTGTCAATATAAAGATATAAGGTTTCAATAAATATGAGAAAAAACTCACAAGAACAGAAAGATTATAAGAGTAACAAATGTAGGTTTTATATTGTTGTATGATGCAACACTAAATTACCAACTATAAAATATAAAGTTTTTATCAAATTTTATACATGATATAAAAACTATGCATATAATAAAACTAAAAATGCAATGTCATGTATTTCAAAGACATTGAAAATAAAAGTTTATTCAAATATCCTTACCTTTTAACTAGGCTCTTACATTAAAACTGAAAAAAATGGAAAAGTATGTTTATTTTTAGCATTCAAATTAGAATGGAAATCTTTAATTCCAAATAAAAAAATGCTGGTAGAAAAATCTTATTCTATCTTGCTTAATGAAATGTTCAAAAACATACGCATATACATTTTCAACATTATTCATCTAAAAGTTGTAGGTGGCATTGTATTTTATTCTTTATTAATTACACAATATGAAACCATAAGTACATCATCAAACATGTCACCAACTAACAACTTTGAAAAGAAATTCTAAGTACAATAATTCTAAGGAAAATCTCAATTGAAAATCTTATTTTTAAAAGCATGCAGTTCTTTGAACTACTTTCATCTCGGCATAGTTTCTTATCAACTCTCAAACTGATTCTCCCACTCCTCTAGTAATCTGAAAGATATTTTTAAGTGTAATCCTGAACTAGGTTTTGTTTAGGTTTTCCTTTTGTGGGGATGGGGTGTGTTAGGTTGAGACAGGGCCTTGGTTGTCCTGGAATTCACTCTGCAGACCAGGCCGAACCTAAACCCAGCGATCCATCTGCTTCTGACTCCCCAGTATAGGATTAAAGGCTTGTGCACAGAGGATCACTGCAAATGCTACTTTACTGGTCTTACTGTGTCTCATCTTAATTACCTAGGACCCTGCTATCCACTACTATCCAAGCAGCTGTTGTAAAGTACTACCTTCTCTTCTTACTCCACACAAAGGTATCCTACTGCTACCATTTCATATAAGAAATAAATTACACCCATTTTGAGGCCCTTGGTATATTGTGTACTTCTTTCTCCTTAATCCCACATGCCACTGACAAATATGGACAAGAGGCTTTAGCTCTTTCTGTGTCCAGGTCTTCACTAAGCCTTGGTTTACAACCTATCTCCTCTGGGAAGACAGTGTCAGTTAAAGTATTTAGTGCACATCTTCTCACCACTCTGCCACAGACATCTTTCTCTACAGAGAAATAAAGCTCTTTGGAAATATGACTGCTCAGGAGAAAAAAAAAAAAACCAGGAGCTACTGCTATCTTTAGAAGTGGCCTGTGGCTGACATGTCAGGGGGAGTCTGGCCATTAACTGGCTAGTACTCAAAGTGTAAATAAAATGGTTTACACCATTTGATTCTGAGAGCTTAGAACGTGGATGTGTATCCACTAAGGTGTGCCACATGATAAACTCTTTGTAACAACACTAGGCATTGAGCTTCCAGTGAGCTCAGTCTGGCAACACTGCACATACATTATCCTAACTAACTGCTGAAGAAATTATTCATGCCCTGATTGGTTCCACTGGGAAAGAACCCTCACATATTTGCGCAAAACTTCCCCTTCATTTTGCCTTGTGTGCTGATTTTGCTGTGTATCCTTCCACTATAACAAACCAGTCACATCTCATTACAGTTAAATACTGAGCTGTCTTTGAAGATTATCAAACCCAGAAAACTCTTATCCTACAGTTTTTTCTCATTAATTTTTTGGAGCATATGTATGCATGTATTCATGATCCAGATTCAATGTCATTACAAAACACACTTTCTAAAACCTAAAAATGACAAAAGGTAAAATAGGAGAATAGACTGATAAGACATGGTCAAGTTTGGGAGAGGGGATGGGTAGATAGGGAGGGGTGAAGAGGAGGGCTGGCTGGGAGAGATTGGAAGGAGGAGCAAAGGGATACATTGATGGAGATGACATTTTTAATGAAAATAATTTATATTATATATAAAGAACTAGATCATCTGTTGCACAAATGAGTAAGAAAAATAGAAATAACTTAGAGACCAAATGAAATAGGAGCTAAAGGGGTGAGGAGGGCTTGGAAAAGTTTTCTAGTAGCTCTCAAAAGGAGGATTTCATAATAAAGAACAGAAGCTAAATTCCATTTCAGCATATGCCTGAAATTCCAGCACTTGGGAGGTAAAGCAAGATTAAAGTCTGAGGCCAGCATGAACTACATAGCCAAGACCCTGCCTCCAAAGGGTGTGTGTCGGCACTAAGGCTATTTCTAACAAGAAAATAGTAGGAATAATGAAAACACACTTAAAAATGCAGATGACTGTGGTGAAATGTGCCTGGAAAGGTAACTTAGGGCTAGACCTGACTAACAAGTTTGGTTTCTTTGTGGAAGCACAAGACACTTGGAAAGTATTTGTGTATATGTGATATGACTGAATCTATGTTCCAGGACACTAACTATGTTAGTAACCATGAGATAAGCAAATCACGGGACCAGGAAAACATGAAAGTTAGAAAGCTCCTAAATATAAACTAGTGATACCTAAGAATCTAGCTTTATAATGAAAGGAACATGTTCTTCTCTTTCTTTTCTTCCTTCTTTTTGAGACAGGGTTTCTCTGTGTAACAGCCCTGGCTGTGTGGTGATATATTGTATATTTAATAAAAAATAATCTGGAATATCAGAAGACAGAGCCATCTTTCCAGCCTTTTGTTGTAGTTTGTTTTTCAAAACATGGTTTTCTGTGTAACAGTCCTGGCTGTCCTGAAACTTGCTTTGTAGACAAAGTTGGCTTTGACTTCACAGAGATCCTCCTGTCTTTGCTCCCGAGTGCTGGAACTAATGGCATATGTCATCACTGCCTGGCTTTTAGACCTCGAACTCACAAAGATCCAGATGGATCTCAGTCTCCCAAATGATATGGTTAAAGGCTTGAGACCCCATTCCCTGACCTTCCTGGCTTGGTTGAGGGTGATTTTGTCTTTTTATATTTCAGACTATTTTTATTAAATATATATACCACATGGCTGTCCTGGAACTCACTCTGTAGACCAGGTTGTTCTTGAACTCAGAGAGCCACCTGCCTCTACCTCCTGAGTGCTGGGATTAAAGGTGTTCACCACTATGTTTGGCTTGAAGGGGACATTTTCAACTGGCAAGGAAAGGACCAGGTATTCAATAAAAGATGTTATAAAACCATTAGTAGGAAATCAGATATTGTTTATATATTATACCATAAAAATATAATGAATTTATAGTATATTAACTATAAAACCATTCAAAAGATACAGTAAAGAATTTTCCTAAGCATAATTTTGATATGAAACCTAAAAGCCATACTGGAAAAATAGGACAGATTCATGTCAGTCTTCAAAAAGCTCTATGATGTATGAGACCAGCAAAAGCAGCTGTCAAACATAAACACTAGCAAAATATACAATAGGGTAAACTTCAGTGAATCAAGAATCCTCAGAAAAGCCAGGCCTGGTGGCATAAACTTTTAATCTTAGAAGTAAGAGACAAAGCAGAGGTGGGCAGATCTCTGGGAGTTTCCAGTCTGGTCTACAGACAGCCAGGGATACAAAAAGAAACCCTGTCTCAAAAAAAAAATAATGAAAGAGAGAAAGAGACAGACATACATACATCTGCTTCTAGGGAATAAGACACACTATTAAAAACTAAACAAAAGCAAATAATAAGAATCACTTGTTGCTACCAGACTGAAAACTGTTGACATGTTACACTGAATAGGGTATAGAGTCTCTATAGACCCTTTCAAATACTCCAGATATCATTACAAATGAATAAAAGAGGGAATTATTGGCAAAATACTAAAATGTTAATGTGCTTAAATGTTGATACTGGAAAAAATGAGTATCTATATGCTACCCTGAAGTCATCAATAGATGCTTACATACACAAGTTAGATTCTTAAACTGCTGTACACATACCCTCAGGAGTATACAGTGACTTTAAAAGTAGTAGTGTGGGTCTAGACAGTTTGAGGGGATTCATTTCTAGATCTTTAAATCCCTGATGTTCACTTTCTAAAATTCTACACATTTTAGTAAGGCTGGTTCCCTCTCTTCTACATTTTCATCTTGAATCTATTTCCAATTTTGAGATTATATCATTTCCTTTTCTTTCCTTTTTCCAAGTCCTTCCATTTAATTTTGCCATGCTCTTTCAAATTTATAAACTTTTAAAAAATATTGCTAAAAATACATATCTGTATGTGTGTATATATAATTCTAAATATAAAATATAAATTCATGTATGTATTGTATGTATATGTGTACACACATGGCACACATGTGAAGGTCAGAGGACACATTCAGGTATTGGTTCTCCCTTTCACTTTGTTTGAAACAGGGTCTCTTAATACAGCACCTTAGATCACTAGGCCATACTACTAGCTAAGACAGAGGATCCTTTTTGTTCACTACTGGTTACAAGCTACCCTGCAAAGTTTCTAGGGATTCTCATATCTCTCCCATCTTGCTGTGGAGGTGCTGAGATTGATTACCAATGCACACTACCTTTTTTGGCTTTATGGAGGTTGTAGAGATTAAATTCAGGTATTCACAGATATATGTCCACTAAGCTACCTCTACAGTCCCTTTGAAGCTATTATTTTGTATCATCTGGCAAGGCCCCCCCAAACACTGAATTATTAGTAGTGGTGTCAAAAAAGTTAACCATGAATGGGGTATGTTGGCCTTTAATCCTAATACTCTAGAGGCAGAGGCAAGTGGATCTGAGTTCAAGGTAAACCTGATCTACATAGTGAGTGCTAGATCAGCCAGTACCATACAATGAGATCCTGAATCAAGACAAACAAAAAACTCATTTTTCCATGTGGTGATGGCATACTTCTTTAATCTCTACACTTAGGAAGCATAGGTAGGCAGATCTCTTTTGAGTTTCAAGCTAGCCTGCTTTATAAAGTAAGACTCGGTATAGTAAAATTTTTCACTTTATGTGAGATAACTCTCAATTCTTTTTGCTTAACATAATTTAGAACACAATAAAACCAAGCTTTCAGTGAGAGCACTCAAAATACTTTTTGGTTATATATCAGTAAGTGATCATTTTTTAGCCTATAATTTAGAGTGAGTCCAATGAATAAATGAGATTACTATTACTAAAGTCCTTTCATTTCAATTTATACAATTATACAAGGTTCCTCCATACTTGTAAGAAGAAATACAATTACATATATACTTGAACACTACTACCAATAATGTGAATATTTAGTTTATTTGAGCTTTTTTATTTGTTCGCTTTTTGGTTTTTGGTTTTTTGTGACAGGGTCTCTTTATATCCCTGGATATTCTGTAACTTTGTAGACTAAGCTGGCCTTGAACTCACAGAGCTCCACTTGCCTTTGCCTCCTGAGTGCTGGGATTAAAGGTGTATGACATCACTGCCAGGCTTGTACCTTTGAATATATGAAGTACATGGAAATATAAATGCATTTGTAGCAAAACTTCTTCACAAGTTTGTAGTATGTTTATAGTACTTTCTATATTAATTCAGTCCAGAAAAACTTAATACCTAATAGTAACAGAAATGTAATATATATTAAAAGGTATTTGAGTGTTTTATCTATGTGTACCATGGGCATGAAGTGCCCACAGAAGCCAGAAGACGGAGTTGGATCCTATAGAATGAAGTTACAGGCAGTTGTTAGATACTATGTGAATGCTGGACCTAAACCCAGGTCCTCTGTTAAGAGCAGCACATGCTCTTAACCACTGAACAATCTCTTCAGCCCCACTAAGGTATTTTCTAACTGAAGATCAGTTACTGAGTATATAAGTTAAAAAGTTCTGGAAAACTGAGTAATATACCCATATAGTAGAATAATATGCATTTGTTAAAATGAATGAAGTTGTGAGTGGTAGAAATAAAACCTAAAATATTAAAAGTTGGAAAAAAAACTAAGAGGATTGCATATTGGGACAAATTTTTAGATTGGCTTGGCTGGCTGGCTGTAATAGCTATGGATCATGATGGGAGAGAGGAAAGTAGTCCATGAAGCATATTTGGTATTGTACTGGCTTGGGTTTTGTTTTTTTTTTTGTTTTTTTTTTTGTAAAGTTGATACAAGCTAGACTCATCTGAGAAGAGGGATGCACAAATGAGGGAATGGAATGCCTCCACCAGATTGGCACATAGGCAAGTTTGTGGGGCATTTTTTTCTCTGATTGATGTTGGAGGTCCCAACCTGCTGTGGGCAGGGCCACCCCTAGGCAAATAAGTAGGTCCAGATCTAGTTTCATGGTATTTAGACTACTTAATTAATTAATTAATTAATCCAAGTGACAGTCTAACTGCTAAAAGAATTGCTTCTCCAATACCACAAAAAGCTAAAACGTGAAGAAAATCATCTTAGCTACTGCTCTATTGCTGCATTGAGACACCATGACCAAGGCAACTCTTATTAAAAAACTGGGAACTTGCTTATAATTTTAAAGGGTTAGTCCATGATCATCATGGTGGATGGAAAGTAGACAGACATGGTGCTAAAGAGGTAACTGAGAGCTTTACATCCTGATTAACAGGCAGCAGACAAAAAGAGAGGCATTGGGCCTAGTTTGGGCTTTTGAAATCTCAAAGCCCACTCACAGTGACACATATCCTTTAATAAAGCCATGCCTCCTAGTCCTTCCCAAACAGTTCCACTAACAAGGGATCATGCATTCAAACATATAAGCCTATGGGGTCATTCTCATTCAAAATACAAGAAGCTACACAGATTAAGGTATCTTTCTAGTGTAGAATTTTTAAAGTTCCCTGATGCTAAAACTTAGGATATTAAGTGATTTTAACTGCAGGCTGCATGTGTGTCTTAATGGTAGAGTACTTGCTTAGCGTATGTGATTCCCAGTTTTATTTCCAATCACACACACCCACACCTGGATACCTACATAAAATCATATAAATGGTACCTCACACTTATTAAACCCATCTGTGCAAAAGTTTCCTTAATTTAAGGAAAATGGGAGTCAACATTAGCAGAAACCAGTAACTCTAGACTTCCTTTTAGAGCATAAAGACTGAAGTAAAATGGACAATTTCTCCACATGGGACATAGTTTTACAGAAGCACATGCTAGAGCAATAGCTTAAAGGTCTAGTTAGCCATAAGTGCCTTAGTTTGGACCTAGCAGATAGAATAACTGTCATCTCTTTTTCCTTTCCCCAAAGGTTAGAAAAATGGAGCTTACCTGTTATACAGCATGCTAATAGTAGGGTACCTAACTTCTGCTATACTCAGAGTTGAGCTTTGTTTAAATAAAATACTATAAAGCATATCTGAAGATTGTTTGCAGGCACAGACATTGGCCAGATTGGAATAGGCCAAATCAACATACATATAATACTAAAATACAGAAATTAGAGTCCAGGTTATGAAAAATAATATGGAAATCTATTATTTTGTAGTAAGTCAACTAAAATGTTTTTTAAAAGGACATATTCTACATAGCTATATAATACTGCTCCTAGAAGCCACTGCTTATAAGACAAAAATATAGTGCCAGGTATGGGATACTTTCTTACTAACTGTTGGCCAGAGAGGCCCCAGAGACTCCCACAACAATATAAGCTATTACCATTCCTCTTGGTTGCCTACAAAAACTAGATGATAAGATCTTATTGCTAAAGACTCTATACACCTTGGTTACAAGACATAAGAGAAAGCAAGCTGCAACTGAGATGGATACTTCCTCCCTGCTGGCTAGATTTCATAGCGCTGGATGTGTCTATTCAGGCTGCTAGGGGAGTAAAGACATTAATGGTCTTAACAGCTGTGGAATCTGTATGCTATAATGCCAATCAGCCAGGCAAGATGTGCGCACTGATATAATAGTGGTACAACTGTTATAGGATAAAGTGCTCTTGGACTGGACTTAAAGCTCACTCCATAGGAGGGAATACAAATCTAGTTCTGTAAATACTGTCCAAAACCTGTGGCTGGGAAGGTCATGGGTTGAGAAACAGGATTTACTACTGTTCAGATAAATTTAACATGGCACCAAACTGAGTCTAAGTATTTACATTTAAACTTATAGACAAATGATACTCCCAGCTTTGATCACAGAAGCTTTTCTTCGTAGTAAATGATAGTAGTCAAAAACAGGATATTCAAATAAGCTGAGATGCAAGGAAGACTCAGAGGAGAAAAGCTACCCCCGCTCCCCAAAAAAGACTGAGACCAGACCAGCTGCCCAGAAGAGGCAGAAACCAGCAGAGCTGCCTGGAGGTTTAGACTATGTGAGGCACCTGAAAAGTAACCTGTTAAGCTGCCTGAAGACTGTGCAGTGTGCTCCACATTCCCAGTTTTGTGAACTGTTACCAATGGGGAGGGCTTTGGTGAAGCAGTTATCTTTGAGTCATTTCTGCTCCTGTGAGTAACCCAAATAAAACTCACTGGCTCACCTAGTGGGACTTTGGAGATGTCTGCACTTTAGTCTGTCATAGATTCCCTACTTGGGGTAGGTAGACATATAGGTTATATCTTAGGAAAAGTCTTGTCATACAACAAGCTGGCATATTCAAATTGTTTCAGGTAGAATGGCTAAAAGCATTTTAAGTTTAATTAGTTTCACATTCTATCAGAATCTTTAAGTTTTCATTCTACTATCATGCAATGAAAACATTTTAGAAATCTCTAGGTTGTTTCTTAAACTAGATGAAAGAACCAATTATTTAACAAACATTTAAAGTTAATATTTTAAACTTTATTGTCAAACTAACCTTTTTTCTCCTCAGAAATCTGTTTCTGAATTTATTAGTAATGAATCCCCTTGGTCCAGCAAACCGTAAACGCTGGTATTTAGCCTGAATATACAAGCTCTTCTGTACCAGATGTGACTTAAAATGGGGCTGGAATCTGCCACCCAAAAAGTTCTGTAAAGGATCCAAAGAGAATTAAATATTAAAAATACAGTTCCTCAATTGACTCTAATATTATCACAGAAAGAATATTAATTACAACAGCCCTTGATTCTAGGCACCTCAGATATTTTGAAAAGGCATTAAAACCAACCCTAAAGTATAATTTCATCAAACTAGATACTAGTTTTTTGGTATTATTTTGAAAAACACTTTGCTCTATAGAAAATAGTTTTTACAAATGGTAAATAATGGGCCTAGGGAGATGGCTCAGTCAGTAAAGTGCCTGCTAAGCAAGGATGGGGACTTGAGTACAATCTCCAATACCTGAATATAAATGCCAATGATAGGGCCTGGAGTAGGGAGGTAGTGATAGGCAGATCCCTGGAGTTTATTGGCAAGCTAGCCTATTTGAATTGTTGAGCTCCTGGTTCAATACGACACTATCTCAGAAAATAAGATGGATCTAGTTTCATTCTTCTACATGTTGATGCTCATTTCCCAATATCGTATGTTTTAAGATATTGTTTTCTCCAGTGTCTATTTTCAGTATCTTTTAACATGAACTTATATTTAGGTCCTCTATTCCATTGATCTGTGCTTATTTTTTTAAGTACCATGGTGTTTTAATTACTATGGTTCTGTGGTATAGCCTGTATGTTCGTTATCTCCTACACTAATCTTTTTGTTCAGAGTTATTTGGGGGTTTTTGTCTTTCTATATAAATTTTAAAATTGTCTCTTCTACACTTATGAAGAATGTCCCTATGCAATATGAGGTTTCTGACCCAGATTTTTGGGCCTAGCCTCAAGGTTTAGACCTGCAGACCCGTAGAGACACACAGATGCTGACATTAATTTTAGGCTGATCAGCCTAAGGCCCAGGCATATAATTTGCCAACTCTTTACCCTTAAACTAACCCATGATTCTTATCCTGTTCAGCCATGGGGCTCGGTACTTTTTCTCAGAACAGTATAATTGTCCTCTGCTTCTTCTGGCTTGTCTGGCAACTCTGGAGTCTCTCCTGTTCCCAGAGTTTTCTCAGTCTGGTAGCCCCACCCACACATCCTGTCTGCCTTTGGCCAATCAGCACTTTCTATTAAACTCATAGACGGGACAATTATTTACAATGGAACATCATAAATCCATTACATCCCTAAAATCTATAGATTGCATTTGGAAGGACAGTGATTTTTACAATATTGAATCTTCTGATTCATAAGCATGTGAGCTCTTTCCATCTTCTACTGTCTTCCTCAACTGTTTTCATCATTGTCTTAAAATTTTCATTGTAGAAATCTTTTGTTTCCTTAGCTAAGTTTAATCTTAGATACTCTGTGTGTGTGTGTGGTATTCTGAATGAGATGTTCCTCATTTCTTCTTCAGTATGTTTCTCATTAGTATCTAGGAAGGCTACTGAGTTTTGTGTACTAATTTTATATTCTGTCACCTCACCTAAGCCTTTTCTCAGTTCTAAGAAGTTTATTTTGATGGGCTATCTAGAGTCTCTAAAATATCATTTGTAAAAAGGAGTATTTTAATTTTTCTTATTTGTATCCCTTTTATTTTCTTTTGTCTTGCTGCTCAAGTTAAGATTTCAAGCATTATATAGAATTGAAGTGGAGAGCGGACATCCTTGCCTTGTTCCTGATCTTAGTCAAAATGCTTTGTTTTTTTTTTTTTCCATTTAGGATAATGCTGGCTAGGTTTATAACATAAATCCTCTATCATGTTGAAGTATGTTTCCTCCACCTCTCACCTCTTTGTGACTTATATTTCTAGATTTATTTGTGTTTTACCTGCATGTGTGTATGTGCACTACAAAATACAGTGCTGGCAGAGGCCAGCACTGAATCCCCTGGGACTGGAGTTATAAATGGTTGTAAACTACCAGGTGCTGAAAACCAAACCTGAGTCCATTCTAAGAGTAATGAGTGATCTTTGTTGAGCTATCTCTCCAACAATACAACCACTCCATGACTTTTATCATTAAGGGATTATATTTTGCCAAAGGCTTTTCCAGCATAGGTCATGTGATTTCTATCTTTGCATTCATTTATGCAGTGGATTACATTTATTTATTTCCATATGTGAACTATCCCTATGTCTCTGGAATGAGCAACATGACCATGACAAATACATTTTAACTTAATACAGAAAATATGCAATTATTGATGTATTTTACTTTATTTCTATGTACATTAGGTAGATTGAGCCTTATTTTTCTTTTATTTTTGTTGTTGTCTTCGTCCAGTTAGGTATCAAGACAATACTGGCTTTGGTAAAAAAAAAAAGTTTAAAAGCATACCCTTTGTTTTCTCCTTTGTAAAATAATTTGAATGCAGTGGTGTTAAATTTTTTTGAAGGTTTAATAGATCTCATCAATAAAATCATTTGGTACCAGAGGATTTTGGCCCTGAAAATTATTACTACATTTTTTCCTTGATTTTTAGGACAGGGTTTTCTACTTAGCCCTGACTATCCTGGAGCTTACTGTGTAGACTCAAATATAATAAGGCTGCCCTTGAACTCATGGAGAGCCACCTACCTCTGCCTCCCAAATGCTTGGGTTAAAGGTGCTTGTCACCACGCCAAGCTGGTTTATCTTTTTTACTTACTTATTTTACCTTGGTCTAATTTTTGTAGATCATATGCATCTAGAAATTCATCCATTCCTTTTGGCAGAATAAAGGTTTTCAAGGTATGTCCTTATGATTTTCATTCCATTGATACCTATTTTCATATCTCACTATTCACAACTAATTTTATTAATCCGATTGACCCCTTCCTTTATCTGGCTAAGGGTTTATGACTCTTCTTTATTTTCTCAATTCTTTGGTTTACTGATTCTTTGCATTTTTGTTTGTTTCTGTTTCATTAATTTCTACAATGATCTTAATTATTTCTTCCCTTCTACTACTTTGTCTAGTTTGTTCTGTTTTTTCCCCCAGGGCCTTATATGCATTATTATTTGAGATCTCTCAATTGTTTTGATGCCTCACCCTGCTCAAAAGTCAAATGCAATGGATCAAAGACCTCAATATAAGATCTGGTATCCTGAATTCGCCAAATGAAAACATAAAGAGTATACTTCAACATATAAGCCTAAGGGTTTTCAACATATAGGCATAATAATTTTCTAATGAGGAATCTAATAGCACAGGAAATAAGGTCAATGACTGATGTGGGATGTCTTTCTGTATGCTGTGAATATCATTCATTAATAAAGGGACTGTTTGGGCCCAGGGCAGGGCATCTTAGAAGTAGGCAGGAAATCTGAGCATAGATAAAGGGGAAGGAGGGCAGAATCAGAGATGCAATCCAGCCACCCAAAAAGCAAGATGTAAAGAAATATGTAAGCCACAGGCCACATGGTAAGACAGATTAATGGAAATGGGTTGAATTAAGATGCAAGAGCTAGCTAACAATATGCCTGAGCTATAGGCCAAGCTGCATGTAATTAATATAAGCTTCTATGTGATTCTGTGGGACTGTGGGTCTGTGGGTTTGGATCACTGCCAGACTGGCCAGGAACCTCTTACTACAAATGACTGAAAAGTGGGATCATGTGAAACAACAACAACAATAGAAACTTCAGAACAGCATGAGAAACCACTGACTGAATAAAGAGGCAGCCCACAAAATGAGAGAAAATATTTGTCAGCTATATATCTGATAAGAATTATTAACCAGAATATATAAGGGACTCAAAAATCTAAACTCCATAAAAACAAACAACCTAAACAGGCTAAAAAGACTCAACAGAGGGTTCTGAAAAGAAGAAATATAAATAGAGAAGACACTTTAAAAAGTGTCAATATATTTAGTCATAAGGAAAATTTATTTTCAAACTATTTTAAGGGCTGGAAAGATGGCTTAGCAGTTAAGGCTTCCAGAGGACAAGAGTTCAATCCCAGCGTCCGCACAATAGCTCACAACTGCCTGTAACTCCAGGTCCAGAAAATTTTACATTCTCTCTGGCCTCCACAAGTACTGTAATGTACATGGAATACAGACATATATGCAGGAAAAGCATCAATACACATAAAATTAAAAAAATAAACTACTTTATGATTACATCTTACCCCAGTCTGACTAGCTATCATCAAAAATTAAAAAGGAAAACAAACACTGGCATAGCTGTGGGTAAAGGGAACCATTTATATAACACCAATAGAAGTGGAAACTGGTATATCCACTTTAAAAATCAGTTTGGAGTTTCCTCAAAAAAAAAGAAAGAAAGAAAATGAGATATAGGCTACCATATGACCCAGCTATACCACTCCAAAGAAATGTATATCCTACTATAGAGACATTTGCACATCTATAATCATGGGAACTCTATTCATAATAGTCAGGAAATAGAATCAGCCTAGATATTCACTAACTGATGAATGGAAAATGAAACTGTAGTATGCATACACAATGACATTTTATTCAGCTATGAAGAAAAATGAAAATAAGGAATGTACAAGGAAATGGATGAAACTAGAAAAATGTATTCAAGGTAACCCAGGCCCATAAAGACAATGCATGCATGGTCTCTCTTATGTGCAGATCTTGGCCTCAACTCTTTTATGTGTTTAACTTGGAATATCTATGGAATCTAGGAAACCAGAATGTGGACAATAGATGGTGTTGCCTTAGGGAGTGGGGACAGCAGAAAATAAGCAAAATGAAAGTGGAAAGGAAAATACTGGAAACAAAACTTTGCAAACAGAGACTTCTAAACTTTGTGTTTTAGATTGTACTGTTAACATGAGATCTTAAGGATAAGTAAGAAAGGAAACATCACAGCATATATATATATATATATATATATATATATATGTATATATGTGTGTGTATATATGTATATATGTGTATATATACGTATATGTGTGTATATATGTGTGCATATATGTATATATATACATACACACACACACATATATAAGATACTGTGGCATGTCTGTTGGGGAACTTTCTTAATTAATGTTTGATGTGGGAGGGTCCATATCACTGTGCAGTGCCACCCCTGGGCAGGTGGTCCTGGACTATATAATGAAGTAAACAAGCCATGACAAAAAAGCAAGCTGTGGAAATCAAGCCAGCAATTAACATTCCTCCAAGGTCTCTGCTTTAGTTCCTGCCTCCAGATTCCTCTTTCAGCTTCCCTTGATGATGATTGTAACCAGTAAGTTAATAAACTCTTTCCTCCCTAAAGATGATTTTAGTAAGTGCTTCTTCACAGCAACAGAAAAGAAAGCTAGATCAAGGTGACTTTAAAAAAAAAAAAAACAACATTGTCAGGTATGAGATACTTCCATAGGAATTGTTGATTAAGGAAAATCTAGAAGCCCCCAAACAATACAGGCTATTACCATTCATCTTGGTTGTCTATAGAAATAGTTGATAAAACCTCATTGCTGAAAACTTCATGTACCTTGGTTGCAAGATACAGAGAAAGCAAGTTTTAACTAAGCTGCATGTTTCCTGCTATATAGCTTTTATAGTGCTAGATGGTGTTGGTCGGGCTGCTGTAAGAATAAGGTAACAATGGTCTTACCTAGCTGTAAACTCTGAACTAGACTACCAACCTGCCAGGGAAGACTTGCCCACTGGTATAATAGTGTTGTGGTTATTACAAGAACAACCAAGTGCTCCTTCATAGGATTCCTTCAGCCCAGTCCACAAGAAGAAATCCATGTCAAGTACTATAAACTGGGCTAAAAAATAAAATTATGACTTAGGTGGGTTAGAAAAATAAAGGAAGTCTTAAGTCCTACTACCATTGATTAGCTAAACTAAAATAGTGTCAGATTGTCTTCTAAATATTTATGTTTATTCCAATAGACATAGGCTTCTATTATTCAGAGAAGCTTCTCATTTGAGTAGAGGTGAATGCAGAGACTCCTGTAAGTACAAGATATTATGAATAAAAGATGGACAAGGGCTCAACCCTAATCAAGACTTTCTGTACCACCCACTTAAGTCTTAGGGAACATTATGGAAAGGAGGGAGTAAGAATATAAGAGTTGTAAGATAATGAGAAGGGTTGGGGAATGCCATTTTCTAAGCATGATACAACCAAGGCAAACATAAACTAGCATATTTAATAGTCAGCTATAGATGGGAAAGTGGGCCATAAGGCACTATCATACACTATTGAAACTAACAAGTTATGGGATAAAAGGGAGGCATAGTAGTACCCAGTTATGTTGCCACTGATGAACCCAGTAGGGTTTAAAAGATAGTTTCTAACCCAAGGTTATACATACAATCTTAAACTCTGTGGGACACAAGACTAAAATGGCAAAGACATTTGTAAGAAAGTGGGGAACAGTCTTTAATCCCAGCATTGGGAAGCAGAAGCCAGTCAGATCTCAGTGAGTTTAAGGTCAGCCTGGTCTACAAAGTGAGTTCCAGGACAGCCAGGAACACAAAGAAACCCTGTCTCAAAAGAAAAAAACAAACAAAACAAAAAAATAAACAAAAAAACCAAACCATCACACACACAAAAAGAAAAGAGAAAGAAAATAGGGGCCAGACAGATAGGAGTAAAAGAAGACACAATTGGGGCAAAAGTGACTAGAATGTATTATATACATATATAAAGTTGTCAAAGAATAAAATGTACCAATAAAAGAAAAATAAAGTAGAGAATAACTATGGAAATCATCCAACCTCTGGTCTCCAAATGTGTGTATACATGTATCTGCATGCACAAACACATACAAACACAAAGTAAAAATAAAAGAACTTGAATTCTTGGCATTCATCATACTGAAAAATATAATCTTTGCAAGTTCTAATTAGCTAGGTTTATTTTTCTGACTTATAGTGACTATGTCAAGTATGAGTGAGTGGGAAAAGATATTAAGTAAAAAAATACCCATGAATCAAAACTTGTAAACTCTACTCCTAGAACTGGGAAGATGGAACTTGCCACTCTTCCAGAGAACCCAAGTTCAGTTCACAGTACCCACATTAGGTAGCTCACAACTGCTTGCAAATCCAGTTCCAGGGAATCTAACACTTTCATTAGCCTCCATGGGTACCTGCACATATGTACATACACTCACAGACACTTAATATAAAATTTATTCTTACCAGTATCTTCACTTTTCTTCACCATAAAAATAGCAATATTAATTGTATAAATGATAAAAAACTAAATTGTCTATATATTTTCCAATATAATACACATAGAAGATTATATTTGTCTTCTTGATCTTGTCATTTTGTGCTAGAAGTGGGAAGGTGGAATCTTTAGTTTTTTCAGACATAAACCAATCTTAGACAAACTTTTCAAACAATTCTATAAACCTCTTTCTCTCACTGCTCTTATACACTCGTGAGGCCAATTCCATTTCCAAGCAACCTCTTAGAACAGTTTGAGAAGTGACCTGCCCACATGCTTACACATGGAATCTACTCTGCCCTACTAAGTCTTTAATCCTTAGTAATTCTAGAAATAGCTACATTACTATTTGAAAAATGGGTTCCACTACCACCCTAAGTTAAATTCTGATTAAACATCAGTATTAAATCAGTAACTAATTGTTAAGTAGAAATACTTACAGAAACCAAAACACTATAGTTTATAGTTATTGTTTAAAATACCAGAAAATAGCCTTTAATTTACTAATGCAACATTGTTTTAAATATATAAACCCATAGTCAGACATAAATGAAAAACAATACTCGATACCTTGAAATATCTTCTAGAGCTTCTTCTGTTTTGATGATTTTCCTCGACTCTATATATCTTCTGAGTAATGGAATCTTTTCTCTGCATAGCATAGTTCTGAACAGAAAGTATTAAATATGGGTTAATATATCTTAAGGGTTTCCCTAAAAACTAGTCTCACCAACTAAGATATATGTTTGAAGATAAGACCCCAAATCAGGGAGCATGGAGCTTACATACTTCTTTTCTCATATGACCAATGCTAATTTGTGAGGGGCCAGTTTCATTCATGCCTGTGAGAAGTGTAAAAAAACACTTTGTATAACACAATGATTAACTTTTAGAAAGTGGGATATAAATCTAGCATTTACTCATGCATGCACCATGAAAAGAAAGAAACTCATTGTCAGCAGGACTTGGTAAAGACTGTCTACTGTCCAAGAAAAACACAAACTCTTCACACTGCCATTAGGCAAGTTAACCTAACAGACTTTAATTGACTGAAGGTGATACTCTTGCAATAGCTTGGGAAGGCCCAGAAATGAAAGAACTACATTAGCAATCTAACTACAGAGAACCCAAATCCTCTAGCAGAAACAATTAAAATGGTATCCATTCTCCAGTTTTCTATTTCTAAAATCAAGTCTTATTACCTTCTACTTAATCCATTTCTGTGGAGTCTGGCCAGAGGGAGGATTGTACTAGGCAGCTGCTGACATGGTTCCTAGATATCTCCATCAATGATCCTTCTCTTTGTGGGTATGAGCTAGTAGCTTGTTTCTTGTAGTAACCACATGGTAAAGTAATGGGATATTACATCTAAAATTAGGTTACAAACTAACTACCTTCCCATCATGTAGTCATCACTAACAGAAGAGCTGTTGGCTATTATTTCATGATCTATTATATAAGCAAATTTTTAAAATAGATTAGTGGTTTTGTAGGGGTTGAAAACATAGAATAATTAAGCAGGCATGAGAGCTCTTATTGGGTAATGACAATATCCTATTCAGGCATAATGTAATCCTAGAACTAAAGGGGTGAAGGAAGGAGGGTTGAAAATTTGAGGCTAGCCTGGGGTGTATAGCAAGTTCTACTGCTTAGCCTGAGCAACAAAGTAAAACCCTGTTTTAAGTCCAACAAGTCCAACTACAATGATGACTACAACACATCTTGAAGAATTACTAAAAAAAAAAATTAAATTATACTCCTAAAATGAATGAACTTTATAGTGTGTAAATCATATTTTAATCAAGTTACCAAAACATTTTAAGAAAATTAGCACTATAACACTAATAAATGAAATTTCTACTAAATCAAATAAGAGATAAGCTTTCTTCTCTCACAAAATCTTTTAAGCTTCTGTTATAACACATAATGAAGTTACAAGCATTTTGAAATATACAGATATAATGAACAAAAATGAAAAACTTGAAACTCCAATCTTACTATGTAGGGTTTCTGAATGAATTTTCTAAAATTTGATTTTATAAAATGTGGAGGCTTTTGAAATCCATCAACACGAATAGTCTTCACCTTTGAATACCTGGAACAATGATGATTCCTAATAAAGGGAAAGAAATAATCTTGTTATTTTAATCAGTTAAAGAGAAAAAAACCTGAGATACATAGTTCAACAGTAAAATTTCAATGATCTGTCAGTACTAAAGTTATATATGAAAGTCATTAAGACTGATGTTTTTAACATCACTCTTTAACTAAGCTGGATGTTATCAATAGAACAAAAACAACATTCCTTGTAGTAGGGGTCTCACTCTGACTTCCAAGGACAGGATTCCTGGAGGCTATAGCTGATATACTGAAGATTTATCCCACCCCCCTCAGGAAAAAGTAGCACTGCCTCCCCAGCCTCCACATCCTGAGATTCTTGGCAGAAGCATCAATGACTTATGACCCAGCCCATTTATCAGACGTAAGGCAGGAGACTAGAACATGGTCATCTCACTGGTAAAACTGTAAACTCTCATACTGCAAAGGGCAGGCTCCTAGCACTTGACAATGTGAGAGACCTTGAGGTCACAATAGGGTCTCCCAGTTCTGCTTGGTAAGAGCCTGGAAGCTTCATTTCTAGAGCTCTTGGCAGTTCCTTTCCTTGTCATAACCCACATCTCCCCACAACACTCCTAAGACCTTTCCTATTGCAGGCCCTGTTCACTAGGGAGCGAACTACCCTGCTTCAGCCCCTCCCGTGAACTTTGTATGGGATAAAATTCAGCCTTTGTGATTTCCCATGTCCTTTTTGCCCTGGCTCTTTATGGCCTCACTACCCGCTTTCCTCTAATCTCCCCCAACATATATATTGAACATTAAATAACTAAGTATATATAGTTCCCAGCACATATCATGATCTTTCCTGCTTCTACAACTTTGTACCTGTAATTCCGTCTGTGATCACTTCCTTCCATTTAGGCTAACTTCAAAGTTCTGCCCCATTCCTACCTTGTCCAAAAATTTTCCTAAACTCCTCTGAGGTAGAATAGACAACTCTAAAGTGACATATGCAACAGTTAGAGGTCCTAAGACCTCTCTTCTATTTGTGGCTACTGCTTATACCTGCGTGCTTAATGGAATAAGCTTTAAATACCACTGTGGATGATTAATTTGTGGTCCCATCACTGACCCCAGAAGACGACACAAAATAAGATTCTAGGGTCTATGAAATGTTCACAAAACTGCTGTCCTGATAAAACGTTTGAGATGTGATACTAAGTCAAAATAGCAGTGTGTAACCACAAAACTAAACATTGCTGATAATTTCAGTACTCAAAAAGCAGATATATATGCCTAGAAAAAAGATAAAAGTCACAAATAGACTAAATATTAAAAGTGGTCATTTCTATTTGGCAAAATTACAAACACTTTATGTTTTAAAAATCCCCTTTGTAAAATATATCCAATAAAGGAATACAGGTTGAATATCTCTAATATGAAAATCTGAAATGCTCCACAATCTGAAGACTTTTGAGCGCCAACATGAAGAAAAATTACACACCTGATCATATGACAAATTAGTCAAAACACAAGCATATTAAAATATTGTATAAAATTTCCTTCTATATATGAGTAAAAGAACATAAATTTCATGTTTAGTTATGGGGTCCCCTACCTACAATAGCTGATTTCATTCATATATATATCCAAATATTTCAAATAATCTAAAATCTGAATCACTTCTGGTCAAAAGCATTTCCAGTAAATAACACTCAGACTGTAGTATCTAGAATACATAAAGAACTCTTAACATGCTACTTTATTTATTTTGTGCGTATGAGCCAAAACACACATGTGGAGGTCAGCGGAAGAAAATATGTACATTTTCAGGTTGTCGGGTTTGGTAAAAGTGCTTTTACCTACTGAACCAACTCACTGGCCTAAAGAATAGTAAAGAACTCCTTTATCCAAGCGGGGAATCATGCCTTTAATCCCAACTTTTAGGAGGCAGAGTAGATAGATCTTAGAGTTTGAAGCCATCATGAGCTACATAGTGAGTTCTAGGCCAGCCAAAGGCTTTATAGTATAAGACTCTGTCTCAAAACAAAAACAATCTTCCCAACTATTATATCTCAGAAATAAAAACTTTAATTGGATTATGGTCAAAGGATTTGAACAAACATGTCTCCACATCAGATGTATGAATGGCCAAAAAGCATATGAAAAATGTTTATTATTAGTCACTAGGGAAATGCAAATCAAAACCAGAGTGAGATACTGTCTTACATTCACTAGACTAGAAAGAGTATAATAAAAAGAAGGCATACTTGAGTGTTCCTAACAGCACTAGTTACATAAGACAAAAGTTAGAAAACCCTCAACTATCCACTAAAAACCAGGTAAATCCAAAGACTATTCCAGCTTTAAAATGAAGTTTTTAAGGGAAAAAAAAACACTAACATAAGACACAATGTGGATGAAACTTAAAAGCATTATGAAAGTGAAATAGCTATAAAATGATATTGTTCTATTATTCTTACAGCCCATTTTCCACCCTACAGCCATGGTAATCCTTTTAAAATTTAGAGATTTTCTTTTCTTAGTTAGAACCTCAAATGCTTCTAGTTTCACTCACTGTAAAATAGTCTTCTTCATGATTTGGCCTCATCTACTAACTTTTAACCCTTTGTAGGCATTGTATACTTTTAGATATCTCTAAGTAGGTACAGGCACACACGTGCTCTACAGGGCATATATAAAAGTTAAATGATGACCTAGGATGTCATCCTTCACCTCACCTTGTTGGAGACAAGTCTCGTTTGTTCACTGTTGCTCTTCCAGGCTAGTCCACAAGCCTCCAATTGTTATCTTGTCTCTGCCTCCCATCTCCCAGTAGGAGCACAGGAGTATTATTTTGAGGACCTAAATCTACATCAGGCTTGTTTAGAAAGTGCTTTGCTCACTGAGCCATCTCCTCAGTCTCCCTCTCCTCTTTCTGCCATACTGAAACCCCAGTAGACATAATTCTAGTCCTTAGACAAAAAGAAACATGTTTTTGCCTTAACATCTTTGCATTTGGTTCCTTGTTTTAAAGTATTACACTCTCGGGTATGATGTAACAGGATGACTCCTTCAATCCATTCATATGCCCACTAAAATTGTAAAACCATATCACACAAGTCCCTCTTCCTGCTGAATTTCTATTTCTATCTTAGTTTTTAACCTATCATTCCACTGACATTTTCTTTCTCCTACCATTAAGTTCCAAGAGTAAAGAAGTCAGGAGCTTTGTGTAGTTTTTACTGTAACCTCAACACATAGAAATGTCACTTGACAGCAATAAAATTATATCTCTTCTGTATTTGAAAAGACTTTTTTGAAATTCACGCTAGTTTAGTACAAACCACCTTTCCCCATAAGCTCCCTAGTGAAAAATAAAGTTTTGGTAGTTTCATGTCCTTTTAGAGTTCACTGATATAATTAAGTTTCTTATTTACACACAGCTCATATCTATATAACACATCTCAATTACATAGTAGAGGACTTAGTAACTTTAGTTAGAAGGAGAAATCATGTTGTCAGAAGACTTGAGACATCTGAAGACCTGGAGACATCAAAGTAAGATATTGGTCATATTGAGGAGCCAATAGAGAACAGCAAGGTCTTATACAGTGTATGAAATATCAAAGAATTAAGCTTATTATTGTAGGATCCCAAGACATTAAGGAATATTGATACTTTAGCTGCCGGCCCCATCTACTACTTTATAAAGTCTTTATACATTCAACAAATATGGACTGAGCTCAAGGCAATGGAATTTAGTGGTGAACAGAGAGTCATCACATAATTTATATTTTAATAGAAACACCATAGGAGGAAATCACTAAATTTGACATTATGTTTTATCTGCATTTCTCTAGAAACTACACACTGAAAGTTACTTAAGTAAAAATGAGACCAAACTTTGGCAACTTCATTTGGCAAACTTTAAGATAAAAAAGATAAATTTTACTTTAATAAAGAAACTGACCTGAGTCAAAGATGAACAGCTATATATCATTTAAAAATTGTACATTTCATGTTTATTTAAGTATGTGTGTTTGTATAGGTATATATATATATATATTCATGTGTAAGTGTGTGCATGTCCCTGCAATGATGAACACATGCAAGTCAGAGAACTACATGGGGGATTCAGCTCTCTTCTTCCACATGGGTTCTAGAATTTGAACTCAAGTTTTCAGGCACCTTTACTACTGAACAATCTCCCTAGATCTAGCATCATTTTAAAAAGTTTAAAAAAAAAAAAAAGAGGCGTTGGTAAAGGCATGAACAACTTGAACTTCTTACATATTGCTGGTGAGTGTAAAATGTAGTCATTTTAGAAAACAATTTGGCAATAACCACCTAACTTCTAAAATCTATATGTAGTTATTATATACTTAATAAAAATGAAGACATGACCACACAAAAACTTGCACACAAAATGTTCATAACACTATTTATTTATAATAACCAAAAAGTGGAAAACAAATCAAAAGTCCATCAACTAATAAATGGATAAACAACATATGGTACATCCATACAATGGAGCATTATTTAACCATAAAAATAACTTTGTGCTATAGCATGGATAAACTTTTAATAAATGCTACATAATATAACAAGTCACAAAAAGTCAAAACATTATATTATTGCATGGATATGAAATGTCAAGAATAGGCAATCCATAGAATGTGTAACAGTGGTTGCCAGGGAAGGGGAAAAATGGGGGGGGGGGGTTCACATCTGGGTACACTTTTTTCTTCTGGAGTGACAAAATATTTTTTTTAATAAGTGGTTCTTATACAACTCTGTGAATATAGTAAAATCAACTCAATCACTTACACAAAGGGTGAATTTTATGGCAAAAAAGTACTGAATTTTTTTAATCCTCATGTTTCATGCTATAACACTGTCCTCAAAGCTAACATTAACAAACTTAATGCTACCTAGCTACATTTTACTTCATCCTGATCATCATTACTAGGTAAGCATAGTTCTAACTCTTATTTCACAGAAAAGGAAACAGAGGCTAGGTAACCTATCCCAAGTCATTCACATAGCTAGGATTCTTAAAGCTGGGCAATGAACCCAAGCAGATGCTAGCATTCAAGTTCTAATCACCTCAAAGGGTAAAGATATGCCATGGAGCATTTATGATATAGTTCTCATGGTGAATGTTTAATAAATTCTATTTCTTTGTACATTGTGTTTCTAAAGCTTTCTCAGTCAAAAACAAAACAAAACAAAACAAAACAAACAAACAAAAAAAACAACCAAAAAGACAGCTTGTCACTAGTAACATGGTAATACCATGTGTTAAGCATATCATACATTAGGAACTTGTTGACTTTTGCCCAGCAAGGACAAGATTTTTACATATTCTAATCATTTTGTATGCTAAAAAATATAGTTTTACTATCTTTCAATCAGTCCCAAACTTAACCAAACTAGAAATTGTCTCATTTAATTATTCTTCATAGTCATATGGGGTCACATAGTTGCCATAGGTTCCACTAGTTCTCAGAACTAAAGGTAGACTGGGGCCAATTTAAATGATTAAAAACCCCTGCAAAGTTGTTATAGATAAGGGGGGGGGAGAATATATTAGATTTGGAGTTCTTTTTGTTTTAAAAAGAGAAAAGGGGATATGTGGGAGATTATGTTGTTGCATTGGAAATAATTGTCCCACCCACTGATTTAATAAAAAGCACTGAATAGCCAAAGGCAGGCAGGACGTGTGGGCGGTGTGGGCGGGGGCTACCAGACTAGAAGACTCTGAGAACAGGCAGAACATAGCAGAATACCAGAGAGAAGCCAGAAGATGCAGAGGACAACTATGCTGCTCTAAGAAAAGGTACCAGCCGCATGGCTGAACAGGATGAGTCCTGGGTTAAGGGTAAAGAGTTAGCAAGTTATATGCCTGGGCCTTAAGCCAATCAGCCTAAAACTATTGTAAACATCTGTGTGTCTCTGGGGGTCTGTGGGTCTGTGGGCCTAAACCTTGAGGCTAGGCCTGAAAGTCCGGGCCAGAAGTCTCATACTATAGGTGTGAGGTTGAATACAAAAAATGTGATATAATGATGATCTCTTTGCTGTTCATGGCATAACTTCTAAGATGCTAGTGACTTAATAGTATAGCTGCTCCTGCATAATAAGCTGGTCTTATCATTATAGTATGGAGAGATTCCTAAAGATTCACAAAATTTGTTGACGGTTTGTAAGTGGGCAGTCAATGAGATTCAAATTAAGGTCTCCCTTTGCTGTTCCTTTTCTCTTCTTTCTTTTCTTTTTTTGTCTTGTTTTGTTTTTGAGACAGGATTTCAGTATGGATCACCTCTGCCTCTGGAGCACTGGGACTAAAGGTGTGCATCACCACTCCCGGCTTATTCTACCTGTATAACTACACCTACCTAACTTCATAGATTCAAAAAGAGTTCCCAACCAGAACTGTACTGACCTCAAAATTCTGTAGTCATTCAAATTAAGTCAAAATCTAAGGATCCAAACCTATTTATTAGATTCAATCTGCTTGAGATGAACAGTCTATAAAGTTGCTGGTCCTGGCTCTTGCTAATACTCAAACACCTATTATATTCTTCTTATCTAGCATTAGAAAGGCCTCAAGTATTCACTCACTCCATTGTACTTGTTGTCTAAATCAAACTTCATGTGATAACCAATGAATAACTGAAATATTTTAAGAAACACAAAGCAGACCTGAAGACTCAAATCTCTAGACTAACAATCACAGAAAAATGTAAAAACTGCTGACACCAATAGTTCCCTGATATAGCAGGATATTTGTCATTTACTGATTACCTCTCTGTAGGACTAGCCATGTAAAAAATGTTCTCATCTTCATTCTGTAACCGCTCTTTTCTCCTCCTTTCAATGTCATGCCGTAGGTCATTTGCATCTATTATTTTGACCAGAGTCTGAAAAATGTTGACAGGATACAAACCATTCACATTACTGCTAGCTGCACAAAGACCATTTCTAACAAGAATCTTAATTAAAGTCCATCATTTTACATTTATCCTGCTAATGGTAATATAAACTTATATATTTTGAAACACAATTGACAACAGTCGGAAAAGTTCCTAATACTGAACCAGGAATACTACTTCTGGGATTCTATCTCCTCCCCCAAAAAGAGGTTGTCTCTTTAAAAATATTCATAATAACAAAAAGGGAACAATGTAAATGTAAAAATAATCTGAAGGGAAGAAAAGAATAATGCAGCTAAGTTATGGTAAATAAATAAAATAAAACTGTATACCCATTAAAATTAATGAATGATATATAGAAGTCAGTATGGAAAACATTAACTGAAAAATTTAAAACTTAAAAACCTCAATTGTAAAAGGTCATGGGGAAAATTTAGGACTTTTACATAAAAGACATATTATGGATTATGGAAAAAAGTATATTGAATTGCATCTGACTGCTAAAATGTACCATATTATATATATTACAGGAATTATGAATTAAGTCTTCAAATTTCCTGTAAGTTGACCACAAAGATAATTAGAAATTTTCTCAAAGTACCATTCAATAAACTATCTGTATTAACAAAAACATTGTAAGTAAAAAATTCCTTATACAGTCTATCAAAATACATTAAAACTCCTTCACTACAGAAACATTCTAAAAGGAGAAATTAACAATTCATTTAGAATTTGACATGCTTTTAAAGATTTGTCTTCCAACCTGGTTAGTCATGGCAGTCTTTCTAATCAGTAAAGTAACAGGAGATAGGAAAGGGAGGTGTTGGGAAGAAGTTACATACATGATAATGAAATTTAGTATTTTCATTATTTTGCTAGTTTATATTCCACAGAATTGTTCTTAAATTCTAAAGCAAACAGAAGGGCAGCACCAAATGCCACAGTTCCTTTGCATTTCTTTCACATACAATTAAAAATATATTCCATGTGCCAGATTTGGAAAAACAGCTAACAATCATAATTTCTTTAAGCTTTACACTGAGGAGTCTAGGGATAAACGTTAAATGTAATTTTTACATCAACTTTTCAAACTTGTTATCCTTAATAATCTCAAATAAAATTTTTGTCTTTTTTGGCATTTTCACTCCATCCTGGAATGCAAATAAGTCACTTGGAGAAATCTTGCAATTTTAGATTCCTGGATATTAGCCTTTCTTCATATACCTTGAACTCCTTTTTGGACCCCATCACAAACCCTTTCCCCATTACTATACCAACAGTAATTGTATTCACTTACCTTATCTGGTTCATATACCACAGTCTGTTTATTCTGAAGATCAGCCAAAGACATATCTATTCTCCTAATAAAGGCATACAATTAAATAATTATCATAATTATTTTATGCACTGATGCCTTAATCATTTTACTACAGAACAGAATTTGGAACAAAACCAGATCTTATAGAAAGCAAAAGAAACCTGCTTTCAGGTATCATTTATTTTGTTTTCTTTCTTTTTTTTTTTTTTTTAAGACAAGAGTCTTTCTATTGTAGCTCTGGCTATTCTGAAACTCATTGCCTTAGAGTCAGCTATTTACCTACCTCTGTCTCCCAAGTGTTGGGATTAAAGTCATGTGTCACCATACTCTGCTTGATTTTCACCCATATGGCAATCTACTAGGCCACATATATTCTATGGACCACATTACTGGGACACTCTGGTGGTTCTCTAATCACTTGTAACTGTGGCCTCAAACTATATTTTGGTGATACATATTATAACATTGATCAACTTAGCACCTCAGACAGGGTACATGATATGCTTGGACAAGTGTAGCAGAAAGCATTTTTTCATCCTCAGACCTCAAAACAATCATTTGTGACTACTTAAAGTAACCAATTTTAATGGCTTGACATCTTCCATCATTAAAGTAGGTAACTAGTATAGACACAAAAGAATCAAAGGTAGGTAAATATTTTCAAATTCCCAAACATTCAAACGGTGTTAGTCAATGTCGTTAATGCAACCTACTTCATTGATGTGCACTGGTCCAGTAACTGCTTAGATTGGTCTTGTTTTTTTCTTTGTATGTACCAGGTGTACCCCTAGAGTCTATTCCAAGCCCAGGAAAGCAAGCTTAGAAAGCTGGACCTTTCCCAATCTATTCTGAGGTTTATACTCATGAGGTAAATGGAAAGAGAAAAACTAATCATTACCTGTGAAATTCTGGATCTGAATTCAAATTCTCTTGATGCAAATCTGCATCGAGTCTGTTTTTTATTCTTGAGAAACGGTCATGTAAAGTAACACCAGATGCTGCAAAACAACTTGCTGGAAAAGGAAACAAATAGTTCCATGTTATCATGAAACTGATTTCCATTAAAGATTCTATAAAGCTCAAGATCAAGACGAGGCCATTAAAATACTTCCAAATTGTTCTTCTTTGAAAAGAAACAGAACCCAAGCTTCATTTGCATGTTCACTTGTAATGCTCACATGCTTTTCTAAACACAAATGAGTTTTTAAAAGCTTCCCTTATGAATTGAGAAATTTTCTTCCTATCTGCCATGTTTGCTTTCTTGTCCAAAAGAATGACATTGTCAAAGTAAGGATCATTCTTCCATGGCAAGACCATACTCTATCCAGAATGTAAGAAAGATACTCTACAGTTCAACAACAGTGAAAATTGCATGAACTAACAATTCAATCAAAATAATCTCTGAACCAATGCTGAGTGTTCTGTTTAAATACTAGAATGCCTTCCAATACCACTTCACTTTTACATTAATTTTAATTCATAAAGACATTCTAAAATTAGCTATGCTGTAAGCTCTTAACAGTACAGAAAGGAGAATACACTTAAACTATCCTAGCATTATGTAAGCAATCTTCTCTCTTAATTCATTAGTTCCTATTTTGTGACTTTCTGTTTTTTCTGCAAAATACTACCACACTTTCTGAAAACTATACCTTCTGTGGGTAAAAAGAGTTGAAGTTCCCAACGAACTGTATACTTTATTTTTTTTATTCATATTTTCTCAAGTTTGGGGGGATCAAATCAGGACCTTTTATAGTCTGAGAAAACTGCTTTAATGCTGAGCTACACCCTCAGCCCCAAACTACTTGGTTCAAAAAAATACACACGCCTTCACTTAAGGGATAGCAGGTAAAATAATCCATTTTTAAAAAAGGTATTATTTATGTGTATTGAATGCTTTGCCTTTATGTATGTATGCCTGTGCATCATGTGTGTAACTTGTGCCCAAAACGTCCAGAAGAGGCCTAGAACTAGAGTTACAAAAGTCTGTAAGCAGCCATGTGAGTGCTATGAACCCAGGGCCTATTCTAGAGCAGCTAGTACTCTTAACTTCTAAGCTATTTTTTCAGTCACAATAATTATTTTTAAAATGTTTCATGAAGCTAAAGATTAAAGCAAATATAATTATGACATTTATTGCATGAATTCTAATTGATCTTATAATAAAAACCTGGAGCCAGATATTGGGGAAAAGCTGAAAGATCAGAAAGACAGAGGATCGAGACACAGTTACTTCTCACCTAGCTGAATCCTCACACTGAATGGTCCCAAGTCCTCAGCCTAAAGGAAAGGAAAGCAGGGAACACTGTCTCCTCCCACATTATATTCCTTTCTCAGCTCAGCCATATCACTTCCGGGTTTAAACCTCCTAATGCTGAGATTAAAGGCATGTGTGTTTCTCAAGTACTGGGAGCAGAGGTTTGGTATCCCAAGTGCTGGGATTAAAGATGTGTGCCATCACTGAATGGCTGGATCTGTTTGGCCTTGAACTCACAGGGATCTCTGCCTCTGCTATGATTAAAGGTGTGTGTTGACACAGCCTGCCCTCTATAGCTAACATTGTGGCTGGTTCTGTCTTCTGATCTTTAGGCAAACTTTATTTCTTTAGAGCCTACACAATATATCACCACAGACATTCTTGCAAATCGCTTGCTCAGAATATCTACAAGTTCTGTAGCACTACTAGGTAAAGTTGTTTTATATCGTTGCTTTTCCAATTAGTGGAAATTTATCGAAAGCAAAACTTTAATGCAAATCTTTAAAGCCCTAATGATGTCACAAAAAAATGAATCTTCCCCAATCACACAGAAACAAGCTTATGAAACAATATCCTAAGAAGACCAAGGGGAGGATTTGATAATATCATAAAATAATGTAACTTCTGGATTATCTGGGGTTTATACCTGTTTTGTTGCTTTTTCCTCCTTTGTTAAACTATCACTGTGCCTGATGTTTGGAGCAGGCTGATCTTTTACTAATTAATTATTTGTAATCCACTAGCATTTGAAGCAGAAAGTTATTGAAAATACATTAAAAAAAACCAACTAGGCTTGGATGAATGTATGGTACTCTTTCTAACAGATTTCCTAACTTATGACCTACTTAAAATGGAATATTATTACAATTAAACTACATAGCAGGTATTTGTATCTGTGAAAAGTTAGTTCATTATTTTTGTGCTATACATAATGTTTGGGTAAAATATACCAACCTTTAACTTCATGGATTAGTGTTATTATTTCCTGAGCAAATTCTTCTGTAGGTTTGTTTTCAGGATTCTGAGGTGAGTCAAGATGTTGAAATACTGGATGGAAATTATCATTTTTTCTGCCAACAGCAACCAAATCATGTGATAGCTGTCTCTCTGCAGAATATCTAGAAGTAGATCTAAAATAATTTGAGAAGCTTAATTAAATTTGAAACTGCTTAGTTAAGAATGGAATTTGTTAAAACTAATATAGCTGAACATTAAAAATATATTTATTTATTCTGCCATAATTTAACCACAAAATTATGTGCTATCAAACTAATAAATCATGAGTGGAAGATAAGTACAGATAAATGGTCCTGAGCTCTTTTCAACTCACAATTCTAAGTGAATTCACCTAATATACAAGAACTAATCAGACTATTTTTCTACTTCAATATTGTCAAAACATTGTAATCAGCCCCTTTGAACCACTACCATACATTTCATACTGTTTTTATTAAAATTCTCTCATCATAAGTAAGGAGAAGCTTAGATAGTGTTTTGAAACTAAATCTAATAAGAAATTAACTGTGGGCCAGCAAGATGGCTCAGCAGGTAAAAGAAACTGCCATGGAAGCCTCATGACCTGAGTTTGATCCCTAGAACCCATAGTGGAAGGAGAGAAACTCCCCAAAATTGTCCTCTGCCTGCCATGTCCACACACATGCCATACCTACCATGGCATATATGTGCCAGCATTCACACATCATACACGCAGCATGCCTGTGTGCACGTACACATGCAGTATGGTCTCATTCCCTCTATCTTAGGAGAAAAATCTAGTCAGTTAAATTCAGTCCTGCTGAAACCACAACAAGAATCACATCAAGTCTTCTCTCCCCTGAGATCTCAAAAAGACATAAGGATTTAAGTTTCATTTCATCTTTCAAAACCTAACTTTTACTCTTTATAAAATAAGGATCTACAAAGATCCCCTCCTGCTAAAAGATTCTATGAATGTCAAAAAAACAACAGGAACAGCCTGAGACTCTGTATAAAGAATAGATACTAGCCTGGTGTGGTGCACACCTTTAATCACAGCACTTGAGAGACATAGGCAGACTGATCTCTATGAGTCTGAGGTCAGCCTGGCCTACAGTGTCCTAGAACATTCAAAGCTACATAATGAGACCTTGTTTCAAAAAAACACACATATGTAAACAAAAAGAATAGAAGCTGAACTCTCTTCAGCCTGTCCCTGGATTAAAAAAAAATCTGTCAGTATAAAAACACCTAACTTCATAAAAAGAAACAAGTCCTTGAAATACCTTAAACTCAAGAATTATCTGGAGATAAGATGTGGGAACCAGAAGGCACAAGATCAACACCTATTACTAACTGCATAATTTGTTTTCTTTACAGAACTTTGGAGAAAATCTTGGTAATCTCCTGAACACTCAATGTACTCTAACCAACAGTACAAATACCAACTTAGAAGCTGCAAATTAAGGTGGAAAAAATCTATTAATGAACAGTTAAAAAAAGCTACTACCTAAATGTGTCCATCTTGTTCATGTCTACTTGAACTGTAAGTGATTTCTTCTTGAGAAACGAATAGCGTTTCTCTTCAGGTTTTGGTCTTGCATCATGTTGTTTACTAGAAGAGGCACTCTGTTTTCTGCAATATTCTTTTGTTATTTTTTTCTTCCATTTGTCATTGCAAGGCCCCAAATCAGCTTCCATTATATCTGTATTAGTATAGGGAACACAGTCTTTCTTGTAGAGTTGAAAAAGCCCACTGGCCTGCTCATTCTCATTCTCTCTTCCTCTTGTAGTACTGAAGCAATCTGACTCTCTATTTCCAGGAACTTTTAGAGAACTGTATTTTCTGTCTTCTTCCTTCAAGTATTTCTGAAATCTCCCATCGGGAAAGTCCTGCTCGCTGTCTGAGAGCTTATGATGTTTGTGACGATAGTCATAAGAGACTCTGGTTGCTGAACGTTTCTCTGGGTATTCTCTCTCCGTGTATCTGTGGCTTAGAGGTCCGAAGCTCCACTCTTCATTCTTCTCGTGGAAAGGCACAAAAGAATGCTCAGGCTTCCACTTTGGGATTCTGGCTGGTTCTCTATTTTCATACTTTGCCACATCTGTAGGTCTTTTTGATGTGTAGCCGTACTTTCTGAAATCATGATCCTCAGAATACCTGTGTTGACATAAAGAAGTTTACATCTGCAATACATAGAAGTAAAAATTTCAATGTGTAGAATATTGAACAGTATGGCTTTAAAATGCAGCATGCAATGACAAGATAACCCTTAGAACCCCATGCCAACTCATAAAAGTACATAAAGTTAAAAAGTAACATCTTTTAAAAACATTCTTGCTTTAGCTGGGCATAATGGCAAATAACGTTAACCTCAGCACCTTGGAGGTAAAGGCATATCTCTGTGTTCAAGACTAGCCTGGTATACAGAGTGAGTTCCAGGGCACCAGGACTACACAAAGAAACTCTGCCTCAAAACACCAAAAACAAAAGAAAAACACATTCTAGCTATCAGTATGAATTACTTGAAAAAGAAGTCTTATCTTTTGAGACAATAAGTGTTCACAGTCAACATAAAAGTAACAGACTCTTTTACTTGAAGTCTTATGCCAAACTCCCCAGACTTAGTGATTTCCTGTACCTCTTCTGAAAAGGGTTCCTTGAATCAAAGTCTTCTGAGCCTCTTCTGGGTGACTGAGGGTAGCTTTCTTCTTGTACCCTCTGGTGTCTGGATTCATCTTCATGCCATGTCTCTTCAAATCTAAAGGAATCTGTCAGTGACATCTGAGGTGGCTTCCCTCCTCTCCCACTTCCTCTAATTCTATGCTCATCAGAAATAAACCTCCCTTGCATTTTGGGAGGATAGCAATCCCTTTCCTGATCTGTGTAGGGTGTTGCACTTTCTGAATATGTGGGCATATACTGAGATCTTCTGTCATCATCTCCTCTTCTAGGGAAATATTCTTGGTGAGACTTATATGTGTCAAATTTTTCTACAGATTTCACATTTGGGGAAGGTGATCTATTTTCATAAGACCGATAATACGGATTCACACGAGGGGGAATCCTTGATTTATTGTGTCCATGTTTCTCATCTTCCATTCTCCAAGTAAAGGGTCTTTCTGGATCATTTCTATATTCAGGGTCATAGTGCCCATGGAAATGTCTTTCCTCGTAGTATTCAAAATTTCTAGATTGTGGTGATAACGACCTGTGTAAACAAGCATAGAGAAGTTTAGTTCACTTTGAGACATTTAACTGTTTTGGTGTGACTTACCTAAAACACTGGCCTTTCCTAGAATTTCACTACTAACCCATTCAAGATAAATCTGTTATTTATGTACTGGGAATTTATACATTGGGGTGGAGGTCTAATAATTCTTTTGTCCTACCTGATAACCATACTGTCTTTATCTAAATTAATGTATTCAATGAGCAGATTCAACTGGGTTAAACATACTTGTCATATTAGAGGGGGACAAGATCAGGTATACAGCACAATCTTTTTTGAGAGACTACTGATAGCAAAGTTCTAACAAGAAGAGATATAGCAACTCCAAGAGGCCAATCAGGAAAAGCTTACATCAGGCTCAATAGCCAAGTGAAAAACTAGTGTGAGCAAAGTAAGTACAAATATGTCAAAGAGTATCAAAACAACTGAACATGACTTCTGAAATTGCATTTTAAGACAATGATGCTACAATCCAAACTCACATCCAGAAATGTTTCTATAGTTTTTCCAAGTGACTATTCTCTTCCTCAAGGCTGTACCAAAGTAAGAAGCTTATCAGGTATCATGGGCAGGAAAGAGAAGAGAGTCATAAGACATTTCCTTCACATATCTTTTTTTTAAAGAAAAAACAAAGTTCTACTCCATAACCCAATCTGGTCCAACTGGTACTATCTCTGTTGACAAAGCTGATCTTATACTTAAAGCAATCTTTCTGCCTCTACCTCCAGTATACTAGAAATACAAGAGTTGACTACTATACCTATCCTTCCATAAATAATTCTAGTATAAACTGCTTTTCTTTCTAAAATTTTCTCCCTTACATATTAATTGAAAGATGTATTGTTCAAATAGCTTATAACACAAATCAATGTGTGTTGTGACAGTATTATAGCTTCTCTGTATCTATCTTTTCTGGTACCTTGACACTACTAGCCTGTAGATTTGTATTCCCACTGAGAACACTCCCATAGTCATGGAAAACCTTGTAGGTTACTCAGTCTTAAAGATGTGGAAGGGAGCTGGACATTTGTCTTACAGCTTTAATCCTGTACTTGGGAGGCACAGGCAGGCAGATATCTGAGTTTGAAGCCAGTCTACATACTAAGTACTAGATCAGCCAGTGAGACCTTGTCTCAAAAACAAGCAAAACAACAAAAAGACAAGATAAAGAAAGAGTATGATAAAGCTCACCTTTGCATCTGAAAACCTTGTCCTCTGTGGCCTATCCAATTTCTCATCTCTTTTAGGGCTTAATGTCTCCAAATCAGTAAGAAAGGTGTGCCCTGGTAATATTCTTTTTTACCTGTTCTAAGAAGCTTCTAAATAATTGGGGTAATTATAAATGATTATCCTTCTTTTCCATGAGAAATGTCTTTGCACAAGAAAGGAAGCACATCTATCTTCCTCATTATCCATTAGGACATCTGGCAATATTGTCTTCCAGAGTCACCAAGCTAGACATATTAGAAAATACTACCTATCAGAAGCAGAAACTCTATCATCCAGATGGCTATACTTTATCACAGAAGGGGAAGTAACTATGGCCTATGAGGAATTCCTGGGAGATTTCATCTCTTTTCACTGCTAAAGCGAGAACCTGGCAATCAAAGGCAGATAATTGGCTGAAATCAAGACTGGATGAAATATTCAAAATTTAAATTAAACCATTAATTCACACTACTCCAATATCATATTTTATGTCTTACTTTATAGTACTCACTTCTTCTAGAAAAAGTTGTTAAAATAGTTAACATTTCTAGTTCTCCTAAAGGGGCAAAGGAGATCCAAAGAGTCTGTTAGGAAGCAACTGTCCAGTCTCTAGAGTTTAACATGCCTTATGTGTAGAGGACCTGACAACTTTGGTTTCCCAGAAAACAGCCTTGGAAATAGAGATAAGTTCTCCTTCAGGAATAGAGAGCTTATTTGTTTGCTGCCCATAATAAGGTAATACTTACTACAAATGACTCAAGTTCCTCAGTTGTATCATAACCCCAGAATCTGTGATTGTTTTGCATCATTTACCTAGCCAGCCATACTGAAACATTGGCCCTCGAGGATCTTAGAAGTTAGAGACAATGTCTCTGACATAAGAGTGCCTTGTAGCAAACTAGCATGTTGGCTTGCAAGTAGAACCAAAATAGTTCTTAACAAAAAAAACCTAGAGAAGGAATTAAAAAATCAGGCACTAAGTTTGGCAGAGCCCCTGTGCCTTACTAAAAAGAATAAAATAAAATGACCTTTGTGCTATCTTCCATGCTATAATCATTTCTGTCTTTACATTCTCTCTTTTTTTAAACTTCTCCCAAATACAACATGATTTTGTGATATTTATAAAATAAAAACTAAATGACCGATTCACTGTATTATCAGAGCAAGCACAATGGCCAAGCTATATTAACATAATAATAATCATGGTTCATCTTTGATGTATGTAATAATGGTCCTTTATGTCCGTCTAAAAACTTACTTGCTGCAAAGCAGAATTATTCTGTCCCTACAAAAGTAGAATGCTTTATCCAAGTCAAAAGCACAGCACTTTCCCCTGTATCAGAACTGCGTATTGTGTTACTCTCCCCAGCGAATTTGTATGCTTGCTGAAGCTACATAAGGCATACCTGTATTTGTAGTCCCAGAACTTGGCTGTAGGTGATTTACAATAATAAACTGAACTATTCCAATTTAATTATGTGCAGTATAGTTCTGATACTATCTACCAGGAAAAAAAAACCTATACTTGAGCTATTCAAACCACTATTCTGCCAAGAAGATAGGAAACACTTTATTTTCTAACTAAACTTCTTAAAATATATTATGAAAAAATGAATCATGCACTGAAGAGTTGTAAACCTCATTAGCTTTAAAAAAAAAAGTATCCCTCTCAAAGTCATTCCTCATACAGTTTTAGTCATTGCATTTCTTTTTATTATAAATTATCTAGCTACCAGCTCCAATTAAACAAATTCATCAGCTCCCTGAATCTAGAAATACTGATCAATTGCCTATTATAAACAGCCAAGTCCTGGAGCTTATTAAAATGAAAGCTTGAGCAGAAATGGAGATTTCCAAATCCAAGTTAACGTGTAAAACATAGAATTCCTCACCTTTGTTTCCACCTGGGAGATCTGGATCTTGACCTTGCCATATTTTAGCATATGAGAACACTTGATCCACTTTTTACACTGCAAAGAAAAAAAGCATTAGCAAGTTTGTTTTAAAACAGTTTACAATATGCTCTGGTGAATGTAAAGAGAAAGCTGTTTAATTCTGTGATTCTATTTTCTGATCTGCAAAATGGGGATAAGAACACTCACCTTAGTAAAATACTGTCAAAACTAATTCAATCAAGGATCAGCAAATGTTTACTGTAAAGGACTACATTGAAACTATTGTAGACTTTGTATAGCATAAGGTATGAATCAACTACACTAACAATCTCTAAAGCCAGGTAGTGGTGATACCTGCCTTTAATCCCAGCACCCAGCTGTCTACCTGGTCTACAGAGTAAATTCTAGGACAGCCACAGCTACACAGAGAAACCCTGTCTCGAAATAACAAAAACAAACAACCCCTTAAAATATAAAAACATAGCTGGGCATGGTAGCATAATACTAGCACTTGGGAAGCTAAAGACAAGAAAATCATGAGTTTGAAGCCAGCCTGGGCTACATATCAAATTTAAGGTCAGCTTGGGTTATATAGCAAGACCCTGCTTCAAAAAAAGTAAAAGACATGGTTAAGCCATTTTAAGATGTACTATAAATATAAAACACACATCAGCTTTCAAAGACTTAGCCAAATAAAAGAATGTAAAATATTTAATTAGTGTATTTTAATGCTGGTCATATGTTAAAATGATTACCTTTGATGTATTAGGTTAAATGCATTGTTAAAACGTTTTAATAATTTAAAAATATCAGGAGGTAGAGGCAGAGGCAGGCAGAAGAAGACGGATAGAGTCAGAGAAGTCACCATGCAGACAGAGATCACAAGGTGATTCAGGAAGAGCAAGACATGCTGAAGGACAGGTAAAGCCAGAAGGCAATATATAGATAAAAATGGGTTAATTTAAGCTGTAAGAGCTAATTAATAATAAGCATGAGCTACTGGCCAAGCATTTATAATTTATATAAAGTCTTCATGTTGGTTATTTGGGAACTGGTGGGTGAGAAAGAAAAGTTCACCTACACAGTATTTAATGTACGACTTGGTGAAAAAACTTTTCAGGACATCACCTTAAAAGACTGATCCACATTTCCTCACCTAACACCAATGTCCTGAGGCATTTTATCCCCACCCCACCTACCCTCATCAGCCTCACTTATTAAAGGAAGAAGACCCTGTTGAGGTGAACTGATTGTGAAGATTAACACTGAGGGTATTTAATCTTGTCAACAAGATTTAAAATTGAATTTTATTTTTGTGTGTATGGGTGTGGAGAGGTACACTGGTGATGATTTCTTTTGTATGGGGGTTTCAGAGTCTAACTACCTAACTTCAGGTGTTTCCTCCTCTCACTTTCTGCAGTAAGGTCTCTTATTACCCTGGAGGGCACCTTTATAGCTAGACTTGACTAGCCATCAATCTGCTAGAATCCTGGTCTTGGTTCCCTTCCCCCCATTTCTGGGTTTCCCAATACGTATCATTATGCCTGGCTTGAACACAGAGGCTAAGGATTTAAATTCAAGTACTAATAAGCAAGCACTTTACCACAAGCTTAGTTAGTAGATCTTCAGATCCAAAACATATAGTTTCTTCCCCAGATACTGCTTTACAACCTTTTACCTATAGTCTGCACACTTCCTGTCCCCATCTCTGTTATTATCTATAACCCTAATCCCTTATTTGGTCTCCACTACTGCCCAGCATTATTTCACTTCTTTGACTGGTGATGGAGACATGAGAATTGTCAGGCTCTCAGCCACTTGCCAAGGATTCTTGTAAAATTTTGAGATTTTACAAGGGCAAGTGGAATCGTTAGGGGTTATCTTTAAGCCATTACTGAATTGGGCCCAGGCATCTAATTGGATTTTCCACACCTCCTTCATGTTTAGTCAACATGTAGTATCTTTTTGTGATCAACTATATCAAGAGGGAAACCTTTTCAGCTTAGTTCAACATGGACAGACTCTACAGTATAGGACATCAAAGGCTTTCTCAAGGTGTGGCTTTCAAACTGCCCACAGGTGGGCACCTTCACATTCAACAACATTCCTTAGGACCCTTATCTAAAAATTATAAAAGGGTACAGAATTAATAGGATGCCTAATTTGGGGGGAATATACTCCAGTCTTGGTTCTTTCATCATAGACCAAAAAGAGGATAACAAAGGGCCTGACTCCTACAGGGGCCTCATCACAGTTACAGCAAAGAGAGATAGAAACAGAGATCTAAACAATGTATAAACATGTATTTTTGGCAAGAAAAAAGAAAAACAGAAAGGAACTGGGAAGCTAGCTCCATGGTATGCAGTTGTAATCTAATTCGAAGGAAGTAGAGATAGGGAGGGTGCTAACCTACTTGGCACAATCCAGACCAATAAAAAACCACCTATAAAAAAAAATGAGGCTGGAAAGGAATAGCTAAAATGCTTGCTGAGCAGCCAGGAATACTTGTGGTTCAAATTCCCAACACCTGTGTAAAAGCTAAGCATGGTTGTAAGAATCTGTAATCTCAATCTCAGCACTGGGGACCAGAGACAGAAAGATCTCAGGGGATTGCTAACCAGTCTAGCTGAAATGACAACTTCCAAGCTCAATGAGAGACTGTCTCACACATTCTCTCCCTCTCTCACCCTCTCACCCCCCCTCACTCATACACACACACACACACACACACACACACACACACACACACACACACACACACACACACACACACACACACACACACACACACACACGTAAAGTAACTGAGAAAACTTCTGGCCCTCCCCAACAGATATCTATATCTGGCCCTCCCCAATATGTACACAATATGCGCATATACACAGTGAATGGTGCTTGAGGAAAGGAGGAAAGACCCAGGCTGTCTTCCTGCCTACACATGCATATGTGTACATGTGTACCTGTATACACACAGATACACACACAAAACAAAGAATATTTTGGGGTAAAAGCTTTTATAGCAGGGCATAGTGGTGCACAGCTCTTCAGAAGCAAAAGCAGAGTTCAAGGCCAACCTGGATCTCACAGTGAGTTCCTGTCTTGGAAAAAATGAAAAACAAATCATATGGTAAACAAGTTTTGTCCTAAGCCTTTAAAAAAGACTTCTTTGTTTTTTTCCAAAACAGAAAAGGAAAAAGCAAAACCAAAAAGGCTGACCCTAGATCAACCTACAGATATTTGGTGGTGGGAAGAGCTACAGTACTATATATGAGGCGTGGCTGTCCTCTTGCTTAGATTAGAAAAAGTCCTTAAACTATGACATCAAATGAGCACAGTTTGGCTATACCTTAAAGCGCACTATAAATTTCAACAGAAATGGGCTTTTATAGAGGTATATTTTGGGTTCAACTTTCTTCATAAGAACTTCAGAATGTACTGCAGAAAAAATCATATTATTCATGAAATAAAGTTCCCTGTTTAAGATCAGAGATCTAGGGTTTGAAAAGGGACAATAACAGTTGACAAAGATTTCAGACTATGGTTAATGTACTACCCAATTAAATAAACATAACTAAGAAAAAGGAAAAGTTTTCTACAGGATAAAATTTAATTCAAGGTTGTAATTCAAGGTTGTTAAAGTTCTCAAGGTCAGGGAGCTGGAGAAATAGCTTAGTGGTTAAGAGCACTGCTCTTCCAGAGGAACTGGATTCAATTTCTTTTTTTTTAATATAATTTTTTAAAAGATTTATTCATTTATCATGTATATAGTGTTCTGCCTGCACATGTCCCTGCAGGACTGAAGAGGGCACCAGATCTCATTATAGATGGCTGTGAGTCACCACATGGTTGCTGGCAATTGAACTCAGGACCTCTGAAAGAGCAGACAGCACTCTCCACCACTGAACCATCTCTCCAGCTCCAATTTCTAACACGTATGTAGATACTTGCAATTGTCTGTAATTCTAGTTCTAGGGAATCAGACACCCTCTTCTGGCTTCATCCAGCACTGCACACAAGAAGGTGCACTGATGTGGGATGTCTTTCTGTACACTATATATGTATTGCTTCTATTGGATAATAAAAAAGCTGTTTTGGCCTATGGTAAGACAGCTTACAGCCAGGCAGAAAATCTAAGCAGAGAAAGAAGGAAAAGAAAGGCAGAATCAGAGAAGACACTGATAGCCACCTGGGATGCAAGATGTAATGGAACAGAGCAGAGGTAAGCCACAAGCCACCTGACAAAATATACAATGATAAAAATAGATTAAGATTCAAGAGTTAGCTAGTAAAAAGCCTAAGCCATAGACCAAACAGTTTGTAACTAATATAAGCCTCTGAGTGTTTGAGTCCAAGCAACTGCAGGACATAGGAAAACTTCCAGGTATAGTGCACAGGCATACACATAGGCAAAACACCCATACACGTAAAAATAAATAGTAGCTGGGAGTTGGTGGCATACTCCTCTAATCCCATCAGTCAGGAGACAGTTATTCAGATCTCTATGAGTTTGAGGCCAGCCTGGTATACAAAGCAAGTTCCAGAACAGCCAAGGCTACACAGAGAAAGTCTGTCTTGAAAAACAAAACAAAAAAATTAATTTTATAAGTTAAATTTTTTAAGGTAAAAATTTATTCCAACAGTATAAAAGCAAATCTCAGCCATGTTTTAGTGTATTTGTTTGGTCTTGGTAATCTTTTCAAGATCTGGATTAAAAGATATTATCTATGTGCACATGTGATGTGTACATTATGTGAAAGCCAGAGGTGAACCTCAAGCATCATTTTACCTCTTTTCACTTTATCCTTATTTACTTTCTGTCCTTTCTGCTTTTTCAAACAGCAGTGCTTCAACCTTCCTAATGCTGTGACCCTTTAATACTGTTTCCCAACCATAAAATTATTTCATTGCTACTTCATAACTGTAATTTTGCTAGTTATGAATTGTAACGTAAATATCAGATACACAGGATATCTGATGTGTGGTGTCTCTCAAAGAGGTTGTGACACAAAAGTTGAGAACCGCTGCCATGCTCCATATTTGTAGAAAGGGGAAGGGGAAAAATGAAGGCTGGCTTTGTATTTTGCAAAGACTCACCCCACTCCTTGGATTCATCTGATCTTATTGAACATCAGTAACTCTATCATGGAATTGTGGCCAGACAGAGAAGCACAAGTCTAATTAAAGCATTTTGAATGCTGAAGCAGGTGTTTGTCCAGAAGTTCAAGGTGAGCCTGGTTTACAAAAGAGTTCCAGGGTAGTCAGGGCTAACCAGTCTCAAAATCAAATGAAAAAGTAAAAATGAAAAATGAGCCTGGCCAGGCGGTGGTAGCACATGCCTTTAATCCCAAGACTCCAAAGGTGGATCTCTGTGAGTTTGAGGCCAGCCTGCAGAGCTAGTTCCAGGACAGCTAGAGCTGTTACAAAGAGAAACCCTGTCTAAGAAAAAAAAAATGAAAGTGCTGTGATACACTCAGAAAGCAGAGATAGGCAGGTCTCGGTGAGTTCCAGGCCAGCTTATTCTAAATAGTGCAGTCAAGGTTAACTAGAGCTACAAAATTATTCAAAATTAAATTAAAAATATAGAACTGAGCCAGGAAGTCATGGCACATGCCTTTAATCCCAGCACTTGGGAGGCAAAGGCAAATGAATCTGAGTTGGAGGCCGGTTAAGCATTTGTCTTGAACACGGTATTAAACTATCTTAAATATGAGCAGAATTTAATTCTGGGACACTGGCCTTCACACTATGAGGAGTAGGGGGGTACTTTTCTGTATTTGAGAAACCTTAAATTTCCAAAATCACCTCTGGTATAGAAAAGAGAAAGAAAGGGAAGAGTGGGTGGCACAGCTGCTGGTAAGTACTCATCTGGACTCAACTATAAATGCCATGGAAAGCATTGCACAGGCACAAACATCTCCATTACCACTGCATGCCTCCAATTACCACTACCACCACTCTACTACCACCCAGGTTCTAAGACCACTCACTTCCCAGTGGCTACTTGGAAAAACAAAACATTCTGAATTGGGAGAAAAATATGACAGGAAGGAAATGTGCAAGAGGGAGAAAAAGCAGGAGAAAAGAAAATAAATCAAAATCAAAACTTACCTTTCTTCTGGAAATTTGACTTTTCAGCTCTCTAAAAAAAGACAAAAAAAATTAAAATTAAAAAAAAAAAAAGAATAAGAGGGGAAAAAACAAAAGAAAGGAAGGCTCCTGAACAGCAGAAATTACAGCAGTTTGTCGGCTTGTCTCTCTGGTGTAACAAAACATTCATTCTTCTCCCCCAACCTTCAATTGTGCCTGTGCCCTTTATGTTCTGCTTCCTTTTGTTACCTTGTTTCTTTTTGGGACCATGGGATTAGGCAAGCCTGGCTCGTGGGCCCCAGAACCCACCTGTCTGCTATTGCTGTAGCCCATCAAGAAATAATTTTAAAGTGGGTTGGGCAAGATGATTCAGCAGTTAAGGCAACTGGCTGCTTTTGCAGAAGACTCTGTTTTAATTCCCTATTCTATCTCCAATTCCAGGGGAGCAGATGCCCCCTTCTGGCATCCAGACACACATATGGTTCACAACCATCCATGTAGCCACACATACACACAAAATAGAAATAAATCTTGTCGGGCAATGGTGGTTCATGCCTTCAATCCCAGCACTCAGGAGGCAGAGGCAGGTGGATCTTGTAAATTTGTTGTCAGTCTGGTCTACAAAATGAGTTCCACAGCAGCTAGGACTACACTGAGAAACTCAAAACAAAACAAAACTCAAAAACAAGACAAAACAAACCTTAAAAAGTAATTTAAATAGGAAAAACAAGACCTCATATTTATAACAAGAAAGAAAAGCAAAATAAACCCTGCCAAATTAATCCTAATGTTTCACTATTAGTAAAATATTAGATTAAGACAAATGTGGCAGTACATGCCTCTAATCCCAACACTCAGAAGGCAGAGGCAGGTGGATCTCTCAGAGTTCAAGGCCAGCCTGGCCAATAGAGTTCTAGGACAAGTAGGGATACACAGAGAACCCGTCTTGAAAAAAAAAAGCAATAATAATAAAAATAAAATATATAGCACATATATTTTTTAAACTTTGTCTGTTTTCCTCTACTTCCCTAAGAGTTCAAATTCAACAAATTCCCTGTTCCCCTAATCAGGTCATGCTGGTCCTCCTCTATTAATGCCCTTGCCTCAGTTTGCTTGTGCTTTCCTAAATTGTTTGACCCTCATATGCCCCCACCCCACTCCCTGCAAACCTGGGGACTCTTCCTTAAATTTCTTTCCTTTTTAAATTCTGAATGAATTTCTCCTTAGGGATTCTGGGTTTGTTGAGTGTTTATCTCAACACATTTTATTGATTTACATAGCAGTAGTAATTTAAATAGGCAAAGCTTCTAAATAGTGTATCCCCAAACCAAAATTCAAATAACTTATGAATGTATAAAATTAATTAATAATTAGGAAATGCAAACTTAAAAACAGCCATTTCACACCCATTAAATTAAAAAAAAGTGAAGTTCTTATTTTGGAAACTAGGTAAATGTATAGCACAGAAGGAACCCTCATATATAGGTAAACATACATATGGCACAAGAGGAACACACACTGCAAGAATAGACACAAATACAAGTTGTTTGGAAGTACCCCAAAATATTGAACATGCCCATATCCAAATGTTAAGTAATCCCACATATTTACACACACACACACACACACACACACACACACACACACACACACACACACACACACACACACACACACACACCTTGGAGTGGAGATTCTCAAATTCTGGTGTACACTAGAATTACCTGGAAAGATGTTTAACAGAGATTGCTAGATCCTAACTTGGTGTGAAAAGGACCACAAAAAGGAGGAATATTGTTGAAAGAAGTAGCAGCAAAGAGGGATGCATATGTAGCATATGAAGTAAAACATATTTACTACCTAGCCTTTACAGAAATGTTATTTCATCCTATTTAAATTTCCTTTCTTTCACCATCAATGTTAATTAAACAAACGAAAGATTTACAAGAAATCAAAATGATAGGCTAAAACTAATATGATTAGGATGTCAGAAACAGATAATAAGCCTAATTATATTACTGCTTCAGAGTACAGTGTAAAGGATCAAAAGCAGTAAATCATCTGTCCACTTCAGAACACAGACACCCAAGTGGCAGGGTCATTGACTCCCAAGAGAATGCTGAAGAGAATATTAATCAACCTTAACAGAACACACCCTTACTCAGCAGAAGGACCAGACTACAGCAACTCCCTTTCTCCATCAGATCCTTTCCAGAATCCTACATAAGTTTCCCACCGCTCTGGAACCATATGGCTCTGGGGCTATTCTATCTCTCCATGACAACCAAATTCTTCAAAATGCTAAGCAAATTTATGTATTCAGAAATATAATGTCTTTCTATATGTTGTGAATAAAGGACTGTTTTGGCCATGGCAGACACCGTAGAGGTAGTTGGAGGAATCAGAGCAAAAGTACAAGAAAGGGGCAGCATCAGAGACAGATTGAGCCAGTTGTCCAAGGAGCAACATGTAAGAAACACAGGTGAGCTACGGTCCACGTGGCAGACAGATTCATGAAAATTGGTTGAGTTAAGATGAAAGAGCTAGCTAGCAAGGTACCTAAGCCATAGGCCAAACAGCATACACTTAATATAAGTGTCTAAGTCATTTGGGGGGGCCTAAGCAGCGGCAAGTGACTAAACAGTCTAAGGCAACAAGTCTGTGTGTCTAGACCTCTAGCTAAATGGGACCAAAAAACCTTATTGTAACTGGGGGGGGGGGGGAGTCAAAAGATAACCCAACAGATAAATACTTTTTCTTTACAAACCATTCATCTTATAAAAACACATGCAGATTACTTAAGAGTGCCTATATAATCCTGAATGTACTTAATTTCATCAGTATATAAAAAGAACACAACTTAGTAACACTCAAACTTTTTAAATGTACAAAAGGATGAAGAGACATTTATCCAAAGAAGTATAAAATCTGCTAATAAGCACATAAAACCACTAGTCATTGGGGGAATGTAAATCAAAATTATAATAGGTGCTACTCCATGCCAATGAAGACAGTTATAGTTACAACATTAGATGATAACACATGTTTTAAGGATGTAGTCTTAATACAATCCTTACTGCTTCAGGAATGTAAATGATACAGCCAGTCACTTTAGAAAAGTCTAGTAGTTACTCATAAAGTCAAACATAGTGTTACCATATGGCTCAGACTATTAATCCATTCCAGGTATATATAACCACAATAATTAAAAACATGTCTATACAAAATATTTTTACAGCAATGTTAATAAAAGCATTCATAATAACCAAAAGGTAGAAACAACTCAAATGTATATAAAGACATGAATAAACAAAATGTCATACATATACAGTGGAGTATCTAACCATAAAATGTGGAGTAAATATCAAAACATGCTACAACATAGATGAACCTCAAAGCAGTATGTTAAAGAAGTAATGGTTTCATTTAATGTAAAATATCTAGAATAGGAAAATCAAAAAAGAAATGGAATGACGGGTAATAGTTAAGTGGTTTTTCTTTTTTATTCTTTAGGTTTTTTGAAATAAGGTTTCCTGTCAGGACAGCTGGCCTGCTATGTAAGTGAGGATGATGACATTGAACTCCTAGTTCTCCCTCTTTTTATCTCCCAAATTCTGGGATTCCAAGACATCCAACAACCACACCCAACAAGAGCTTTTTGAGTGAAGAACTATTCTGGAATATGACTTATGATAATGTTTGTACAACTGTATGAAAATACTAAAAATATTGAACTGTACACTTAAAACCTATGCAAAAAGATTCCACAATTAATGCAAATTTAGTATTTACAGATGCAATGAATAAAAATTCCCCAGGAAAGCCTTTCCAACAATAGACCACAGGAATAAGAAGTTGATCAATAAGTGCTCAGAGGAAAGCAAAAAACAAGTGAGACGATCCAACATGGATTATTCTAATGGTCACAGAAAGCACATTACCTTACCACCAGTTCTTCAGTAAGGAAGGGCTATAAATACACACAGAACCCCACTGCTGCTTATCATTCTTACTTTGGTTACATAGCCTACCACACATACATAGTCTCTCACACATAAAAATAAACAGAAATATAAACACATTAAGAAGGGGTTAAATGCAAAGGTAGGCTATTAAAACAAAAATACTAATGTTCCCAGGGGCTGGGGAAATAATTCAATAGGTAAAGTTCTTGCCATAAAAGCGCAAGGACTTAAGTTGGATTCCTAGAACCCATATTAAAAGTAGGGGGGGGGCTTACAAGTCATTCACTCTTCCGTATATACACCATTGCATGAATAAGCAAATACACACTAAATAAGTATAAAAGTGGTTGAGTCTTTTTTTAAACATTTTTTACTTTGTGTGTATGAGTGTTGGGATGCATGTATATATGTGTACCACGTGTGCATATGGTATCTACTAAGGTCAAAAAAAGTATCAGATAAACTCGAACTGTAGTTTCAATAGTTACGAACAATTATCTAGTTGCTGGGAATTGAATCAATGTTCTTTACAAGAGAAATAAGTGCTCTTAATTGATGAGTCATCTCTTCAGACATAAAGAGCTCTTTATTTAAAAAAAAAAAAACAACTTGGGGGCTGAAGAGATGGCTCAGAGGTTGGGAGCACTAGCTGCTCTTGGAGAGGGGCGAGTTCATTTCTCAGCAACCACATGGTGGCTCACAACCATCTATGATTTAATCTGGTGCCCTCTTCTGGCACCTAGGCAGAACACTACATACATAATAAATAAATCTTAAAAAACATTGACAATGAAGCCAAGCATGGTGGTTCACCCCTATAATCCTAGCACTTTGGAGGCTGAAGCTAGAGGATAACTGTGAGTTTGAGACCAGCCTGGGTTACACAGAGAATCTAAAGTCAGTCTTGGTTATAGAGTAATAATCTATCTCAAGTGGAGATACATAAAATCTGATACAGCAGCACAACTGTAATTCCTGAGCTTGAAAGACATTGTTATCCAGATAATCTAGCACAATTAATGAACTCCAGTTTCAGTAAAAGACTCAGCCTCAAAAATAAGACAGGGAGTCCATATAAAGATTCTTGGTACATAAACATGGCAAAGTGAGTTTGATCCCCCAAACCCATGTAAAGATAGATGAAGAGAACTGACTCCACAATCACTCACTCACACACACACACACACACACACACACACACACACACACACACACACACACACACACACACACACACACACACACACACACACACGGTTGGGGGGGGTGGTTTGAGGTGTTGGCAGATTCCTAGTAGCAAGCATACTTATCAGTAAAAATTAAAGAATATGTGTTCGTTCACAAGATAAAGGACATTTAAAATAACAAAGGAAGGAGACTGGGGATACAGCTTAGTTAGTATAGTACTTGCCTAGCATGCATGAAACCCTAGGTTCAGTCCCCAAAACCACATAAACCAGTGTTTCTCAACCTGTGGATCATACCATCTTTTTGGTTGTCAAGTGGCCAGTTCACAGGGGTTGCCAAAGAAAACATAGATGTTTCCATTCTGATTCATAAAGGTAGTAAAATTACAGTTATGAAGTAGCAACTAAAATAATTTTATGATTGAGGGTCACCACCACATGAGAAACTGTATTAAAAGGTCACAGCATTAGGAAGGTTGGGAATTGCTGAAATAAAACAAGTGAAATGCACATATACCTTAAATCCCAATACTTAAAGACACAGAGGCAAAAGATCAGAAATTCTTAGTCATAATTAGCTATAACCTGAGTTTGAGATCAGTCTAGACTATATGAAACTCTGTCACAAAAAGTATGAATGTAGACAGGAAGAGACAAGTGAGTGGGGCGTGGTGGTATATACATATAGTTCCATAATCCCAGCACAAAGGAGGCTGGGGCAAAAGGATTACAAATTTGCGTCAATATGGTCTAAATGAGACTCAGTCTCGAAAAACAAATGAAAGGCTAGGCAATGGTGGCACATACCTTTAATCTCAGGAGAGGCAGAGGCAGGCAAATCTCTGTGAGTTAGAGGCCAGTCTGATCAACAAATAAAGTTCAGGGCAGCCAGAGCTACACAGAGAAACCCTGTCTTGAAAACCTGCCTCCCAAAAGACATATTCAATAGATAATTTATACACTATGAATAAACTAAACCTCAAAAGAGAGTATTAAAGAGTATAGTATGGGACCAAATATTATAGAAGAGTTTTTGAAACTAGGTCTTTTTGTTTGGCTATTTTGGTTTTTTAAATTTGTTTTGAGACAGGATCTCCATATATATTTCTGGCCTGGAACTCACTATGTAGACCAGGCTGGTTTGAACTCAAAGAGATCTACTTGCCCCTGCCTCTCCAGTGCTGGGATTAAAGTCGAACACCATTACACCTAGGGAAAGTAGGTCTTAATAAAGTGCCTAATCTGGTCTCAGACTTGTGATCCTCAGCCAGACATACTGTCACATACCTGTAAAACAAACAAACATCAAAAGTGAGGGCTAGTGATACAGCTAAATAGATATTCTGGCATACAGGAAATTCTGCCCTAAATTCACAGTACTGAAAGAGACACACATACACACCCCTACATCAAACCTCTTGCCTCTAACTTTTGAGTGCTGAAAATTGAACTCATGGCTTCAAACATACCAAGCAAAACAAATACTCTACCAACTGAAATCCATGCCGTGTGTGTGTGTGTGTGTGTGTGTGTGTGTGTGTGTGTGTGTGTGTGTGTGTGTGTGTGTGTGTTTCCTTGTATATGCGCTCATGTGTATATAATAACCATGTGGAGACCAGAAATAGACATCCTCCTCAATAGCTCTCTACCTAATTTTTTAGACAGGGGTCTTTCATCAAATCCAAGCTCACCATTTCAGCTTAACTGGATGGTCTGTAAGCTCCAGGGACTCTCCTATCTGCCTCCTGAGAGCTAAGATTAGAAGTAACTACTGCAGCTCTGGCTTTTTATTAGGGTATTGGGGATATGAACTCAGGTTCTCATGAACAGTACAACAAGCACTTCACTGACTCAGCCATTTTCCCTAGCCCAAGAAATTTATTTGTAAAATTTTATGTGCTTCAAGATGCTTCTGTTCCCTGAATTTTTTATAAGAAAGCAAAAACTGCAGTAAGACGAGGTATGTGAAATGTACTTTCCACATCTTCTATGACCATAAAAGAAAGGTAAGGCAAACACATTATAATCCTTTGTTCACTGCAGAGGAAATGTCTTGGAAAAAGTTAAATGATTTGGTCAAGATAATCAGATACATTAAAATTCAAAGAAGTCATTACTTCAAATCCCTTGTTCACTTTTAAAAACACTAAATCATTGCTTTTAAAGTGAGCTAAATGATAAGCTGACCTGCTTATTAATAAACAAGGAAAATAAAACAGGCATGACTAGAATACACCAGTAATCCCAGTGGTTAGAAGCCAGAGGCAGAAGAATCAGAAATTCAAAGCCAGTGTGAGTTCAAGGCCAGCCTTGGCTAGAAGACTCTTCTTTGTCTCTCTCACAAAAAAAAGCCCCAACATAAATGAATAAACAAGGCAAATTATGAAATTACAGCAAAGCCCTTTTAAGGTTTTTTTTGGGGGGGGGGGAAGGGGTTTGTTCACACCTAGGGGAAAAAATGTTAAACTGTGCCTGGCCTGAAGGCACAAGGCCTATGATCACAAGTACTCAGGAGGCTAAGGCACGTAGGTGGCTAGAGAGTTCAAAGGCTGCCTGACCTATAGAATGAGTTAAAAAGCAGCCTGAGTTGAGTGAGATGTCATCTCAATAGCTACATAGCTCTATGGCTGAGTGCTGGCTTGGCCTGTGGGAGGGACTCGTTGATCCCCCAGGGCAACAAAAAAAATATGCTCAAAAGGTCACCTGACCAGGAGCCTCACAAACCCTATTTTCTACCATTAGTTTGTGATTTGCTTCAGAAAAGCAATCACTCAAGGTGTGGCTCAAAAAGCGCCCCAAAAGGAAAATATTTAGGGGGCTAAGTTTCTCTAGGACAGTCCTGACAGTGGTACAGGCGACTAAATACCTCAGAGGTCTTCACTACTCTTCCAAGGTCTCCCTGGAATATTCGCCTAAGGCAGTCAGAGCGTCTCTCTGACGGACAAAGCTCTGGTCCCCGCAGGGGACGCCTCTGAGGCTGCCTGAGGATCTAGGGCTCAGTACCGGGCACCGCCCCCTTCTAGGTCCCCAGGCCAGGCAGTCCGGAAAAAGGAGCCGCCACATGCCAGACACCGTGGGCGAGGAAGCCTGAGGTAGTGGACAGGTGCTGCAGCTGGCAGCGCTGGCCTCAGGAATGACACTGGCGGGACAGGGTCCGAACTCCTGGGAGCTGAGAGCGACTAGAGCCTGAGCCGAGCAGGCCACAGCTGCAGAGGGAAGGCGCCGGCCCAGCATGAGGGGAGAAGGGACAGGGTCCCTGGAGAAGCCCAGTCACTTGCCGCCCGTCGCCCGTTCTCTAACCCGCCGCCCCGCTGCCCGCCGCCCGTTCTCTAACGCCCCTCCGGCCCCTGTGAGAACCGCCTCTCTTGGGCGAAGAACACACCCTCCCTCCCTTGCAGGCCAGGGCCTGCTCGCTCCGCTCGTTACCCGGACTGCTCACCCCGCAGTGAAGTCGTCGCCGTAGCAGTTGCTATCGCCAAAGCCTCTCAACACCACAGCCTCCTCAAGCGCAGGCCTCGCCCCTCGCTCTGCTCCCGCCTCCACCTCTAAGCACCCAGGGGCCCCCGCGGGTGTAAGAGACCCGGAACCACTTCCTTCCGGAATAGTTTGGCCCCGCCCACCACACTGGCCCCGCCCACTGTGCCGCCTCCCGCCAAACTCGCCCTTCTAGAAAGGCCTGGGCTTCGCGTCCCGCCCAGGCGGTCACGGCAGGCGCCTAGAGCTCTAAGCTTAGCTCACCTAGTTCCCTGAGAGACTTTTAAGTGCCTCAGGCTAGAGGGACGTCCTGGGTGGTGCAAGTCCTGGTCTCCTTGGAGTTGAGGGTCGCTGCCTAGTGGTCGGCCCTCAGTTTGGTCCCCTACTTAGTGTTGCAGATTGACACACCAAGAGGCAAAGGACTTCCAGCTCTTTACTTGACCCTCAAAGCCCTTCCATAATCAACTCACCTGAACCCGCTTCTTCTTGGCCCTCCATCCACCTACTTAATTTCTAACCAGTCACCTAACTTTTAGCCATTTCCATAGTCCCAAGTAAAGCTTCTTCTTGAAAAGAAGCAAATTCTGAACTTTCGGAAAAAGTTAATGGTCCCATTAAATACCAGCCACTCTGTGTTCATCTTTTATCTTTTCTTCTCTTTTTCTCTTTTATCTCCTCTTTTTAATTTTTATTTTTTTTATTTATTTATTTATTTATTTTCGGGGGGGGCAGGGTTTCTCTGTGTAACAATCCTGGCTGTCCTAAAACTCACTCTGTAGACCAGACTGGCCTCAAACTCACTGAGATCGCCTGTCTCTGCCTCCTAAGTACTGGGATTATAGGCATGCACCACCACTGCCTGGCTTTCTTTTGTTTTATATTAACATAATTTTGTATTGATTCTTTGGGAAATTCACATTAGGCACTCCAATCCCACTCATTTCCCAGTCTTCCTCTGTCTGCCCTCTACCAGCCTCTCTCCCTCACTCTTCTTTCTATTCTTGTGACTATAGGGCTCTGTATGTCCATGTGTGTATGTGTCTGTGGGGGATGTGCCTGTATATATGGAGGTCAGTGTGGAGGCATAGATTTACCATTACAAAACTTTATTTCAGGGAAAGACCATTTAGTGCCTGAGGGCCAGGTCTAAGAAGAATCTAGGAGAAATCTCAGGAATGCGCCTGACAGCCAATAGTTTCAAAACTTGATTTCATGCTGAAAGTTTAGCTTGTAGATTCAAAACTTGGGTTTGCATCTAAAGTTTAACCAATAGTTCCCGAGAATTACTGTACCCCATACCCCTTTACCCAATCCTGAAATGCCAAGACGTGTAACACCCCACTTATATATCTTTTTATTTAAAAAGCCTCTAAACCCTGAGCTCGGGGCCAAATCCTTCTGCTGAATTGGAACATAGGGTTTCAGCTCAGGTTTATTCGAACCCGTCCAAAAAAATAAACGGACCCTTGTGTGTTTACATCGGAATCCAGCTCCCTGGTGGTCTTTGGGGGTTTCACGACACTGGTACAGCAGTCAGAAGGCAACCTCGGGTATCATTCCTCAAGTACTGTCTACCTTTGTTTTGGGTAACAGGGTCTCTCTCTGATCTGAAACTCTCTGAGTAGGCTAAGCTGGATGGCTAGCAAGTCCCAGGGATCTTGCTATCTCTGCCTCCTCAGTACTGAAGTTACAAACATTTGTCATGACTGTTTCTTTTTACACAAGTCCTGGGACTCTGACTCGGGTCCTGACCTTTGCACTGAGTTAATGGAACTATCTCCCTAGTCCTGCTTCCTATATATCACTGTACCTCTCACCCTCTTTTTTCAGTGCTGTGAATTCCACAGAGCTATGCTCCCAACCTAGCTACTTTCAAATTTTCTTTTCTCCCATATTCTACAAAGGGAATGTATTCTTTTTTCCTTTGAAATGTTTCCACTTTACAACATTGATACCTATTTTCTCCAGTGTAAAAACACCCTTCCCAGAGTTTTGTACCACTTAGTAGTATCACCAGTTAACCTCCCTTGTGCCACATACTGATGGCATGGTATTGGTTCTCCTCTTCATATTTACTATCGTCATTGCAATGAATCCAGCCTGTATAAGTGAGCCATTTTCCTTAACCCCTTTAACCCAAATGACCTCGGAATGTACATGCGTGTACATGCATGCAGTCTAGGTGAGAGGTCACTCTCAAGTATGGTTTCTCAGGAACAGATCACCTTTATTTTTCTGAGACAAGGTCTCTCACTGAGACTCAATGTGCTAGCTGTTCTTATGTCAACTTGGAACAAGCTATAGTTATCTGAAAGAAGGGAGTCTCAATGGAGAGAATGCTTCCCTAAGATCCAGCTTCTTTTATATTAACCTACATTTTTATTGATTCTCTGGGAATTTCATCATGTACCCAAGTCCCACTCATTTTCCAGTCCTTTCATCTCTGTCCTTCATCCTTGTAATCCCCCAAAAAATAAAATTTAAAAAAAAAAATCTTCACTCCTCGGTCTTTCCTGTTCATCACGTATTAATTTGCTATGGTGGCCTTAGGAGCTGCAGTGTATACATTTTGGCCCAAACAGCTTTTCTTGCAAATGTTCATTGCAATTAGTTGATGGTTTAGTTCAAGGCCTTTGGTAACACCATTTCATGTGTCTTCTGGTATACCACTGTGAAAGCATAGATTTATCATTGCAGAGCTTTGGTTCAGGGAAAGAATATTTAGTGCCTGATGGCAGGACCCAAGTCTAAGAGTATAGGAAAGATCTCAGGAATGTACCTGACAGCCAATGGATTCAAAATGTGGTTTCACGCTGAAAGTTTAGCCAGTAAATTCAAAGGTTGGGTTCACGCTGAAAGTTTAGCCAATAGTTACTATATCCCATCCCCTTTACCCAATCCTGAAATTCCAAGACATGTAACACCCCACTTATGTATGTTTTTCTTAAAAAAAACAAAACAAAACAAAACCCTCACCTCTGAGCTTGGGGCCAAATTCCTACACTGCTTTGGAACAAAGGGTTTAGGCCTGGTTTCATTCAAACAAATAAACTGACCTTCATGTGTTTACATCGGAATCCAGCTCCCTGGTGGTCTTTGGGGGTCTAATGACACGGGTACAATACCATCAACATTGGACCATCACCAAAACTTCTCAGAAATATTCTGCTGTTGCCCTGGATCATGGAGATACTGTGGCTATGGTTCAACAGGACAGGCCCCTCTTCTCATGCTCTAGCACTACATAGATAGGTTAGATGTTAGGGTAGGCCAATTCAAAACCCTGGATGTGGGTCTGGGTGGTAGCTGAGTTGTTTAGTTTGGGCCTCCACTGAGATTGCTTCCCTCAGGCCAGGGTCTGAGCCAGCTCTCCTGAGTACATGGTAAAAGGTGGGATCAGCTCTCCTGGTACAGGGTCAGCACTCCAGTAGTGACAGCTGGCAAGAAAGGGGCCAGTGTCTCAGGAATTCTGGTTGTAATAACAGAAACAGACCCAGATATCGGGGAAAGGCTGAAATATTAAAGAAAGGAAACACCATAGCCAAATCTCACCCAGCTGTCTTCCACCTTCCTCAGCCGCACTTCTCATGGTTTCTACTGCTTCACCTGTCTTCCTATGCCTGCCTTAAATACCTTCTTCTCCCAGTTGTTTCACATCCAGGTTAAGATTAAGGGCATGGGCTACTACTATTTTGGAGTTAGCCTTGAACTCACAGAAACACAGATCTCCTCTGTCTCTGGAGTTATGGGATTAAAGGCCTTGCACCCCCACTGCCTGCCTGGGAGCCCGAAACTCCCTCTGCAAACCAAGCTGGCCTCTAACTCAGATCTGCTGGGATTAAAAGTAAGAGTCACCACTCTCTGATACTCCTGGACTGACTGCGGGTAGATCTCTTCTCTGCTATTCCAGATTAGTATTATTAAATATGTAACATATCACCACATATCCCCTTTTGTGTCAAAAATAAAAAAGGTTATAACTAGCATAAGAAAAAACATATACAATAGTTACAATAATTATATACAATATATACAAACAATAATTAGATGAATAATGTCCAGTCCATTAACAATGACAATTTAAAGAAAATATTCCATTAATTATCCTATTTTGGTGAGTCCAAAGGATTATACCTAATTCACTTTCTATCTAACTTGTATTACTAACTAAAATTATATTTTGATGTCTTTCAAACTTATACACCTGAACTTCAGAGTTTCTTTTCTAAAACTGTCACTAGAAAAATATTACTATCTCATCTTCATCTCCCTCAGAGATCTAAGAAGGAAATAATATTAACTAACTAAATAGCATTGGCAAGCAGCACTTTTTAAAAAATGTAAAAAAAGAAACAGCAGGCTGCCTTGTAGTAGGAGGTTTCTGGCCTGGACTTTCGAGCCTAGCCTCAAGTTTTAGGCCTGCAGACCCACAGACCCACAGAGACCTACAGATGCTTACAATAGCTTTAGGCTGATCGGCCTAAGGCCCAGGCATATGACTTGCTAACTCTTTACCCTTATTCTAACCCATGACTCTTATCCTGTTCAGCCATGCAGCTCGGTACCTTTTCTCAGAGCAGCATAGTTGTCCTCTGCTTCTTCTGGCTTCTCTCTGGCATTCTGCTCGGTTCTACCTGTTCCTAGAGTCTTCTTACTCTGATAGCCCTGCCCCCACTTCCTGCCTGCCTTTGGCCAATCAGCACTTTTATTAAACTCATAGGCGGGGGGAAAATTATTTACAATGGAACAACATAATCTCCTACACTGCCTGGACAGTCACCCAAGGTTCTTCTGTATCATTGAAGCATCCATCTTAGGGCTACAGGTCTAACATGTCTAACAGACTTCTCTGTGAAGCAGGACATTCTCAAAGACCTTGCTACCTTGTCTTGTCAAGGTTTGGCAATTCTTTTGTATGTGTGTCTCCTGCTTGTCCAATTTGAACATCATACTGTCAGCAGTCAAGGCAAGAGTACTTTCTTGCCCAGTGGCTAACTTTCATTACCAAGAAGGTCAACTGTGTATGGAGTTTCTCTGATTTCTATAATCTTCTCTGAAGTAGGTTGGCGCTGCCAGAAGCAGTTGTCCCATTGTTATAAAAATAATAAGAACCTATGTTATTAAAATAGTTTAAATGCCATATTGTTGCACAAATAAAGGAAATTCAGAGCTAGATATCAGGGAAAGGCTGAGATATCAAAGAGAGGAAACACCACAGTCAGATCTCACCCAGCTGTCTTCCAGCTTCCTCAGCCTCAATCCTTGTGGCTTCTACTGCTTCATCTGTCTTTCTATGCCTGCCTTAAATATGTTCTTCACCCAGTTGTTTCACATCCAGGTTAAGATTAAAGGTGTGGGCTACTACTACTTGGGAGTTAGCCTTGAACTCAGAAACACAGAAAAATCTCTTCTGTCTCTGGATTTATGGGATTAAAGGTGTGGCACCACCACTGCTTGCCTGGGAGCCTGGAACTCCCTCTGTAAACAGAAGCTGGCCTTAAACTCAGATCTGCTGGGGTTAAGGACATAGGTCACCACTCCCAGTCAGGGATAGGTCATCCACCACTCCTGGTCTTTCCTGTGTTGAGATTAAAGGTGTGAGTTACTACTCTCTGATCTTCCTGGATCGACTGTGGGTAGATCTCTTCTCTGATATTTCAGACTGGTTTTATTAAATATGTAACATATCACCACAGGCCAATTCTCCTGGGAGGGAGAAGCTCTCCTGCTGAGATGGATAGGGAGGAGCAGAACCAGGTCCCTGGCTCCCAAACCAGCAGGGCCATTTCTCCTATGGCCCCAGTGGTAACATCAACACAGATCACAGCTGCAATAAGATCACAGACCCAGACATGGCCCTTAGCTGCAGCTCCAGCCAAGCCCAGATGTCACCATGGTCCTGGGACGCAGGCAGGCCACTAAGATCAGCATGTTCCCAAAGACAGGGTGGCCTTTAGACACTATTGTGGCCTCGGGCAGCTGTCAGGCTTTCAGTGTTAACACTGTCCATGGACATCATCACAGATCCTGGCTGTGATAGGATGTCAGACCCAGACAGGACCTAAACTTGGCCCTCATCTGTAGAGTAGATAGGGCATTTTCTTAATTAGTAATCTGTGGGGGAGGGCCCACCTACCCAGCTGTGGGTGGTGCTATTTCTGAGCTGGTAGTCCTAGGTTATATAAGAAAGTAGGCTGAGCAAACCATGAGGAGTAAGTCAATAAGCAGCACTCTCCATGGCTTCTGCGTCAGCTCCTGCCTCCAGGTTCCTGCCCTGTTTGAGTTCCTGTCCTGACTTCCTCCAATGATGTACTATAATGTGGGAGTAGAAGCCAAATAAACCCTCTTCTCCCAACTTTCTTTGGGTCATGGTCTTTCATCACAGCAATAGAAACCCTAACTAGGACACCCAAACTCATAAATTAGTGTAAGATGGCTAGCTGGCAAGCCCTGGAGATCCTCCTGCCACCCTGGAATGACAACATGGCATCCACCACACCCAGCTGGTTTACTTGGATTCCATACATCTAACTCTGGTTCTCAGGCTTGCAGTGCAAGCACTTTACCAACTTAGCTATCTTCCTAGCTACTAAATACCCTTTACTTCTGCTGTATGAACTCATTCTCAGGGAAATTCACTCTAAAAAAATCTTCCAGATGTGTCCAAACCTTCTGCTCATAAGCCACATGTGTTGTGGAATAGCTTTGAAGGAAATCAAACATAAAAATCATAAATTTACTTAAAAGATGTTTTATGATTCTTTTTGTCACTCAATTATGTTGTTCTCAAGCATGAACTTTACATGTAAAAATATTGTGTTGTGATGACAAAAGGTAGGAGACAGCCGACTGCTCCATTTCTCAAATTTTACATTTTCAAATCCTATTTTTTTGGGTCCACAATCCTCATCCTTGCTATAGTACCCCTCCCTTAGTCTCAGCATAGTCTTCACTGACCATGGAGCTCTCAGTTCCCATAAACCTTCTATTCAACTTAAGCTCATGTTTTGTATGGCAGTTTCCTTTGAATTAAAGCATTAATCCCAGAAGGGAGGGAAGGAAGATGCTTATGAGACTCCGGAAGCAATATATACTCACACCTCAGAGAAAGCTGAAAGTTGCAAGATTCACCAGGCCCCTTCCCCAGGGTTAACTAGGTTTCTTGGCTCACCTGTGTTCCTTATATGTTGCTCTTTGGGCTTCTGGCTCAGTCTCTATTTGACTCCGCCCTTCCTTTCCTACCCATTCTGATTCTCCCGCCCACTTTTTCTATGGTGCCTATCATGGGCCAAAACAGCTTCTTTATTTAAAGATTGACATTCACAGCATACAGAGAGGCATTCCCACATCAGGCCCTCAGGCACTAAATGGTCTTTCCCTGAAATAAAGTTTTGTAATGGTAAATCTATGACTGCACACCACCCACATTCAGAACAGGTACTTTCCTCGTCAATTGTGGTCCTATATGTCAATCACCTCTGACAACACCCCCACAGATACACCCAGAAGTGTGTCTTAGTAGTCTCCTAGGCATCTCAATCTAGTAAGGTTGACAGTCAGATCATGACAATTTTTAAGGTACCTTGAATTACATCAAGCCTCTATATTTATCCACTGCTTTACAGGAAATATAAATGATAGGACCTGCTCCTTCACCTTGAGTGTGTATCAGACTCCCATAGAGGCTCTGCTTGTTGGATTCTACTTTCAGAGTTTCTCATTTGGTAGCTTGACATTAATTCATTTTTTTCTTTTTTAAAAATTTATTCATTTATTATGCATACAGTGTTCTGTTTTCATACCAGAGAAAGACACCAGATCTCATTATAGACAGTTGTGAGCCACCATGTGGTTGCTGGGAATTAAACTCAGAACCTCTGGAAGAGCAGCCAATACTCTTAACCACTGAGCCATCCTTCCAGCCCTCATTTATTTATTTCTATTGTGGTGCTGGGAACGGAATCCAGAGCTTTGTGCATTTTAGACAAGTGCTTTGCTGCCTCCTTACTATTATACCCCTAGACCACTGAGTCATTATCTTTAAAGAAAAGCTTTAGGATACAGTAGAGATGGGCTGGAGATGTAACACAGCCCCAGAGAGCCTGTTTAGATGCAGGAAAGGCCATTGCTTGAAGAAAAAGGGAAACTATAGCACATGGCTGAGCCCTTGCTTTTTTCTTCTGATATGGCATTCATAATATCAAGCATAGGGTTGATTCCTTACGTTTGAGTTCCAGGCAAAAGAACCAAAACTGACCTGCAGTTGCCATGAATATAAGCAAGCAACATTTGTTGCTACAAGTAAGTAAGTCACTGAAATGCTGGGATTGTTATTTTAGCAGAACTTGCTTTGAAAATTCCTTATACTAAACATACCTGGTGTTCTGTAACAAGTTTGTGTTTTCATGAAAGCCAAAGAAATTAATGGAGAAAGCCAATAGTCTATTTCAATAAAATTCTGTGTGTACATGCACATGCACTGTTCGTATGCACAGAAAGAACTTTGGGTGCCACATGGAAATGGTTTTTGTTTTGTTTTGAGACAAGTTCTCCTGTAGTCAAACTTGCTATGTAGCTGAGAATTACCACAAACTCCTCACAAATGCTGAGCTTACAGGGACAAGCCATCATGCTCAGCACCCTGTGCAAATTGTTTATCTGTTTTCTTCATGAAAGTAGACAAAAACCAGATCCAAGAACCATCTACTTGTCTGACAAAGGTCACCTTTTCAGAGATGAGTCTAAAAATGATACACATGGATCAGATATATATATATATGTATATATTTCATATAACTGAAATATACACAAAAATAATTAGAAAAAGAACATGTTTCTTTTTTGTTTCATTTTGTTTGTTTAGGACAAGGATCTCATTTTGTAGCTTTGGCTGGCCTGGAACTCACTATGTTGGCCATGCTGGCCTAGAACTCAAAGATGTATGCATGTTGGTATTAAATGTGTGCCACCATGCCCAGCTTACTTACATCTTCTAACAAAACAGAAAGGCAATATTCATTATCAAATTGCAAGCATTTCTGTCCATTTGGAGCTGTGAATACAAGGTAACGAGGTAAAAGAGGGTTAAGCAGAAGCCTGATCCCCTGAAGGGGTACTGATGACTCAAAAGCAGTGGCATCTAAAAGGACCACCACAGCCTGGGTGACTGACAGCCCAGGAAATCAACAACCTGGAGCTGTCAGCACAGCTTGCAGGCAGCTCAGCAGGTGTCAGAAGCATCCTTTGGGCAACCCCATCTTGAGGCAGCTTGGCTTGTCAGAGTCTCCTCCCTAGCAGTTATTTGATGTGGGAGTGTCTTTCTGTATGCTGTGAATATCAATCTTTAAATAAAGGAGCTGATTTGGCCCATGACAGGCACCATAGAAAAAATAGGAGGAGAAATCAAAGCATAGATAGGAGAAGTAGGGCAGACTCAGACAGACTGAGCCAGAAGCCCAAAGGAGCAACATGTAAGGAACACAGGTGAGCCATGGGCCACGTGGCAGACAGACTAATGAGAATGTGTTGAGTTAAGATGTAAGAGCTAGCTAGCAATGTGCCTGAGCCATAGGCCAAACAGCATGAACTTAATGTAAGTGTCTGAATCATTTTGAGGGCCTGAGCAGTGGCAGGCAGCTAAGGGGTCTGGGGCAGCAGGTCTGTGGGTCTGGACCTCTGGCTGCCCGGGACCAAAGAAACCTCACTACTACAAGGGTCCAAGTCTAAAAGGAATCTAGGAAAAAACTCAGGAATGCACCTGACAACCAATACATTGAAAGCTTGGGTTTGTGCCTAATTTCCAGGAATTACTGTATCCCATACTCCTTTACCAATCCTGAAATGCCAAGACAGGTAACACCCCACTTATATATGACTTCGTTTAAAAACCCACTCACTTCTGAGCTTGGGGTCAAGTTCCTCTGCTGCACTGGAACAGGGTTTTGGCCTGGGTTCCTTTAAACCTGTCCAAAGGAATAGACTGACCCTCATGTGTTTGCACTGAATCCAGCTCCCTGGTGGTCTTTGGGGGTCCCTTGACATCGGTATCACAAGTTTCAACATACAAATTGGCCTGGGGCTCAAATGGAATGAAGGTGGGGAAAAGGTGTCCAGTGGAGGGTGTAAACGCCATACTTCTTCAGCAGATGTCTAATGCCCATGCCATCGCCTGTGACCATTAGACTCCAGTGTCTTCAGCTTCTCAACACTTACTCACACAGTCTCTAAGGAGCTTGTAGGCAACCATTGGTATCATTTGTTTTGAGGCTTCCTGCATCTTAAACTGAATAGCTATCAGGTTTCTGCTTCTGTAGGGAGCAGACAGACATTGTTTGGATTATCCAGCATCTAATTGTGGGTCCTAATTTAACAAAACTTTTTTATAGTTGTCTGTGTGTGTTGTGAGAGATTTTTCTTTTCACACCACACACACACACACACACACACACACACACACACACAACACACACACCCCTACCCACTCTAAATAGGGAACCCACAACAGAGTAAGCATTTCACCACCAAAGTCCAACTTGGTGAGCCAATGCATTGATTTATCAGGGTTGCTAACAGGAGTGAGGGTACAGGGTGACCTGCAGGAGCATAGATGATTTAAGAGTAGCGGTATCTCTAAAAAGCCCACCACAATGTGTGTGCATGCATTACAGCCCAGGAAACAACTTGGAGATGTCCAAACAGCTTTCAGGCAGCTCAGTAGGTATCAAAAGCATCCTTCAGGCAGCCCCAGCCATCTTAAGGCAGCTTGGCTTGTCAGAGTCTCCTCCCCAGCAGTTGTTTACTACTTAGATAACACTGAAGAAGGATCTTGGTGAATCTTTCAACTTTCAGTTTGCAGTTCCTTTTTTTCCAGACTTATGAATTCTTTTTTTTTCTTTTTATTGTTATTATTTTATTTTCATTAAAAAAGTCATCTCCATCAATGTATCCTCCTGCTCCCCCCTCTCTCCTCCCTCCCAACCCCTTCCAGCCAGCCCTCAGCCCCATCCCTCCCCATCCACCCATCCTCTCCCCTAAAAGGGTGAGAAGTCCCAAGGTGGGCCAACACATGGCACATCTACTCCAGGCATGTCCGATTCATTCACCCCAAAGTCAATGCTGGGCTAGGTGTGTTCCTCTGTAGGGAATGGGCTCCAAGGTGCCAGTCCATGAACAGGACAGTATGGTCCCACCCCTCCCAACTCCACAAACTCATGACAGTCTAAACCACCCACCCCCTGAGGGCCCAGCTCCTCCTCCCGATGGATCTCCAATGGCAATTCCTGATTCAATGAGCTCCCCAGAACTCCTGCCAGCCACCATCATGAGAACCTTTCTCATAATCCCTATCCCCCTGCTCATACAGATTCTCCTCCCCTGCTCTCAGCTGGACCAGGAGCTCTGCCTAGTGCTCGGCCATGGATCTCTGCCCCCATGTTGGATGTAGGTTCTGCAATGACACCTAGGGTGTTTGCTTATTTGATTATAGGGGAAGTCCCTTTTAGGCACCCCCTCCACCATTGTTTGGAGACTTGGCCAGGGACATCGTGCAAGTTCCTGGACATTTCCCTAGCACTCAGGCTCTTTCCAGCCTCACATTGGTTTCCTCTATTGAGATATCCATCTCTCTCCATCTCCTTCTTTGCTCCTCTCACTCAACCATCTCCATCTTTCAAGATTTGTTCCCATTTTATTTTTAACACTCTGGGTACCATGAGCCCAAATAGGCAAAGGCTATGACTTTTTACATCCCTAACCTTTTCCCCAGTATGGGTAGAGGCAAAAAGAATTCCAGAAAAGGTGTCAACTGTACATAAACAAATTGTAATTTCCCCAAAGAGGCAACATGAGTAACATCCATTTGCCAAATATGATTGGGTGATAAACCCTTGGGATTAACTCCATAATGAGGTACAGAAAGAAACTCCATGCAAGATGGGCAACTCTTGACAATGGCAACAGCTTGATCTTTAGAAAATTTGTATCTAAATTTTAAAGTTCCAGTATTAACATGCAATTTTTGAATTAACAGGAACATTTAAAAAATACTGTAGAGCCATAAATACTGCAGCCAATTCAGCAACTTGTGCAGACTGAGTGTTAATATTTCCCTTAAAATAATACCATTAGCAAAAACTGCAGCCATCCTGTTAGAAGACCCATCTGTAAATACATTCACCGCCCCAGCTATATATAGGGTTATGGGAAACAACTTTAAGAAAACACACAGGATGATTAAGAAATATTGTAACAATTTACAAATGGAATAATGGTTGTCAAAAGTCACTGAATTAGTGCATAAAAACAGCGTCCATTCCAGATCCAAGGCCTGTAACCAATGAACCCGGTGGCGGCCAGTCTTAGATGGCTGAGTGGGTCCAGGTATGGCTGTATGGCTATCGCAACAGCCTCTGCCCCATTGGCTTCTGGCACCAAGAACCAGGAAGTTCCCTGATGAGATACCTCCTACTGCTGCCCCAGTGGAAATGACTCCTGCCTTCCCCAGCCTCCCAGCCTCTGGCCCCACCCACTTCACCCGCCACCAACAGTCCTGCAGCTGTGGCAGCTGCCACCATCCTGACATGGGCAAGCAGCCCCTCAAGACAAGCACCTCGAACAATTTCGAACACTGCAGAAGGCCAGAGAGGTAGCCAGAGGACCAAAAGAATGGGTCCGGTCTGCCAAAAAAACCTCCTGAATCTTGTCAAAAATTCTCCCAGCCTAGGCCAACTGACTAAGCAAGACATCTTTTACAAGCTGCCAAAGGGGAAAGGTAGCAATGGGGAATTCCTCTGGCCCCTTGAGGTGAAACGTCTCTTGCAAATGAATGGTAAGTGTGCCAGCTCCCAAGAACCAAGGACTAGTCGAAGTTATTCAAGGAAGCCTCCAGTTCTCTGAATCTCATCAAAAACCCTCCCAGCCTCAGCCAAATGCTTCAGTTAAATTCTACCAGGGCTTTGTTTCCCAAACCTTCATGTTATCCCATATTTCAACTCAATTCTTCTGGGACTTTGTAGCTCCCATATTTCAATTCACCCTATTTCTGAGGGTGGCCTCTCAGAAATTCTAATTCTGGAGATTTTCAATTCAATCCATTCTCTGTTTCCGAGATGACCCCCAGAAACTCCAATTCTGGTGAGTTTCAGTTCAATTCACCCTCATATTTCCAAGACAACCTCTCAGAAATTCTAATTCTGGAGATTTTCAGTTCAATCCAATTCACCCTCCTCAATTAATTTCTCACCTGCTGGCCAGCCTTCTGAGGGTGATCTTTGAGGTTCCCATAGTTCTCGATCTTGCTGGGAGCCTCCATCTGTGACTCTGTGTCACCCAGCCAGAGTCATCGAGCAAAGGCCTGGAGATTGAAAGAGACAGACACAGGTCACGCTTGAGAGAAGAATGCCATTTATTGAAGCTTTGGGAAAAGCCTTATATACCAGGATTGCCCTTTGACCTTGAGTAACCCCAGTAACTCAAAAGCAACACCTGACCTTAGCAAGCTTCTTTGTTCTTGCTAACTTCCTGATTCCTTAATCACATGACCTGCTTGTGTATCCAATAAAGGTTCTGAGAACAGAGCAGATCAGCTTAATCCACTAATTCACAGGCCAGTAATAGTGCTAAGCCATGGGGGCTGCAGGACGACCTCCACATGAACATATATATTTCTATTCCTCTACAGAATTATGGCTAGTACATGCTTAAACCAGAAAAATTCATAAAAAGAGCAATTAATTCATGCTTTGACTAGTCTTCAGCAAAGCACTCACCATCCATGTCTCTTGCTAGAGAGAGATAGACTCTGAGGAAAATTAATAGGTGGGCCTGACATGTATTGCAGCTGTCCTTTTAAGTGGCTTTCTATTTTAAAGACTGATAGGAGAAAAAATGAAGTAAGGCAGATAGCTCCCTTGAAAACACTGCTGGCCTAGATCTCCCAGACTTTTTGTGTGTGTTCTATTTTCAGATGTCTTGAGTATGCTTTCAGTATTACGATCAGCATTTATATCCCCAACTGAAAGAACCACACGTGTTGTGTGCTTTCTGTTAAGTGTTAATGACATTTGATGGATTTTTCTACCCTTTTGTCTGTCCCATAATACAAACATTATTTTCCCAAACATTCTTTTTTTGTTGTTATTTATTTGAGACAAGATTTCATGTAGCCCAAGCTGACCTTCAATTACTGATCCTTGTACCTCCACTGTCCAATGCTGAGGTTACAGTTATGCATCACCTGGGTAATCTTTTCTTTAGGGGTGTGTGTGTGTGTGTGTGTGTGTGTGTGTGTGTGTGTGTGTGTGTACTCACACGCATGTGTGTATAGGTGCAATTCAGAGGATGGGGGAAAACCTCAGGTGCCATCCATTTACAGGAACTTCATCTCTCTCTGAAACAGGGTTTTTTATTATTGTTATTACTATTTTTATTGGCCCGGAGTTTATCAAATTGGATAGACAAGGGATTCTCTTGTGTCTGCTTCCGTGGTGCTGGAATTACAAGTAGATGTCATCATTGCTTTTATTTTTAGTGGATGCTGGAGTCCACACTCAGGCGCTTGTGCTTTACTAACTGAAATACCTCCCCTTCTCCAGCTTGGTCAGCTGGCAGAGCACAAAGGAAAATGATTTATTTTGTTTAGAACAAAAAGTTTGTGAATAGGCTTAGGGTTCAAGTTTTTTGTTTGTTTATTTGAGTCCTTGCCTGCATGCCTAATTTTCTAGAGAAATGGGGAATAATTTTTTGTAAATAAAATCTGGCCCCATAAATTAATTCTGATGAAATGTTTTGTAATTTTGTAAAGGCATAGATTTATAGTTACAAAACTATTTCAGGAAAAGAGCATTCAATGCCTGAGGGCAGGCCCAGGGACAGCCAGTAGATTCAAAAGTTAGGTTTGTGCCCAAAATGTAGCCAACAGTTGCTATACCCCATACCCTTTTGCCCAACTCTGGAATGCCAAGAGGTGCAGCATCTGACCTCTTGGTATGCTTTTCTTTTTTTTTTTTTTAAAAAAAAAAAAACCCTCACCTCTGGGCTTGTGGACAAAATCCTCTGTTGTGCCAGAACAAAGGGCTTTGATAGGTTTCAACCTGTCTGAAGCAATAAACTGACCCTCGTATGTTTGTTTACATTGAATCCAGCTCCCTGGTAGTCTTTTGGGGGCATCCCTCAACACAGGTGCAACATTTGGTGCATTGTTCAGGCACCCCTACAGCCCCCATGGACTCTGGATTGGAGGAGGGTCAGTCGCTGAGTGGTGTTTGTCTGACCAGTAAGTGTCTCTGAGTCTCTGGAGTGGTACTGAGTGGTATCTGTCTGACAGGTAAGTGTCATGGATCGTGTCTGGCACCCTGCTTTGTCTGTGTTTAGTATCCTGCCTGTTTATCTTTGCTTAGTATTGTTCTTGGGGTGCATTGTTTCTGAGGTACACTCTAATTGGTGGTTGTGAGCAGACCCAGTTAAAAGCAGAGGTGCTGGAAAACCAGGGTCACAAAGGCTGGAAGCAGCATGTGTTCCGTATCTGTTGAGGTCAGGGACTTCAAACTGTAGGGCTGGAAGATTTCCAAACCCCAGTGGCAGGGATGCAGCAAGCACCCCGTATTTGTGAGGACAACAATCCTCAGATCTGTATGGGGACAAAGTTCCCCATATTTGTAAGGAACGCCATGGAACAGAAGATTTCTCCTCTGGGTTTACTCTTAATCCATTGCCAAGATATTAGCACCCTTAATCTCTTGTGGTGTCTGTTTCTCTGTATTTGTGTTCTAGATTGTAAAGAGTGCCATGAGACAGGCGATTTCTTCCCCTCTGGACTTACTCTTAACTCATTACCAGGATGTTAATACACATGCTCATAATCTTTCGGTCACAAATAAAAAGTCTAAACTTACCACCCTTTGCAAATTAGGATGGCCAGCACTTGGCACCGACTGGCCTCTAGAAGAAACTTAGATTTGGCCCTCATAGGGACAGTCGTGGAAATGGTCTTCAGACCAGGGAGTGAGATACCCAGACCAAGTGCCCTACATAGTGGTCTGAAGAAATTTAGTAGAGGATACCCCCTTCCTGGATTAAACCATTCTTGCCCGACAGGTCAAGGTTCTTGCAGCTACAGAAAGACGCTCAACCTCCAAGACCGTGTTGGCTTGTAGGCCAGAGATCTGTGGGGATATTTTCAAATATAATAAAAACATTTGGAAATACCAGAGGAATCTACCCACACAGTCAGTCTAGGAGGATCAGACAGTGGTAACTCACACCTTTAATCCCAGCACAGAAAGTATCCTGGGAGTGGTGACCTACGCCCTTAATCCAATCTGAGTTCGAGGTCATTTTAGTTTACAGAAGGAGTTCCAGGCTCCCAGGCAGGCAGTGGTGGTGGCTCACCTTCACTGAGCAGAGAAAGTATTTAAAGCAGGCATAAAAAGACAGAGCAGGCAGAAGAAGCCATGGCTCACACTGTTAGTCCCAGCACTTGGGAAGCAGAAGCAAGAGAATCTCTGTGAGTTCAAAGCCAGCCTATCTTCAAAGCGAAGTTTTTGGGAGAAGAAAAAAGACAGGAGGAGGTGGATCTGTCCTCTGATATCTCTGACTGTTTTTTATTATATTTGAAAATATCCCCACAGAGACCCTTCAGGCAGGCAGCACAGAGAATGAAGTCCTTCCCTGCCTCCTTATGCCCTCGATCTTGGTGCAGCCATCCCCATGTGGGGTGACTGTGCACAGCCTTTGAAGATCCCCTTCATGGCAGAGCAGAGAGATCAGATATAGACTAAGGCTTGAAATCTGGTTCAGGGCACCACAGGAGAATCCACCGCCGACCAGGCTATCACAGATGTGGCCTTTCCCCTAATTCTCCCTGTATGGGATTGTAATATGGCTGAAGGTAAATTGAGTCCCCTGTCTGTTGCCAGTCTCTATTGGCAGGTCTCAACACAGTCGCAAGATGGCCTGTGAATTTGAATAGTCTGTAGGGTAGGGCAGAGAGTGGATGAGGGCACATCATTCCTGGACTGCACACCAGAGGCCTCCAAGAGGTATATGCTCTATGATCCTGGGGCCCAGGAAAAAGCTGCTGCAATGACTTTGGCTTTCATTGAAAATGTTGGAAATTTAGTAAAGGTGGCTGGGGAAAAGGGAATTAAAAGAGAGTAGCATGGGAATCAGTACATCTCAAGCATGCTGCTGGCTGCTACTATGAAACTGGAAGATTTCTGGGGGCAACTTAGACATCTGGAGGCTGGAGAGGAAGATGAAAAACAGAGAGATGCCGTTGGATTAAAAAATTCCCCTACCATCTTCTGTGAAGTTCTGCATGAGTACCTGGACACAGATCCCAGAAATCAGTCTGTTACAGTAGCAGTATGTCCTCCTGAATGCAGCTGAAGACCAGGAGACTACCCTGGCTGAGACTGAGTAACTATTGCAGACCCTGGGAGACCCCTGTGCCCCAGCCAAGAAGGCCCAAATCTGCAAGCTGCAGGTGCCATACCTGGGGTACATCCTTGAAGGAAGGGCAGCGGTGGCTTTCAGACATAAGGAAGGAGACAGAACTTGGAATTCCCATACTGATTCCCACCAGGCGGGTGAGGGAGTTTACACTGCCACCTTGCCTCTGCACAATAGTGGCTTTGGCCTGATAGGTTAAGGTTGCTGACCAGTTGACCCTAGGACAAACTCTCACCATAACCACCCCTCATGCACTTGAAGGAGTTCTCAAGCAGCCCCCTGATCGGTGGTTGAGCAATGCCAGAATGGGTCAGGATCAGACAATATCACTTAACTTTGCCAGAACAACTTTTCAGGCACCATCAGCTCTGAATCCAGCTACTCTACTGCCCGATCAACTCAATCTGAACCTGAAAGCGCCAAAGCATAACTGCTCAGGGGATGCTGCCCCAGATGCACAGCAGCATTAGGCTAGATGTTGCACGAATAAATGAAATTCAGGGATAGATCTCTGAGAAAGTCGGAGATATTAGAGAGAGTAAACACCACAGTCAGATCTTACCCAGCTGTCTTCCAGCTTCCTCAGCCTGGCTTCTCTTGGCTTCCTCTCCTCTCTTTCTATGCCCACCTTAAGCCTTAAATACTCTCTTGGTAAATTAAGGCGTGGCCCCACCACTGCCTGCCTGGGAGCCTGGAACTCCTTCTGTAAACTAAAATGACCTCGAATTCAGTTAGGATTAAGGTGTAGGTCACCACTCCCGGGACACTCCCTGTGCTGGGATTAAAGGTTTGAATCATCACTCTGATCCTCCTAGACTGACTGTGGGAAGATCTCTGAAACTTCTGGAGCTTTTATTAAATCCTCACATAGACTGTAGGTAGATTCCCTCTGATATCTCCAAAACTTTTGGAGCTTTTATTAAATCCCCACAGCCAGACTTGTGGGACATCCTGTTACCCGATGCAGAGGTTGCTTGATGTACGGATGGTAGCAGTTTCATGCAGGATGTCCAAAGGCGTGTGGGAGTGGCAGTTTCTACTGCAGAGCCAATGCCACCTGAGATGTCTGCCTAACAGGTGGAGCTGGTAGCCCTAAGGTCTTATAACTGGGGCAAGAGTGGAAGGTTAACATTTATACTGACAGCCAGTATGCTTCCATATGGCACATGTGCACGGGGCAATATACAAAGAAAGAGGACTGCCAATTGCAGAGAGAAAAAGTATTAAAAATAATGATGAGATCCTGGTCCTCCTTAAAGCTTTATGGTTACCCAAGAAACTGACCATTGTCCATTGCTCAGGACACCAGAGAGGGGATGGACCTGTCCTCAGGTACAATAGTCTGGCCTACAGAACCACCCGGCAGGTGGCACTCCAGACTGATGCAGTTTTTGCACATGTGTTGGTGGACCCCGGGGCCCTAGTCTACCAGAGAGTCCTGGGTATGCTAAGGAAGATCTTTCCTGGATCGAGACCCTCCGTGACCGAGTGCACAGATGGACGGTGGAGAGCTGAGGACAGTAAAATCACCTGCCTGAGCATCTGGGAAAGAGACTGCTTCCCAAGATCCAGCAATCCTCATATGGGAACACGGAGAATGCAGGACTTTGTTGTACACATTGTCACCAACTGCAAAGCGTGCCAGCTCACCAGTGCTGTTGCCAACCCTGAAAACCCTGGGTCTCAACTCAGGGAGAAGAAGCCTGGAGCCTACTGGGAAGTGGGCTTCACTGAGGTAAAACCTGGCAAGTATGGTTACAGGTACCTGCTAGTTTTGTTAGATACTTTTTCAGGATTGACAGAAGCCTTTCCCACCAAATATAAAACACCACAGGCAGTGGCAAAGAAGTTACTTGAAGACATCCTGCCCTGGTATGAATTTCCAAACATGATAGGGTCAGACAATGGACTGGATTTTGTGTCCAAGTAAGTCAGACTTTAGCCACCTTTCTGGGGAATAATTGGAAATTCTATTTTGCCCAGAGTTCAGGGCAAGTAACAAGATAAACTATACCCTAAAAGAGGTCCTAATTAAATTGATCTTGGAGGCTGGTGCAGATTGGGTGGCTCCCTTTGCCTTTACAGGACCAGGAACTCCCCTTATCAGATTTGACATTTGAATTTATGTTTGGCATCCCTTTCCCTACCATCCCAAACCTCCAGGCAGATTTGCTGGCAGAACTAGATGACCAAGATCTATAGTGGACCACAAGGAAGTGTGGCCCAAGCTCAGGGCCCTCTATGAATCTGGTGTTCCCCCTGACAGGTTTCAACCAGGGGACTGGGTCCACGTTAAGAGACATCACCTAGGATTGTTAGAACCCATTCTGCTGACTGTACCCACAGCCATCAAGGTTGGTGGCATAGCCATCTGGATCCACCATTCCCACGCCAGGCCAGCGGACCCCTTCACACTCAAGAAAGATTTCCAGAGTGAAGCATGGGAAGATCTAGACAATCCCCTCAAAGTGGTATCATGGCTGCTATGGATGATTTTGCCTGCTGAGACTGGGCCCTGGGAAGTCCATGGGCACCTTGGAGTCAGACCTGGATGGAACTAGAGACAGGAGAGTCCTACGATTGGAATTCTCAGGGACTAGTCAGAGGGGGAAATGTGAAGACATGGATTTATTGCTACAAAACTATTTCAGGAAAAGAGCATTTAATGCCTGAGGGCAGGCCCAGGTCTGAGTCTGGAAAGAATCTCAGGAATGTGCCTGACAGCCAATAGATTCAAAAGTTTGGTTTGTGTCAAAAGTGTAGGCAACAGTTGCTATACTCCATACCCTTTTGCCCAACTCTGGAATCCCAAGATGTGCAGCATTTGACTTATGTATGCTTTTCTTTAAAACCCCCTGGGCTTGTGGCCAAAACCCTCCTGATGTGCTGGAACAAAGGATTTTGACAGGTTTGAACCTGTCCAAAACAAAAACTGACCCTCAAGTGTTTGCATTGAATCCAGCTCCCTGGTGGTCTTTGAGGGTCCCTCGACATGGGTATAATAATTTAATATAGGTAGTGTGGTATGAACCTCATTCTAACAGTTACATATTTGTAGTTTTTTTAAAAAAAAATAAAAATTGGTATGTGGGGGCAAGAGAAATGGCTTAATAGAGTTAAGAATGCATATCATTCTTTCAAGGGCCTCAAGTTCAATTCCCAGCACCCATGTCTGGAAGCATAGAACAACTTACTCCAACTTTAGGGGATCTGATGCCTCTGCCCTCTGAAGATACCTACACTCATGTGCACATATCCACATACTCATAATTTAAAATAATAAAAACAAATCATAAAAATTGATAGACAATTTATATTAACACAAAGTGAGAAGTGACTATATAAGTTTCAAATTTTATTTTTATTGCATTTAAAGCTTGTTATTCCTTTAATTCTTTTCCGACTGAGTTGAGTATTGTATCCCCTGAAACTTTTCATGTTCTTTCACACATATTTTCCTGTCATAAGCAGTGTCTTGTGGGGTCCATGAGCAGACATCCCAGGGAGGAGCCAGCATCTAAGAGGAAATATCTCGGAAGGGGACAGATAGTCTCCAGGTATACCTGCTGATCTGCTGGTATACAGAAATGACCACTGCTAAATAATGTTGAAACATCCCTATGCTTTTAATGACTGAACCATCTTTCCAGTCCAGTTAGAATGGTAGGGTTCCAGGGCTGGAAGTCCTCCAAGTGGACTACAGAGGCTGGATGTTTTTACAGGATTTGGAGTCCTTGTGTGTCTTGACTCCTTCCCTTTCTCTCTGACTGGTCTTGTCATCTCCTTGTTGTTGACTGGTTCTGCCAGATATCGAGTATTCTCCTTTGAGAACCTTTTTCTTCCTACCATTTGAAACTGAAACAATAGCAAACTTTCCACCCATACTACTCTGATAGCCAGTCATCAAGATGCAGGCAGCCAAGCTCCACCCTACAAGAAAAAAAACAAAGCCCAAGATTAGGCTACAGAATCCCACCAATCCCTGAACTTCCCAAGATTGGGCCACAAAATCTCATCAATATCTGACCCTGCCTGAAGAAGATCAGGCCATAAAATTCCTCTAATTGCAGGCCACCCTGGAAGCCACTCCCACTCCCACCCACTGCTGTCCACCCAAGAAACCCTACATAAAGCCTGCCTCCTGCTCAGTGCCCTGCTGATTCTCTCTCAAGTCAAGACAGCAACCTTCTTGTGTCTCTCCTAATCTCTTGAATGAGGTTTGTTGTGAAGTGAGATTTTGTGGTATTCCTTGGCTCTTTACTGCCAGGATACCTTTCCCCTCAGAGCTGTAACACAGTCACTATCTAGCTTTAGGCAGGAATGGGCTATGTAGACCTAACTGGCCTAGAACTCAGGGACTAAAGATGTGTGTCACACCAAAACAGAATACTTTTAGAAATGATTGTTTATACGTGTTTGCTTACAATCTGTGTACCACATGTGTGTCCTGTGCCAACCGAGTCCAGAAGAGGGCATTAAATCCCTTGGAACTGGAGTTACAGATTGATGTAAGCTGCCTGATACAGCAGCTGGGAATTGAACCTTGGTCTTCTGGAAGTACAGTAAATGTTCTTTACCACTAAATCATTTTTTTAGCCCCAGGAGTTAAAAATTAATTATCCCCTTTCCTCCCCTATTTTTATTTATTTACATTTCTCCAGTCCAAGCAGTAACCCTCTTAAAGGGACCCATCCTTGCTGTCTTGATCTGCCTAAGTTTCCCCAGCTCTTCCTCATGCTGAGAACCAGCATTCACCTTGGTGTTTTGTAACTGTGGACTCGTTGGGGCCAGTCATCTTAGCTTCTGCCACCATGCTTTCCCTACCATGATAAACTAGCCTCTGAAACTATGAGCTAAACTAAATCTTCCTCCCATATGTTTCTTTGTTATATGTTATATGTGGTTTCTGGCCCAGTCTTTCAGACCCACAGTCCCAAAGTCCCACTGAAACACACAGATACTTATATTAATTGTACACTGATTGACCTGGCACCTAGGCCTGTAACTTGGTAGCACTTGCTCTTAATATAACCCATGATTCTTATCCTGTTCAGCCATGAGACTTGGTACCTTTCTCAGAGCAGCATAGTTGTCCTCTGCATCTTCTAGCTTATCTGGCAACTCTGGAGTCTCTGTGGTATTTCTGCTCTGTTCTTCCTGTTCCCAGAGTTTTCTTAGTCTGGTAGCCCCGCCCACACTTCCTGTATACCTTTGGCCAATCAGCATTTTTATTAAACTAGTAGGCGGGACAATTATTTACAATGTGACATAATCCTCCTACATTTCTTGTTTGGCATTTAACCAGAGCAAGAGAAAAGTAACTAATCAAATGCCTATGTAAAAATTCCAGGGACTGGCAACTATGCTCAGTTGGTAAGAGCTTGCTGAACCAGACTGAGGACTTGAGTCCAATCCTCAAAACGAATGTTAAAATAAATGCCAGATATGATCCATATGCATTTGTAATCTCAGTATGCTGAGGAGGCAGAGAGAGGCAGATCCTTTGAGCTCCTGGCTACACAGCCTGATTTACTTGATTAGTTCCATGCCAGTCATTTATTTGTGTAACTGTTTTGTATTCATGTATGTATGTGTACCACTTGCATGCCTGGTACCCTCAGAGGCTAAAGGAGGGAGCTGGATAAAAATAAGAAGATATATATTGAAAATATACCAGAGGTTGTCCTGTGGCACGCGCACATGCACACACACACACAGGGCCACAACAAGGGAGAAAGACTGATTTAATAGAAAGGGGACATTTTAGCTGGGTGTAGTAGCAAGCACCTTTAGTCCCAACACTCAGGAGACAGAGTCAGGTAAATCTCTGTGAGTTTGAAGCCAGCCTAATCTACATTCCGAGTTTCAGGACTGTAGTGGAGAGCAGGCATTACTGTCTTGACCTAGAGGTGTGGCCTTTGGAGCTTGAGGCTCCAATGTTTGAGAAGTGACCAGAGGGCAAATTTAAGATTGGGTGCACTTGGCTGGCTTCCTGTTTTCACTCTCATGTTCTTGGATGGAGGACCTGACCCACTGAGCTTCAGCATTGTGGACCAGTCCAGCTTTCCAAGAATCACACAACTGTTTAATCTCTTATATCATTGAGTGTTTCCCTATAAGCCCCTTAACAAGTATTAACCTTTTAAAATCAGTTTGTAGTTGTTAATCATTAATACCAACATTACAGAATAGCCAGGGCTACATAATAAGAGTCTGCCACCATTTTGTAAGTCTTAAAAATATATCACACTCACTCCTAAGTGAATACTAAATGTAAAACAAAAGATAATCAGACTACAACTCAGTCCAGAGAGGATGGGTAACAGGAGGATCCTAAGAGGAATGACTAGATCACCCTGGGAAGGGGAAATAGAAGAGATCTCCTGAGTAAACTCGGAACGAGGCAAGCAATAGAGGGGAGAGGGTAACATGAGGGAACAGGATGATTGAGCTGGGGGAGGGACATAGTAAGAGAGCAATGAAAGAGACATGTTTATAGAGGGACGTATCATAGGGTGAGGGAGAAACCTGGTGCTAGGAAATTCCCAGGAATCCTCAGGAAGACTCCAGCTTAGACTACTAGCAATAGTGGACAAGATGCCTGAACTGGCCTACCCCAGTAATCAGATTGGGGAATACCCTGTCACCATAAAGCCGTCATCCAGTAACTGATGGAGCAGATGCAGAGATTCACAGCCTAAGCTGTGGGCTGAGAACATGGGCTGAGCTCTGAGAGTTCAGTTGAAGAAAAGGAGGGATTGTACTAGTGGGGATGGAGTGGGGGGCAAGATCAGGACAAGAGAGCCCACAGGAGAACCCAAGCTCCTGGGAGCTCAAGGACACTGAACTGACAGCTAGGAAGCCTACATGGGACTGACCCAGGCCCTCCAAATATGGGTGACAGTTGTATAGCTTCGTCTGTTTGAGGGGCCCTTGGTAGTGCAATCAACATTTATCCCTGATGCATGAGCTGACTTTATGGAGCCCATTACCTATGGTGAGATGCCTTGCTCAACCTTGATGGGGGCGGGGGGGCATTTGTTCCTGCCCCAACTGAATGTATCAGGCTTTGTTGACTCTCCATGGGAAGTCTTACCCTTTTGGAGGGAATGGGGGTGGAAGTGGGGGTAGGAGAAGGCTGGGAGGGAGTGGGAGGAGAGATGAGGAGGGGATCTGTGGTTGGTATAGAAAATGAATAAAATTTTTTTTTAGAAAGAATAAAGAACGAGAGGGGGGATGCTGGGAGGGAGGAATGTGCAAATGGAGTTTCAACAGGACATGCTGGGTCTGAAGAAATAGCTTTACCAGTAAAATGCTTTCATGTAAGTATGAGGGCCTTAGTTTGATTTCCAGAACCCACATAAAAATCTGGGTGCAGCCTTACATGCCTGTACTATTAGTGCTGGAGAAGCAGAGACACGTGGATCTTTGCAAGTCTAACAAATATTTGAGCTTCAGAGTTAGTGAGACCCTACTTCAAAAAATAAATTGGAAAGAGACTGAAGAAGCCATCCCCTATTCTGGCCTCTACATACACATACACAAACATGTACATGCACAAAGACATACTAGTTATCTTTTTGGTCTGAACTTACACTATGGATAATTTGCTTAAAATTTTCAGAACTAGAGAGATGGTTCAGCAGTTATGAACAGTGTCTGCTCTTCCAGAAGACCTAAACTCTATTCCTAGAACCCACTTTGCTGCTCAGACTATCTGTAATTCCAATCCCATGGGATACAGTGCCCTCTTCTGGTGTCTATGGGCACTACATGAACACAGTGCACACATATACATAAGAGTAGGGAATGCAAATAAATTCTGAGTCCTACCTGAAGACATTCAGCTCTTACTCTCTTTGCTTTTAACAAAATTACTTCCTGGGTCTTGGCAATTGATTATTTCTTTACAGTTTGAACTCTCAATTGCCTTGCATCCTGACTTGAAAGTTAGCAGGACGACAGCACTCTCTTTAGTGGTTAACTAACAGGAACAATCTGTCACACTGTAGGTCACTTTACACATTTGAGTTCATGGTCATTGCTAAAGGCATATCACCAAAGGCTCAGGATTTTTGAAATATCTAAGGTCAATTTCCCCTATTTTTTGTCTCTTATTAATATAGAAGCACTTGTTGAGCACCTGATATGTAATACCAGGTAGCATGTGAGCCCAGGTTTTTGAAGCAAATATGGACCTCTATGATACAGCTTAAGTTACATAACTACCACCCTAATTTTCATGTTCAAGAAATAGCTGCTGTAGAGAGTACTATTTTCGAGTCCATGGTCCTGCTTCTAGGTAGAATGAGGACACAACCTAATAGTTAAAAGTCAGGCTGTGATACATGGCTAAGAAAGCCCCGAAAGGGCACACTCAGTAGCTCTTGGGAGCTGGAGGCAGAAGGCCCAGGATCTTTGGCTATACAGGGGGTTCAGGGCCAGCATGGATCACATGAGACCCTGTTGTAAACCAAATAATCCCGCTTCCCAAAAGCACAATCAAATGAAACTATTCAACCATTAGTAGCAATGGTTGCAAAATGTAAATAAAGAGTTGTCAAGTCTCTTTCAAGATGTTTTTTAAAACTTATTTATTGGGGCAGGAGAGATGGCTCAGTGGTTAAGAGCACTGAAGTATTGACTGCTTTTCCAGAGAACCCGGGTTCAATTCCCAGCACCCACATGACAGCTCACAACTCTCTTTAACTCCAGTTCCAGGGGACCCGACACTCACACCAGCATAACCCTAATACACGTAAAATAAAAATAAATTATTTAAAATAATTATTTGGGTGTTTTGAGATCTGATCTCCCTTCATAAGATAACCTTGGCTGTCTTGGAACTCACTACATAGTGAATTCTAGCCATGAACTCAGAGATGTCGGCTTTTGATTCCTAAATTTTAGGATTAAAAGTGTGTGTCACAGCTGTGGATCCTGCAAGGAACTGGACAGTTGTGTAGCTTGGTCTGTTTGAGGGGCCCCTGGCAGTGAGATCAGGAGCTATCCAGAGTGCGTGAACTGGCTCTTTGGAGAGACCATTCCCTATAGTGGGATACCTTCTCAGCCTTGATGCAGGAGGGGAGGGGTTTGGTCCTGCCTCAACATAATATACTTGGCTTTATTGACTCCCCTCCCGAAGCCTTATCTTCTCTGAGGAGTGGATGGTAAAAAAGGGAGCTGGGGGGTGAGTGGAAGGAGGGGGAACAGTGGTTGGTATGTGAAATGAAAAAAAAAATTAAAAAAGGAGCAAAGTGAAAACAAAGTGTCACAATGCTCAGCTCAGTTGGAAAAAAAAAAAAAAAGGTTTCAGGGAGAAAGCAGAATTCCTTTTGTAAATAAGCATACTCAGAACTAGGATTCCCCATAAGGTCTTGGCTCTTCACCGCTGTAAGCAGTAGCATTTTTTTCTGTCCTTGGTGGCTGAACAGTATGTCAGCCTTCTCCCAGGGCACCAATCTGGGGCCCTGGGGTTAAAAGACAGCTGGGTGTGTTTCAGGGGAAATTACCCTTTCCTATCTATCTCACTGCATTGAACAAATCTTAACACCACAATGAATAACAAAGCTTAGCTCATACTTTCTGTTAGAGTATATTTATACAGAATCTGGCAGTTCAGTGAACTTTTGTGCCCCCTTTCCTTTATGCAGCACATCCTGAAGCAATGGACAGCACAATCCTCAGAAGAGGGCCCCAAACTTTGTATCTATATTTTGTCCACTGAGTATTAAACCACAATTGGGATCCACACCTTAGATGCTTTTTCATGTTTTCACTATAACTTCTTGGCTCTTCTCTCACTCCATTCTAGAACCTAAACTACTGACCTTTTGGAGGCACTAAGTCACCTGTTACTTTTGTACAGGTATGAATGGCCCACCTCCAGCTTCATACGTTAAATGCAATGTACCTTCAGTCTTTCTGCTTTCCACTGCTATTTCCTATAAATTTATCTATCAGACTATACCATTTTAAGTAATAAAAGTTTGCTGGGAGACATCTCACTTTCTAAAAACTTGTTTCTTAGTTTTCTTTCCTTGCTTAACTGTACAATTCTAGTTTTGTCGGAAAGAAATTCCATTGTTTGGCCCAAAATGTGAGCATCTTCTCCCAATATTGATTAGCTTCACATGCATAGATTTTTCCCATCTATCCCAACATTCCTTGGTCAAGCTTCAGAAAGCTCTTTCTTTTAATAGGAGGGCCACCTGACTGTAGTCTGTCATCCCGTAGATCCCCAGAGATGATTCAGCTGATCTAGCTGGCTAAGCAGGTGTCCTATTTCCCTATTCACTGCTTCATGTTTGTCCCTAATTAAGGTTCGTGCTTACATGACTGAAGATGACAGGGTGACAGGGTACAGAGCAGCTGTGCTTCTCTGCTAGACACTCAAGGTATGTTCTCAAAAGGTATCTATTTCTAAAAATGTTATGAGATTTACATTAATCTTTAAAAATTCTAACGCATAAAAAGCAAACTACTGAATTTTTCTAAATTGTGGTCCTTCTGTGAAATTACTGTTTTCAGTTGTTCCTTCTAGGGTTCTTGGCTGAAAGTGTATAGCACAGGCTTCTTGTTTCTACAATTTCTAAAAATTCCCACTTTCTTTCATGAACAATTCTGAGAAGTGAAAATTGGAGCTGTCTTGTGCTCTGGCCAAAATAAAAAGTATATACTTAAAAATTAACTTCTTATATTATTTATAAATTTGGTGTCTAAAAGCACTTAATAGAAAACATGTATACACTATGAAAACAATTAGAATATTCACAAACTAACAATTATTCTTAGGAATGACTAGTCACCACTGTCAGCACTATGGCAGAGTTTATAACATAAACTACTTTTAATCTCCTGTCAAATGATGATCTCTGTCTACAGAACCTTAAAGCGCTGTGCTGACTGGGCACTCAGCTTCAGAATGGAGGGTCAAAAGTCTAATCCCTGGGTTGGTACCATTCTTCAGGGAGAAGGAAGAAGCCTATGGTCATGGATTGTGAGTAGCTATTTTCTCTGACTAAAAGTATCTGTTCCCTCAAAGGAAGGAGACTTAGAAGTCTGATGATATAAACAAAAATAACACACTTTTGAAATTTACAAGATTCATGAGGCCGTTCAAAGTTAGACAAATGGTAAACAATTGCTGGTGAGAGCAATCTCCTGCTGCTTAGAATGTCTGCAAGTGACTTGTAAGAACATTCTAAAACTCCAGGGTTTTCAGTTTTTGAGAGTCATTACCACACTGGGATAGTTTGTTCTGTGATAGTTACCTTTCATCCATCTGTGTGCCTGAAAGTAATCCCTTATCCATACAACTGAAGGAACCCCAATAAATTAATTAGTTCAACAAGTCACACTTGGGTTTCTGTCATTGTCAGTGCCCATCTTAGGTGACTAGACACTTTTGTTCATGTCTCCCCAGGGGGAAAAAAAATCACACCACAAGTACAAAAAAAATCAGGTCTGGGTTTCCACAACCTTGAAAGTAAGAAGCAGTACTCCCATTATACAATCATCTGAAGGCTAAACTGTTATGTCCAAGTCTCATCAACTAGACCACAGTTAGCTATTTTTTCACTTAGCTAACAACTGTTTACATGACTGCTTGCATGAAAGCAAAGCAACCTAACCATTCTCCGAAATTCATCATGTTCTAAGAACAGGCCACCACCAAAGCCTCAGCTGGCTCCACTTGGCACTTACAACTGAGGAATTTTTAATGAATTTGACAGAGAAAAAACACCTATGCAGAAATAAATAAGCCTTTTTCTCTACCTGGTTTCAGGTTTTAAAAATCTGAGTTGGTTCCAGCAAGTTTATTTACTGAGTGTACAGAAACAAAACACCAGCAATCCATCAGACTCTTCAACGAAAATGTATTTAACATTAAACAGAATGTACAAATCATGCAAATGAGGCATCGGGTGGTCATAATGGTGCTGTGAGGTACAATGGAGTTCAATGAAATGGATAATTAGCAAAATAAAGCTTTAAGAAAAATTATCAGATATTTTAAAGGCGTCTGACCATGCTATCATTTGTGTGCTTGTCATAAAATATATATCTCATTTGATATTCATCAAGGTCAATGGCACAGCATTCTTAGAGGTACGCATTTTATTTAGGCTATATCACATAAACATACATAGCTTCTGAGACTAATACATTCTTAAACTGTACTGGCTTTAAAAGTACAGAACAAGATTACTACTGAGATTTGTTTATATGTCCTGGTTGGAAATCTCAAAATTAAGGATCCTTTCAAAAGGTTTAAGGTACAAGTCAAATCAAAAAGTTCCAAAGAAGAGTAATTTTTAATAGTAAAGCTAAATTTCATCACAAGAAATGAAAATTTTAAATATAGCATTATATGGCATAAAACATATGGAGTTATACATTCTAGTGTCATTTTTCCTTGTTCAGACTTTTTAATGTTAAAGTCTTTTAAAGTGGCATACTGGGACCAACTTGGGGTCCCCTTTCAAAGCACTGTCACTCTTTTTATTACAGTTATGAAAACATAGGAACACACAAAAAGAAACTTCCAAGATTCAATAGAAAAACAATAGCAAAACCATGAAAACAACCTCCTGCAGGAGACTTGCTTCATTCAGCTGAAAAGCCATTCAATGATTTGGAGTGACAATTTGGAGATTTTAACGGTGAGATATGGAACTATTCTTGCTAGATTCAGTTACTCATGTTTGTATAAGGGGAATATGCATAAGGGAGAAAGAAATAATTGTCACTATTTCATTCAACCAAACATTTCTTTAACAGCCAAACATGTAATGTGGGATAAAGCTCTGCAAGTGATAAAGCTTAATAATAAAAATAAAATAACAGAAACCCGAGAGGGGGAGGAAATGGTTAGATTTCTTCCCCATCAAAAAAAAAAAAAGAAGAAGAAGAAGAAAAGACAGAGATATGAGCAGCTCAGGTTAACGAGAGTGTGGGTAAATAGAATATTTTTATAGGAAGAGACATCTAAATGTCTATGTGCGCTAATTCTGGAAATGCAAGTGTCCTAAAGTGAGGTTCCCAGTCAGCATCACGCAGGTTAGATATTAGAGAAGGACAAGGAATTGCTTTAGCAGCAGCTGAAGCTCATAAATAGACCCATAAAATGAAACTTTGCTAAAGCCCAACAAGGCAAAAATCTCAAGGTTTCTACCAAGAGAGGCCATTGTTTGCCAAACTACATAGGAATACAGTTACATTCTCATCTAGTAATTTGGAATCCAGCGGTTAAGGGCGAAAGAAGCTTCTTCAGGTGGCTAGCAGTTCAGATTTAACACCGACAGCTTCATGGGTGATCCAAACACCACCTGTGTCAATTCAAAAACAAAACCAGGTAAGATGAAGGCAGAAACCAAGTATTTTGAAACATGCCTTGGTGAATAACGTATTTCTCAACAGAAATATAGTAGTAGTTTTTAGAGAATCATTCTTTTAGTAGGGTCAAATGTTCCTCATATAGAACTTCTCTAAAATCAGCAGATCTTTTGAGACTATCTTCCCTTGAGCAAAGAACAGTTCTCCACTGAGGAAGCAGGGCCATTCCAAGCCACCAAGATTGTCCTTGCATCCAAACCTTAAGGTGTTTAATGTCTCAAGCACTGTGGCAATAAACCACCTCTGGCTTAGAAGGATTTGGAAACTAGTCTAAAGATCATGAGAATATATAAGCCATGTGAATAAAGTGATTCAGTTAAGATTTTTTTCTTCTAGGACACTTCTTTTAGCTAAGATGTGAGAAAAATACTAGAAGCCTTGAACCTGCTATGCATAATGACTTTACTGGATAGTGACATAAGTGAATTGGATGGAAGTTAATTAAATCAAAGTATACTAACAACAACAAGAAAACCTCTTAATGAATATAAAGAGGACAGAATGCTCAAGTGAATTCGTGTTTTCAGTATTCAAGAAAACAGCCACTCTTTCAGAAGTTCAAGATAATTCTAGTTTACATAGTGACTCAAGGCCAGCCTAGTCTATGTGGAACTCTTTCTCAAAATATTAAAGTGACTTCTCATTTATTTCCTCTCCTGTGTCAAAGAGCTCCAGGAACTCTGCAGAGAACTGACTGAAGGAGGCTCTAGAGTTCACGGTCCATACTACAGACTCTATAAGTAAGGACTGAGGTCAGGTAAGTAAGTACACAAAATACAACTTTACTCCCACTCTATTACTGTGTTTGATTTTTAAAAATTAGACTAAGGGACTAGAGAGATGGCACAGAGGTTAAGAGCATTGGCTGCTCTTGCAAAAGTCCTGAGATCAATTCCCAGTAATCACACGGTAGCTCACAACCACCTAGATCTGGTGCCCTCTTTTGGTGTGCAGGCAGAAAACTATATACATAATAAATAAAATCTTTATAAAAATCAACTAAATTAGTTTAAGGCATCAAATTTCTGTTAGAAGAATACAACACCATAAAAATAAACCAATGGAATTCTGAGAACCTAAAACTCTTTTTAAGAGCCTACAAGGACAGACAGGGCTGGGAAGAAGGCTAAGTAGGTAAAAATGCAGGCATCCGTATGAGTACAGATCTGCAGCACACACATAAAAGATGTATAATAATCACAGTGTGGGGGCGGGCAGGAGAACTGCTGTAGCTCATTGTTCAGACATCATAGCCAAAAAAGGGTAAACTCCAGGTATAGTGACAGACCCTTTCTCAAGGGAATAAGGCAGAGATCAATAGATGAGGACACCTGTGCACATACAAGCAGACACCGGACATAAAAAAAACCAAAGAGGCGGGAGAAATAGGAATTACTCACTTCTCCAAGGATTTGATTATGAACTCTAATTATGCTTACATTGTTCAAAAGTAAGTCCCAGGGGTGGGAGAGATGGCTCAGTGGTTAAGAGTGCTTACTGCTCTTGCACAAGACCTTAATTTGATTCTAAGTACTCATGTCAGGAGGCTTACAACTGCCTGTAACTCCAGATCCAGGGGGACTGTGATGCCTCTGTCCTCAGAGGCCTTCACTCCTATGTGTATGCACACACACTTCATTTTTTTAAGTCCTAAATTGAAATAAATCAAATGTGAAATATAAGTGCATACAACCGTGTAATTTGTACAATTGATAAAGACTCTCACATGAGACTGATTGGTGTGGTTCAGTAGTAGAAAATAAGCTTAACATGTAAAACACAGAAGGAAGAAGAAGAGAGAGAATGAGAGACTCTAGAGGCCAAAAAGATAGAGACTGGGCAATCATGCAACATTGAGCATTTCAGCGCCAGTGAACAAAAGCACTTTGGCAACAAAAAAGCTGAGTGGTGGGGAAAAATCTTCAGCACACAAAAATAAAGTTCTTTCCTCTCTCACCTCAGCTATAATCCAAAAACAGATATGTTCTTGGTAAGAATCCAGAATAGGTCAATAGAACAACTGACCATGTGGCTCATCACTGAGTCTGTATGAGTGATTATAGGTAGAATATGGGACGTCACTGATGAAAACTGAGAGGTTCACTTGGGTAAAACTACCCTCAGCATTCTCTCCTGGCCTCTGAAAAAGATGCTATTTGAAATAGATTGGCCATCAAATCTTCTCAACCTTCCTACCCACAAACAACAAAGACAACAGGAGCAGGATACTACATTAGGAACTGACACATAAATAAATTACTTAGAATCCTTCTCAGTTTCTGTGTGTGCTGCAGTAAATACTCCTGTTTGCAAAATTTGGGGGGGTGGGTTCTAGACTGTGTTTCTCTGTGTAGCTTTGGAGACTGTCCTGGAACTCACTCTGTAGAGCAGGCTAGCCTTGAACTTGCAGAGATCCACCTGGCTCTGCCTCCTGAGTGCCAGGCTTAAAGGTGTGCACCACCACTGCCCAGCTCATGTTTGTAATTTTCAAATAAAATCAGTTGTCCAAGAGGTGGGATAGCATTAATACAATCTTTACAAATCTCAGTTGGGGAACTACAGATTTAGAGTATCATGAAAAGACTGTACCTTTCATTAAAGGAATGCTGTCTTTGTCAACAGAAGGTGTTCAGAGTAGTTTCTTGCCCAGGACTGTTAAATCCTTCAATGAGGTTTTTGTTACAGTCATCAAGGCTGAGATTTTCACTGGATTTCCTGGGGAACGCGGGAGGACCAGTAAAGTCTAAGATGTCTTGAAGTGCCCGGGCATTACCAGTTCCATTTTGGTCCAGAGACATCCCAGGAATCATTTCACTCACTGGTGAAAATTCTGGGATGGAGATAAGCTCTTCTTTGGAAACAGGACTAGAAGACATAAGGGAGACAGAGAGGAAAGAGAACGTGAGAATGAAACATGATGTATTTTTTATGGCTTACTATACTGCTCTTATGGAAAAGATGAATTAAGAAAAATGACAAGTAAGTTCACACCTGGGAAGCTGGTAGACACAAGGTCCCTGTAGATGAAAATAAGGGAAGCAGATGGGTAGAGCAGTGAAGAAGAGAGAGCTCAGTGTCTGAGGGTTGAAAGGCACCACCACATTACTACAGAGAATCCATGCCCTCCCAGAGCATTTAGGCTGGGACATCCCAAGAACACGTAAGGGCTAAAAGTTCAAAAGTGAGACAAAAAGGTCCCTAATTTGCACTGGAGCCTCCTGATGCTGCCCTTCCAGAAGTGCTGCCTATGGTGAGCTGCTTTTCATGTACCTGGACTCAGTTTCCTCCCCATGGAAAATGGGAAGAAGAGTTAGTTCTTCCTCCCACCATTCTTTGAGATGTGAAGTAACGATGCAGGGCCCCATGAAACATGTGCTTATTTAAGGTGAGGGATTGGGAACATGGTAACCACTCTCACCCACTGCCTCCTTTCTAAAACTAGGCTTCCAATTTACCCTGATTTATCTAGATGTACTCGGCTGAGGCTTGCTTTTTCTTTATATTCTTTCCTTGAGATGGGAGAGTTTCACTGCTGCTGTCTGCTGTAGGTATAGCAAAGGAACATATCCAGGTCTAGAAGAGTAGTAGGCTAGGAATTAAGGGCCTGTCGTAGGAAGACTCTTAACATCTAGAGTAAGGCTGATGTCAGGCTTTTTCCTTCATGAGATCTTAAAGAAGAATCTAGAAAGACCAATAAATTTATAGAAGTGTAAAGGATCCACTTCCCTCACACCTGAACCAAGCTAGCTAAGGCCTTATTAAGTAGAAACATCCAGCCCCATCTACACCTTTCGCCATTGTTCCCCTCATTTCAACTCAAGAACACAGAGAAAATCTGGGCATGGTGGCACGTACCTATAATATCATCTCTTAGGAGAATTAAAAGTTCAAGGTCAGTGTGAGGTACATAGTGATTTTGAGGCCAGCCTGAGCTACATGACATTCTGCTTCAAAAACCCACTACTACCATCATCAACAACAATTAAGAGCACGGATAAGAGAATGACACCATAAGCTTACATGTGTCTCCAGCAGACACCTCTCTCTAAAGGAGAATCCAGGTATAAATAAAGCCATTTGCTTTCATGAATCCTGGCCAATGGTGCCATGTCTTGACCCCTGAAAATCCCAAAACATAAAATAAAGCACACTTGGCTCCATATGGTGTGATAATGGTTATGATTACCTCTGTTTTTCTCTGCTGGGAGCAGAGTGGTACCAGTCAGGGAAGGCTGTTAAGGGGGTGTTTTGGATATGCAGATATATAGTTGAGGGTTGGAGAAGAGCTCCACTATCAGTCTATACAGGATTTTCTCTGCTTGTTGGTAGGCTGTTGGAGCTTAGATTTTTATGTATTTGGTTAAAACCCAAAGTGGGTGAATGGGGTATTACTGATAACTATGTGTCACAGGCTGCTCACATCTACTCAGATAAAGCAGAGGATTCATGGCTGATGAAAAAAGGTAAACTCTGAACAGGTAGGAGTCATGGTAGAACTTCTATAAAATAGTGTCCTAGTCTTCTGACTTGAAGAGTCACCCTGATTCCAACACATCTACCTCAATCACAAACAAATTAGTTTTTGTATTTTTGATTAATATGCCACATGATACCATCAGCAAACATACTAGTTTAAGAATACCATATGTTTTCAGTATCTGAGAACGAATTAGTTCTCTTATTTGGTCTTAAACAAGAAACTGTTTGTTCTCCCAGCATCATTCTGTGGCAGAACCTTGCTATGCAGGCCAGGCTGCTGTTAAACTCTTGGTTCTCCTGTCTTAGCCTCCAGAATGCTTGAATTAGAAGCATCTGCCACCATTCTCAGCATTAAGTTTACTTAAATGTGAGATTTTTGTGGACACAGGAGACCCTGTTGGTAGTTGGACTATACCTTCTTTACTTGCAGATGCACACCTACTTCCCAGCTTCAGAGGGCTGCCTACTCAAAGATTCACAGCTGCTACCCTTTCTTTCAATAATTTCTTTTAACTCTTAGGAACCTCAGTGGCCATAGTTACTCCTCTATCATCCAACCTGCAGTGCCTTGCCCACACCGAATGACTAATATGTATCACTATATATAGTGATGAAAATGGCCTGGACATTTACTCAACTATGTTCATCGCAGCATTATTTCTACTATCCAGAACCTGGAAACAACCTAGATGCCCCTCACCTAAAGAATGGTTTAAAAAAATAAGGAATATTTACACAATGGATTATTATGCAGCAGTAAAACAAATGACATCTTGAAATTTGTAGGCAAATGGATGGAACTAGAAAATATCATCCCAAGTGAGGTAGCCTAAACCTAGAAAGAAAAACATGGTATGTACTCACTCATAAGTAGATATTAGACATAAAGCAAAGAATATGCAGGCTACAATCTATAACCAGAGAGAAGGTAGGTAACAAGAAAGGCCCTAGGAGAGACGTCCATGGATCCTCCTGGGAAGAGGAAATAGGTAAGATCTCCTGAGTAAATTGGGAGCATGGGGATCAGGGGAGGTGGGAAGAGAACATGAGAGAACAGGATGGTAGAGTTGAGGGAGGGACAAACAGGGAGAACAATGAAATAGACATCTTGACAGAGAAAGCCATCTGGGGTTAGAGAGAAACCCGGTAATAGGAAAACTCCTAGGAATCCACAAGGATGACCCCACCTAAGACTCCATGAGATAATGGAGAGGGTGCCTGAACTGGCTTTTCCCTGTAATCAAATGGATGACCACCTTAATTGTCACCATAGAACATTCTTCCAGCAATTGATGGAATCAGATGCAGAGATCCACAGCTAAGCACTGGGCCGAGCTCCCAGTCCAGTCAAAGAGAGGAGAGATTGTATAAGCAAAGGAGTCAAGATCATGATGAGGAAACCCATAGAGACAACTCACCTGAGCTACTGGGAGCTCACTGACTCTGGATTGACAGCTGGGGAACCTGCATGAGACTGAACTAGGTACTCTGAATGTGGATGACAGTTGTGTGGTTTGGGCAGTTTGTGGGGCCTCTGGCAGTGGGACCAGGATTTATCCCTAGTGCATGAACTGGCTTTTTGGAGCCTATTCCCTCTATAGGGATAACTTGTTCGGCCTTGATGCAGCAGGAAGTGACTGGGTCCTTCCTCAACCTGATATCCAAGACTCTGTTGACTCCCCATCAGAGGCCTTATCCTCTTTGAGGAGGTTAGGTGGGGTGGGGGAAGCTGAGGGATAACTGGGAGGAGGGGAGGAAAGGGAAATAGTGGTTGGTATGTAAAAAAGAGCTTTTAAAATAAAGTAAAAACAATAAAATGAAAAAAAAAGAAAATAGAACATGGTGTATACACAAAAAACAAGTGATGTTTTATGCACAATATTTTGTCCCTAAAAATACGCCTATCAAATTAGGTATTTTGTCTCATCTGTTGATGTTACTACAAAGTTCTTTGAATATATCTTGGCTTCACTTAAAAAAAAATGATGTCCTGGTGGAAAAGCAGCCTCTACATCTCCCAGGAGATTGAGAACACATCCAGCTTAGTGCCTTCCCTTCCTCCACAATTCTCCTCCTGTAAATCCCATGCCATAAAACCCTGTCTCCTACTTCTAGGATGCTAAACTCAAGATACTTATAGCAGTGACAGCTTCCATGCATCAACAAAACATGCTTCTGAGGTAATTTCATACGGACAGGGAAGATGAGTGATGGGAGAAAATAACAAGAACTACAGTGTACAGAAACAACTAAAAGGGGCTGGAGGATGGGTCAGCAATTAAAAGCACTGGCTGCTTTGCCAGAGGTTCGAGTTCAATTCCCAGCACCACATGGTGGCTCACGACCATCTGGAAATAAGGGCTGGTGGCCTCTTCCAGTCTGCAGGGACACATGTAGATAGACCACTGTATACATAATAATATATAAAAACTTTAAAAAAGAAACAACTAAAAGAGACAAAAAAGTGGGAAAAGATGGAGCAGTTGGAAGCAACTGGCAAAAAGATAAAAATTAGATGCAAAATAAATGAACATACCTCACATCCATAGATTGAACTTCTTCAGTTGAATCATCCAGACTGTTTGATTTCCCATCAAGTCCCTCCAGATGAATAGGTGCCCCTACTGGTTTAAGACCATTAGAGCAAATGTCTTGGGGAAAGGTTTCTGGAACAGCATGCTGTGAGCCATTTACTTCCTGGCAGGTGTGCAATCCATTGATTTCTGATCAAGAACACAAAGTCTCCAGATGAATCAAAAATTTCAAATTTGATAAAGTACCAGAAAACACATAACAAAGCAATTATTTCATCCTTTCTTTCCCCAGTAATACATTTTTGTTGTTGTTGTTGTTGTGGAAAGAGCTGCCAATAACTCTCATGCAATCAGCTTCACAATTGAGAAGAGACTATGATGTCATTATCAGTGTCTGCAGGGCCTCAGTTTAAGAGATAAGTCAGATCTTAGTGATACCTGATTTGCAGTTAAGGTCCCTGGAAAGCCCCCTGGGCCATGCATCAGTTATTACAGCTGGTAAGGAAGGCAGTGGTTTCCCAGATAAACCAATAGCCCTTATGCTCGAAAGATGTCTCAGGAAGCAAAACTGCCAGCAACCACTGTCTTAGGACAGTGCACTACCCTGATTCCCAGTCCCAGCACAAGGTTTACTTTTCCTCATCATCTAAAGGAGCCAAACACTGGATCTCAAACTCACCTATTTTGTTGGGGACAACTGGCTTTGTCTTATTTACCACATCTGCCACAGGCTGAATCTCCACTTTGGGGTCTTCCTTCTAGAAACAAACAGAAGGTGGATGACGAGGAAAGAAAGGGAGAAAAAAAAAAGAAAATTTATCCAATAAAATAACTATAAAAAGGAAATAAAAATAAAAAAGTTAATAGCAGTGACTGAAGAAAAAATTAGGAAGACGATGAAGATTGAAATATTGACATTATAAAGAAAAACTTTTTAAAGCACCAAGTATTCAGAAGCCTTCTGAGACATAGCAGGAGTGATTCTTTGATGCTTGGTGTTTCTTTTAGTTATTATGTCACGTTTGTCTTCAACCTACTGTGTGTTTCCTTGTATTGGCACCCCACTGCTCTGAGGGAATCTTTCTTTCTTCATCTCTGAAATTTCTCTTTCCTTTAAGTCCTCAGTTCCTTCCCAAGTCTTGTCTTGGAAAAGAACAGGAAAGTCTACTTTTTCTAGACAGTTGTCTCAAACCTTCAACGTCACTATATGTATTCTTTTCTCCACTCACAACATAATGGTTATCTGAATTCCTACCTTCACTTCTAGAGACACATCACTCTTCCTTGTTCTCTTCATGATTTCATCTATTCTCTGTGTGTGGGGAGTGTAAGAGAATAAAAAATGTAAGAATAAATTAAGTAAAAATTATTTTTAAAAAAGTTGGCTCTATGCATTTTCATATTTCTCAGAAAACATGTACAAGATAAATGTCAGCAGATGAAAAGTATCAGAAAAAGGATTCTTATTGGTTCTGCAGAAGTCTTCCACTGCTACAAAGTAGTGCACAAATACAAATCAGAATTAGCATACATTTTGTATACCATCTTTCTCCTCCTCCTTAAATCAACTATCATTTGTCATTCACAAGGACTGCTATAGAAAGCTAAGTGGAACAGTAGCTCATAAAGGGTCACCGATCTCTTAGCTCCTGGACCTATAGTAATACAAAGCCCACACTGCCTAGGACACCACAGAAACAAGTCTTCCTAATCAGTCTCCTTAAACCTAACTTGATATGTAAGTACATTAAGTTTAAAAGGAATAAATATTTTAATTGAAAGACACTGTTAAATTAGATTCAGACAGCAAGTCCTGAGTAATATGTTGTTTACAAAGGACACTCATAAAAATACACAGTTTCAAGAAAATATGAAAAAAGATTTACCATCAAGACAATAGTAAAAAGGCTGCAAAATGAGACTTTAGGAAATATTATTAGAACACTGGATGTGCCTTTAAGTCCCAAAACCCAGAAGTCAGAGATGAGGAGATCTCTGACTTTGAAGCTAGCCGGATCTACAGAGCCAAGTTCCAGGACAGCCAGGGCTACAAATAGAAACATTATCTCCAAAAGCAAACAAATAACAACAACACAACAAAACCTAAGAAGGGAATTTCATGGTAAAACTGTCAATTCAAAAAGAAAATGTAACTATCTGATATGCATATTCAAGTAATAAAAGGCTTTAACATACACTGTGTGTGTGTGTGTGTAACAAAACTGACAGAAATAAAAGGCAAGAAGGAAAAATTCAAAATTGCAAAAGAGCTCTATTGTTTTCAGGGTTGAGGGTTGAGCAAACGTATGTGATAAACAAGTACTTTTACCATTGGAGTGCATCCCCAGCCCCCTAATGGAGCTTTCTAGTCAGTCTTTTCTCAGTAACAAACAGACTATGGTGACAAGAAAATGTAATAAAGATATAGATTGGATTCAATGCCTGTTCCTTGAATTCTCTTGATCCCTCAACTCTTACCTTCTTCCTCTCCAGTCGTTCCTGCTCAATCTGCAACATTATCTGTTCTCTTTCTAAACGCATTTGCTTAGCTGCCTCCTGTGCCTTTGCTTCTGCTGTTTCCTTCTGAAAGAAACAAATAAATCAAGAGATAGTTTTCACACATGGTTAAGGTCTCTGTTTGTGGACAGGCCAAGAATTAGGATGAATGCAGACTATGTCAGAAGTTAATTCCCACAAGGAGCAGTATTCCACAGGAAGGAGGAGTGTTAGTAAGTGAACTGTCTACTTTTTCACTCCTCAAGAAGAAAATTCTAAGTCCTGAGCTTTACCCTCCAGGTCTCAAAGGCACAGAGCCATACTCATCAATGTACTTACACTGACTTTATTTCCATACCAGACTCATGGTTTTCTTCCTCCTGAACAAACCTGTGGTGCCGGTATTCTTATTCCAATGTCTACTTCTAATAGAAAAATCCAACTTCACATGGCACACATTAATAATTTCACTTTATTTCACGTCCGTTGTATTTAATAATGAGCACAAGGAGTTTAGGAAAGAACTTCAAGTTGTTATTATGAGTTATTCAAACTCAACAGTTTTTTCTCAGTATTAAGACCACTGAGAAACAGAAAGTCTGACGGCGCAGACTGTACCTGCTTTTCAATCATGGCCTTTTGCTCTTCCTTTTCCTGCTTCCCCTTTGACACCAGCTCCTCCTCAGCCTTCTCTTTTGCTTTGTCTTCTGCCTGTCTTTTCTCCTCTTCCTGTTGCTTCTTTTCCTCTTCCTGCTTATGGGCTTCTTCTTGGCGCAGTCTTTCCTCTTCTGCCTTTCTTTTCAATTCCTCTTTTTCCAGCCTTTTGAGAACAAAAGCACTGTTAGAGGATGCCACACTCCAAAGGCAAACTGTCAACAGATCATGCGAATGACCACAGCAGGTAAAGCTCACTCTCTCTGTCTCTCTCTGTCTCTCTCTCTCACACACAGTGTGCCTGCCCGAGGGGAAGGCAGGGAGGAAAGGAGAGAACAGCGAATGAGAGTGACTGAGCATTACTGTAATATCCTTAAGGTCCTAAATCTCCTTAAACAACATTAGCCCTGAAAACATAAATTCCTTCCCACATACCTACCAGCCTCTGATTATCCCTTCCTCAGCACATCCGTGGAAATTCCGTTCTTTTACTGAAAAAGATTCCCTTTTACATCCACTTCACTTCCCTTGAAAGACGTTAAAAAGTAGGACAAAAAGCCCGCTTTCCCATGTGAAACTATTTCACAATTTTCAAGTATGAACCTTCTCCCTTTAAGACAAATTTCATCCTTTCCCACCAACCTCCTACCATAGGCCACCCATGCCAACCTCATTTGTCACGGTTACTAAGCTACCTCTACACTCTGGTTTCTCTTTGGATAGTAGAAATCTTTCGTCTTTTACTAATCTTCTTCTAGAGTTCACCAAACCTGTGAGCACTTCCGGATCTCCTTGATCCTTGTTATCATGCCCATTCAAGCCCAGTCCCCCTTTCCTCCCAAGGAGAAAGTGTTATCATTCAGTAGTTAATGAATATCCCTTGTCTTGCTCATTGACCACTGGATAGTCTTCATATAGTGGCTCCATCTATCACTCTTTAACACTTCACACCCTCTCTTAAGTCCCTCATTGTCACAGTTTGCGCACACCAGGGATGCACTGGGCCTTGAATTGTTTAATCTTGTGGATGAATATGTAGACTTCACTGTTCACTACTTTTTTAAATGTGTTTTATGTTTTCATTTAAAAAGCTTCACCTTTACCACAAATCTTTGATCTGATCTTAGCCCATCCTTCTGCCTCTTTGGTGACCTTTTCTGGTGAGCAATGTACAAACAACTTCTTACCCCCCCCCCCCCCCCCCCCCGTTAACCTGCACAGGGATCTACCCTATGTCTCTGGTCCCTACCTGAACATTCAAGGCTACACTGTTCCCCAATTCCCAGCCAGGGTGGAAGCTAATTGGTCTTGTGCTCCTTAGTCCCAGCTGATATTTTGTCTTACCCCTTGGATTCTATATGGATAATCAATCACTTTTTGTTAACCTTTATTTTCATTCTAGTTGGTACCATTATTTCTCAGAGAAAAATTGGGGGTACTTCATATTGCTCTTTAAATTTCACTCATTCATTCATTATATTATGATTGAGAATGTTCCCTGCTTGTTCTGATGACTATGCAAAGGACTATAAATGCTACTACTACTTGCGCAGTAAATCTTCTCCTCCATTGCTTACTTTTGTTAGTTCACATTCTTTCTTATGCCAGTTTTGCTCTTCTATATACAACTTTGCATGGGCTGCAAAAATACTCCGATATCAGGCATCCCAATCCACTCTTAAATTCTCTTCTACCTGCCTTCTGCTTATGACTACTTTCTTACCTCTTTCAGAATGCTTCACGTCTTTATACCAGTCTTCTCAATAATTTACCTCCAAAACTCTGTTCATCGCCTAAACTCCAAGGCAAATGCACTCTTTCCTAAGCCTCAGTATGTCTTATAATTGCCTAACACTGAATTTCCTTTACAACAAGGCCCTCTTACAGCCTCTGGCCACTTGAGGTGGTGCTTTCCTGTCTTCTTCCTGCCTCTACCTTACCTGCCATAGCATGTACTCAAACTTGCCACCACCTAGACACTTAGCCAGAAGCCAGGGATGAACAGCACTGCAGGCCTGCACTCTCATTTGGACAATGACTTCAGATTGACCTCGCTCGAATATTCTTTGATATGGGCCCCTAGCAGCCATTTCAGCTTCTACATGTAATTTATTTTGTAATCCGAGGAACCTCTCATTTGCTAGTCTCTGCAAATATCTTCTCCAGACTGGATCTAGGTATCAGGCTGTTTGCCCCAACTCCGAAACTCTTACTGTGTGTCTTAGGCCATTTCCAAGTCCAGAGTTTAGAGGTGCTATGTGGGCTTCTGAGAGAGCTCTAATATCACAGCCATCTGGAACTGGACCAGCTTTTTTACTCTCTTTGGCTTAGTTGCCAAAACACCTAGTAAGCTATTTTCCCCATGGTTTGGACAGTGTTTCCCTCAACATCTGGTGACAATAACTGGGCTTTCCAGAGTTGAGTACAATTATCTTTATTTTTTGCTACATTTTGCAAACTGGTAATCACATTTCTGTGACTTTAACTATTGCAACTAAACAAAAACAGATGTGAGGATGATCTTATTCCAAGAGATGTCCGTTGTGTTCCAGCCCCAGGCTGTCTGGTACTTTCCTTTCTCACCTCGCAGGTAGCACTATCAAAGCTTCACATTCTGGCAAGAGAGAGGAAAACTGATTTGGGGTTAAGTGTATTTATCTCAGTTTCACCTAGGCCAGAGGCTTCTATTTTATTTCCAATTACCTGTGTGTTCTGTAGGCTCCCATGTTTACTTAAAATCAGATGGTTAACTTTTAGCTTTTCAGACTGATTTTTTGCCTTTCCATGGTCTCTCATTGGGGAAACCATTCTCTTAAATACTTTGGATTAAACTTAACACTCCCTCCAAATCTCTCCCTTTCTTTTACTTGTGTAAGTCTATATACTCCCTTTACTTTTGCCTTCACCATAAATTTTAGCTCTTGAGTCCACTTAACCCACTGCTCTCACTGATGATGGCATTTTACTTGAGCTTTTTCCTCTTCACTGAGCACTAAGCAACAGTGACCCACGACTGTACTCTGGTCTTTTGAAGTATTAACTAGAAAAGGGAGACAGTCTGGGGACAAATGAGGTTACCTTAGTCAGCTGGAACCTAAGATCAAAGGAAGCTAAGCTAAAAGAGGGAGGAAATCAGCTCCCTCCCCAGTACAGGTACAGAAAGGCCACAGAAGTGAGTTTACTTGCATCTTGAAAAAACACATCATGTGACAAGGAGCATGACTTCATGTGAAGGCATAGCACAAGCAAGGGTTTTGTGCTATGAATCTGTAGAGTACATGAGGAGGGATGCAGGCTGGTTGAGGGGGTAGAAGAGGGCAGCATAGCAAGGAATGGCAAGTCCATGGAAGACTTGTTGGTAGGTTTGGATAAATTCTATAATCAACCGCTAGCAAGGACAACCACATTTATTTAAGAAAAATCACTCTGGAAACAGCACAGATAGTGGACAAGCTCAGAAAAATCTGGAGCACTCAGTTAATATTCCACAGACACAGTCTAGCTGGCCTATCTGGTGCTGGATGAACATAGGCAGAATAGAAATGCTAACATGAGAGCCAATGAGGACTTACACAAGAACTGATGTAATGTGAAGTATAATGGACATACTGAAAGTAGTTCTAGGATGTCTAAGTTTGTGACAGTATGGAGTGCATGAAATGGACAAGAAGTCTGAGTAATGTATACTAATTTATGCCTTCACAATGCTAAATCTGAGGTAAGTACGGGGAAAACTAAAAATATATACTTGTAAATATGTTTTGTCTTATAGGCAAATGCTAACTAACAAAACTTTCTGAGGTGAGAAAATGATTTATAAAAGAACTATGCTGTTTATTCTGGTAACTAATAGCCACATGTGTCTATAAACAATGATATATGTCTAATAAGGCTAAGAAATCAAATTTTCCTCAATTTAGAGTTATGTATATGTAGGCACTATGATATAAGACCATACAGCTTTAGATTAAATTTAGGGCATAGGCACAGATCCAGGAATCTCCAGTATGTTCCAGGAAGTGTAGAAGGTTTACAAAACAAAGCTACAGTTAGCTCCAAAAATAGGTGATAAACACAAAGTAAATGGAAAAGAAAGTGAGGAAGGGAGATGAGAAGAATTTCACTTAACACACTGCTGCATAATATAAATATAAATATTTCTGAAGACAGGAAATGGAAAGTATTGCAGGGACAACAGCCAGTAACACTATTGAGGGAGGGCTTGTCAAGTAAAAAGCTGGTAAAGGACTATGGGCTTGGATTCCAGGCAATCTTTAAGGGAATTTAACAGGTAAGAACACAGGAAAGAAAAGAAAAGCAAGTACAAGTTCCAGGGAGCCAAAGGAAACCAAGCAGCAAATTAAGAATCTGGTAATGAAAAGATAGAGGGTGTGTGGAAATGTGAACAGTTTGAATTGGGAAAAATCAGACAGAAAGGAAACCAATTCTTTCTGAAGCTGTTCTTTCTCATTTCCTTCATAGCCTAAAGTAGTGGGAAGGTAAACAATTTTCCTTTTTAAAGTACAGAGCAATGATCATATCACTCGCCTGCTCAAGGGATGTTGTATTTCTGTGCCTATCTTTATGAAGCCTGTCACTTGAAATCCCATGATTAAACTACCTATTACTTTCCCTTCACATAACCTCCAGCCTACCCAAAGAAGCCTGAATACACCATCCAATAATAACAAAACATATATTGATCAAAAAGCTGGAGTATGAAAATAATCAGAGATGTTCAGAATTTGAAGGGACCTATCCCCCAACTCTAAAACTATAGATCAACAAACATATAATCAGAAACTACACACCAGGTGCACACCTTTAGTCCTAGTACTCAGGAGGTAGAAGTAAAAGCAAGTGGATCTCTGATATCAAGTCCAGCCTGGTCTACAGAGTGAGTTTCAGGATATCTAGGCTATAAAGAGAAACCCTGTCTCTAAAAAAAGAGAAATCACAAAGAATTTAAAAGGTTACTAAAGAATATCTTATTTGTTATCTTAAACTCAGTGCTGGCCTTCAAGTGCTACATCACCTCTCGCTTCCTGTCTCATTCCTTAAAAGGTACCACATTATACTCTGTGATCATCCCAAGAGCATCTTTTTCTCTTTGTAGTGATAAAATTGACCTTGTCCTTTAATCATGTGCTGCCTTTCTGAACACAAAAATCAGAAAAAGCGGAACTGCCTGTATCACATCAAAGTGTCTTGGCACTATTGCCACAGTGGCTTTTAAACACTGATGAATTGATAAAATAGAATGAGACAAGGGACAGTACATTTTCACTATGTTCCTTGAAAACTTATGATAGACACTCTCCAACATTTAGAGATCACTGCATTGATATCCTCTGTCTTGCTCCAGGAGAGGATTTCCACACGCCTCATTCTCATGGACTAGGGGATGGCTAGGGGTGGCTATTCTCTCTAGCGTCTTATCTATTAGACTCTGACCAACTCTCTTACCTTCCTGACTTTAGAGCATGAGTTAAGATCATCTGGGAAGCAGAATCAAGATCTCTATATCCAGAATCACCTGTCCTTCCAGGGAGACTTAATCTATCATCAAATTTCAAGTTCTCCTCATAGCTCTACTAGAGTTGCTTTGCCTATATAGTTGCCTCTATATTCAAGAAATGAAAGGAAGGTACTTGTAACATTTAGATCCTCTAAATGTGAGTTTCTAGGCCTCCAGAAAAGATCAAAGTTCTGTCACTGTGACATACAGCTTCTGTGAAGTCCATGCAATCTCGATTCCTATACTTTTGTCCAGGTTTTGGCAACACAGAAATTGAAAAAAGAAAGGCGAGCCAATCTTTCCAACCCAACCTTTACATCAGATCACACAAGGCCGAGCTCATGTATACCTCTCTTGTTCTTCCTTCTCCAGTCGTTCTTGCTCCTCCTGTTCCTTCTGTAGCCGAGCCTGGCGTCTTTTCTCCGCTAGAATCTTTGCAGCTTCTCCTGCATCAGTGGTGCCGGCTGTGGGCTTTCCTGAGGCAGTCAATTAGTAGCAAACAAAATCAGGGTAAATGAACACAATGAGTCCACTCACATAGAAGTGGACACAAAACTATTTAACTAAATGTAGTAAGAGCAAACACTGCAAAATAGTGTTACAATTAGTCACTAATCAGAAGAAGCTATAAAGAGCTAGCTGTGACCATGGGTGTGTTTACATCTCAATAAGGGCTGGAAACAGTTGAGGAAACAGCTACAAACAAGTGTTCTACGACACTACCATCTTAGTGAATTCACTACATGTCAGAGGCTTTAAGGACTAAAGGTAGTGCTCTGCTGTGCACATGTAGGCCTCCTATGAGGTTCCACAATTATATGTAGATCAAGGTATAGATCTTCTCAGAAAGAAAGGAGAATTTAAAAATGATAAGCAAGCCTGTGGAAGACATACAAAGGGATGAAACTGTCCTAGGGAAAAAAATCTCTCTCCTCCAAAACTTGAGTGAATGACATATAGATCAGGACAGAGGGAGAACCATGAGGGAAGGCTAAGACTAACTGGCAACATCACCAGAGAAGGTTTACCTGTACTGTATTCAGCCTTCCCTCCTGTGGTAGAATGCTTCTCAGTGGCATGCTTATCAGCGACATACTTGTCAACCATGTGCTTCTCAGTGGCATATTTATCAGCCATGTGTTTCTCTAGGGTCTCTTCTATGGGCAGCCCAGTGGTTTGCTGACCAATGGCACTTTCCTTTTCCTTATTGCTCTTCTCCTTCTCCATCTTTTTCTTGAGTGTTTCCTCACCGGGAATGGGAGGAAAGCGATACTTGACAGGAGACCCTATATATGGGGACTTCACTGTCTTTGGAGACTGTGGATGTGCTTTTGAAGTTGTCCTAGAAAACCAAAACAAGGCATAACAGATATTGAACTGGACCATACAACTCATTGTAAGAAATTCTGTTCCATTCATCCTTCTGTAGAAACAATTATAGGGCTTAGTATATACTCCCCAAAGTCATCCCAAAAGAAATACTTGGTATCTGTAAGATGGCCCTGGAAGAAAGAAAGAGATTCAGCAGGTAATACCATACTCTAAATTCATGTATGTTTTGTGACAATGTGTAGAATTAGGTAACATGGTTTGATTTTGATTGGTCAACTAAAGATCTCACTCTGTGTGTGTGTGTGTGTGTGTGTGTGTGTGTGTGTGTGTGTGTGTGTGTGTGTGAGTGAGTGTGTGTGTGTGAGTGTGTGTGTCTGTTGTACACATTTGAGTTCAGAACAATTTTGTGAAGTCAGCTTTCTTCTTCCATATTTATGCAGGCTCCTGGCATCAAATTTAGGTTTCCAGACTTGTGTGGTACATGCTTTTATGCATTGAATCACCCACAGGCCTCAAGCAACACTTTCTGGGACTACATTATATACTATAACGATGGGTTCAAATGTGGACCAGCCTTCCTTGCCTGACACAGACATGCCCTTATTTGCCCACTTTTCTTCTTTTCTACCATGCAACATGAGTATATCACCAGAAGCCCCCAAAATGCTAGTACTTTGCTCTTCAACTACTATGCCTCCAAAAACTTTGATCCAAAACATATCTGTTTTCTTCATGAAACACCAAACTTCAAGTATTTTGTTATTATAATACAAAACAAGCTAAGAAAGATTATGAGGCATTTCCTTATATTCTCTCTTTAGATCAACATTAGAGTAGGATTTGGTTTTAACCTATAGCAACAGACAAGCTGGCTTCATTTATTTATTTTAAGCTTTCTTATAAAAAAATAACACCACACACTCAAATTAACCAGCCACAAAGACTATATAACTCAATTAACTTCTATATAGTTAGAACAACCATCTGGAACAGAAGCTGTGGAGATGGCTTCATGTTTTAAAACTGTGGAAAAGACATATAACATGATATTAAAAAAGGTCTCATGTAGCCCTGGCTAGCCCTCAACTCACTATTATATAGCACATTGGTCTTGAACTTCAGATCTTCCTTCCTTCGTTTCTCAAGTGCTAGGATTATACAGTGCATCATAAACATTTTTAAAGGTACAGCTGTGTAACAGTAGGAATATCCGTACTGTTGTACAATTGCTACCATCCATTTCCATTAAACCCCTCCTCTCACTCCTTGGTAACCACTATTCTATTTTACTTTCTGTTTCTGTGAACTTGCTTATTTTAGGCATCTTACTCATGAGTGGAATTTTATATTTGTCCTTTTTGTGCCTGGTTTATTTAAGTAAGCACAACTCTTTCATGTTACCTGTTCTTTTTTGTTTTATTGTTTTGAGAGAGGGTCTCATGTGCACCTTCAGCTGGCCTCAAACTCATTGTGTAGCTAAAGATGACCTTGAATTTTCATTCTTCTCATCTCTATCTACCAAATACTGGAATTACAGATATGCTCCACTATGCCTGGCTCAATCCTAGATGCTTTTTAAAAATTATATTTCTCTGTGTGTGTGTGTGTGTGAGTGGGTGTGTGTATGCACATCCATATCCCACCCCCATGCTTTTAGGTCACAGAACTTCTTGCAGGAGTTAGTTCTCCTCTTCCACAATGTGGGTTCTAGGGATCAAACTCAGGTTTTCATATTTTGTGGACTTTACCCACTGAGCCATCTCACTGAAATCCCAGTAGATTCTCTTTAGATTTACCAAAAAGTAAACAATATCTAGTGGATATTGGTGATGTTTTAATAGGTAACAAAATAAAAATCTAAACCATCCTTTTATATAAGAATGAACCAGGGTAACATGTGGTGGTATGTCCTGGTAATTCCAATATTTAAGGGGATGAGACATGAGGATTTTTGATATGACTGACTTTAAAATTAACAATAATATGAACCAAAAATAGGATGATAAACTTGTGCTAGATAGTTTTATATCAACTTGACACAAGCTTGAGTCGTTTGGGATGAGGGAATCTCAATTGAGAAAATGACCCTAGCAGACTGGCTAAGCACAGCCTATGAAGCCTTTTCTTGATTGATGATTACTGTGGGAGGATCTAGCCCTCTTTGGGTGGTGCTATCTTTGGGATGGTAGACTTTGGTGCTATGAGAAATTAGGCTGAGCAAGCCACGAGGTGCAAGTTAGTAAGCAGCACTCTCCCATGGCCTCTGCATCAGTGCTCCAGGTTCCTACTCTGACTTCTCTGTGACAGACTGTGAAGTCTAGTATAGTCAAAGTAAACCCTTTCCTACCAAAGTTGTTTTGGTCGTGGTGTTTTATCATAGCTTAACTAAGACAAAATGGAATGGGAAATCCTGCTGTTTTACTCTCTCATGTTGACAGCGTTCCAACCATGCGTTGTTTTTCTAGAAGCTGCAAGACTTATGTTTTAGTTCAAAGAATATATACAAACATAGCAGAAAGTCTTGGCCATATATTTTTCTGTGCTATCGCCAAGAACACTGTTAAACAGGCAGTTCTTTCAGTCGTCCTCCACCTTGGAAATCCTCTGTCTGCTTTCTCAAGGAAACAATGGCTTTCTCAGGTACATAATACTCAGAACTATAAAGCACTACATGTTTGTCATAACCAGTGAAGGTAATGAAGAGACTGGTCTAATGTTCTACCACAACACATATTACTTGCTCCTCAGAACATTATAGAGGTATCATGGATGTTTAATAAGGGTAAATAGGCAAAGGGGTTGATAAGAGATTTTTTTAGAGAAGTCACAGTAAAGAATGCTATATTATGGTGGATGGACAGAAACATTTTCTCCTTCCATTGACATTTCTACCTTGATTCATTAAGGAGTCATTTTTAGTAATGGAAGACTGGCAAAGCTGTCTAATGTTTTTCCTTGCATTCAGCTCCCCAAGGAGTAAGGTAAATGTTTTTTATCAGTGAGAATAAGCAAGGTCTTAGATACAAACAACCTGATCATTGTAGTTCTCTTGCCACAGGGAGTTCTCTTCACCTGCAGGGAGCCTTTACTCTGGGCATCTCTATGTAGTGTAAAAGCAGATGGGACCTGTCCCAGTGGTCTTCAGTACACAGGTACCTCTGCCCATGAATGAATACATAGATCATATTTTCTGCAAACACTACTCTAACCAGGAGAGGTCCCTACAATTGGACTATGAGAAACAAGAAAGTTTGTGATGTTTAATATTCATGGTCAACTTGATTAGATTTATAATCAATACGGAAACACATCTCTGAATATGACTATGAGGATGTTTCAACAACATATTAACTGAGGGGGGGGGAACACTCTTCAAAATTTGTTTTCTAAGACAGGGTTCCTCTGTGTAGCTGTCCTGGAACTCACTCTGTAGACCACGCTGGCCCTGAACTCAGAGACCTGCCTCCCAAGTGCTGGGATTAAAGGCATGTGCCACCACCTCCTGGATTAAAACCCACTCTTAATATGGCTGGTATATTCATTGGTGCTGAGTAAAAAAGAAAAAGTGAACAGCCGAGCACTAACATTTATCTCTTTCTGCTTCCTGATTATGGATGCAATGTAACCAGCTGTTTCAAGCTTCTAATGTCATGCTTTCCACATCATGAGACTGAACCTTCAAACTGTGAACCAAACTCAACCTTTCCTTGGGTTTTGTCAGGAATTTTGTCACAGTTGTGAGAAAAGTAACTAATATAAAGCGTGAACTGGTCAAAAGCTTAGCAGCCATAAAATCACCATCAGAATGCTAACATGACATTCTTGTCTGCTTTAAACAGCTCACTAAATGCAAAGATGAGGTCACATTCTTTATCTCTATCTGGCAAAAGCCTGATGTCCTGTCAGATCCATAATGGTTATCCAGAAGTTAATAATACACCACTGACTGTGAGGTTCTGTTACAAGTAAAACTGGGCCAAGCACTCATGACTATACATTAAAAACACACACAAATAAAAACCTTTCTACCTGTTACATGAGAATAGATTATTTAGCATAAAATTCAAGGTGGCTGTTTCAAATCTCCCATTTCAACTTCTCATTAATAAACAGAATATGCTAACACACACAAGGGAGTAAGGGAGTAGGTAGATATATAATGGGCAACCAAAATATAATATAGTTTCTTGAAGTTCTCAGTTTTATCAATGTATGGAATATCCAGGACATCTTGCCTCTATATGTGTTTATATGGATTTAGCATTCTCCTGGCCACTATGCAAGAAACCCTTCTTTTTAAACCTCTCAACTTTTTCACAAAAGTTAAGCATTCTTATTATGTTTTATTTTCTTAATAATTAACCTTATTTTTAGGTTAATCATTCTTAATAGGAAATTTTGTAATCTGAAATTCTCTGTATTCTAAAGCTTTTTGAGCATCATACTACTACTCAAAAAGCTTCAGATTTTAAATGGTCAGGTCAGGGAGGCTTAACCAAAGAAGTCTATGCAAACTTCCCCAAGCCTAAGCAACTGAAATGTGAAGCATCCCTAGGTCCAAGTAGTTCTAATGGACTAAGACAAACCCATCATGAGCACCTGTTGTACAAGAAATGAAGACAGTTCCCATCCTCAAAGCAGTTTTGAAGAATAACACCAACTGAACGTAAAATGCTGATGCAGTGCAAATTAGTTTCTGATTAACAAGGTTCCAACTGAGGTCTGCCTATTCACTTCATACAGGTCTACATTCAAATGTTACACTGAAGGACATATGCTCAAAGCACATTATATACTTGTATGAAGACTATCTTGTATGACCGTGTATAGAAAAACATCTGGGTAAACTGAGCATGGTGGCAGGCACCTGTAATCCCAGCCACTGAAGAGTCTATAGCAGGAAGATTATGGCTCAATGTCCTCTTTGGCTAAAGACACCTTGTCTCAAGCAACAACAAGAACAAATCTCTAAAAGACCAAAAATGTTCCTATTTTTCCAAATTAAAAACACATCGTTCCTTCTCTCTTAATATTACTTTTATCTTTCTACTATACTTCTGGATTAAGTCATTACTGAATCACTATTTTTATCTATTGTCACTGTTTATGTGCATGATGGGGGAGATGTGTGCAATGGCACATGTGTAGTGGTCAGAGGACAATTATGTTGTGTCAGTTTTCTTCTTCCATGTTTCGGTGGGTTCCAAGGATCAAACTCAGGTAGCAAGCACCTTCAGCCAGTAAACCATCTCACTGACTCTTCATTGAATCACCCTTGTTAATTACTATTGGTAAAATCTTTTAGTAACTTAGAACTGTAACCATAAATTTGATTTTTATTTATATTGCCCTTGTGTTTATCCATCCCTAATAAAAATGGTGTTTTGTTTTAAAACATTGAGCTGTTTAAATGTTTGTTTTAAAATGTGTGTGGTAATATATATCTATTATTCCAACATCGTAGAAGCAGAGGTAGAAAGAACAGATCAAAGACATCCTTGGTTACATGAGGCTCTGTCTCCAAAACAAAATTGCTAACCACTAGTAACCTGTTAAAGAGACAGACAGTGAGACAATAAGATGAGGAGAAAGGGAGATGGTAATCAGGTGCCTATGTATAATTCAGTCACTTCAATTCAGAGCTAGACACAGTATAATAAAAAGAGAAACGATAATGCCAGGGGAAAATAAGAAAAGAAAAAATGAAACTGAAGGTCCTAAAGACAAAATGCTGAACATATCACTTTGGCAAGTATGAGTCCTATATATGTTAGCAAGCAACAAACTTACAAATGGTTCATAATTTACCCAGAAGATATGTAAGTGTGTAGACATATACCCTAAAGACGGGCATTTGTCCTTCTTCTTAGTCATGCTTTGAGTGGTACAATGTTGGAATGGAACCAAACCAAACTAAAATAAGCTGTTAAAAACTGGAGTTCTGGCAAGGGAAGATGTGCTTACTTGGATTTCACAGGAGAAGATAACCCCTTAGTAACGTCTTCAGGAGGCTCGAATCTTTTCAGTGGTGACCCAAGACCCCCAGTGGTAACAGAAGTTGTCACTCGTCCCTTCTTCACTTTCTCCATCTGTAGGGGAAAAAGAATATGATAACCACAGCCCACGACTGGTACTACTTCTACAAGTTGAAAATCTTCCTTAGATGGAAGTGATAATTTTCTTTCAGAGGGATCAATATAAAGGTCTAATGCTTCACGGGACATGAATCTCCATATAGATTTGTGATACCATGAAATCACTGCATTTAGGTCAAGTTGGATTTTTTTGGCCTGAACATGGAGATCCTCTGCCTTATACTTTGTTATCTTAGCAACAGGTCACTGCTGTGGGATTATGCTCTGGCACATTGTAAATATTTGTCCCTCCTACAAGTTTAATAAAAAGCTGATTGGTCAGAAGGCAGACAAGAAGTGTGGGTGGGGCTACCAAACTAAGAAAACTCTGGGAACAGGAAGAGTAAGAACAGAGGCGCCAGCAAACAAAAAGGAAAGAAGTCAAAATGCTGCTCTGAGAAAAAGCACTAAGCCACTTGGGTAATCATGGGTTAGTTTAAGAGTTAATAGTCAGCAAGTTACATGCCCGAGTCATAGGATGATCAGCATGAAATTAATATAGGACTTATAATATAGGACAGTATAGCTTATAATATAATATAGGACTTATAATATAGGACAGTATAACCATATTATGGCCCTAAGCATGTAGGATCTGGAAAGGGTGCAAAAACATACAGTTTTTGCTCAGAAGCCTCTAGGTCCCGAGTCTGAAGTGCATGGTGTTTTCAGCAATATGGACACAACTTCCATCTCTGAGGGGCAACCAAGGGCATCAATAGTCTATAATGTTTTGGGAATTTCTTGGACAACTCTGACTAACAACCTAAAAGAGAGTTTCTCATACTTGGCTACATATTTAGGAATCAATGTGAATATGCATCTATATATACATTCAAACATAAATATACACACACACACATATATATGTATAACAACAACTAATGAAAAAAGAGGTCATGAATTGAAAAGAGAGAAAGGAGAAGCATATGGGAGGGCTTGGAGGGAAGAAAAGGTGGGAATGATCTTGATTATAATGCCCCCCCCAAATTAAAACATTAAATTCAAATAAACATAAAATATACACTTACTGTAAAACCTTTACCAGAAGGTGATTTTAATATCCAAGATGCCGAGTTGTATGTTATGAGGCATACATGGTATAATACAGATTGCAAAACACATATTTCTCTATTTTTTCCCCTTAGCCCTCTTAATAGAAGGGAATGAGTATTACTGACTGGCCTGTAGAAAAAGCCTCATCCTCTCCTTACTACATTTTTCTGTAACAGGTCCTCATTTGGTCCCCAGAAATGGCAACCTCCTTCAACCAATAATGCATCTCAACAGCAAAATCTAAGAATCATAAATATTAGCTCCTATTTTTAACTATTTCAGGGCAACAACAAATTTGAAAAGAATATATGTTATTACAAAGTGTTCAACAGACCTGAGGATAGAAGAGAAGTGGTGGACTATTTGTGCGACATGTAAATTCCTGGACTGACAGGAACAGAGACCTCAAGTCAATGGTAGAAACAATAGCACTGTCAGACAAATTACAGTACAGAAAAGACTAAGAGGGCATTTAAACTTACCTGAGAAGGCTCTACTCCTGCCACAGCTCCCTTCCCTGCATCTCCCACGCTTGATAAAGGTGTACCCTTCTTCTTCTCAGTGGTCCGGGTTGGAGAGGACTTGTATGAAGATTTAAGAGGGCTGCTGAGGACTAAACAAGGATAGGCATAGAATACTAGAGAGTTACAATATAATAGCCAGAAAATACAGGAAACACAGATGGAAAAGGCAGGAGACTCAGAAAAAAAGAACCTATTTATATAAAAAATAGTGTGTAATAAACAGTTTTGAAATATGCTTTTTCTAGTGGATACAGAATAGATGTGATCTTAAATAAGGTTCCCAAGACTCAAGAGTCAAGTTCATTTGAGGGGTTAAAAGCATACTTTGGAGCTAAGCAGAATGTTCACTGTCATCTAATAGCTAGATTATCTTGGGCAGGCTGCTTAATATCTCTAAGTCTCAATTTCTTTACACAGGAAGAACACAGAAGTCCTGATTATTGTCTTTAAAGGTCTGCTTACAATAATGCACTTTGACCAGTATGTAGGAGATGAGATTTTTTAAGAAGATTCGTGTCATTCACTGGTGAGTGCTAAAAAACTGCTTGTATGAGAAATATATTCTAAATGTGTGAAGTTTTGGTATTTGCTTAGTAACGAGTGCCTACAAGACTACTTCCCAGTAAAAACCCAAGGCACTGTGCTTCCTCAGTTGGCAACACTTTATGTGTATTGTCATATAAAGCATAACCTGTGTGACTGTCTTAGAAGTGTTTCTCATATACTCTTCCCTTTGCTAACTTGGTTGTGTATCTTGCTGCTGTAATAAATCATAGCCATGAGCCATGCATGATTCCTCTGAGTTCTACTAACGAATCATAAAATCTTGGTGTTCTAGGGGGTCCTATAAACAACTGACATCAGAGGTGGGAATTGGTAGTGACTTCAACTTACAAAATCAAGTAAAAAGAATGTTTGGGAAAGTGGGGAGGAGGAGTGAACCTGTGGTGCTTGTGTAGTTATGGAGTTGTTGGACATGGTATGAAACAGCCAAGATGTTGTGAGAGGTGAAAGCTGACTAAAGATTTGAATGTAACTACTCAAACTCCAAGAGTGTTTCCTAAGGGAATTCCTTGGCTACTTTGGCCACGATACCTAAACTGAGGTAAGAATAATACTATGATTTTTGTCTAAAAATAGAGACTGAAAAGAATCAACTTCCAAAAGAGATACACTTTACAGTTTTAAGATTCTTGAAGAGGACCTGGGTTCAAGTCCTAGCACCCACATGATGGCTCACAAACATCTATAACTTCAGTTTCAGTTCCAGGGGATCTGGCGTCCTCTTCTGTCCTCTACAGGTAAGCACACACACAGTTCACAGACATACATGCAGGGCAAGCACATATACAGTGGAAATAATAATAATAAATAGTAACAGCAAAAATAATAAAGGAAATGAAAGTAAAAGGGAGACTCTTTGGAATGAGACTGATCAGGGAGTGTGGGTGGTAAACATGAGAAGACATGGGGATGAATATGATCAAATGCATGATACACATGTATGAAGATGTCATGATGAAATACACTACTGTGTATAATATACACTAATAGAAAAGCTTTTCTAGAGACTAATGCAAAAACATCTCTCCTTTGGTCTCTAAACTAAAACATCCTGAATACTGCTGGACCACCCTGGTTACATGGGACAGATTTCTGATGGCACCATACAAAAAATCCAAGCTATAATTCTGATGCAGAGCCTGAGTACATTCTTGTAAAAACTACAGTCTAGAGAAAGCTATTGAGATGCATTATTTCTGTTTTCTGTTTGTTTTTTAAAAGTAGCTATGGGCTTAGGGCCTCAATCTACTTACTTTACTTTTTTCTAGCACATACACTTAATATAAACTATTTCTTATATGTAGCTGTCCCAAGAAGGAGAATGACTTTTTTACATTTGTCACTGGATAAATGACTATGCTAAAAAACCATAAAGTCACAGAAACCTATTTTTAAGTTCTTTAAAATGTTAGTATTTTACTTTGAATAATCCCTACACATGCTATGTCTTTCTGATTAAGCTGAATTAAAAATTTCTCTATTTTCTTCTCCTCTTCCACCCATAAGAATGTTTTATACTTTATAAGAGAGGCTTGGGCAAATGTAGTGAATTATTGAGAAATGAAGTTTTGACTACTGAACAGAATAGAAATAAAACTCAGTTTGTAGTGGCATGGAGGACACTGTCACAAAATATCTGTGATCTTTGTTTTCCAGAATTGCTCCAGCAAGTTCCTTTCCAGAAGAAACTTCCCACAGTGCCTGTGTAAGCTGCTGTGAGCACAGATTTCTGGGTAGATAGCAATGATTAAGAAAACTGTGGTGGACCAATTTTGGTATAATTCCATTACAGCACATCAATATACTATCCACACTCATAAGGCAAATGAGCCAGTATCACCAGCAGAAAAGGGCTTTGGGACTGACAGCCTCAGGTAGTCCCTCTGGAAACACAAGACTGAAATGAATGACTCTCACTGTACTAAGCACTCTGAGGCATAGTGAGAGTCACACTAGGGAAAGGTGTCTCTTGATAATGATTTTTCTATACCAAGTGCTCTGAAGTTCTTAGCTTGTTTTCCATAGGAACCCATGAGCCCTCAAGACTGGTACTTCTTATATGTGCCCTTAATGTCATAACATTACCACAGAACTGGAAAGTGGTCAAGTTAGCTTCAATTTACTGGCCAGAGATGTACTGGGGCCAGGCAAAAAAGACTCAGAAGGAACAAGGAAGCAATTTGGTTAAGACCTTTAAGGTTAATGGGATTTGGTTCTACTTCGAAGCCCAGGTTACCTAAAGGTTGCAAATAAGATCAATACCAGAGGCCTGCCTCGTCCTGCTGTGTATGTCCCACTCGTTAAAGACATCATGGCAATGGGTCAAGGGTGTAGACTATTCAGAAGACGGTGTTTATATTTGACTTCTGTTCTTGGAAAGGCCAACTCCTAACTAAGGTGGGTCTTTGAACAATACCTTGAAATTTAAGACTTCATCAACATTCCCACCATTAGCTGGTGAATGGAAGATTTATTATGCCTTAACTGTATGTAAAAAAACAATCTGAATATCTACTTCCACTTCAAGAGTATAGAATTTTGATACATATTCATCAAGGAGTTCACACAGTCAGAACCCTGTAGAAACTGAGCATGAACAAGTTTACCTAGTTGGCAGTTTAATCTTGTCTTAACTCAAGGAAACACATCCTGAGTGACTGGCTATACTGGAAAGATGCTTGAAAGCTTGTGCCTGTCTTTCCTAGACTTTGTCCCTAGTTGTTTTCCCCTTTGTGAATTTTTTGTATATCCTTCCTTCCTTCCCCTACTCCTTGTGAAACATTGATTTACTTTTTGTCTCTATGGATTTATTTCAGATATTTTATATAAGCAGAATCATATTAATTTATGGTATTTTTATTACATTCTTTTACTTAGAATAGTTTCAAACTTCATCTATTGGGTATCACCTATCAGCATTTCTTTCATGTTTAAAGCTGAATAATATTTTATTTTACATATATACTTAATTTTATCTATTGACGTAGGTTCCCCTTGTGGCTAATGTAAATAATGATGCTAATGTTTCTGAAATTTTAAAAATTTTTTCTGGTTCTATATCCAAGAGCAGAGTTGCCAAATCCCATTCTAACCACTTAAGAGGTTTTATAGCCAGACATAGTGATACAAATTCAGAATCTCAACATTTTGGATATGGAGGCAGAATGAACAGGGAGTCCAAGGCCAGTTTCAGCTACATAGTGAGTTTGACACCAGTTTGGACTACACGAGATTTTTGTCCCTTGATGCCCTACTCCTACCAAAAACAAACAATAAGAATAGATCCTATGTAACTTGATGTCATTTTCACCAAATACACTGTATCTTGGAAATGGAGACCAGACTCGACCTTATATTAACACCATGGTGTTCTCAAATGAAAAAAATGCTTGCCCTACATCTTGACATCATGATTTAATTGTATTTGATAAAGAAAGGCTGGTGTTGGTCAGACTTCGATGTGCAGGTTAGGGAGGATCTCAGAACTGGCCTTTCTACAAGGTTCCCATTGCTGAGCCACGGATCACACTTTAAGTAGCAAGGTTTTAGACATTTTTTGAGTTTTTAGTCTGTGCCAACTAGTGTGTTATCTTATTTATACTATGATATTATTTAATCCTCATTATAATTTAATATAAAAATTTAAACACATGGTCTTGCTATGTTGCCCAGACTGGCCTTAAACTTATGATCTTCCTACTTTGGCCTCCTGAGTATCTGTCATTACAAGCATTCACTGCCATACATAGCTTTTATTACAATAATTAAAAACAAAACTCCCATTTTATTTATATGAGCAATAATAAGTAGTAGATTCAGCTGTGGCACTCCAGAGAGTAGGATCTATATGCTAGTTTTCCAAAGAATTTCCTAAGAAAAGTCTATTAACCTCCACTGCCCATTAAGGTGATTTTCTTCTCCCTGATTCATATGCCATCAGTCATAAAATCATTTACTCACCTATACATTATTCAGCTTTAAAACAAACAGGAACAACAAAATCCTGCCAGGCAGAAAATGCTATTAACCACTGAAAGCATTTTATAAAGACAGGGAATGAGAAGCAAAATGCAAAACTTCAGGAATGAATCCAAGGCTGATCAAAACTGTTTCAGGCATTTTCTTTGACTTTGAATCACTGGTCTACTCACAGAGCACGTATATACTTCTGCTTCTGGCTAAAGAAGCCTGAGTGGGTGTAAGCAGTCTTGAAACAAGAAATGTTTCCATGGAACTAAGGTTCATGTGATGAGCTGAGAGACAGAATTAAGTTAGATTTTTAAAAAGCTTAATTAAAGTAGAAGAAAATAATGTTTAAACAAGATAGTACATAGCAATTAACATTTTGGTGGTAGAACAAATGCGGAAATAAAAACAATTCTAACAAAGGATGGCTTTGGAATTTGTCCTAGTAAAATCAAACAAGTAAGACATCACCTAAGAGTTCAAGAGAAATCATTCATTTTCTTGTGGCATCGGAATTAATTTAACACACTATTATAGTGACTTGAGCTATAGGAAATGGTATACACCTATGATCACAGGATTTGGGACTGAAGCAAGAGAATCCTGCTTGTTTGATGCTAGCCTGAGCTACACAGTAAGAGCCTGTCTCAAAAACAAAACAAAGAAAAACAAGCACAGAAACCTGTATTTGTTGAAGAGAATTAACTCCCCTTCCAAAAGTTATATGGACTCAGTTACTCACTAAGTATATCTAACATTAGAAAAAGAAGAATTACGTCTACGAAGAACAAAATCCCCCTCTTTTTAGGCTTTTTAGAAGGTCTGCTCTTTTCTGAAGAGAAAACAGAGGGGGAGTAGATCTCAGAGAGAGGGAAGGTCAAAGAGAGCTGGGAGGAGTGGAAGGAGGAGAAGCTATGGTCAGGATGAATGAGAGAAGAATATTTTTAATCAAAAAATTTAAAAATATATAAAAAGAAATATTTTAGTGCTATTCTGTAACAGTACAAAAATAAATACTTTCCTATCTTTAAAAAAAACTTTAAGGGCAAAATTATACAAACAGCACAAAAATAAGAGCCAACTGATTGATTATCAGCTTCAATGGAAGACAGTAAGTAGTACTGATGATCCAAAATCATCAGTGGATGTGATGATTTACATTCAGCATTTGGGAGTGAAATTAATAACATCAGGAGTTCAAGGCCAGTCTGAATTATAGAAGGAGATGATGCCTGAAAAGTATCTATGCCAAGACAACAAAAACTCAAAAAATAAAAAAGAAAAAGAAAATAAGATCTAATAACTGAAAGGTTTTGGTTTGGCTATATAATATATGACAATGGATGTTGTTTTGATTCCTATTTAGTAAATAGTATGGAGATTAAAAATTTTCAACTTAGAATACACAAGCAGATAATTTAGTTGTCAACCATGATATAGCATGTTGGTGTTTGTATGTTCATCAATGCAAAGAAATGAATTTGAGAAAATATGGAATATGTTCACTAAAGGAATAGCCATAGAATTAATTATTTTCTCTTCAAACCCTTCCTTTCATGTTTCTAGTGGTTACTGTGAATGGGCATCAGAAATCAGCAGCATTATGACACTTAGGGAGACTCTGCTGCACACATCATGACTCTGGAATGGAGGGATAGTCAATGCCAGTGAATGACAATCAGAAAGGCCCACCATTCTCTTCCAAGTCATGAACCTCCTCCTGATCATCCCTTGGTGATTATCTGACAACCTCAATAGACTTTTAGTACCTGACTTTCTTTCATCAGTGCTTTAGGATATTCATGTTACACAAGAAAGAGCCCTCTTTTTTTAACGTATGTACAATAAAAGGCAAAAATTCAGGCCTCCATTGACTCTTCTGAGCCTCCATTAGAGGATAGATGGTTGTTACATCTACTCATGTTCTGAAAATGGTTTGTATTCCTCTATATACACTGTCTCCCAAATCAAAACACTGCCTGAAAAGGTCCTTCATGCATTTCCTTTTATTAAAACAAAAAGCATCCTCTACATGGATTTCCTTAGGAAGAGAAAATAGTAAGGTCTCTTGGGTAAACTGGGACAAGTGTGGGTGGCATGGATGAATGGGAACATGAGGGACAGGGCTGATAGAATTAGGGGTAGGAATGATGGGGGAGAGTAATGAAAGGGATATCTTGATAGGGGTGGACATTTGGGGGGTTAGGTATAAACCTGGTGCTACGGAAATTCCTAGGAATCCATAAGGATGACCTCAGCTTAGACCACTAGCAAGAGTGAAAGGGTGCCTGAATTGGCCTTCTCCTATAAGATTGATGACCACCCTAATTGTCATCAGAGAACTTTCATCCAGTAGCTGATGGAAGCAGATGCAGAGACCCAAAGCTAAGGATGGGCTCAAGCTCTGGGAGTCCAGCAGAAGAAAAGGAGGAGGGATTGTACAAAAAAGGGGGACAGTGTCAAAGTCAGGACAGGAGAACCCACAGAGACAGCTGACTCAAACTCTTGGGAGCTGAAGGACCCTGGACTAACAGCTAGGGAGCCTTCATGGGACTGACCTGAGCCCTCTGCATATGGGAGACAGCTGTGTATCTTGGTCTGTTTGTGGCCCCTAGCAATAGGATCAGGACCTGTCCCTGGAACATGAGCTGGCTTTTTGGAACCTATTCTCCATGCTGGGATGCCTCTCCCAGCCTTGAAGCAGGGGGAGGAGCTTGGCCCAACCTCAACTTGATGTGCCATGATTTGTTGACTCCCATGGGAGGCCTGCCCCTTTCTGAACAGAGGAGTGGTTGGGAGGTAGATGGGGGGGCACGGGAAGAGAGGAGAGAAGGGAAACTATGGCTGGTATGTAAAATAAATGAAGAAAGGGCATCGTCATATTAATTCTGTACTTCTGTTTTCATTTATAAAATAGGCAGGCCTACAAACCATGAATAACTTCTATTTTTTTCCATGTTATCAAGTCCCATTCTGCTCTTTTTGGCTAATCAATTATTATATCACCAGCCCAGAAGGATCATTAAAAACAAAACAGAAAGCCCTGGGTGGTGGTGGCACATGTCTATAGTCCCAGCACTTGGAGGGCAGAGGCAGGTGGAGCTTTGTGAGTTCTAGGGACGCCCGGTCTACAGAGCTAGTTCCAAGATGGCCAGACTGTTACACAGAGAAGCCCTGTCTCAAAAAATCAAAACAAGCAAACAAAAAGACAAAACAAAAAAAAACCCCTCCTCTATGCTTTATGGAATAGGTTCTTACAGACTAGGAGAATATTAATTCCTATCAATCAATAATGACCTTTTCTTATGAAACACTGCTTTGTAAAATTCTGTTAGGCAAACCCTAGAGGTTAGGACAATAGTAATATTTGAAGAAGGCTTAAGAGAAAGCTTTCACAAAGAGCACTGTTAAGACATTCACACCAGAAAGAAGCAAACTGGAGAGACAAGGTCTACCCATTCACTTGCCTCGGTCTGGGGAATAAGATATTGCGGCGGTGGATGAAGACAGGCGTTTACTCATAGGAGGCTCCATCTGCTTTGGCAAATTCATGGTTGATGTTGAAAGTTTGTCACATGCTGCAGAGAAATGCATTAAAGACATTGGTTTCATAACACTGTAGCCTGTCAATCAAATCTCAGTGTCCTTCCTGTCCTCATCCACACACATTCTGTGGTGCTCCTCTGCAGCACAGCACACTTCCATTATCTTAATCTGGAAATGCCCAGGCTATAGCAACCACTGGTTTGAAATTTCTTCACTGTGCTCTTCTCTTTAATTTAAATGTTCAAACTCACTTAGATACTAGTCTCATGTGTTTTCTTGTGTCCAGAGACTTTTAAATATATCTACATCAAAAAAAAACAAAACTAACCTAGATCCCAGGGCAACTGTTCCTAGATATATCTAGCACTCTGACTAAAACTATATGTGATGAAACAGAACTTTTCCTGAGGATTATTTGAGGCTCAGATTGAAAAAAAGAATGTAATTTGTAATGTAAGGAGTTGCTCATTCCTATTTTTAAGAGATAGCATCAAAAATGGCTCTTCTGTAAACGCTTTAACAGTATAGTACAGATTTAAACATCTGACCCTATATTTGATGTTTATGTTCCAGTCATTGTTTTAGATTGGTTTCTAAATTAAAGCATGACAACAAACAGAAAAATATTGACAGTACCTGTGAAGCTATGTCAGAACCCAAGGCAAAGGCAAAACTTTACATGCACTGCTGTGGAAAATGCTAATTCCTAACATTTTCAAATTTTAACTTAGGTTTTCAAATGAGAGAATTCCTTGTATATGGCAATTTCTGATGACAAAATGGCAATCTTAAACCATTTTAATTATGATATAATCAAAATATAATGTGGGGAATTAATAAAAGCTCCAGAAGTTCCAGAGATATCAGTGGGATCTACCCACAGTCAGTCTAGGAGGATCAGAGAGTGGTGATTCACACCTTTAATCCCAGCACAAGGAAGGAGTATCCCAGTAGTGGTGACCCAAGCTCTTAATCCAAACTGAGTTCCAGGTCATCTTAGTTTACAGAAGAAATTCCAGACTCCCAGGCATGCAGTGGTGGGGCCACGCCTTAATTTACCAAGAGAGTATTTAAGACTTAAGGCGGACATAGAAAGAGAGGAGAGGAAGCCAAGAGAAGCCAGGCTGAGGAAGCTGGAAGACAGCTGGGTAAGATCTGACTGTGGTGTTTACTCTCTCTAATATCTCCGACTTTCTCAGAGATCTATCCCTGAATTTCATTTATTCGTGCAACAATATAACATTTTAATTGAGGACATATAAAATACTGATACTTGAAACGATATTTTAAATTTTAATAGTCTCTTTGATTTTTAATTACTTTAACTTACTGGGAAAAAAAGGCAACCACTAGAAACTGTAAAACCATATAATATGTAATTGTACAGTTTCTTTCCCTTTGCCTCAGGCTCTGATATGGCACTAGTATCTAGAAATTCAATATTTGGGTCGGAGATGTTGCTCAATGGTGGAGTGCTTGCTTTGCATAGGTAATACCATGGGTTCCCTGGGGAAGAGGGGAGAAGGAAAGAAGAGAAGGGGGAGGCAATTCCTTATTTTATGATTACTCTGTGGTTTAATTTTTTTTTAAACAAAGCATTAAAATATTATCTCATCTTGATGTGTTGGGCATTCCCAAAAATTGTATGTCTGAATCACTCTTCTCTCCTTTTTACTAGACTTAGGTAGTAAAATATTTTATTCTCATCTTTCCATAGGGGTAGACCAAATCTCCATCCATAAAGCAAAATCTGTGATACTTAACACTACCAATAAGGATAGTCTGTGTCAGAGAAAAGCCAAAAATCAAAGATATTTATTCCTACAATGAATATGCCTCACTATATTGCTTGTAAATATCACATCCCTTCTACTTCCCATTTTCATTATCATTCAAGTGCATAGTATTTCTAAAGTAATTACTACATGGAAACCAAGTTTTACTCTTAATCTAGACCATAAGAATTTTCCATGTTTCTATCTGAAACAGAGAGCCTTTTAGACAAATGGGAGTTGGGTGTAAAGCTAAGTTGTATAATTATGTAAATTCTCCATGCTAGTACTAGTAAGTTCCCTACCACCACCTCTCAAACATTTCTCCAGAAATCTGTCACACTAGCCAAGCCCAAGTATTCTATTTAGAAATGTGAGTGATTTTTTGTTTTTCACCAGAAGTAATGAAAGTACCTTGCTACTTGATACCTAAAACAAGATGACCGATGAGACTGTTAAATGTCTAAATATACAAAAGTCAAATACTGATGAGATTTTTTTTTGAAGACAGAAGTTAAGTGAGCTGAGGATGAAATGTCTCCAGGATACTAAACTATAAGGCATGCATCTCTAAGAACAAAAACATATGGGCATGTCGTTCACAGCTCTAGAGAAAAAGTCATGACAGTCAGACTAAGAAATCAATTGTGAAAATACTTGAGACAGACACAGTGATGGAGGAGGAGGGTGATCAGAACGGTTATCACGAAACACTATGGTATGGTGATGCTCGGGTATACCGTTGGTGGACTCGGCAGCAGCTGTAGTGGTCCCTGTGTCCGAAGGGAGGGTGCTGGATGCTAAAGTTAGAGGAAGGGGTAGGGTATTTTCTGATTCACCTACACAGAAAAAAAATCAGAGCAAAGAGAGGTAAAAGAAAAAGTTCCAATTTGTGGTTGTGCTTTAGTTTCTAATAAAGAAATTAGAAAAGCAACAAATTAGTCATTGCCTTCTCAAAAGAAAAATGAAAAAAAAAAAAAAAGAAAAGGCATGTTCACTGCCAAATGATTAAAAGAACAAGACAGCAAAGTCAAGAGATGGTAATTTAAACTTTTGCTCTCAGAAAGAGCTAGTACAAACTCCAGTATAACAGAATACTGAGATTACTGAAACACACTGAAAAGAGAAGTCATCCTGATAATAACCCATATATTTAGGCATTTGAAAATTTAAAGATGATTATGAATTGGATAATGAAGTAAATAAATTGCTTTAAAATAAAAGAAAAAGAACCAAAAAATCAGAATGAAGAAGGAAAATTCCCAGCCCTTTTTAGAGAGTAACTGCTGTGCCTTTTCCAATCACATCTAGGTCTGTGATTGTGCCTCTTGACATTTCCCTCTCCTGAAATGAGATTACTTTTGGACCTGGGTGCTTAGTCCAGGCTCTGTATTTGTTTTCTTTGTTTTTCTTTTGCTCTTTCCCAAAGCCCAGTATTCATGCTTGAACTACCTGATAGCAAAAAAGAATGGCCGCTCCCTTTGTGAGAAATACACACACATACAGGAAGCATAGCAGTGTAAGCATCTGAAAGTGTGCCTGTTAAGCTGTACACAACATCTTCTAATTTGAAAACATCTAGTCATGCTGTAATCTCCCCAGAGGATCTCTGCAATGCAGAGATAGCATTAGACTCACCATCACGTCCTCCAGGCCCTGCGGCTGATGATCCTGCCCATGAACACTTCTTCTTCAGCTCTAGCTGCTGTGTGCGTTCCAGGGACCGGCGCATCATTGCTTCCAGGCGTTCCTGCCCAAATCCCCAAAAGCAAAAAGCATAGGATATTAACAGAAAACACTATCAGCTGTATTGCACTGATTCCTTAGTGCTCTGGATGAGTCGCCAAATAGGGCTTTCTGTACTCATCATCCCAAGACCAGGCACATGCGCTCTCTTCACCACACCAGCATCTTTTGGTGGGTGGAGAGTGAACAATACAGCTAGTGCTGGCTCCTCCAACCATAGACTGCGAACATTCTGTTCTGTCCTGTCCTGTCCCCTCCCCTTTCCTCCTTGGGGAAAGGCTGTTGCTATGTCAGCTCTTGATATGCTTATGAATAATGCTCAATAAGCATTAACTCTTTTCGAACCTGTCTCAAATTTGGTTAAGACAAGTGAAATTTGGTTCCAGTACCAAATACAGCTTTTCTAATTGAAAACATGAGAAAATTTAAATTGAATTTTCAGCCTTGTATGAAACTTGAGGGCAGCAGCTGACTTTGAAACTTATTTTGTAAAACCACATTTTCGTCACTGAAGCCATGTTCTACACTTTAATACTTTTCTGCTCATATCACTCTTAAGATAATACTGAATAGTCCAAAATTTCACAAGGGTACAGAAACTTCTGGTTACACCCAGTCTAGCTGAAGAGAGAGAGAGAGACGGGGGGTTAGGGGGAGAGTGTATATGAGCAACGGATCAGGATCATGAGGAGGAGACTCACAGACAGTTGACCAGAGCTATTGGGAGCTCACTGACTCTGAAATAATAGCCAGGAACCTTCATGGAAAAGGAACTAAACCTGCCAAAGGTAGATGACTGTCGAATGACACGGGTAATTTGTGGAGCCTCTTGGAATAGGATCAGAGTATATCCTGGTGTATGAACTGGCATCTCGAAGCCCATTTCCTACAGAGAAACACCTAACCCAGCCTTAATACTGGGATGAGGGAGTTGGACTGAACTGACTCACCCCGGGACTCCTTATCCTCTTTGGGGAATGGATGGGGGGATGAGGTGGGATGAGACTGAGAGGGGACTGGAAAGAACTGGGTGTACGGAAGGCAGGGGTATACATGGAAAAAACCCTTTTAAATAGAAAATTAATCTTCTGATATTTTTCCCACTAAGAAACAAAAGGCAATGCCCATAGCTTTGAAATAACTCATGTTTACCAATAGTCTGTAACTAAATAGATATTTTGCTTTCTCTTTGAATAAAATACATAAAAAGAAACTTCTGGTTACAAAATAAACTTCCAATGCCTTGCCACAGTTATGTATTTGTGTGTAAGTGGGGTAGTAGCAGGGACTAAGTAATTTTTAACTAGAAAATAAAAATAGTCACTAGGCTTCTCTCTTAAAGGAGGATTTATCAAATTACCTATATTAACAAAGTGTTATTTTAATAAAGTTGCTCTTGACAGTGAAGCAAATGTTCTAATTCTGCACCCCCACTGCCTCAATGACAATGCAAATACCAGCTCTTCTCCTTGCCTCTACTGGAGAAGTCTGAGGTAAGGCTGGTCATTACATCGCAGTGCTCTGGAAATAGACTAACCCCCTAATGGACTCCAAATATGTAGCTAGAATTTTTCGTGGCTTAATAAAAAGAAGCAAGAAAAATGAATTTAGGACAGCAAAAACTGAGTGATGACTTAAGCACCAGCGTTCTAATTTGAAGTCAGGCACTCTCCAATCATGAGTGTGCATTTCTTGGATATCCTATCCTGATGATCTCGGGCCATTAAGTTTTGATGACAAACATTTGTGTGTGGTCTTCCAGATAAAAGTTGGAACTTGGAGGGAGCATAACTTATCACAGGATGAGTAAAATCCATGGCTACCTGAGACTGAGACTACATAGTATTTCATTACATGAATTTAACAATAAGTATTTAACAAGCAATCTAATTTGTTTTAAACACTTCACCCTAGAATAAACTTCGTTCAGGGAGAGTTTTGGTAGATTTTTCTACATGTCAGAAGGACCTCATAAGACAGCGCTAATCTATTAAGGGACATAGAACAAACAGCACTGAAGCCAGCCTTGTCACTGAGCAGCTGAGAGGCAGAATTATAAAGGGACTGCTTGCTTCCCTACAGTCAGAAATATCCCTGAAAAACTTAGGCAAAAAAACTTTAGAAAATCTATTCATGCTATCCACCCTCAATTTCTTCAGCTGCTCCAGATTACAACACTGGAAGTTTGTTGTTCTTTTGAATTTTGAGTAGATTTGTGATCCACTTTTTAGCCCTCTAACCATTTTATATATCTGTGTTTCAATTTCCTCACCTATAAAATGAAGATGCTATTACTGGATAGATCTAGTACCTAAGGTGGTTAACTCTTTACTCAGTGCTAAATGAATCTAAATTTGAAAGACAATTACTAAGACAGTTTAGAGCAGTGGCTTTCAAACTTCAGTGTGGATGCATCAGAACCCCACTAAGGATTTCGGATTTACTCCTAGGGTTTCTCAACAATCTGAGGGTAGTACCAAGTCTTATTTTTATTTTTGGCAGTACTCAAGATTAAAATTCAAAGCCTTGTACATGTTAAACAACTACTAAATTACACCTAGCCTAAGCATTTATATTTATAACTAGTTTTCAGGTGCTGCTACTAGTAGGAACGCAATGTTGGAACCACTGTTTATACATAAAAAGTTGAGCACGAGAAAGCAAGGAAAATAAAGTTTAGTCACACTAGAAAAATAGTATTCATAAATACTACAACTGCATAGTGCTCACTAAGCTGTTGATTCTCCTGAGGATCACTGGCAGCCAACAGAGAGGTTGGGGAAGGCAAGGCATACTCTTGTCTTGTTCTTTCTGTATGTTCTACTTTGTGAGTTTAGAAGGAAGAAGGGAAGAAGGAAGAGAATCTAAACCACTATCTTTTTAGCTCTGACCGATTCTACATCTGACTAGATAACTAGATCAGTCTGGAAAAATATGACCAACAGTGACCATTGAAATGGCTAACCTGGGTTAAAAACCTAGTATAGCATTTGGGAAAATTGAATATTCACATGTAGAAAATGAAACTAGATCCTAGCTTTCACTCTGCACAAAATGAATCAAAAATCTCAAATTAAGACCCCAAAGTGAAACTTCTAGAGAAAAACCTACTGAAACTACTCAAGATTTAGGAATAGGCAAGGATGTTCCAGAAAGGACTCCAGTGGCTCACTAAATAATCTCAAGAAATGATAAATGATATTTTAATCAAACCAAAAACTTTCTTTATAGCAAAAGAAACAATTATCAGAGTGAAGACATAAGCTACAAAATGGGAGAGAATCTTAACTAACTATATATTTGGGGTTAATATCAAGAAAATATAAAGAATTACTACTAAAATTAAACATTCCATCATTCCAATTATCTAACTAATTAATGGGCAAAATAATTAGACAATTCTCAAAAATAAGAAACAGAAATGGCTAATAAAAATTTGTAAAATGTTCAATATACTTATCCATTAGGGAATTGCCAACTAAACCTTCATTGTAATTCTATCTTACCACAGGAGGATTGGCTGTCATTAAGAAAACAAATTACAATAAATGCTGTCACACAGTTACCAGAAATTAAAATGAGAATAGCCACTATGGAAGTAAAAATAAAGATTTCTCAAAAAGTTAAAACTACATCAACCATATGAATGACCCAGTTTTATCACTAGTGCACACATACCTGGAGGACCCTAGTTAGCATTACCACAGGTATTATTTGCACATCCATGTTTACAACAATATATGTACAATAGCCAAGATAGGCAACCACCCTAAATACCTATTAAGTATTTAATGTATTAAGTAGTAATACATGAACAGATCAATATAATATGACAAATGAGAGAAAGAAAAGAACTAGAGCAAAAAAGTGCCATAATTATCGAGAAAGATGGCTCAGTGTTTTAGAGTATGTACTGCTTTGCAGAAGATCCATGTTTAATTCCCAGCATCCATGTCAAGTAGCTCACAACTGTTTATAACTCCAGCTCAAGAAGAATTTAAAGCCCTTTTCTGGCCTCCACAGGTCAGATGCATGTACCACTTCCCATGTACAAATAAATAAAAATCAAAATAAAATCTTTTTATAAAAAAGTGCCATAATGAAACCTATTAACTTACATATTAACTTAAACCTTAAACAAAAAATAATATTTAATAATAAATTAAAAGGCAAGTGATTAAAAGTGTGGTATTTACATAAAATGGACTTTTTAAAGATCTATTTTCATTTTATATGTATAAGTATTTTGCCTGAAGATACAAGAGCATTAAGTGTGTGTAGTTTAATACAAGTTCTACATCTGAAAGAAAAGTGTGATATTTTGTATTTATTTTTCCATATTATCCTCTCTTGTTTCCCCATCTCTTTTTATAACTCTTTTCCCCCTTATTCCCCTTATACTTTGATGTCATGTATATTTTTATATATATGTATTTATATTTAAATTTAGTTTACATGTATGAGAAAAACATGCTACATGTCCTTTTGAGTCTATCTTGTTTTGCTTATCACGATCTTTAGTTTTAGCAATTTTCTGCAAGTGACATAATTTTATTCTTCATTATGGTTAAATAAAACTCCATTGTGGGGGCTAGAGAGACTGCTCAGTGATTAAGAGAGCTCTTGCAGAGGACTCTTAAAAGAGCCTATCTTAAAGGAGTCACACCTGCACTCACTGCAGAGGCCATCTAAGAAAACACTGCTACCAAGAAGCCATGTTTGACATTGTTCTCTTTTGTCTATATGAACAGAAACCTTAAATTCATCATAAGCAGCTCATACTTGTACTGAGGCTTCTGTGAGACTTTGGGAATCGACCATGTTGCACTTCAAGCTGCACACCACAAACCTGTCATATTGTAGCTCAAGCTTCAAGCCACTCTATGCTATGGTCCACTTGAGAGGCACAATTAGGAAGCTATTTTTTGCTTCATTTCTGTGTTTTAGAACCCTTTTTAAGCTTTCTCAGGCTTTATGTGAATGTGCATGCATCCCATTAGGTGCCATTACAAAGAGATTTCTATATCCAGCTTTATGGTCAGCCAAGTCCCTCTAAGAGTGGCCAGATTTCAGCTGAGTCAAGTTTTTGCTTAGGTAAATTCATAGATTTCTTGTTATATACTTATTTTTTTATTAGCTACAAAGCAATGACTATGATAACTTAAAGGTGAAGCTACTCTTTAAAAGAATTTCTTACTTACTTGTTTAGCACAAAAACAAGAGTTGTTCTTTATCAAAATCCTACCTTACAGGACAATCAGTCAAAAAGCTAATTGAATAAAGATTAGGCAAGCATATTTAATTGTCTACCAAAAGGTGAAAAGAACTTGTTCTAGTAGCTCAATTCTGAAGGTATGTAGCACAGGTGATGCTGTAAGTGAAGGTGACTTCTACCAAGCATATTAGTTTAAGGACAGGGTCTCAAATGGATTTTAAACATAGGACAACTGCTGTTACTAGTTACACTGAAGACTTCTAAAAGTCAGGGTGTTGCTTTTGCCTTATAGAAAATGAAATATCATGCCAAATGATCTGGTCTTCATGTATCTGAATCATTAGTCGGCTTCACTCCAGGATAATTTCTTTTAGTTCTCACAATTCTTAAACCCCTAGTGTGGTACTAAGGGATACTGAGATCACACACTTCTGTGTTGGGACACATAAGGTTAGAAAAACAACATCACCAACATAGGAATATGAAACAGGGGAGGGCTGAATGGGAGAGAGGAGCTGATAGACTTACGATCTTCAAAATATCAGACACAGAGAGGTAAGACTACTGCAACACTTTCCAATAGTCTAGAGAAGCAAAATGGTCTATATCAGATGAATAATCTTTCCACTGAAGTGGTTTTGTTTGTTTGACAGAGACAGAACATGACTGGAAGGACTTAAATTCAGCACTAAGGGAAAAAAGTTAACATTCTAGAACCAGATGTTGATCTCCAAGAACCACAGGATTGACCACAGAACAGATTCCCACATCCCTAAAAGATTACTCATGAAAACACCAAGATTTGTATCAGCGGTATACTAGCCTTTATATAGTTAACTGGCTATCCTATGTGTGAAAATTCCCTAAGCTACAGCTGGGTCTCCTGGGGCCCTGAGGGTAGGAGCAGGTGACAAAGGCAAGCTTCTGCTTTCTTGGGTTGCTACACAACATTACAAAGCCAAGCTCTCAGCATAAACCTGATCTGCTAAAGCTGTGCCATGTAGTTCCTAGGAAGAAGAGAAAAGTAATTTCAGGTTGTATTTATGTGGACAAGAGTTCAGGTTATATCCTCTACTATATTAGGGGTAAAAGAAAGCACAGAACCAGAAAAAAAAATCTAGAAGTTAAACTACTAAAGGTTAAGCTGTATCAGGACCAACCATCTAACATAATATCCCCTCATCAACAAAGATTATGAGACCGACTATATTAAGTGACTCTAACACTAATGTACTATAAAGAAAAATTATGTATAGGAATTGCCTCTAAAGTGAATCCCTGTGACAATGCAGAAGCACGAGAAACATCTAATATTACACTTCATAATGTTCCTTTCTGGAAGAAGTACTTATAAGCTTTCTCTTGAATCAGCATTCCATCAGGATGTCAAAAATTAAAACAGGAAGGCCAGGAAAAAAGGGGGCAAACTCTAAGTCATCAAGGAATGAAGGATGGGAAAGGAAGGCAATGGGCAAATCCAATGACTCATGAAAAACATATAGGCTAAGAATGTATAAATCTATCTTAAGTTACCCAAACAGTTTCTCATACACTGCCCCCCCCCCCCCCGCCAATATTGAGGATTGAACCTAGGGATACACGAGTCAGAGAAGTGCTCTATCACTGAGTTGTGACCTCAGCCCTCTTTTAAAACTATTTACAGAAGATAGAGTCTCACTAAATTGCTCAAGCTATCCTTGAACTTTTCCTATAGCCAAGATTCCCCCTGAAAATTTTTGATCTACCTGTCCTAGACTCCTAAGTAGCTAGGATTACAGACATGTATCACTAGGCCTATGTGAATTTTGTTTTATTTTTTTCTTTTTTTGGTTTTTATCCATATTAAAAAAATATTTCATTGAAACTTGGTCTTATATAGCCTGGGTTAATCTAAAAATGTCTATGATACCAAGAGTAAACTTGAACTTCTGAATCTTCAGCCTCTATTTCCATGTGGCTTACTTTTTTAAAAAAGTGGTACACAGACTGCTTCATGTGTTCTGGAGCTCTATCTTGACCTTGCCTCTACCAAAGTCAGCTGAAGTAACTGGAGAGAGTCTCACATTTCTAGTGACTTCTCTGTACTAGGTGCTTGCTGGGCACTTTTACAAGTAACCTTCTTCAGTCCTTGTACTGTTGTTTGGGTCTGAGGAAACAGAGTTGAAAGGGGGTTATATGGCTTGCTCTAGCTACCATATAACCACATATCTGGCTACCATATATCACTTGCTTAGTGATAGGAATGAGATATAAACTGAAAGCAGAAAAAGCCACATCAATCAGACTGAAGCTAGCAACACTAAACCACAGGGAATAGCCTTGCTTAGACTTTCATCTGCTAAGTAAACAAACAAAACCAAATCACTATTAGTAGGTGCCACTTTATAGGAAAAAAATGGGTCTCAATATGCGTGGTTCAGTCCATAATCAATGTTCATGTATCATCTTAAGAAAGAAAGAGAGAGAAAGTGGACTCTGGCTAGGAAAGCAGGGAGGCTGACTACCTTCACTTTCTTGTCTTTTCTGAATCCAATCCTTGAGTTTCATTCCTAGCTCTGCTGTAGCGCCCCCATTTCCAATGGACCACAAAGATCTTCCCATCCTCTCTCCCTCCTCTACACATTGTTTTTATCCTAGCCCCCAACTCCAGCAGACATTCCCTGGGAACTGACAAGCCACTCTCACCAGGTAAACAAGTAGACCAACTTCGATCTTTACCTCTGTTTCCATTCCTCCAAGTCCAATCCCCCAGTCTTATCCAATGCTCTGTAGCAGACTTTCTGCTGTGGTGTTTCCTCATTCTCGGTGAACTTAGCAGATCCTAGTGGAACACACTGTTTCCCTCCCTCCTGTAGGCCCCTTCACCTTGCCACAGCCCATCACCATTCCAAAGTGTCAGCTCCCAATACTCTGAAATACATTTTACCTGAAACTCCCAGTGGCTACACCTATCAAGATCCCAGAATTTCCTACTAAAAAATATACAGCTACCACTCTCTCCTAGGAACCAGAAAGGACAACAGAAACTAAGGAACAAAATAACCACTCGACAAAGACAAGACCAAATATCAGCACCTAGAATTACAATCATCCCAATCCTAAGTGTCTATACAGTCAGCATAAAAACACAATCATTAACAGCCAGGATAGTATGTTTCTGCTAGAGCCCAGCAACTTTACCAGAGCAGGCCCTAAGAAATTCAATATAGCTTGAAGCATAAGACAAGGGCTTCAAAACAACCTTCATGAATATCTTATAGGTCCTTAAAGAAGAAATGAATAAATCACTTAAAGAAATCTATGAAAACACAAACAGTAGAGGGATATGACTAAAAGTTTTTAAGACCTGAAAGTGGAAACAGAATCAATAAGGAAAATCCAAACTGAGGGAAATTTGGAAAGGAAAAATTTAGAAACTTTAACAGGAACCTCAGAGGTAATCCTCACCAACAGAATATAAGAGATGGAAGAGAGAATCTCAGACATTGAAGACACAATAGAAGAAAAATATACCCTTGTCAAAGAAAATGTTAAATAAAAAAAATCTTTGCACAAAACAACCAGAAAATCTGGGACATTATGAAAAGACCAAAACTACAAATAATAAGAATGAAGGAAGGAGAAAAACCCCAGGTCAAAGGCTTAAGAAATATTTTCAAAAAACTCATGGAAGAAAATTTCCCTTACCTAAAGAAGGAGATGCCCATCAAAGTGCAAGAAGCATACAGAAAACCAAATAGATTGGACCAGAAAACAAAGTCCCCTCAGCACATAATAAACAAAACACTAATGTACAGAACAGACTATTAAAAGCTACAAAGGAGAGGGGGCAAGTCATACATACAGTTAGACCTACTAGAGTTATCTTTGACTTCTCAATGGGGACTCTGAAAGGCAGAAGTGCCTGGATGCGTTACAAACTCACAGAAACCACAGTTGCTAGTACAGAATACTATACCAAGCAAAATTTTCAATCATCATAGATGGAGAAAATAAGACACTCCAAGATAAAACCAAAATTAAATAATATCTACCTACAAATGCAGCCATAAAGGAGGCACTAGAAGGAACACACCAACCTAAAATGGTTAACTACAGCCAAGAAAATACAGGGGATATATAATCCCAGAACATCAAATCAAAAGAGAGAAACACACACACACACACACACACACACACACACACACACACACACACACACACACACATACACACACACACACACACACACCCCACCACCACCACCACCACCACCAACAACAACAACAAAAGAACAGGAATCCACAAACACTTTTCGTTGATATCTCCCAACATCAATTATCCCAATTTCACAATAAGAAGGCACAGACTAACAAAATAGATATGAAAACAGGATCCATCCTTTGGTTGCATCTAAGAATCACACTTTAATATCAAGGATAGACATTACCTCAGGGTAAAAGGATTAAAAAAAGTTATTTCTAGCAAATGGACCTGAGAAACAAGCAGGTTTATCCATTTTAAAATCTGATAAAATAGACTTTTAACCAAAACCGAGCAGAAGATATGGGGAAGGATGTTGTGGAATATTATTTTAAGATGTGTTACATTTGTTTATGCTGTGGAACATTTATTTTAATGACACAAAAATGTATCGCATTTTTTATGTTGCATTTGTTTAAAACTCTGTGAAGCTGTGTGTATTACTCTGCCTGTCTAAAACACTTGATTGGTCTAATAAAGAGCTGAACAGCTGATAGCAAGTCAGGAGAAAGGATAGACAGGGTTGACAGGCAGAGGGAATAAAGAGAAATTTGGGAAGAAAAGATCAAGGATCAAGAGAAGGAGGAGGACTCCAGAGGCTGGCACCAAGCTACATATAAAGCCATACAGTAAAAAGTAAAGAAAGTTATATAGGGGAAAGAAAAAAGAGAAAAGGTAGATGGGACAAATTAAGAAAAACTTGCAAGAAACAAACCAAGCTAAGACTGGACATTCATAAGTAAGAATAAGCCTCCTTGTGTGATTTCTTTGGGAGCCATATGGCAGGCCCCCAAAGAGCAAAAAGTAAAAACAACCAACTACAGAAAGATGCTAAATATTCATCAAAGTAAAAATCCACCAAAAGGATACTGCAATTCTATCTATGCACCAAAACATGGAAACCCAGGTTCATAAAAGAAACACTTCTGAGGTGACTCTAGCCAGCACAAGCATGGAAAACATGGCTCTAGCCGGTCTTGTGCTTCTCCCACATTTGCTCTGTCTCACTAGAAACTGTTATATTACACTCCTAAAGCTACCTACCAAGTTATACTCCCTTATTTGGTCACTTCCGCCTCCCAAGGCTGACTAACAAAGTCCAGCTATCAAAGTATTAAAGTCCAGCAATCAAAAGCCCCTTTGGCTCACCTAATTAACATGCTCAATCAAAATTAAATGCTTCATCCTAACACGGGTTTTCTCCTTTTAACTTTAAAAACTGCCATGTCTCCTCTCTATACAGAGGCAGTCTTTTGTCTGCCCATCAGCCCCCCATCCAGTACCATCCTCCCACCCTTCTTCCTCATCCTTTATCTCCTGTCTTTGTCTCTTATTTCCTGCCCGTTGTCTCTGTAGGGCAAATAAATCTTTGTGTTGAAAACTTGGGATGTCTTTTGCCAATACCCTTCATCTACGGCTTAAATTATATACTGACCCTCACACACTGAGAGTGAGTGACTTCAATACCCACTCTCACCAAGAGACAGGTCATCTAAACAAACACTAAATGGAAATGCTAGAGGTTACAGATATTATAAACTAAATGTATGTAACAAATATTTATAGAACATTTAACCCAAACATAAAAGAATATTCCTTTTTCTCTGTAACTGGTGAAACTTTCTCCAAAATCAACCACATATTTGGAAACAAAGCAAGTCTCAACAGATACAAGAAATCTGAAACAACTCCTGCATCCTATATTCCACCATAGATTAAAGCTGATCATCAATAACAACAACAACAAAAGTTTACAAACTCATGGAAACTGAACAACTCTCTACTGAATGAAATATGGCTTAAGACAGAGATAATAAATAAAAGACTTTTAAAGAACTGAATAAAAACGAAAACACAGTACACTCAAAGTTATGGGACAGAATTAAGGTGGGTCTGAGAGGCAAGTTCATAGCACTAAGTGCCTACATTAAAAAAAAAAAAACAGAGAAATCTCATAATAGTACTTTAACAGCACACATGAAAGCTCTAGAACAAAAGAAGAAATCATACCCAAAAGGAGTAGACAGCAAGAAATAAGCAAACTCATGCTGAAATCAATAAAATAGAAACAAACAAAAAATTCAAATAATCAATAAAACAAATAACTGGTTTTTGATACTGACAAACCCTTACCCAAATTAATTAAAAGGCAGAAAGAATATACAAATTTAAAAAATTAGAAATGAAATGGGTTATAACAACAGACATTGAGGAAATTAGAAAATCATAAGGAACTATTTTAAAACCCGAATTCCACCAAATTGGAAAATCTAAAAGAAATGTATAATTTTATTGATACTTACCAAAGTTAAATCAAGATCAGATAAGCATGGAGGAGAGCTGCCCTCACCCCTCATCAATGCCTGCGGCAGGTAGGAGAGCCTGCCTTGTGGTCATAAGAGCAGAAGATCTGTCCTTGTCCCCCACCAGCTGCAAGACTCAGGAGAGCAGGCTCTGTACCTCATCAGCACAACAGAGACAACTCTATTAGCTTAGGTGTGGGGGTTCCGGCCCCAAAATTGTGAGCATGGGAAAGCTGTCCCCATTACTCATCTGTCTGGCAGCAACATGGTCAGAAGAATGATGACATCTCCTTCCTCCTACCAATCAATGACTGAGGCAGAGGGGAAAGCTGGCCCTGTGATCATAGGAGTGGGAGAGCCATCCCAGATACACACCAACTGCCACACTCAAGAGAACAGTCTCTGCACCCCAAGAGAGCAGTACAATAATCAGGGAGGTGTGGGCAAGTTAGCCCTGAAATTGTGAGCATTGGAGAGATGTCCCCATTATCTATATGTCTTGTGGCAGCATGGGCAAGGGAGAGTAGTTGTCATTTCTCCCCTATCCCCATCCCTGTCCTGACCATCAACATCTAGGCCAGGGAGAGCTGGCCCTGTGGTCATAAGAGTGGGAGATTCAACTCTATTAAAGCAGATGTGGGTGAACCAGTTCTGGAGTTGTTAGCATGGGAGAGCTATCCTCATTTTACACCTGGTAGACCAAACCTATAGCTGTCCAGGACAAAACCCAGGGTTATGACTTGGCCCACCCTTTAATCTACCTCATCTATGATCTGCTGGAGCATGTGAAGGTACCTGATCCACAGAGCCAAAGATGCAAGACTGCACAATATAGGGCAACAATAGATTATTTGCAAATAGTCCTAGTCAGAGCCCAGCATTGATAGTGTAGTAGGAAACAGAGGCCTCCAACCAAACCCATGACTCTTTCAATGAACACTTGCAAGTAAAAATATATGAACAAATGGTTTTACAACATAACTCACTGTGTCACAATGAAGCTTCTATGATGAGATTTTAATTTTTTTCCTTTTTCCCTTAAATTTTGTTTTATTGGGTTTGTGTGTTGGGGCTCATGGTAGATAAGTACCCCTTCTATATATAAATGGCAGGCAGAAGTCAGGAAAACAATACATTTTACAATAGCTTCAAACAATATAAAATGTCGGGGTAACTCAATCAAGGGAAAGACTTGCATAATGAAAAAACTTCAATTCATTCAAAAATAAATGAAGACAATATCTGAAGATAGAATGATCTCCCATGCTCATGGATCAGTAGGATTAATATAAGACAAAACCTTCAATTGCAGTAGTGGTCAACCCATGACTGTTCCAGCTTGAGACCTATACTATGAGGGAGCTCACAGGCACTGCCTAGAGGGCCAGGACCCAAAGGCTCAATAGCCCAGAGTCCTAGGATATAGCCAAGAACCAGGAGAGACCCAAATTCAGAAAAAGTCAATGAAATGATGCTTAATGATATTCTGCTATACTCATAGATTTAGTATCTAGCACAACTATAATCAGAGAGGCTTCTTCCAGCAACTAATGGAAACAGATGCAGAGACCCAGAGTCAAACATTAGGTGGAGCTCACAAAATTCTGCAGAAGAGAGGGAGAAAGATCTATATGAGCCAGAGGCATCAAGGACACCACAAGAAAACCCACAGAATCAACTAACCTGGGCTCACAGGGACTCACAGAGACTGAACCAACAATCAGGGAGCCTGCATGGAACTGATGTAGGCACTCTGCATATATGTTACAGTGTGTGGCTTGGTGTTCTTGTGGGACTCATAACAGTGGGGGCAGGGGCTGTCTATGACTGTTGTCTTCTTTTGGGGCCTTTTCCTCCTGCTAGGTTGTCTCATCTAGCCTTAATAGGAGAGGAAGTGCCTATTCTAACTGAAATTTGATATACTATGGCTGGTTGATATCCATGGGAGGTCTGGCCTTTACTGAAGAGAAAGAGGAGGAGGAGTGGATGGGTAGTGAGGGAAGGCAGGAACTTGGGAGAAGAGGGAGGGGAAACTGGGGTTGGGATGTATAAGCAATAAATGAATAGATAGACATACAAATAAACAACCAAACAAATACATAAACTTCATGAAACTGCTAAGGTTCTGCACGGTAAATAATACTGTCATTCAAAGTGGCAGCCTTCAGAATGGGAAAATATTTTTACCAACTTCACATATGATAGAGGGCTTGTATCCTAAATATATAAAGAAATTAAAAACTAGATATCAAGAAAGCAATTAACCAAATTTTAAAAATGGTATGAAGATCTAAAGAGAGAATTTTCAAAAGAGTAAACTCAAATGGCTGAGATGTTTAACATCCTTAGCCATCAGGGAAATGCAAATCAAAACTACTTTGAGATTTCATCTTTACATCTATTAGAATGGCTAAGATCAATAACACAAGTGACAGCAAGAGGACTACTACTCCATTGATGGTCGGGAGTGGAAACTTGTACAACCACTATGGAAATAAATATGGTGGTTAAGAAAGTTGGGAATTGATCTACCTCAAGATCCAGCTATACTACTCTTGGGCATATAGCCAAAGGATGCTTCATCTTACAACAAGGATACTTGCTCAACCATGTTCATCATTGCTCTCTTTGTTTTTGCCAGAACCTGTAAACAACCTGGATGTCCATCAACAGAAGAATGGATAAAGAAAATGTGGTACATTTACATAAGGACAGAACTAGAAAAAAATCATCCTAAGTGAGGTATCCCAGAACCAGAAAGACAAATATGGTATACATTCACTTCTATGTGGATAAAAGCCATTAAGTTAATAATAACCAAGCTATAATACATAGAATCACAGAGGTTAGGTACAGAGTCAGTGACTTTGAGGAGACATATAGATTTCATTAGGAAATGGAAATAGAATATCTAGTTATTGGTGGATGGGTGGGATGGAACAGGAGGATCAAGTTGGGAATGAGAGGGAAGAGGGAGATGAAGAAAGAAGTATGGGGAGAGAGCTAAAATTAAGGGGCATTTGAGGGTTTCTATGAAAACCTAATACAGTAGAAGTTTCCTAAAATATATGCATATATGAAGGTGGTCTAAATGAAATCACCAAATAATGGTGTAAACAAGAGTCCCAACTGGACATCTCTGTTGCATAAATCCTAATTGGCATTAATAAAAAAATCTGAAGCCATATATTGGGGTAAATGCTGACAAATTAGAGAGACAGAGGAACTTATCAACACTACTGAATCCTTAGGCTGAAAAGGGTAGGTCCTGTCTCCAGGAATACTCAGACTGAAGAGGGGAAGTGAAGGGAAGCGAAGGGAAGCACAGGGCAGGTTGATTGGAAGGGATGAATTCCTGTCTCCTCCCACCTTATATTCTTTTCTCTACCCAGCCATATAAATTCCTGTTTCAACCCTCCTAGTGCTGAGATTAAAGGTGTGGTGCGTGATGCTAAGTGTTGGAACTAAATGTGTGCACCACCACTGCCTGGCTCTGTTTCTCTTTTGGACTGAATTAATCTCATGTAGTCCAGGCTGGCCTTGAACTCATAGAGATCTAGGCAGATCTCTGCCTCCCAGATTAAAGGTGTGAGCCACCACTGCTTGACCTCTATGACTGACTCTGTGGCTGGCTCTATCCTCTGATCTTCAGACAATCATTATTAGATTATAAATAATATATCACCTATCTCCGGTCAAAAAATGAAGCTTCCAGTTCTGGAATTGGATTACATATAATTGAGCTATTGGCCAAAGAGTCCCATGGTAATTCCAGGCTGTTGCCAAAACTATAGGCTGCACCACAAACTGACAGCAATGTCCTACTGCTGAAGTTACACAAATCATTGAACATGGAGAAGCAAAGCTGTTACCTACATAGAGCCGTTTCCACTAAGTTCTTGGTACAGGAAGGTACTTTGCATGCTACCAAAAGAGAAATACAAACACCAACCTAGACACAAATCCTTTGATCTACAATGGTATCCTCTTTGCAAACTAGGGCAATGATGACACAAAGCTTGTGGGAGTAATCAACCAATATCTGATTTGATCTAAGGCCTATTGCACAAGATAGAATCTATATTCTTGAGTGACCAAGAACCTGATACTAGATAGTCTAGGGACCTAGGGGAAAACAAATAATACTGTTTTAAAAACAAAACAAATAAAATATGTAGTAATAAAATTACTCCTGATGACAATTTGCTATACCCACAGATCAGTGCCTTCCACAGGCATCATCAGAGATGCTTCCTCTTGAAGAAGATGATAAGAAATATAGAGACCCAAAGCCAGACATTATGCAGAGAGTAAGAGACCTTGGAATATTCAACCCTAAATGATATCTCCATGAAGTTCCTTCTCTCAGGGATTTGGGAACCCTATGGAAGAAGAGGTGGAAAGAGTAAGAGCCAGAGAGGATGGCAGACACCAAGAAAACAAGACCCTCTAAATCATTATGGTCAAAGCTCATATGAACTCACAAAAACTGAAATAGCATGCACAGGCCCTGCACAGGTCTGCATCAGGCCCTCTGTGTATATAATACGGCTTTCAGTTCAGTGTTTTTTATGAAATTCTTAAGTGCTCAAATGGATGGATCCCTGATTCTTGTGCCTTCTCTTCGGCTCTTTTCCTTCTGTTTGTTTGTCTTGTCCAACTCTGATATGTTAGTTCTATTTTATCTTATTATACTTTATTATAAAAGAGAAGTGAATATATATTAATGAGCATTCAGAGACTTTAAAAACTGAATTTATAATAAAAAAGTGTTCTACAGTATTGGAAATTGACAAACTGATACACTGTTCATACTAAAAGATGAGTCATTATACCTTATGAATAAAAAATGATGATTGCCTGATACAAGCGTATGATTACATCCTTAAAATATACTTGTTAAGAAAATCAGATATGCTTCCTAAATGCATTTCCAAGGTTCAGTAATCAATGGACTCCACAGGGATAACTGCACGCCACTTCTCTTTTAAAAAGTAACTGGAAAGGCTGATTGAAGCAAAATTTAAATACACTAGCATCTTTGTATTCAAACATGAAATAGTTTTCAAGCAATAAACAACAAGACCATCTTATTCTGTTCATTGGCCTTGGTTTGTTCTAGAAGCATGGAACTTCTCCTGATTGTAACACTCAGTTTTCTATCACTCAAACTCAAGCCACAAGCCCCTATGTGTCTTAATTTAGTCAGAAAAGGTCATGCTTGGAAGGAGCTTTGGAAACAATCAAATCCAGCCCTTCCCAGCAGAGCAAGAAAACCAGAGCCCAGAGAGAGTAAACATTTTGCCCCAGGTTATACAACAAAAATGAATTAAATGGCTAAGTCTCTTTGCAACTCTGCCAATGCTGTGCCCACTAACTCATTGTATTGTGGTGCTGAAAGGTGGCATGCTGTCATTAGGCAAAATCTGGGAGTGGGTCTTTCTTATAGCTCATACTTGGGCAGTACATCAAATGCCCTGAACACATTGTCCTATGTGAGTTGCTGAGCTAGCTGGGGTAGGAGGCTCGCAAGACCTCACCTCTTCTTCTCTGAGCTTCTGCTTCCTCTTCTCTTCCACTGCAGCCCTCTTTTGATCCTCCCGCTGACGCTGCTCCTCAAGTTTTCTCCATCGCTCCTCAATTTGTTTCTCATATTGAAGCTTGGCTCTTTTCTGTTTCTCTAAGATCTGCTGTTCCCGGGCAGCTGAGGAATGGAAGCAGAAGTGTCATTCCAGGAGCTCCTCATGAAGGTTAGATAGATTAATGCCAAGAACATAGAAAGAATAATCTGGTGAAATCCTAGGATGCAGTGATTGAGATTAAGTGTTCTGTTATCTCTACCACTAGTTAAGTAGTATAGGGCATATTAACTATGTTATCTTTCTGCCTTAGTTTACTTCTCAATTACACAGAGACAGTAATAACAACATGGTGAAGAAAATGATATAATTCATGTAAAACACAAAGTCCTGTCTCTACATGTTGGAGTTATGGATATTAATGCTATCATTAAGCCAAACTTGTATACAACAGCTAAGCCATACAGTGGCTATAATAATGATAATTTAAGGGTACATTCAATCAAAAACATGTTAAATGAGCATTCACAGTAATGGGCAAATCATTAAGATACATAAAGCCTGGTCTTCTCATCAAGCCCTTTACTAAGAAGCCTTTATCTATTTAGCCAGGCTAGAGAAAAGTTTTCTGGAGGAGGTAGTGCCTGAACTGCCCAGGAATCCAAACAAGAATCCAAAAGCTTCTTGTTCAAGCTTAACTCAATGGGGAAAATTATCTCTACCTATCTCAGATTACTTACTTTATGGTGGTATCTATAGTCAACAAGAGGTTAAAAATAAAAGCCTTTCTCAACTTAGTATAGTGTTGCAATGCAGAAAATGAGTGTCTCTTTTCTCAGTTCTCTTGAAGATGGCCCTTTTAGATACCAAAAGAGGAGGTGAGCGCATATAGTGGATATCTGAGGGCATCAGGTCTTTCCTCGGATCAAAGGAAGCAATTATTTTATTGTGTTTATGTGTATGGGTGTTTTGCCTGCATGTATAAATGTGCACCACATGCGTGCAGAGCTCAAAAAGACCAGAAGAGGGCACTAAACCTCCTGGGACTGGAGTTACAGAGAGTTGTGAGCTGACATATGTGTACTAGGAATTGAGCCTGTGTTCTCTGGAAAAGCAGTCAGTGCTCTTAACTGCTGAGCCATCTCTTCAACCCCAGTGGAAGCAACTGCTGTCCATAGCTCCAAGGATACTGCCTAGGACATAGTGGAGGTCCCATATTTGGTGAGTAAATGAACTATGCAGTGTTTGTGATCATTGCTAGTCACTGTTAGCTCACCCTCAATTCTCTACACTTGTCTACCAAGTCTTAGTTCTCTTCCCATTCGTTCACAGATTTCTAAGGAGCCTAGAAATCGCACTACCTCATTTCTACTTTCTTGGACTTCAACAGCCAAAGGATACAACTTACCCAGACATTTTTCTCTTTCTTCTCGTCTCTCTTTGGCTAATCTTTGTCTCTCATCTGATTTTAAAAATCCATCCATGCCTATGAGATAGAAAACATAATTTTCAGTTTTGTATTCTTTTTTATTTACTGAGTACTAGAGATAGTTGGGTCTATGCCCCTGGGCATGAAAATACACATGTATTATCCATTGCCACCAATTCTTTTCAAGGAACTCACTTCCTATAACACATTCTCAGCCAGCCCCAACAACTCAGGGGCAGCAGTCATGACTTCCACATGTGCTTGCCAATGAATGGTATAGTGGTGCTGACAGCACCTTAGTTAACTGTCCCAAGACTCTGGGGGAGATCAGAAATGTGACAAAGTGACAGAAACTTAGCTGTGTGCAGAGAAGCTCACCTACTCTAATCTGACTTGTAGGTTCAGGGCAGAATAATTTAGGGGAGAAGAAAAAAAACAAAAGGTGAATATGATTTGGGGTATCAATTATTATACAAACAGAAAAATGTAATTTTCTGAAATAAGTCAATTGGGGTAAATACATACAAGCACCTCAGGAAAGCACTGTAAAATGTAACCCTCAAGTTTAATTTTAGTTCTTCCAAGTTCACTTTGATGTCAATCTTAGTATCTCAGAGCTACAAAGAAAAAAATGAATATAATATACTTCTATGTATTTATCATGAAAATATCCGTAACAAATAAGTTGAAACAAATAACAACTAGTGGGGGGAAAAGTGTCCAGGAAATATCTCTGCATCTTCATAGCTTCATCCCACTCCCCACAAGGCCGTAAAGAACTTCCTAAATTCAATATTAAATAAAAGGGACTGTTTACGTTCACAATAATTTATTCTAATTGGTTACCATTGGTTGTTCATGAAAATTAGCTATATACAGGTTAAGCATACCATTCCTGAAAAACAAGATCTTTAATGCAACCACATTCCAAGTGCCTGGGCCATTCTTCTCTGGGAACATCATACCAACTTCATAGTATGTTTTTTTGCCATAGCAATCTGCACTTCCTCTAGTCACTTCTATTTCCTATTCGAGAGAGTGTCAGAGAAGCCAGGCCTACAGTGAAGGTACTAGAGATACAGATGAGGGATGACATGACAAATTGAATTGCCATTATTTCCAACATAAGTTTGATTTTGCAGTGTAAATTATGTATTAGGGATATTTAAGCTGGAGATTAAGTACCAGAAAAATTCAACCTTTGACTATAAGTGACATTATCCATGTTTGGTTTTAGTCAATTCTTGATTATTATGAACCTGCCAACTATATGATTGTCATCATGGATTTAAAGACCCAACTTCAACTTATTCCAGGCTCCCTACAAGGGAGTCTTCCAGTTTGACCTCAGCACCACCTCCTACATCTTCTAGCTTACATTGCTCACCTCTTCTTCTACCACCACCAACATTGCCATCTTTTTTAACTTCACCCACTTTCAAGACTCCAAGATCCTTGATTTCTGTGCTCCCAGAAATCCTTACTCCATCCTTCTTTCCTGTACAGATCTCTAATGTGGCCTCCCTGGCAGCCTCCAAACCTAAGGAAAACTGGGATAGCTCTAGGTTTGCCCAGTTCCATATACCACCTCTCACCCAGGGCCTCCAAGACACACACACACACACACACACACACACACACACACACACACACACACACACACAGTGCTGTAAAGAAGCCATGAAAGACACACACACACACACACACACACACACACACACACACACACACACACACACACACACACACACACACACACAGTACTGTAAAGAAGCCATGAAGTTAGTTTTAGAGGAGTGAAGAAAACATAAGAACTTTAATTTAAAACACTTTTACATTTTAGTCTCTACCTCAAGTTCCATTGATATAATTTTTTTAAAAAAAAAAAAAACCCAGGAGGCTTAGTCAAATGTAGCTACCAGCACCCATACTAAAATGCCTACCTAAGCTGGACTCAAGCCTTCATCAGTACACCACACCACAATCTTGATGATAACAGGTTTGCTTTGCAAGTCTGGGGACTCAATCAAATGTTCAATTAGGAAAAAAAAGAAAGAAAAGAAAAGCTGGGAAGAGGGAAAAAAATGGTCAAAAGATGAAACTGTCCATAACACCTTGAGGCTTTACAAGGCTTTTCCATGGACATGCAAGGTCTTAGGCTGCCCTCTTGTGGGCATATGTAAAGTTTCTCTTACAGAAAATGTTTATGATCCAGGTCATGGTCATCAGCAGCAGCTTCATCATAACAGAGTTGACAATCAAGCAGTTACCATGGACCAACTGCAGCCAGGCATGGTGGTAACACATGCCTTTAATCTCAATCCTTAAGAAGTAAAGGCATGAGTATTTGTTTCTCTCTCAGACTGATGGTTTTAGAAATACTTACTCAGCTCTATCTTACAGACTGATGTTGGGTAGAGAATGAATGAAAGCTATAGGACTCTGGAAACAACTTGAGGTTCCTCCTGGCTTAAGCAAGCAATTCAGCTTTGCCACACTGATACCAACAGCCTAACACATGGAATCTCTGTGCTATTCATTTGGCACCCATGAACTACACCTAACTATTGAAATGTAAAGTGATTCAAATTAAATACAAGTTTAGGTTGGGGTGTAACTTATTGGAGAAATGATTGCCTAGCAAGTGCAAGGTCCTGGATTGAATCCTTGATAACCCAAACAAACAAATATGAGTTCAGTTCCTAGGTCACATAGCACACATTTGGCACTCCATGGGCATATTGGATTGCTATTCTACTGTACAGGAATAATGAAGAAGCCTGGCATCTCACTCCTGTGATTCTCTTCCCTGGAGCTTAGTGACTCTGGGTCAAATGAAGAAAAGGAATATGTGAATTCAATCAGGATTGAGTGAGAATGCCCCCAAATAGGCTCATATATTGAATGTTGCATTCCAGTTAACAGGACTTTTTGAGAAGGACTAGAAGATGTAGCCTTGTTGGAGGAGGTGTGGTATTGTTGGAGGAAGTTTGCCACTGGGAGTAGTTTTTGAGGTTTCAAAATCCCACACTAGGCCCAATCTGTCTCTGTCTCTCCCTCCCCCCACCTACCTACTGCCTGCAGATCAGGATATAAAGCTCTCAGCTACTGCTCTAGTGTCATGCTTGATTGCTTCCCACCATCATGATCATGCCCTAACCCTTTGGAACTCTAAGTAAGTTCCCAATTAAATACTTCATGAGTTGCTTTGGCCATGGTGTCTCTTCACAGCAATAGAACAGTAAGTATGACACTGGATAAGACACCTAAGGTCTCACCCCCTTCTTCCTCACAGCATATATCTCTCTTATTTAATGGCATAAATATTTCAAGAACATCCCATTTAAAGAAAAAGCAAATAACTCACCTCCAGCTTCTAACTTTTGGCTACAGACAAGCCTCCAGAAGCTAACAAAAGACCTCTATACTCACCCCCAATGTAAGGAGACAGGAAATAATAAAATGTCCATAGACTTGAACAGATACTACTAATAATACAGTTAAATATAAAACAGATGAATCATGGGAGATTATCATGAACAGCAATGTCAGGGAACACTTTCTAAAGAAATGATATATCCAAGGATTTAATTCTAAAAGTAATTCACCTAAAACCATAAAGTTTGTTTTTATATCCAATCATCCTTTATTCTACTGTGCCTTACATATGGAAATGTATTTTCTCCCTTTTAAAAAAAACCCAGAGACACAATTTTATCCTGTAAGTCCCTATGAGAACAGGTGGCTAGCAGAACTGTGCTCATCAGGAGTTATGAGGGCAGGGATAATAGGAAGTAGACAGCTGCAATGGCATGGGGATAAGGGTCCTTGGGGGTGATAGAAAGGTTCTCTATATCAACACATTGGTTTTGACATTACATTGTTTGGAGATCTCTGCAATATTTCCAATAACTGCATGTAAATCAACAATGACCTTAAAATAGAGACATTTAAGCATTAAGAAAACAAATCTTGCTCAAGAATGAAGCCCTGGGATGGACTCAACCCAAGAGGTAGAGTGGAATACCTTAGCTGAGATAGCCTATTCAGAAGGTGCTGTACTAGAGATAGCCTTGTACCCACTCTAGATGTAGTAACACTTGCCAATGCAACTGCTTTCAGATAAATTTATGCCTCTAAAACACAATTTATCAATACAAAATAAAAATTAAAAAATGATAATGATCAAGCAAACAACAGTGTAATCCCACACTTCAGTGAAACACTATTAGTTGAAATAGCTTCCCATTATCTTTGAGCTGTAGCAATACATTCATAAAAACACATTTTGAGGCTGGCCAGTGATGGTGTACACCTTTAATCCCGGCACTCAGGTGGCAGAGGCAGGAGGATCTTAGTGAGTTAAGGCCAGCCTGGTCTACAGAACGAGTTCCAGGAAAGGCTCCATAGCTATACAGAGAAACCTTGTCTCAGAAAATTCATTTTAAAACAAATTTTATTAGTCTAAAGCACTCTACTAGAATATTAATGAGTTAATAGTCAATCATTCATGAACTAGTAAGATTACTGAAATTCAAAGTTTCTAAGGGAAGTCATCTGTTTTGTTTTAAAAACTTAATCGAATAAGTGAATTTTATTAAATTATTTATTTTGGCTTTTTGAGAAATGATCTTGCTATGTAGCCCCAAGACTGGTCTTAGTCAAAATCATGGCATTCCTCCTCCTTCAGTCTTTAAGTTACTGAGATGATAGGTATATGTATTAATTACCACATCTGGCTCTAAATAAGAGTATTTAAAAATAACCTTAAATTACACCCAGTATGTGAAATGAAACTTCAGTGTCTAGGGGATAGGAATGAAGAGCTTATATAAGAGGAGGTACAATGAAAACTCCCACTTTCTGTGGAGAGTCCTCCAATATTCCTTTATGAAGGGTCAGGCAAACTCTGGCTTGGTAGCTACGTGGGTACTGGCTGACAGTGGTTCTGGTTTATACTGTGACTTTCTTTTAAACACATGGAAACCAGACCACTGCTTCCTAGTTTTAGCTACACAATAGGATCAGCTGGGGAACTGTGCTGGATAGTTCTTTCAACTTGTCATAAGCTACAGTCGGTTTGAGAGGAGGGAACCTCATTTAAGAAAATGCCTACATAAGGCTGGTCTGTAGGCAAGTCTATAGGGAAGTTCCTTAATTATGTGTATGGGGAGCAGACATTGTGTGTGATTTTATTTCTGGAGTTGTGGTTCTGAGTTCTATAAGAAAAGAGGATGAGCAAGCGAAGAGTTTGAATGGACTGGGATGGAAAGGGAGACAGTCTGTTTCTAAGAAGCTCACAGTAAGGGTAATACCACTCGTTCAGGGCCTACAATTGAGAACCACTATTTTAAATCAATTCTAGAGCCTTGCCTGTGGCTCCAGAACCTTGCAGAAGGGCTATCAAGTAAATTTATAGAGTTTTCAATCATTTGTTCTTGTCATCTCTGAGTTCCCAGCACCATGCAGATCAGAAGTACTTAAAGATGATGAACAAATGGGTCAAAAATATTATGTTTCATTGATGGAAATCTTCCATTTGTTGAGCATTGTAACTTTACACCCCAAGTGTCCTTAAAAACAACCAAGTTGATGGCTGATGTGGTACAAAGCCCTTAATTTCAGCACTCAACAGGCAGAGACAGGAGGATCTCTTGAGTTTGTACACAGCAAGGTGCATGCCCTTCAAGACCACAGTGTTGTATCCCTCACAACCATTTGCCTTCTTTACTATGCATTGGTATCCTTCCCTGTCTTTAAAAATGCATTTATTTGTGGTGCTGGGGATTGAACATTTTGTGCATGCTAGAACAAACTCTCTACCAATGACCAGCCCTTCTTTTAAAAACTTTAATACATGGTCTTACTAAGTTGTACAGAAAGGCCTTGGATTTGCAATCCTCCTGCCTCAGCTTCCCAAATAGTTTGGATTACAGACCTGTAAAATATTTTTTGTTATGATGGTGATTAAACCCAGGGCCCCGTGCATGCTAGGAAAGATGGCACCAACAAGCCCCAGACTCAGCATTCTATTATGATGTTCTCAAGCATAGGTCCACTGGTTCCCTCTCATTGGCTCCCTTTTCAGTGTATTAGACAGGATAGAAGCTTCTTTTAAGATTTTTGTGCTGGAGGATGAGCCCAGGGACTTGAATTACAGGAGATATGCTTCTTAATGATAGACTTGCATCCCATTTATTCTTATAGCCTTCATAGGATCTATTATGTTATGCCAAGTAACTATTCAGTTCATGAAGGAGGAGCAGTAATATGTACTGAATAGCTACTGTATGCCAGACTTGGTCTAAGACACACTTTTTTTCCTTCCTACTATCCTATGGTAACACGTCGACAAAGATGATCACTACTGTGGCCCCTGTGACCTATCCATATTCAAGCTACGGGAGCTTCGATTTTCTGTATTTAAGAGGGAGTGGGAGTATTTTACTAGAACACTAGCTTCTTAGTGACTCCCCTATTATTGTGATACCATAATTCTACAAAAATGCCAATCTACAAGTCTTGTGGAAATTTAGAGCAAACAGATATTACCTATTTAATGTCCCGGCCCTTTCACTGCTACCTTCTCAGGATAAAATTCAATTGAGGAAAACTACACAACTAAGCCCAGTGTATTAGTTAGGTTTTTCTATTGCTGTGATAAAATATCATGACCAAAAACAAGTTGAGGAAAGGGTTTATTATTCTGCTTATATTTCGATATCACTGTTCATTACTGAAAGAAGTCAAGACAGGGTAGGAACCTGGATGTAGGGGCTAATGCAGAGGCCATGAAGGGGTGCCACTTACAGGGTTGTTCTTCATGGTTTTCTCAGACTGCTTTCTTATAGAATGCAGGACCACCAGCCCAGGGATGGTACCACCCACAATAGGCTGGACCCTTCATCAATCACTAAGAAAATGCCCTACAGGGATTCTTACAGTTCAATCTTATGGAACTGAGGTTCCTTCTCAGATGACTCTACCTTGTGTCAACTTGACATAAAACTAGCTAATACAACCAGACAATGAGCAAAATCCTAAGAAAGCAGCATCACACTGCTCAGTTCTGAGGCACTCTATTACACAGCAACAGAAACAAAAGGCCAGTCAAATGACATATTGTGACCAAACCAGCAGCACTTTCTAAACATCTACTGCTCTGGAACCAGTTTCCACATTACCCTGTGATGTTTAGCCTCACCTGCTCATGGACACTGGCCTTTGACCATGTACCTCACTTCCCAGCTGGAATCAATCTAGTGATGATTTATGTTGCTTTCTCAGTCACCATGTTCTCAAGGCCATTCCCACTTTGGCTCCCATAGAGCAGCCCCCAAAATGACACCAATTGACTATAAATGGTCATGGCTCACTGTCATTGATCAACAGACTTGCAGGGACTCCCCAAGGAAGTGCAAAAACATAATTCACAGAACAAAGAGGTACAATGATTTGGATTGGTTTGAGTGTGCCCCAAGGCTTCACCTATCAAAATTAAATCTCCATTTTGAGGCCCTCTGGTCTCCATATATGAACACATAGCTGAATGCATAAGCACACACGTGCACACATCACTCATACAACATACACACGACTGTGTAAATTAAGCCTAATTATTTTGTTTAAGAGGTGGGCTCTTCATGAGGTAATTAGGATTAGATAAGATTAATTTGGTGGAGTCCCTATTACTAAACTCTGAGACTTTTTTAAAGAGAGAAACAGACTCACGTACTCTTGCTCTGTCAAGTTCTGTGTCATCTTGGGATCCTACCAGAATGTGAGTCTCCTTGATTATTTGCCTCCAGAAGCATGAGCCAAAAGTGTCTTTTATTTAGAATGTAGCCTGTGTCTGGTATTTCACTATAGTGGCAAAAAATTGACAATAAAATAAGATTATAATGATGATGATAATATAGTAATAATGATAGACCCAAGCATGGTGACATAAATCTTCAATCCCAACACTTGGGAAGCAAAGGCAAGTGGATCTCTGTGAGTTAGAAGCCAGCCTGATCTACACAGTGAGTTCCAAGCCAGTAAAGGCTACATAGTAAGATTGTCTCAAAAACTTAGTAAGAATGATACAGCAAGAGGTTAAGGCTCCAAAGAATGCAGCTTGACTAGTTAAAGCTGTAAAAGAAAGAAATGAATGAAATGGAAAACATTGTGAAGGACAACTAACAAGTTTAAAGTTTCTCTTCCTCCTTTTTGAAACAAAATCTCATGTAGCACAAACTGGCTTCAGACTCACTGTGTAGCCAAGGATATCCTTAACTTCTGATGATCATTGTGCCTCTACCTCTAGAGTATTGGAGTTATAGATATGAGCTCACATATAAAACAATAACAAGATACAATGAAATGGTTTTCCTCTGTAATCCTGGCATTCCTGTGTCAAGATGGAAGGCAGAGACAAGAGTTGCCCAGAAGTTCATGGGGCCTGCTAACCTGGAGTATGGCAGTCCAGCAACAGAAAGAGAAACCCTACATCAACAAGGTGGAAGGCAAGAACTGAAAGTCGCCCTCTGACTTTTACACATGTACTGTGGAATGTGTGCAAGCATGCACGTGCATATACAAACACATACACATTAAATACATATTAAAATAATGGGTCAGTTTCTGTTTATCAGTGTGGTGGTACACTCCTATTATACCAGCATTTGAGAAACTGAAGAAAGAAGATTATGAGTTCAAGTCTTGTCTGGGCTATACAAGCAAGACCTAATCTCAAAAAGGGATTTAGAAATTGCCATCAATAATAAATATGCTGTCATGATTACATGAAATAATACATGTGGATAATTTTCTAACCAGTGCCTATTATTTTAAGGGAAGTTATAGTTCCATATCAAAGAAATGGAAACTCTAAAAAGGCAAGTAACCCAGCGAGTATCATATATGAAGTGGGAGGATTCTGGGAACAGGAAAGTGAGATTAGATACATACCAGTGAAGGGAGAAGATGGAAAAATTCAGATTCAGTAATGTCATACATGAAAATATGTGAGGAAAAAAGTTAATTCCTGAAATCTCATTGAACTTCAACATTGTTTGAATTTCAATAACTTGACCGAGACTTTCTCATTACTAAGGACGGTATGAGGGCGTGATGCTAGATACTAGGAAATATATATTTCCAACCCAGATATACTACTTGCATTCAACCACACATTCCTAGCTCATAGTCTTCATTTACATGCTCCAAAGCAAAGGCCATTTTATAAGGTCTCTAAACTTTTCATTATAATTTCTTTCAGCACAGAGCTAAATGTCAATTCCCTCAATGCCTTAGGATAATTGCTTTATTATGATGGATCATGATGCAAGTCAACAGCAAGAAATTAAGAAAAAAATTTTCTTTCTAGTAACTACAATATTGTTTTCAAAGTCCATTAACGTCACTATGAAGATACCAGTAAATAATCCTTACCAGTACTAAAATCAGAGCTTAATCAGACCCATGAATGATTCACACAAAAAAATTAAATGCTGAAAAGTCAATTTAGCATATTTGGCACTTTCAAAATTTCTAAACCATAAATTTCAGAGGGAACTTCTGTAAGAGCCCTTTTGAGTCAGATAAATGAGATGTTTCATTCTTTGCTACACTTCAAGAGTTCTGCCGGTATCATCTTGACTTCCTACAAATAGTCTTCTAGTCTGAAGTATGATAGTTCTTGGATTCTGATTACATAAATGCAGAATTCAGGTAGAAAGGACTTCAGGACTTCAAGAAGCAAGTCAACTTGGACTGGTTGGACACTGGAAAGGGAGCAAATATCAGGATTGGAGAGTGAAAGAGAAAAGAAAATGTTATCTGGGAGGCAAGGGAGTCGAGAGCTATGTTAAGTTGCCATCAAGAAGAATTATTGCTAGGAACAGATAAATGAAAAGGGTATAAGAGACTCTTGAAAGGTTTGGAGTCTATATATGTGTATGCCAGAACAAACATGCACAAAGTAGGATTAGAGGAATGGGCAAAGGGCTGCAGGTTAGGAATGCATTCATCTCTTTTCTCATTACCAGGAAAGCATGAATTGTTTACAACTCTTTGGCTACTGAATATTATTTCTTTGGCTATCTCTATAGCCCCGGAGACCCTATTTTTATTTATTTACTGTTCTCATAACCCACTTCTCACCTGTTATAATCTTATGAATTGGCTTAAATTCTTTTCAATGATGAGGAGAATCAATACTACCATCAAAAATACCTTTTACAAGGATGATTTAGTAAGTTTATGTTTTGAATGAAACAGGCTAGCCAGGTATCATGATGTACACCCTTAATCTCAACACTTGGAAAGGCAGAGGCAGGCAAATCTCTCTAAGTTTGAGGCTAACCTGGTCTACAGATTGAGTTCCAGGCTAGCCAAAGCTGTTATACAGAGAAACCCTGTCATGAAAAAAGAAAAAAAAGAATAAAACAGGGCTAGAACATTAAAGTTCAAAAATCATTACTATCATGAATATACAGATATCCAGGCATTAAAATACATGTTTTAAAAATGTATATAAACAACCTGGATATGATAGCACATGTCTTTAATCTACCACCTTGGTGGCTAAGAATTTTTGTGAGTTTGAGTACAGTTTGGTCTACACAATGACTTTCAGGTCGGCCAGAGATACATAGTGAGATTCTGTCTCAAAAAAAATGTGTGTAAACACAAACATGTTCTTTTAAAATGGAGAAACACCAATGTAAAACATATAGTTTTTTGTTTGTTTTTACTGTATTGTTTTTGGGACTAAAAAGGTTATTTATATGTTCAGGATAAATGCAACTTTTCTTCTGAGCATTTCTGATCCATGAACAGCTAATCTGCAGATGTAGAATCTGCAAACACAGAAGAAAGGCCATCTAACCTTCACATATGAAAAAAAATGTTATCACCACCCCTGTATAATTATTACCTTTAAATGATAATGTAATTGCAAGTGTTTAGGATATATTACGTATTTAGAAAGCATTACTGTTCCTCAATATAATAACTATTATCTTACCAACAGGCATGCTGCTTTACTTGATAACTAGTTCCTGACACTCTTTCAGCTTGAAATTTAGCTTTCAAATTATCAATGTAGTTAGTTTGTCCCAAGCCTCTATCATAATATCCACTGTGTCTTAGAACTTCTGCTTCCTGTCTTAGGGCCTAGAAGGCTGAGAAGGACTATTATTCTTATAAGGGGGTCTTGGGCTAAAGTAATAGACCTGTTTGCCAAAATTCATTGTTTGGTACCCTTAAAACCTATACACTGTAGTTTATATATTATATAACTTTCAAAATCCTGCAACAACAAATAGAAAAAAAATAGTGCTAGCCAACAGTCTGTATTTTATTTGTGTTTAAAGCTACAAAGATTAACCCGGAGAATACCTGAGATATCCCAAGCTTCACTGTGACACTTTGAAGAAATAGAGAGACTAATATATCAATGGCAATGTCTACAATACAAAAAACACAAGGTATGAGCACAGGAACCGAAATCACTTTTCCAAGATCTCAGGGACTGGCTCGAGTTTCAAGGCTCCTAAAAAGGAAGGAAACAGAATGTGGTGGCATTTGCCTGCAATCCCAGCACTTGGAAGGTAGGGGTAGCAGGATGTGACGCTCATGATCATCTTTACCTATATAGCAAATTTGAAGCCAGTGTGAATTACATAATACCGTCTCTAGACAGACAAATAACCATTGAAAAAAGACTCGATTTCACTGAAGATTTCAGAGATGAGGTATGAGAAGTTTAGTTTTCCAAGATCACTGTTAAATATGCCTTTTCAGATCTTTAACTGACTCCACTGCCTTCTTCATACTTTTAATAGCCTCTATAGGAGTTCTTAGTTGCAAATGTTCAAAAGGTTTGTTCTTTCTATAGTTGCCAGTAAAACTGCCTTTGTTGGCTTATACCCCAATTTATCTGAAAATCTCAGCCATTTTGGCACAGATGGTTGTTTTTTTAGCATCCATATGGCCTAACTGTATCCCAGAGCCAAGGAGTCTTGAGTAGATCCTTAATGCTAACAGTTTCATTTCAAGTTCATCTTCTGTAAAAGAAAATGTGCTGCCTACTTCCTAGGGCTGAAGAAAGAATAGGCTGTAAAAAGACACTTCTTGGCATGTAGGACCATTCTTAATTGAATCTCTTTCTTTAAATGATATATGAGAATATAACCCAAACCACTTGTGACAGATTCTGACTGGTCCTGCAGTCCTGGGCCACAGAATCACTTCACTGTTCCTAAGAACATTATGTTATTTCCCCAGAAACTCCCACGATTTCTGTTCTAATTAATACTTGATCAAAGAGGATCACTCAGAAAATGGCATTAACACTCACTCTCAAATGTAGCTAAATATGACAAAAGATAGAAGAAAATTAAACTCAACTGGTTATGTACTGCACACCATGATACAAAAGCTCAACTCCTACCCTGGCTCCCCATTAAGGGACAAAGTTCCTATGTTCCTATAATAAATACATAAATTGTACAATTTCAAAGGAAGCCAATATACACAGTATACTCTATTCACAGTATGATCTACTACTTATGCAAGACATTCACAGCAAAAGTAGGGTTCCCTAAGGTAAACTGGTGATTGAGCGCTAAAATCTGTCTTCTCAGCTTTCTTCATCGTGTGGTATACACTCAGACCTTATGCTTCCATGCCCTCTGCACATCTGGTCATCACAGATTTTTTTTCTATGTGTTGTTAATCACCCATAAGAATTCATTCTCTACTTCTGCTGGGGAGTAATCACACACAAACAGGTACTACATGAGTGAACATGGACAGCAAAGGATAGAGGTTTCTATTATAGACAAAAGGCACAGGGTTGTTTGTCTACAAAGTAAGAGAAGCTGTGACACATGAAGCTTCAATGTGAATACCTGGACTCTCACCTGATCCAGAGCTCCAATCATGCAGACAGAATGAGGCTTCCCACCCTACCACCCAGAAATTTCACAGAAGGTAGTGGAGTATAGTACCTGGGAATGGAGACTTTAAAGCCAGTAGATCCTGGTTAGAGTATCAAGGAGATCACACACTTACTCATGAGTTCATTAAGGACATTAATTGGCAGAAAGAGAAGGGGAGGAGAAGAAAAATGGAAGAGGACAAGAAAGAGATATACTCAGTATTCTCCTTCAATAGCGAACACAGGCTATTTGGGGGTTTATATACCAGAGAACTTAGGTGTTCATAGTGAGGGCTGTATCATATTAATATGTAAGCTCCCAACTTTTCATTCTTAGATAAGATTCACAGAAGCCTTGAACTTCTGGAAAGAGGACTAGACATGGTAATGAAGGGTGGATGAGTCCTTGTTTTTGCTTTTTTGTTTTTGTTTTTAAAGAGATACAGCACAAGAAATTTATAAACATCTCTTTATAATTATGAGCATATTTCAGCAGGTTAAAGTTCATGATATTCTAATTATTAGTACTGTTTATATTTGTCTTTAAGGGTGCATATATGTAATGATAGCCACATTAGTGAAAGATGGGTGTGCTCGTTGGGTGTTTTTTTTTTTTTTTTTTTTTTTTGTTATCTTAACACAAACCCTGAAGAAACCACAATTGAGAAAATGCCTCCATAAAACTAGCCTGTGGGCAAGCCTGTGAGGGCATTTTCTTAATCAGTGATTGATATAGGATGATCCAGCCCATTATGTGTGGTGTCACCTGTGGCAGGTAGTCTTAGGGTAATGAGCAAACCAATAATCAATCAATCATAAGCGGTGCTTCAGATCCTGTTTCCAGATCAATCACTCAGACTTCCTTGAAGACAGACTATATGGGAATGGAAATTAAACAAAACCTTATCCCTCCTCAGTCAGTTACTTTTGATCACAAACAAGAGATAGGCATTGATGGAAAAGTTCTTAGAAAAAAATCTAATATACTGTTTCCTAAATGGGTATAACCATGAGAACCTTCATAGATACTTCTTTAAAAAAATATGCAGGACCATACTGGGCCTGAAGGTGCGGGCATCTAAGCTACTTGTGAGGATGAAGTAGAATTGCTGATTTAAAGCCTGCCTGGGCTACAGAGTGAGTTCAAGGATAGCCTGAGCAAATTGAGGAGGACCTGTCTCAAAAAGAAATAGTGAAAAGAGGATGTAGCTCAGTGATGGAACATTTCCATAGTATGTGCAAAGTCCTGAGTACAATGTCCTGAACTGCACAGCAAAAAACTATTTTAAGTTCTAGGAGTGTAACTCAGTAATACAATTCTTGCCTGGCACTGGATTCATCCCTAGCAGCATGTATGTAAGAATATTCCTATAATCAAGACACTATGGTAATGATATAATAATTAGATCCAAAAAACAAGGTGGAAAGTCTAAAAATAAACACATAAGAAATTGGACACTTAATAACAATAGAAAAATAATATATTTGGTTTTTTTCCCAGAAGTTGATGCTTTTCAACATATGTTAAAAAAAAATGAACCTTTAACTCCAAGAAAGGTTTATTTCACTTCTGACGCTAGGGCTTTTTAAAGAAAAATAAACTATGGCTTCTGGAAGAGTCATTATATAACTGTTTGGGGTACTCCAATTAAACTCTTTAACAAGAAAGCACCTGCTGCTCTTGCAGCTGAATTGATTTTAGTTTCCCACACCCAGAGACTTACAACTAGTCAAAGTGCAGAAAATAAGTGACTGTGGAGTGCTCAAACCTAAATGAGACGTCATTATCATATCACCCAAGGCTTGAGGAGTACTGCAGAAGATGGGGCAGAAAGACTTTAAAAGGGGACGGAAAGTATGACTCAGTGATTATTAAGAACACTAGCTACTGTTCCAGAGGACCGAGATTCAATTCCTAGTACCTACATGGTGACTCACAAGTCTGTAACTGTAGTCTCAGGGGATCCAACAGTCTCTGTGGCATCTGCTGGCAACAGATACACACTTGGAATGTAGACATATATGCAGGCAAAACACCTTTACTTATAAAAAATAAAAACAAATAAACATTTAAAAAAGAAAGCAAGATTTATAAGCCAGAGGACAAAAAAAGGCTACTGAAAAAAAGTATCATCCGGATATGACAGGGCAGTTGTACCCATGAACTCCTAACATCTGTACCTGCCTGTACAACAAGCCAATCAACTATCCACCACAGAAGGAATGGGGCTCATTAGGCCCAACTCCTAAATGAGGAGCTATGGGCAGTTGAAGATGGTGGGTTAGGAGTGTCAGTTTTCTTCACAATGTGACCCCCTTGATTGTTTGTCCATACTTCGTTGATGACTCTACACCCTTGTATATGGGGGCAGCACTAACTGGATTCAGTGGGTAAAAAAAAAAAAAGAAAGAAAATAAAAGATATCACACAAATCCTACTTGATGACATATTAAAAACCCAGAGCTAGATATTGGAGCAAATGCTAATAGGTCAGAGAGACAGAGGAACAAGCCACAGCCATTTCTCACCTTGATAACTCCTCAGTGGAAAGTGGAAGATGGTGTCTCCACAAATCCCCAGACTGAACAGGGAAGGGAAGGGAAGCACAAGGGGTGAACTCCTGTCTCCTCCCACCTTATATTCCTTTCTCTGTCTAGCCACATCACTTCCTGTCACACAACCTTCCTAGTGTTGGGATTAAAGGTGTGTGATCCCAAGTGCTAGTATTAAAGGTGTGTGCTACCTCTGTCTGGCTCTGGCCTTGAACTAAGAGAGATACAGACAGGTCTCTGTCTCTGCCTCCTTAGTGCTAGAATTGAAGGCATGTGCCACCACTGCCTTCTATGTCTAACTCTATTGCTAACTCCAGCTGGCTTTGTCCTCTGATCTTCAGACAAGCTTTATTAGATTACAAACAACATATTGTCACAAAAAGAAAAAAGAAAGGGACATAAACTTGGGAGGAAGATCTGGGGGGAAAGGTCCAGAAAAATAATGAGTAGACGTGATCAAAATACAATATATACATGTATGATTTTTTTCAAAGAATAAAAATTTAAAAACAAAGATAAAAAAAATGCAACTTAACTCAAACCTTGCCTAATGTATAAAAATTAATTTAAAATGGACTTTAATGTAAAACATACAATTCTAAAACTTCTACAACAATAACAAAGAAGGAGAAAATATTTTTGCCCCTATATCCAAGGAGTTCTTAAACCATAAAAAAAAAGCTGGGTGGTAAGGGAATACACCCTTAATCTCAACGCTCAGAAGGCAGAGGTAGGCAGTTATCTGTGAATTCCAGGACAGGTCCCAAAACTACATGGAGAAACCCTGTTTCATTAAAAGTAAATAAAAATATAAAAATCTAAACCTTTTATAAAAATATTAACCACAATTAGTCAAAATTTCTTGCACATGTATATGTACCTGTGGGTGTATGCTCATGGAAGCCAGAAGAGGGCATGAGATCCCCTAGAGCTGTTAGAGGTTTTTGTGATCTGCTCAACACTGGTTCTGGGAATGAATTAGGAGTCCTCTGTAAGAACAGCAAGCACTCCTAACCACGAAACTATCTCCCCAGAGCTCCTCAAAATGTCTTCTGCTCTTCCAGAGATACCAATAGGAGCTGGAAAAGATGGCTCAGTAGTTAAAGGTACTTGCTGAACACACATGAAGACCAGAGTTCAGATTCCAATTTCTATGTAATAAGCTATGTATCCCCCAGATGCCTAAAACCTCAGTTTGAAGGGAGACAGAGACAGGAGGATCTCAGGTACTTGATGATTTTCAGCCTAACCAAGAAAATGAGAGCTAGTTTCAGGTTCAGGAATAGGTGGAGAGTGACAAGACACTTGACTCCCTCCTCTGACTTCTGAACACACACAAAGGCACCCACATCTATACACATGGGTGAATATACTCACACATACATAAACACAAATAAATATTTTTAAAAGACACCATGAAAAAGGTAAACAAGGATATAAGAACACATGCCATCACTGGGGAGGCTGTACCATGAGTTTAAAACCAGTAGGCCAATCAGGGCTATGTGTCAAGACCCTGTCTCATCAAAAGAGAGACAAAGAGACAGAGACAGAAAGGTGAGGAAAGAAGAAGAAAAATATTCACATATACAGATGTCCAAGAATCTACCTTAAGATGCTTTTCTGGTTAAATATTTTTTAAAAGAAGAGAGCATAAAGGTGGGAGGGGATATGTTGGAGTATCTGTGGGAAGCTAAAGAGGGGAAGAGGAGTAGATATTCCAGTTTGATTCCCAGCACCCATAAGGCAGCTAATGACCACCTAGGGCAGCAGTTTTCAACCTGTGAGCTGCGACTTCCACAGAGGTCACATCATCAGATATTTACATTGCAATTCCTAACAGTAGCAAAATTACAGTTATGAAGTAGCAACAAAAATAATTGTATGGTTGGAGGTCACCACAACATGAGGAACTGTATTAAAGGGTTCCAGCACTAGGAAGATTGAGAACCACTGACCTAGGGGATCTGATGCCTTCTTCTGGTCTCTACAGGCACTTCATGCACATGGTACAGAGGCATACATGCAGGCAAACACCATACCCATAAAATAAAAATAAATCTTTTTAATTAAAAAGACCAGTTTATTCAGAAGATAAATACAATAATAAATTTATGTGTACCAAACACCAGTGTACCCAGTTTTAGAAAGGAAATACTATGTAATATAAAGGGGCAGGTGGGCCACAATACAGTAATAGTAGATGACCAAATGCTTTACTCACACCAACATATTTTCTACCAAGCAGATTCAACCTGAAGAATGCAGGTCCATTGTGGACAAGAATATCTACAAATGTGGCCCAACACAGTATTATAAACTTACCTAAAACATCATAATGAGTCTAGAGAGATGGATCAGTGGTTAAGAGTACTTTCTGCTCTTCCAGGGGACCTAGGTTCAATTCTCAGTACCTACATGGTAGCTCACAATTGTCAATAACTCTAACAATGGAGGTATCTGATGCCCTTTGATGGCCTCTGTGGGCATTGGGCACACATGGAGAGTGCACTTACATAATTTCATGCAAAACAGCAATATACATAAAATAAACTAAAAATAATTTTAAAATATTTACTGATTATCATTCAAATAAAGTGTATTTTTAAATTGTGAAAATCTGGGGTGGATAACTCAGTCAATAAAGCCCTTGATTTACAAGTATAAGAACACATATTGATATGAACAAGTATATTGAGCCACAGTACTAATGTAAAAATGCCAGGCATAGTAGCATGTGCTTGTAATCCTAGAGCTCAGGAGGAAGATTTTTGGAGCTGGCTGATCACAAAGTCTAGTATAACTGGTGAGCTTCAAATCAATGAGAGATCCTGTTTAAAAGGAGGTAGATAGCTTTTCTGAAGATAGTATCTCAAGTTTTCCTTAGGCCTCCACATACACACACATACTATTTTGAACATTGAGAATTTTTTTTTGTCTATAACTTATCTAGAATGTTCTGAAGCCTGTATTTTCTAGCTAACAGTATCCAATCTAATGCCAAAAGGAGAACATATCTTCTAACAAAAATCAGCAACCTCCCCACTAAAATTACATTATAGATCAAACAGACTTAGTAGATATGTATAGAAAATCCTACCCAGACAGTAGCAAAATACAAATTCTTTTTATCAGCACATGGAACTTTTATGCTGAGCCATAAAACAAATCTTAGCACACACAAAACAACAAAAATAAACTTCCATCTATTATATCATAATGGAAGATAAGAGAAATTACAGAAATATTTTTTTATGTATAGAATGAACAGTATACATTACTAAAGAAACTGGGAGTTTCTTAGAATAGACAAGAGAAATGTTGTCTGTCTATGTCTCCAGAATAGAAAGAGGAATCCTAGGAAAAACTCCAAATAAATTATTAATTAATGCGCCTGCCCATAGGACTAAATATACACTAGTACAATAAAATGTAGAAGGAAAAGAACAGAAAGACAAAGCACTGCCTGTAATAGGGCCTGCTTTGGCCAAAAATCATTTAGTGGACTATAATAAAAAAATTAAATTATTTCCACCTAAGAAAGTAAGAACCAAAATCATTTTAACAAGTAATTTTAGTATCTTTCTGTCTACAGCTCAATCTGCTTTTTAGTTGCATCCCTGGGCCTTAAAAAAGAGAGCACAGAATCATTTCAAAGAGAATCTACTTTCATGCCACATTGAGACATTGTGTTTTACTTAAGGAGGTCATGTCTGTCTTGCCCCCAGATCATTGCACAAGCTGTACCTTCTAGCTGAAGCACCCATTAACTCTGTACACACATATTTTCAGTATTGGTGGATGAATGGCTACTTCTAGAAAGTGATGTCTAGTCTACCCCAACATCCTAGTAGTGGCTACTCTAAATGTCCTATAGTTCCTAACTTTTCCCATTATTGCAGTTGATCTACCCGAGCTCTAGCTTGTTTTTTTTTGTTTTTTTTTTTTTTATGTTGTTTACTATTGTTTGTACAGATCCCAGTCCAGAGTCAGGAATTGCTGCTAGAAGACCACTGACATCTTGGCCTATCTGTTATATCCTTCAGTGTGGTATCTTCCTTATTAGCCTCTTCTTTGAGAATAAGAGAATTATTTTCTTCAGAGGAAACAATTTAATACCTACCATGGTGGGTTTAATTACTTCCCTTTCCCCATAATAAGTACCATTAAATACACAGAGCAAATGGACCTATGTCTTCTTCTGCTATCAGAAGAGACAAACCTGGTCTTTACTTTGATATAGGGTACTGACTGGTAGGTCTATTGATGCCACTTGGATCTGTTTAGTAATGTTCTTGGTGGAAACAATAATGGTATAACTAGTGGTTGTCAAACCTGAGTTTGCATCAGAATCACCATGGAGGATTTACCCTAAAGACTTGTAAAACTAGAGTGCTGAATTCATATGATTAAAGATCTGATTTAAAGGCTGGGGTGAACCTCAAAAATTTGCATTTGAGAAGTTCCCAGATAATAACATTGTTGGCCTGTGGATAACACTGTAAGTCCAGACTTAAACAGCTTAACCATAAACACATTTATGACTTTGTTTATCAAGAAGGATTTATAAAAAGCATCTTGGGGTTGGCTCGATGTTAGGAGAAAGATAAAAGATTATTTGTACTCTGTCTCTCAGCCATCTTAGTTTGTCTCCCTTTCTGATGTCTGCCATAGCTACAGCATTACATTTTGAAAAGAGAACACGTCAAGGAGAAAGAAGGTGAGAACAAAAATAGGGAAGGAGGCCCTTTCCTCATGCCTATCTTCTTTGATCTCAAAGATTTCCAGCTGTCATCCCCTTAAGTCTCTTTGGTTGATACTAGGTCACATTGGTCATAAGGGAGAACATGGGAGGAAAAAATGCATGGGAAAGGAGAATGGTCCTACCATTAATGATTTAGACTTGAGGTGATTGCCTAGCACCACACTTTCAGGGTTGAAGTAGAAGCTTTTCCCACGCTGTATAAAAAGGAAAGAATGACTGTTGGGTAAACTGTCAATTATTCACACACCTATGACCACCTGATTTTTGACAAAGAACCCAAAAATATACAATGGAAAAAAGATAGCACCTTCAACAAATGGTGCTGGTTTAACTGGATGGTAGCATGTAAAAGAATGCAAATAGATCCAAATCTATCACCCTGCACAAAACTGAAGTCCAAGTGGATCAAAGACTTCAACATAAACCCAGCTACACTGAACTTGATAGAAGAAGTGGGAAATACTCTTGAACAATTTGGCACAGGAGACCACTTAATAAATATAATACCAGTAGCACAGACATTGAGTGTAACAATTAATAAATGGGACCTTCTGAAACTGAGGAGCTTCTGTAAGGCAAAGGATATGGTCAATAAGACAAAGGGACTCCCTCCCTCCCTCTCTTTCTCTCTCCTACTGCCTCACCCCAGACTGAAAATTTCCTTCCTAGAGGGAGCAGGGAAGCTCAGGAAACTCAAGAAATGAGACCCATGAGGTCTCTATCAGAAGTAAACAACTGCGGGGAGGCGGGGAGGTGGGGAGGGGGGGAGGGGGGGAGGGGGGAGGGGGGGACGGGGGGGGGGGGGACGGGACGGGACACAGACACATAAACAACATGGACTCTTCCAGGCACTGCCTGTAAAGTCTGCAGGTAACCAACTCCTATCTATAAAACTTTCTTGAGCAGTAACTTGTAGTAGGAGGTTTCTGGCCTGTACTTTCAGGCCCAACCTCAAGGTTTAGGCCCACAGACCCACAGACCCGCAGACCCACAGACTCACAGAGACACACAGATGCATACGATAGTTTTAGGCTGATTGGCCTAAGGCCCAGGCATATAACTTGCTAACTCTGTACCCTTAATCTAACCCATGGCTCTTAACCTGTTCAGCCATGGGGCTCCGTACCTTTTCTTAGAGCAGCATAGTTGTCCTCTGCTTCCTCAGGCTTCTCTCTGGCATTCCCCTCTGTGCTTCCTGTTCTCAAGAGTATTCTTAGTCTGGTAGCCCCACCCACACTTCCTGCCTGCCTTTGGCCAATCTGTGCTTTTTATTAAACCAGTGGGTGGGATAATTATTTACAATGAAACAACACAATCTCCCACAGTAACTCATTCTGAGGTGGGGACTTTCAAGATGTAGCTTGCCCAGACACCTATGTTTCTGTAAGTAACCCCAATAAAATTGGCTGACAAAAATTGATAGAAATAGAATCATGCTGTGTAACTATGCTCTTCTATACTGTACATATTGGTTTAACAAAATGCTGATTGGCCAGAAGCTAGGCCAATAGGAAGTATATAGGCAGGGTGAGCAGACATGGAGAATTCTGAGAAGAGGTAGAGCAGAGGAGACGCCAGCCAGAGGAAGCAAGACAAGAATGTTGCACTCAGGAAAAGGTACAAAGCCATGTGGCTAAACAAGAATACATGTTAATTTAAGAATAATAGCAGGTAATAAGCCTGAACCATAGGCCAAATAGTTTACAATTAATATAAGCCTTTGTGTGATTATTTGGGACTAAATGACAGCAGAACTAGACAAGTGGGACAGAGAAACTTCCAATTACAAAATCACTTCTTTGTTCTGTCTTTGTTCTATCTGGGATAACACTGCATCTGTGCATTTCTTCAGGAAAAATAATGCAACAGCTTCTTAATGAGTATTATCATTCACTGAGTTACTCTGTGTCAGGTGCTGTATTAAGTGCCTATCATGTATCATCCTATTTACATCTTTAAAAAAAACCCTCACAAAGTTAGATTCATTACTTCTCCCATCCACATGGGGACACAGGAGGTTTCTGTAGAGATGAAGCAATGTGGGTCAAGATCACATAAGTAGAAAAAGAGAAGAAGAAGAAAGAACTAGGACCTAAATCAAGTAAAACTGGTTTCAAAAGCAAGCAAAAAGCTATAGTGAACCAATATTTTATCAGTAGAAAACAGTATTCTATACTAAATATTAATATTGGCAGGTTTTGAATATATAGTAGTTAGACTATTAAATACTGGCTCTGTTATGGGGACAAAGTACCAGAGTTTACACATCTGGAGATATTTTTGGAAGGAAGGCAATTTATGTCTCAGTACTCTCACTCATTCTCATGAAACATAGCCTGAAGCCTTAGTTCATCACTTACTGACAATATCATATATCAATTCCAGATCAACTTTTGGCTTCATTTTCACTGACTTATCTCCATAATCCCTATAGACCAGCCAGTGAAAAGCCAGCTTCCCAGTGACAAAATGAAAGAAGGTCACTTATAAGAACAGCACAAGACTCAACTGTGCTATGTATCCACTGTTCCTTTGGGAGGGGTTGAACTAACACTCTATCTGTCTGTCTGTCTGTCTGTCTCTGTGTGTGTCGTCCTGGGTTCTATCTCCAGCACAAACAAAGACAGAATCTAGGTATGGGGGCTCACATTTGTAATCCCAACACATAGAAAAGCATAGAAAAGAAGCCTGCTACACATCTGAAGCTGGCCTGGTCTACACAATAAATTTCAATCTACCCTTCATAGCAAGATTCTTACTCTAAATGCCCCACCATGAAAAAAGAAATAAAAGGACAAAGTATCAAAAAATAAAACAATGCTCAAGACATAAAATATTAAAATCACAATTATAAGATGAGAACAGTGAAAAACAAAACCAAAGTTTAATCTTTGCTCCAAAGCAAAACATTGAATTTAAAAATCAAATATCTAAAACATTTATTTTAAACAACCTGTTTTATGTTTTAAAATACAAGTAATTGTAGAATTTAAGATTTGAACCAAGAAGTTGACTGAGTGGTACAGTGTGCTGGAATGCACAAGTCCCTGGGTTAAACTCTTTGCAACATACACACACGGGGGTGGGAGGGGCGTGGGGGGGGTGACAGAAGTATTCTGGAGACAAAGTATTTGGACAAAGCAAGCACTGTATGAGGTAGAGTCTACTCTAGAAGCCAGGCTTCCAGAGCACTGCTGGGGACTCTGACCCATTTGTGAAGTTCTTTGCAACATCCCGTTCCATAAAAGAAAGTCTCAAGGGTAGCTGAAAATATGTCAGGTAGCAAGGGAGCCATCCTACACTTCAAGCCTAAAGGCCTCACGGTAGATGATGTATTCTTGCTAACAATTATATGGATTTCAAAATTTTTGGTAATATCACTTTTAGAGTTTTTGTTCTAATGATTCTCTCCAGATGCTCAGGCTACCATTAAGATTCTCTTCTCTCCTTTCAGTCCTATGAGGTTATAAATCACTGAATAGTAAATAAAATAATTTGGAGCTATTCAATACTTCAAACCAAAGTATACAGAATTACCATGTGACCCAAGAATTCCACTTTTTGATACATAATCAGATGAACTAAAAGCAGGACTCAAGTAGATATTTTCATTCCTATGTTCATAGCAGCATTATTCATGATAGCAGAAAGGGTAAGACAACTCAAGGGTCCACTGAAAGATGAGTAAACAAGATATATATATATATATTATCTAGAACATGAATTATTCAGTGAAGTTCCAACACATTATGACATAGTTCAATCATAAAGATATGAGAATGAGAAAAATCAGTCACCAAAAGGTATATTTTGTTTAACTTCACTGATATGAGGTACCTAATATAGGCAAGCACATAAAGACAGAAGAGTAAAGGTTTAGGGAGAAGGGAAATGAGGTGTTATTGTTGAATATAATGATTATGGAGCTTCTATGGGCAATGGTGAAAATATTTTGGACAGAGAACACGGTGAATATACTTAACACCACTGAACTCTTAAATTAAAATTGTAGGTTTTATTACATATACTAATATACTAAAAAACAATTTAAAATTAGAATTCTTACCTCTAAGAAGCCACATGTGATATTGTGAGATCTCAGAATATGCCATCCCAAGAGTTCTTTGGCATTTATTTACTAGCTATATGATTGTTTTGCCTGGATATATGTATGCATTATGTGCATGTCTGGTACCCACAGAGGCCATAACAGTGCATGGAATTGGAGATACAAAGTTTTAAAGTCACCTTGTAGGTACTGAGAAGCAAACTGGGGTTTCCTGAAAGAGAAGTGAGTGCTCTTAAGTGTGCTATCTCTCCAGTCCTTGTTTTGTTATGTTTTTAGGCAAGCTCTCACTCTGTATTACAAGCTGGTCTCTAACAAACTATGGAGCATACAGTTGGCCTTGGAATCATAGCAATACTCTTACTCAACCTCCTGAATGCTAGTATTACAGGTATTCAGCAACATACCAAGCTTCTCTGGTATATTTTAAAGTGATTACTTGAAGGAACCACAAACAGAAATAACTGGAAATCTGTCCCACAACTGAATAATGGATTAAAAATTGTGGCACAATTACACAATGGAGTACTACTCAGCAGTAAAAAAAAAAAAAAAAAAAAAGACATCCTGAAATATGTAGGCAAATGGATGGAACTAGAAAATATCATCCTGAGTGAGGTAACATAGAGCCAGAAAGTTAAACCCAATATGTATTATATATTCATAAGTGAATTTTAGACATAAAGCAAAGAATAACCAGGGTACAATCCACAATCCCTGAGCAGCTAGGTAACAAGGAAGAACATAAGAAAGGCATCCATGGATCCCCATGGGAAGGGGAAATAGATAATATCTAAGTAAATTGGGGCCATATGGGGAAGGAGGCAAAGGGGGTGGGAGTAGAACATGAGGGAATGGGATGGTTGAGTAGGAGGAGAAGAGCGAAATAGATATATTGATAGACAGAGCCATTGTGTGGTTAAAGAGAAACCTTGGAGAAATATCCAAGAATCCAATGACCCCAGTTAAGACTCCAAGCAGTAGTGGAGGGGCTGCCTGAACTGGCCTTCCTCTATAATCAAATTGATGACCACCCTAACTGTCATCATAGAAATTTCATCCAGCAACTGATGGAAGCAGATGTAGAGATCCACAGCTAAGCACTGGGTAGAGCTCCAAATCCAGCTCAAGAATACCTTCTAAGTATTTTGTTTTCTCTGCCAAGTTGTTTAAAGACTTTAGCTTCAGTGATGTCAACTTGATAATCTGAGATGAGTCTAGAGAGGAACTGCCTGACTACTGATATCCTAAGTTTTACCTACTGTTTTTGTCATTGTCATCACCTCATAGACTTAATTATGAACAAGAAAAGCTAAAAGCTGTATTACTGAAAATTGTTAAATGACAATTAAAAAAATGAGAGTTTGTACAGGAAAATCCTAGATGGGTCTGGAGACCTAGAATGCATTGTTCATGCCTTATCCTAATCAGACAGAATCAACATTCAGTCATGGCACAGTCCAATATGGAAGCCATTATAGCGGAGTTACAGAAATAGGTTTTTTAATTACATACAAGCACAAATCCAGCTCCTCAGTGCTCAATAGCCATATGGGTTTGGTAACTATCATTTGGGATAGTTTAGATCTAAAAACAATTCCATCGTCATATATAATTGTATTGGAAAGCACTATACCTTGTAGGTATAACTTACTGGACTGGAAAAAGAGCACTCACTGAGAAATAATTTTTAACATAACAAGTGGAAAGAATTCTTTAACTTTTAGTAGACAAGATAAAATTAGATGTCACAAAAGACATTTACTACTCCTCAGCAGAAAGATATTCAGATTCCTCGAGTAAAATTTCAAGAAACTAAAAGACAACTAAAAAATTAATGTGATAGAGTCTATTTCTCTCACTCTGTTCTAGCTATATAAGAGGTTAATCTCATACCAGAAGATTATGTAGGGATATGCAGAAATCAATGGACCATTAATAAATAGCAAGTGCTGTTTAGGAAAAAAACACTTTTGGCTAATGAAAACAAAATCAAGTGATTTGGAAATTTAAATAGATGGGGAGAGAAAGAAAAAACAGATTGCAGACTAAAACTAAAATTAGAATTAGCTTTTTTAAAAAAAATGCTTTCCTTGTGAAGTCATAATTAAAAATCCTAAATGATGTTAGTTATCAAGCTAATGAAATGAACACCACTAAATTTTGTTCACAGCACATGACTCCAATAGTGGAAAATTACCCAAATGCAAAGAACACTTCCTCTGAAGTTTTGTCATAATATTTCATAACAATTGTCACCCCTGACTGGTGCTCAAGCAAACTGAACACATATAATTAATGAGATAAAAAACAAAGCCCAGCAAAAAACACTTAAGAAGCTACTACCTGTACACAATGCTGTTTCCCTTTGTAGTCAGTAGGATACTAAAAACACATACCTAGGTGCTGAAGGAAGAGAACATACAGGAATCCTATTGGGGTACAATTGTTTTTAATAATAACCACAGCAGAAACATTCTATTTTACCTAGTTTAAAATTCTGATGGCTATTTCAAGTTAATGGCACACAGTAAGACACTGTTTTAAAGTAGAGATAAAGTACTGCTCAATAAAGGACTTTGGGTACCTGGAGAAAGGCTCTTTTTTATAATTTATTTTGTGTGCACTGGTATTTTTTCGCCTGTATGTATCTGTGTTAGGGTGACTAATCTTGGAGTTATAGGCAGTTGTGAGATGCCATGTGGGTGCTGGGTCCTTTGAAAGAATAGCCAGTGCTCTTAACCACTGAGCCATCCCTCCAGTTCTAAGAAAAACCCTTTCTACAGGGAATTTCCTGTTCTGTATTTACTAATTTCAGGCATTCCTACATAGCCCCTCTCAGAAAGGATTAAAGTTGCTGATTATAAAATATAACAGTAAACATGGGAAGTGATGCAGGGGAAGGGGAGGGGAAGAACAGAATAACAGAGTTGAGAAATTATTCTAATATATCTACCATTAAAACTGGCATACCATACTTGTTATTTAAACTAGCACTCAAGTCTTAGGTCTAAAGGTGAAGAAGACCAACCAACTGCTCCAGGAATAGCTTGGTCAAGCAGAGACTTGTCTTGCAGGCCCTGAAGCAAATGCTGGGTAACTGGCATTTTCTAGTAAGACCCTCTATGTCTAATGTCAACATTCTACCATTAGATCACAGAACAAGGACAGCAGAACCCAGAATGAGACTAGTCAAGAGTACAGTCTCCAACTTTGAAGCATCTGTTCTAATAAGCTCGTCTCATTTCTATAACAGGGACTCAACAGCACAGTAATCACACTCAATAGAATGGTAAACTTAGAACCCAGAAGGCTCAATTTAAACCATTTAACTTGCTATGGCTAAGATGTCTAGATCTGCAGGGCAGTGGTGGATCATGCCTTTGATCCCAGCACTTGGGAGACAAAAACAGACAGATCTCAGTGAGTTCAATGCCAGTCTGGTCTATAGAGCAAGTTCCAAGACATCCAGGACTACACAGAGAAACCCTGTCTCGAAAAACCAAAACACACACACAAAGATGTCTAGATCCATAGTGATGCCCAAGACATTAGCCAATAGCTGCAGTTGGCAACTTTGATCACTCAAAACTTCATCAGTTCAAATGAAGACGTGCCAGAGAAGCATAAAATACACACTGTCACTTGATCAACTGTCTCAATAGTTTTATATACTGAACTTATATTTTACATATAGTTGGTTAAGTTAGTATATATTCCTTTTTATCTATAACATGGCAACTAGAAAATTTAGGATTACATATGTGACTGCATTTTATTTGCATTTTCTGGCACTGTTTAGCATGTCTTTAACTTTCGTTTTCAGTTCTTATTTATGCTGACAATATTCACTAAATATTAAGTTTGATATGCCATTTTTACTTTTAAAATATCGCTAAAGAAGCCATAGATTAACCCAAAATTGGAAAGATAAGCATGTCTGCTTGGGGCCTAAAATTCTATTATATACCTTACCTTTCAGGAAATGCTGGCACAAAGTCTGGTATATAGCCAGCCCCTCAACAGCGACAGTCCCCGTTTACCATTCATTATCATTCCACAGTAAAAATTTAACTTGAAAGCACATAACAGCGTGGTGCTGGCACACACCTTTAATTCCAGCTCTAAGGAGGCAGAGACAGACAGATTTCTAAGTTTGAGGCCAGCCTGGTCTATAGAGCAAGTTCCAGGACAGCCAGGGCTACATAGAGAAACCTTGTTTCTATTTTAAAAAATGAAAATTAAAAAAGAAAAAGACAAAAAAGAAAATACACATTTCAAAACACAACATTTTGACAGTAATTTCATATCCACGGATATATTTGTATTTAATACTTACACTATGGAGCATATGTTTTTCATTCCCTTTTCCCTAGTACCTCTTCCTTACTGTGTTCCACTAAGAAACTGCTTAAAAATACAATGGAAATTAGAAAAAAACAAAAATTGGTGTTCTTTACAAAAATTGGCTGTTTTAATGTCAACTTGACACAAACTAGAGTCATCAGAGAGGAAGGAGCCTCAATTGAGATGTGCTGTAAGGCATTTTCTCAATTAGTGATCAATATGGGAGGGCCCAGCTAATGATAAGTGGTGCCAATGCTGGGCTCCTGGTCCTGGGTTCTATAAGAGGGCAAGCTGAGCAAGCCATGAGGAGCAAACCAGTAAACAGCTCCCCTCTCAGGTTCCTGCCCAGTTTGAGTTCCTGTCCTGATTTCCTTTAGTGATAAACTGTGATTTGAAAATGTAAGCCAAATAAATTCTTTCCTTCCAAATTTGCTTTTTTTGTCATGGTGTTTTGCCACAGCAATAAAAACTCTAAACTAAGATATTTACTAAAGTCAATTAAAGATAAACTCGTATCAGAGGATTTTCTGTGATCCTAGTACAGTGATGACCCAGAAGCACTGCAGGAGCCTCAAAGAATTCAGCTTTCTAAAGCTAAAATGTCAATCAAGGTTGTCTTCAAAGATCCTCAACAATAAAAGCTCACAGGGAAAGAATAAGGGTTAACTCCTAGAAAACTAGAACATTCTATTAAGTTGAAATTTTCTTCCCCCGAGCATTTTAATTGTAACATTTTTGCTATTCTAAAAAATGAGATCCTTATCATTATTGGAGAAAACATCTCTGTACCAATTATAAAATTTTGTAAGAAACCAGAAATGGTGGTGAATACCTGTAATCCCAGCATTTAAGGAGTGGAGTTGTGGAGGTTGAGGAGTCATCCTGAGGTACATAGTCAGTTTAAGGCCAGCCTGGGCTACATAAAACTGCATCTTTAAAAAAAAAAAAGCAGACAAGAAAAACTCCTTTTAAAATATAGCACTGAACTAGATTTTAAGATCTGTATAGACATGAGAAGTACAAGTCTTTTGAAAAAGGAGCCTGTTAGATCATCTATATGTAGAATCAGAGGCAAGAAAATAAAAACTATCAAATTCTGGGGCTGGTGATGTGGTTAAATGGTTTATGCTTGCTACACAAGCCTGATGACCCTACTCATGAGTACCTGTGAGTTCCAGGACAGCCAGGGCTACATAGAGAAACCCTGTCTTGAAAAACAAAACAAAACAAACAAAAAACCCCTCTTAAGTAACTTTTTTTTTTTGCTTTGCCTCTCATGTTTGTCAATAGGTCTATTTCAAAGGTGAAATAACTGGGGCCAGAGAGATGGCTCAGACTTCCATAAGACTAGGTAGGGTTCAAGTCCCAATACCCTTATAATGGGAGCTCAGAACTATCTGTAACTGTAGTTCCAGGGGATCCATCTAACTCCCTCTACTGGCCACACAGGTACCAGGTACACACATAGAGCACAGATACTCTCATACATGGAAAATATTTAAAATTTGAGATAATAAACCAGAGATGGTGGCATATACTTATAATCATAGTGCTCACAAGGCAAAGACAGGATGGATGACTGCCACAAGTTCAAGGCCAATAAGATCTAGTCTCAAAAACAAAAAGTTGAGAGCAAGGCATAGTGACATATGCCTGTAATCTTAGCACTTGGGAAGTTAAGTCAGGAAGATCAGAAATTCATGCTCAGCTACAGCTAATGCAGTGAGTTAATACAGCATTTGCCAGTCTGGGCTACACAAGAGAGATATTGTCAGAAAAAAAAGCAAACAACAAAATGGTAAGAAAGGTAATATAGAAACTGTTACTCCCGTCTGTAATACCAGCACTTGGAAAACAGAGGCAGGAAAACTGCTGGGAGTTCCAAGTCAGCCTAGTTTTACAATGTAAGATCCTATCCCTTACTGCCAAATGAAAAAAGTGAGAAAACTGAAATTCAGCAATGACAAATAGTTTATATGAGGTGACAATAAGGAGGAAGAGATCTATCATGTACCCCAAGGTGTAGTGGAGCACAATCTACTCAGGTTTGTGGACAACAGTGAACACTGAGTCAATACTCACTCAGAAGATTGGACAGTCACTCTAACACTGGTAAAATTACCCCAGGCAGAGACATGAAGAAATCCAGGGCTGAAGAGATGTTCAGTCTTTAAGAGTACTTACTGCTATGCAACATAAGAACCAAAGTTTGTATCCCAACACCCACATAACAATCCAGAAGTATCCCATGTACACCTGTAATCCCAGTTCTGAGGGTTCAGAAACAGGAGGATTGTTGGGGCTTGTTGACTTCCACTTTTGCTGAAAAAACACAAGCCCCAGGTTGGCAGGGGGTGGGGGTGGGGACCCTGCCTCAAGGAGTAAGCAGACAGAAAATGATACCCAATGCTTTCTCCTAGCATCTAAACATATATACAAGTGCACCCACCTGTGCACACATTTTCGTTTAAACACACACAAATCTTTTAAGAATGAAGTTCAGGCCCATCAGTGGCGACAAAAGCTTAAACCCAGCACTTGGGAGACATAGGCAGGCAGATCTCTGTGAATTTGAGGCCAGCCTGTTCTATAGAGCTAGTTTCAGGACAGCCAAGGCTACACAAAGAAACCCTGTCTCAAAAAGAATGAAGTTCATTAATTCTGGGGGAAAGAACCTAAAGGAAATGAATACCTGAAGTGAAAGGGGGAGGAGGAGGCATTTTAGGCTGAAAGAAATACAGGATCTATGTAACAACTATGTAGCCTAATATGACAGTGGAAAGCAACTGATGATTTATGTGCTCATTAAAGGTATGTAAGCATATTAAAACAACAGGCATTATGCTAAGTATGCATCATAAGATTAAGAATAGCATGCTGGGTAATTTCATTTCTCAGAAGTAAAATGATTTTAAAAAGGCATCATCAGTGGTTAACTAAAGCACAGGATTTTAATAGTTGAAAAACCTGTTTCTTGGGGAACAACCAGAGGCACTCTCTTGCCACATCCTACAACACACCTTCAGAAAAACCACTTAACTATTCACATCCCTCAAATATGCCATTGTGAATTATGGTCTCAATTCAAATTATCTCGAATTTCTCTGCCTTTGCAGTTCCCATAGTAAAAACTCCCTGAGTTTTTAGGAATAGTAGTTCTTCTTTAAAAATACAAGTTATGTCTCATTAGAGATGAGTCCCACATAAGAAGTCCTTGAGTGCCCCAGAATGAGTAGCAGCTACAATCAGCCATCATCATCATCATTTGAGGTTCTGGGTATTGAATTTAAGGCTTCATACCTGCTATGCAACCATTATATAACTGAACAAAATCTCCAGGCCCATAATGAATTTAAAATATAATTCAAAAATTAAGATTTATCTGAGTAGTGGTGGTGCATGCCTTTTTAATCCCAGTACTTGGGAGGCAGAGGCAGTCAGATCTCTTTGAATCTGAGGCCAGCCAGCCTGGTCTACAAAGGGAATTCCAGGACAAGCCAGAGCTACACAGAGTAACCTTGTCTCAAAACAAAAACAAACAAAACAAATTAATACTTTTCTGGGGTGGGGAATTTAAAATGTGTAGAACATAAGCATAACATACATAAGGTTTCAGATTTGGTTCTCACCACCACCACCATAAACAAAAATCAAGATTTTTTGAGGGGCTGAGATGTGGTAGAATGCTCACCTAGCATGCATGAAACCCTGGGTTTGATCCTAGCACTGCCATGAACCAGGTGTGGTGGTATATGTCTATGATCACAAAAGTTGGCAAGTGGAGGCAGGAGGTTCAGAATTTCAAAGTCATCCTTCCCTACATACAGAGTATTAGGCCAGCCAGGGTAGCAAGAGACCATGAGATGGTGCCTCAAAGGGGAAAAAAAAGCCTGTTGTAAGGATTAAATACATGGACTCATCATTAGCTTCAAAAGTATAAAGGTTAGTATCACCTGTAACTGCAGCATACACAGAACTTTCTAATTTTAGCACACCAACCTTGGTGCACCAAAAGTTATTTAATTCATGTCTATTATGTTTCACTGTAAATGAATAAACATAAGATTTTGGTAACCTTATACTTATTTTATTTTTCTAATTAGCATACCAATTAATGGGTTTCATTATGGCATTTTCATACAGTTTGGGGAGATGATGAGCTAAAAATATTTTATTTGAATTTTTAATCATGTGTATAATGTGGGGATTTGTGCACAAGTGAGGCCAAAAGAGGGTGTCAGATTTCCTGGAGATGGAGTTAAAGCTAACTGTGTACTGCTAAAGCTGAACTCCAGTCCATTGCAAGAGCAGTATGAACACCTAATTTCTAAACCATCACCCCAGTTCCTGCACTTTTTGTTGATCCCCTCCTGTTCCCTTCCTCAGCTCCAATTCAGCTTTTGTGTCACATATATTACCCTCTACATTGCTACCTTTCTTCCTAAGCTTTTCTTCCACTTTCATGGTCCCCTTTCCTAGGTTCATGACCTCTACCCATATTCACAAATACATGTGTAAAATGTAAATGTTAGGTCAGAATATGAGAAACATGGTAGTACTTGTCTTTCTGAGTTTAGGTTACTTCACTTAATATGCTTTCTAGCCCCACCCATTTTTTTGAAAATGTCATTTCTTTTTTTTCTTTATAGCTAATAAAATGTCACTATGTATATACACATTTTCTTTACTCATCTAGGGTTTATTTTATTTTGTTCATTTTTAAAACAGCACATCTTTTTTGTTGTCTTTGCTTGTTTGTTTGAGACAAGGTTTCTCTGCATAGCCCTGGCCATCCTAGAACTCCCTTTGTAGACCAGGCTGGCCTCAATTCAGAGATCCACCATTCTCTGCCTCCCAAGTACTGGGATCAAAGGACTATGTAGCTACAGCCACCACCATCTGGCAAGACTGTCCTTGGACTACTGACCTTTTGCCTCTACCTCCTAAGGGGTAGGATTACAGTTATGTCCCATGCCTAGCTCTATTAATCTGTTAATGAACATCTGAGCTGATCCTATATCCTAGCTATTGCCAATAGAGCAGCAACTAAAAGTTCTATTTCTTTTTCAGTAATTAACCTTAAGCATACCAAGCAAGCATTCTACCCACTGAACTATATTCTCAGCCTTAAAATTCATTTTAGTGTCAGTATCATTCATTAACTGGTTCTACAATAAGTATAATTGAGAATGCCCTCTCAGAAAGCTGTATGTAGTGCCCTCCCTGTAATTTCATCACTGTGGGTACTGAAGCAGCAGTCACTGACACCAATTTGAGGCCAGCCTAGGGTAAATAGTGAGCTGAAGGGCAGTTTGGGCTATATAGAAAGAAAAACAGGGAAGGGAATAGGGAAAGGTAAAACAGAAAGAGAAGAATCCATCCTTAAAAGGAAGAAGAGTATCAACTTTCCCTACTATGGAGAACATAGATTCAAAAATAACTACGTAAAGAACATGAAATCACAGTGGGAATATTTAAATGATAGAAGTGTGCCATTTGTCAGGCTGTGGTGGCAAACACTTTTGATCCCAGTATTTGGGAGGCAACTCAGTGAGTTTGAGGCTTATCCGGTCTATGGAGCAAGTTCCAAGACAGGCTCCAAAGCTACAGAGAAACTCTGTCTTGAAAAGCCAAAAAATTTTTTAAAAAGGTGACTAGTAAGGCGGAAGGGGGACAAGTGACAACATGGGTAAACTACAAGGATATACATATATAAAAATGTCGTAATGGAACCTGTTACTTTGTACATTGAAAAATACAAGTTAAAAGATTAAAAATGGAACTGGGAAGAAAGTTTAGTCAGTAAAGTCCCTGCCATGCAAGCATGAGGACCAAAGCTCAACCCCAGAACCCATTGGGAAAAAATGTCCAATACAGTGGGGTGTGCTTATAAATCTGGCACTGGGGAGACAGAAAAAGATGGGTCCTTGGGGCTCCCTGACCAGCCAGCCTAGCCAAAACCATGAGAAATGAGACTTAAGTTGGATCTGCACACCCCCACCCCACACACACACACAGTGGGGGGGGGAGAGAACTTAAGTCAGAAGTGGAAATGTTGGTGATGGGGGGAGTGGGAACATGAATTCATGCCCAATATGGGTTATATTGCATGGTCTCCATCCCATCTCTATTGAAACAAAGTGAAAAAATATCATTTTGTCTCTTTCACATAGCTATTATGAATGACCTTCAAATGTCCATTGTAGACTATATATTTGAAACCTACAATTATTTTAAAAATTCCAAAATGAACTAGTGTCCACACTGTGAGAGAGCAATGTGTGTGTGGGGGCATCTCCTTAAGTAAAAAGCCTCAGATAAACTGGATGTCCAACCATACAGTCCATTCTATATTACAAAAAAACCCCATCTAAATAACCTATTTTTTCAACTCCCCACCAATAAAAATGTAAATTCAAAACAACATCCTGTTTCTGATGTTTTATTTATTAGGTCTCCTTTGCCAGAGAGAGAGAGAGAGAGAGAGAGAGAGAGAGAGAGAGAGAGAGAGAGAGAGAGAGAGAGAGAGAGAGAGAGCTGCCTCTGATGTGTGGATTCTGGTTTCTATCAGATATGAGCTGAGTTTATCAAGAAAAAGAATGAAAACATAAGTATTTGTTTAAAAGCTATGTATTATCACTATCCTATGATGTGCTAAGCTGTTCATTTAATAAAAAGCATAACACAAATTAGAAATAATTTTTACCCTTTCCTTTCCCATCTATGAATGATGAAAGATAAAGTCCAATAAGATACTCCTTCTATCATAAAAAAGCATGTTTCAAGTGACTAAGGGAACATCTGCAGGCTGGGTGTGGTGACTTAGAGGATCTCTGAAGTCCAGATCAACATAAACTACATAGCAAGATTCAGTCTCAAAATGAAGAAAAAAAATAAATGCCACAAACACTACTTCATTTGATGTCTTTCCTCTTCCCCCTCCACCTCATATGAAATACTTATATCTCCACAGTGTGATAATTCCCAAATCATACAGATATATCTGTGAGATTTTTGCAATAAAAGGTAATTATTAACTTTTTAAAATGTCGCCAGGAAAATCAGATTGAGATCCTTTTCCTTGCTGCATATACCTCCGCACCACCTGCAAGCACACAGAAGGTTAGCTCGAGAACCACAAGATGAGAGCTGCACATTACGTTCCGAATGTCTTCATGATGTCCCCTACAGGCAGACAGGACGAGGACCAGCATCCTCTCACACCCCCACCCCCACCCCTCATCCCCGCTCTCAGCTGCAGTCCCATGGGCTTGGACACTCGATCACCACGCTGCCACGTAATGAGGGGCTGCGGCCCCCTGTATTGAAGCCACTACCTCAGCGATTTCGGGGCGGGGGAGGGAAGGGGGGGTCGTCGTCGCAGAGGCCGCTGCCCTGGTGCAACACGACAGTTTTCCCAACCCCTAGAGGCAAAGAAACCGCAAAGCTAGGCCACCTTGGTGGTTGGCTGTGGATTCCCAGTCCGTGCGCTTTAGTCGGGATGGCGCGCACAAGCTGGCAAGTCTGCAAGCCAGTCAAGCCCTCCTCCAGGAACACCTCAGCAGGGGGCCTAGCGCCCGCAAGGCTGACATCCCAGAAGCCCCCTCGGGCACCTAGCGGTACCTCAGCAACAACCGTGCGAAAAGATTCTTGCTCCTCGCTCTCCACCCCCCTTCCCAAGCACGCTCACTCACCCACGCCAAGCCCGAGGGCACCTCGCCACCTGCAGAAAGAGGAACGCCGCCGCCCCCCAACCTCGCTTCAGGTCGACCTACACCTCAGAAAGGGCGTCCGGTGAGAACCTCGCTGTTGCCAGGCCCCGCCCCACCCGCCCCCGGGGGTCCTCAGGCCGGTCAGCCCAGGTTCTCCCACGGCCTTACCTGCGGGCCGAGGGGTGGGCTGTGATGATCGCCCGGTGCTCGCTTCAGTGGACTTCGCGGGCAGCAGCAAGGAACCCTTCAAAACCCGTTCAGATGGGGCTTCGGCTCCCTCATCACCTCTGCGCTCCATCGGGATGCGCGGGCTGCACAGGCGCACTGTCCGTCCGCGGCGCTGCACTGGCTCCGCGCGCGCGCGCGCGCGTGTCCGCATGCGCACGCGTCCTCCCACCTTGCGCACTGACCTCACACTGCCTGGGCTCGCTGCACTGGACCCTCGCGCACCCGCATGTGCGTCACTCATTATCCCGAGTGCGCGTGTGCGTGAGAAGGACTTACACGTGCAATGCGCTCACAGGTTCTCATCCACCAAGAGACTTTTGCTGGCGTGAAATGCGCTGCTGTTCTCACACGAAGTGTGTGGGACGTGCACGTGCAATATTAACTATAATGTTCACACAAATTGTGTGCGCACAAGTCCTTATTGCTTAGCTTGGATGGTGCACACGCATACACACACACACAGCAGTGAGAGCTTAAACAAGTTTCCACACACCAGTGCACAAATACACTTAAAGCTTCTCAGACCTTGTACACATACTCTCTGCACATATGTGTTCACACTGGATGTCTGCATGAAAACAGCCCTCAAGCTCTCTGGATAGAGTTTATAGCTAGGTCTTCCGGGAGTCACCATGTGGGCCAGTACCATGTGTGCAGATGCCAAAGGGCTATAACATCCATTCTCAGTTTATTTGTTTGTTTATTTGTTTATTTATTTGCTTTCCAATCATATAATGTTTCACTATTCATTTTTATATATGTCTATCACATACTTTGGGGGGTGAGGCATGATTTTGAGACCAGGACCTTATATTATATCCCAAGCTGACCTGGAACTATGTAACCTGGGCTAGCCTCTAACCCAGGGCCGTCTTCCTGCTTCGGCCTCTCAAGTCCTGGAATTAGAGTTATGAGTTACCACACTCAGCCATATCCTGTACTTTGATAATATTCCTCTCTTATTACCCTCTTTTGTTCCCCTGCTTCCTCTGGCTAAACCCTTTGCTCTTCCCCAAAAGCCTCCTTTCTATTTCCACTTCATATCTGTGTGTGCATGTAAATATAATTTTAAAATCTATATTATGCACATCCTGTATTTGTTTTGTTAAAGAAGTCTCAGACTATGGGGTTTTTTTCTTTTGTTTTCCAGACAGGGTTTCTCTGTGTAGCCTTCACTCCTGTAGACCAGGCTGGCCTTGAACTCAGAGATTCACCCTCTGCCTCCCAAGTGCTAGGATCAAAGGTGTGCCCCACCACTGCCCAGTCTCATTCTTTAGCCCAGGGTGGTGTGGAATTCACTTTAAAGCAACCAGTCTCTCACAATAAACAAGACTGATGCCTCAGCCTCCTGAGTGCTGCTGCAATTAGAAAAAACTAAAGAATCATACTGGGCTTCTATTTGGTTTTGGTTTGTTTGTTTTAGAGGTAAAACAAAGGATTCAGGATTTCAGATAGCCTAGGCTGGCCTTGAACTCACTATGTAAGGGAGACATCCTGATCCTACTGCTTCAGCTTTCTGAATTGTAGGATTCAAGACTTTCACTACTATGCCTGTCGACATTTTTCTTTCTCTGAGTCTGACTTTGTTCAACACAGTGATCTCCATTTTTATACATTTTCCAGCAAATAACATAAAATTTTCTCCTCTATGGATGAATTAGACTCAACTGTGTATGTATACTACCTTTTCTATATTCATTCATTGATGTATGCTCAATCCAGTCTTATTAGTTATTATGAATAGTGTGCCACAGTAAACGCAGGTGGTCAAGTATCTTTACTGTTTTCTGACGTTGATCCTTTGAGTACATAACTAGGAATGGTATAGCTGGGTCATATGGGAGTTCTACTTTTAGTTTTGGGAGACCCTCATTGTTAGCATGCAGTGTGGTCTCTTAATTTCCATTTCTACTCATTGTGTGTAAGGATTTGTCTCTTTACCCATGTCCATACCATTTGTTGTTTGTTTTTCTTGTTTCTTTCTTTCATTTTGGCCTTTAGTTTTTTGAGATAGGGTTTCTCTATGTAGCACTGGAAAGCACGCTGTAAACTAGGCTGCCCTCTGAACTCAGAGATCTACATGCCCCTCCCCCTAAGTGCTGGGATTAAAGGCATTCTTGATAATAGTCACTGTGGCTGGACTGAGAAGTAATATCTAAGTAATTTTGCTTGAGTATCCCCCTTCCCTATCCCTGGAATCTCATCTAGCACAACTGCCAGTTGCCACAGAATTTGTAGTCAAAGATGACCTTGAACTTCTGATCTTTCTGGGCATGTGAAAGTAGATTCACTTTTCCCTTTACACATTCTTCTAGATAATTAGCTGGGAAAGATTTCTCTTCCTGTGAGCTTTCTCTAATAATTGCTTCCTTTGCTCTCAGAGTTTGGTGATTTCTTGTTTCTTGTGAGCCTGTTTGTCAATTCTTTTGTTGGTTTTTGTTTTGTTTTTTGGGTGTGTTTTTTTTTTTTTTTTTTTTTGACATAAGGGTGCCCTAGATTGCATCATATTTCCCAGGCTGACTTGGGAATCCTCCTGACTTTGCCTTTGAAATTCTGGGGTTACAGTTGTGAGCCACCACGTTTGCTTTGTGTTAATTTTTGCTGCTAAATACCTTGCCTCAGGAGTAGGGGATCAAAGAAGGGTATGGGGTATTATTTACCCAGCACATGCTTTTCTCTAGCCACACACATTTATTATGGTTTCAGAAACACACTGAAGAGATTGGAGACATAGCTCCATGGTAGACTGCTTACCTAGTGTGTGCAATGTGTACAGGCCCTAGCTTTGATTCCTAAAACAGAAAACAAAAACAACTATGATAGCCAGGCATGGTGACTTATGGCTTAATCCCAGCAGTAGGGATGCAGAGACAAGTGGATTTCTGTGAGTTCAAGGCCAGCCTGCTCTATATAGCAAATTCCAGGCCAACCATAGATACTTATTGAGAACACCACTGCTGAAGGAAGACCCCAGACTCAAGAAGTATGCAAGCAAAAAGAGTGCTTATTCTGTAGACATAGCCAGCATGCAGGGGTCGGTCAGTCATCCACACAAAATGGTGATGATGACCCAGGTCAATGCCTTGCAGTGCTTTTTAAAGGGGGTGTTGGGAATCTTAAGTATATCCGTTTCTATTGGGCAGTGAGGGAGCACTTGCATGAGTCCCATATTGATTGGAAGGGGTAGACAGCAAGACTAGCTTTTGTCATATCTAGTCAGTGACAGCCATATCCTATAACTCGAGAGACATTTTTCCTTAGAGGGTCCGATTCTAAAACTGTTTAGCTAATTGATCAAACTTGGCTGGAGGAATTTCCTGATTTGAGGCTTAGGTCATTGCCCACAGGGGGTAGTCTGTGTCTAAGATGGAGTTACACTTAGGCTCTTTCACCCCATCTCCAAAATATTAATTTATTAGAAAACAGTTTGAAAAAGGTCATTAGTTTTTTGTTTGTTTGTTTGTTTGTTTGTTTGTTTGTTTGTTTGTTTGAGACAAGCTTCTCGGTGTAGTTTTGGAGCCTGTTCTAGAACTCACTTTGTATATCAGGCTGCCTTCAAACTCACAGAGATCTGCCTGTCTCTGCTAGAATTAAAGGTATGTGCCACCAATGTCCATAATGCCTAGTAGGTATGGCATCTCATCTGTAATCATAGTGCTTTTGGGATCGAAACAAGAAATTCATAGGGCAAGCTGGCTAGCTAATCTAGCTGAACCCTGTCTCAGTAAATAGAATGCCATCCAAGAAGATGCTTGATGCCAAGTTTGCCCACACAGTCCCTGATAAATACATACCTACATGTATGTGAACATGGATACATAAGTGGACAACATACCCATGTAGAAATTTAAAAGAAAAGGAATAAAGTTTGCACTGGCTGGTTTTATATCAACTTGATACAAGCTGGAGTCACTGGAGAGGAGGGCAACTCAAATGAGAAAACCTCCATAAGATCAGGCTGTAGGCAAGCCTGTAGGGCATTTTCTTAATTAGGGAGTGATGGCAGAGGGCCCAGCTCATTGTGGGTCAAATTATCACTGGGCTTGTGGTCCTGGGTTCTATAAGAAAGCGGCTGAGCAAGCAGTAACTGTGCATCAGCTCCTGCTTCCAGGCTCCTTCCCTGTTTGAGTTTCTACCCTGACTTCTTTCGATGATGGACTATGATATACAAGTGTAACCCCAATAAACCCTTTCACCCTCAACTTGATTTTGGTTATGGTGTTTCATTATAGCAATAGTAACCTAACTAAGTCTAAGCTGAAGCCAGGCTTGCTGATACAGTTCTGAAATCCTAGCTACTTGGGAAAAGAATCACAAGTTCAAGATTTGCTTGAAAAATTTACAAAGAGCTTGTCCCAAAATAAAAACAATATCAGGGACTGAGATGTAACTCTGTGGCTCAGTACTAGTCTAGCTTGTCAGGGTTCTGGATTCAATTCTCAGAATGGCAAAAAGGGGGGGGGGCTGGGGATGTAGCTCAGTGATGGAGTGCTTGCCTAGATTCTGTGGGATGCCCTGGATTTACTCTCCAGTTATAGTGAGGCTGGAAGTGGGGAGGGGAATAGAAAGGAAGGGAAGAGAAGACTGAAAAATGAGCACAAATTTTCTTTCTGGGTGATGAGAATGTTCTGAGATTCAGCCTGAGGATGCAACTCATTTGGTATTTGCCTCACATCAAAGAAGCCCTGAGTTTTATTTACCAATACTATGAAAACCAGATGTGATGGCACACACCTATAAATCCAGCATCTGGGAGGTGGAGGCCAGAGTATCACAAATTCAGAGTTATCTTATTCCAAAATCCAGGTGGTGGTAGCACACGCATTTAGCCCCAACACTCAGGACACAGAGGCAGGCAGATCTCTGTGAGTTTGAGGCCAGCCTACAAATTGAGTTACAGGACAGCCTGAGCTACACAGTGAAACCCTGTATTGAACCCCCTCCCCACAAAAGAAAAGAAAGTCATCTTATTCTAAATAGTGAGTCCAAGACCAGCCCAAGATACTTAAGATTCTGTCTCAAAAAATAGCATAACAGTACATACACTAAACCCATTGAAACACACACATTAAACATATGAAGTTTGTTTTTAGTTAATGCATTTCATGGTTTTCTTGAAATAGAATCTCAAGTGGCTTAGGTTTGCTTTGAACTCATTACTTTGTAGTCAAAGATTATTTTGAACACCTTCTGCCCCTACCTTCCAAGTTCTAAGTTTATAGACATGATGTGTACCACTATCACTAGTGACACTTCGGATTACTTTAAAAAAAAAAAAAAAGAAGATCTCAGCCTAGTCTAAATCTCACCCTATAATTCACACTGACCTACACTTTTCCCTCAGCAACCAGAGTGCTAGGATTACAAGCCTGTACCATCACAAACACCCAGCTTTAAAAAGGGAATTTTATAATGTTCAAGTAGGATATCACTTTTTAAAAATGAATGCCAGGTGTACTGGTACATGCTTGTTATTCCTATAGTAGATCGACGATGCAAGAATGTCAGAAGTTCAAGGCCAGCCTCAACAACATATTAAACTTGAGGCCATCCTGAGCTACAGGAGACACTGTCTCAAAACAAAAATTAAAACAAGCTGGGAGTGGTGGCACATGCCTTTAGTTCCAAGAGGCAGAAGCAAGTGACTCTGAGTTCAAAGCCAGCCTGATCTATAAACTGAGATTCAGGACAGCCAGGGCTACACAGAGACCCTGTCTTGAAAACCCAAATAATAATGATAATAACAATACTTTTTAAAGAAAGAAAACAATAAACAACAACAAAAAGAAATTGAAACCTTTAGGAACTGGCATTTGGTTATGGGGGCATGGAAGGAAGAAAAGAACAGAAGAAAAATAAGGCATGGAGACAGACCCTTGGTGGCACAAACACTTTTGTAATAAATGTGTTCTCGACAGACCAGTATATGGCTGGAGGAGGATGTGGGTGTAATGAGAAAGCCAGAAGGGGAGTTAAGATAGTTACAATAAGCAGAAAAGTAGGCAAGTCAAGGTCAGTGCCTGGAGCTGTAATGAAAGCTGTTTCTAAGCTAGGAAGAAAAAAAAAAACCAAGTTGATAAATGTTAGGTGTATGTTGTTAACACTTTGTCCTCTTAGGAATTTTGTCTGCAAATTTGACCCACCCTTGACCTCAAGGGCTAGATGATGATCTGAGCAGCCTTTTTCTCTAATTTTATGCTATTTTTTCCTTTTATCTACTTATTTTGAAATTTTTACATGCATTTACTTTATGTGTGTGAGTGTTTTGCCTGGAGGCATGTATGCACACCACAAGGGTAATGTGCCCATAGATGTCAGAAGAGGGCATTGGATACTCTACAACCGGCACTATGTATAGTTCTGAGCCACCATGTGGGTTCCAGGAATCAAATCCAGGTCCATTACCAGAATAACTCGTGCTCTTAATAATAGAGGCATCTCATCAACCCACTGTTATGAATTCTTAAATTTTATTTTAGTAAAATATAATGACATTATTTTCACTCCCTGCTCTATTCTCCAGTACTTTCCCTGCCCACCCCATCTACCACCTTTCTCAAATTCATGGCCTCTGTTTCTTTAATTATTATAGTAACACACACACACACACACACACACACACACACACACACACACACACACACACACACACACTCATATTATTCATGTGTTTTATCATCCAGTTGGGGTGATAATGCTCCTGTCCCCAAAAAGAGCCATAGACTTTTTTGGGAGACAGAATCTTGTTATGTAGCCCTGGCTGGCCTAGAACTTTCTATGTAGAGCAGGCTAGCCTAGAACTTGTTCTTATCCTCCTGTTGCCTCCCAGGTGGTGAGGCACTTGTGACACCATGACCCCCGTTTATGTTTTGTTCTTAATATCAGTCTTTTCTTTGGATGGATAGTTAATTTTGATTTTTGTTAATAATAATCATAATTAAAACAGGGAGTCTTGTGCTGTATAGTTCAGACTAGCCTAAAACTCATGTTTGTAACACAAGCTGTTCTCCAACCAGAAATCCTCCTGCCTGAGCATCTAAGATGTTGGGTTTGTTTCTCTGATGTATTTTAGAAATGGTGCAGCATCATGTGATGACATGAGTATCTGTGAACTGTGTCAAATGATACTGCAAACAGCTGTCTACTTCTCTTGTTTGGAATTAAGTTTTCATGGTCTAGCCATTGCAGCTGGATACTATTGTTAAAGTAAACCATACTGGTTTCCTCTGTAAATTGCCTGGTTAATCCTTGGCCATCTTTCCATCTGACTATTTGACTTCTCCCCTTTTGGCTTCTAGAAATGTTTTATATTCTAAATAATTCATTGAGTTTGAATGCCACAAATATTTGACCTAGTCAATTACACTTTTCTAAAATTTGCAGGATTTTTTGGGGTAGTGGAGACAGGGTTTCTCTGAAAGATTTTTTTTTTCTTTGTTTTTTCAGACAGGGTTCATTATGAAGCCTTGGCTGTTCTGGAACTCACTGGCCTTGAACTTACAGAGATCTGCTAAACAGAAACCCAAGGTTTTTATGAATTAAATATCATTACTCAGAATAAATTGAGTGAATTCTAATAAATTTATTTATCATTTTCATGTGTACGGATGTTTTGCCTCTACATCTGTGCACCACATGCATTCAGCATTTGCAGAGGCCAGAAGGAGGCACTGGATCCCCAGGAACTGGAGTTAGAGGTGGTTGTTATCCACTATGTGGGTGCTGGACATGAGCCCAGGTCCTCTGGAAAAGCAATCAGTGCTCTTAACTGCTGAGCCATTTTTCCAGTCCTTGGAATGATTATTTTTTAAAGGATATGATTGCTACCATCTATTATTATTTGTTTTCAACAAGTTTTCCCATTCTGGTTAAGGCTGGCATAGTATTCAGTGTGTAACCAAGGCCAGCTTCCATTTGAGGTAATCCTTCTGCCTCCTCAAGTGCTATGATTACAAGTAAATCACTGCTGTGACTCTTTCCTCAGAATTGAACAGTCCCTCCTTGCATTCATTTGTTACCCATCTGCAGACCCAATGCCATGTCTCCCCATGTCTCTTCCTGCCATGACGGGTTCCCTTCAAACCATAAACAAAAGAAAACCCTTGCTTTTGTCACATTGCTGAGAAAAGTAGCTAATACAGTAATTCTGGCTAGCACGAAACTGTTAGCCCAGGTTGGCCTCACTGCAATTATTCCAGTATCCCAAGTGCAAGTATTATAGGTATGACTGTCTCTGTTTTATTTCTTTGAAAGTTCCTGTAGCCCAGATTTGCCTTGAACTCACTATATAGCCATGGCCAGTCTTGAACTCTTGATTATGTCTCCATCCCCAAGTGCTGGGATTATAGGTATGTAGAACCATGCTGTTTCTGCAGTGCTATGGATTGAACCTGGGCTTTCATGTATGCTACATGTGTCCCCTGCTTTTGTCCCAGTCTTGCTACATAGTCCTGGATGGTCTCAAATTCTGACCTTTCTGCTTCAGTGTTCTAATTGCTAAGCTATACATAGAAGTGTGTCACCATGCCCAGTCAGGGTCATTTTCCTTTTTTCATTTGTGTATGTGTATGTATACATACATATAGTATCATATAATGGATATATAATATAGAGACCTGAAATCAAAGTTGGTAACCATTCTCAATCCTGTAGTATGAAGTTTCTGGCCTGGCCTTTCAGGCCTAGCCCTGAGGTTCTGACCCACTGAAACACACAGACACATATTAATTTTATGCTGACTGACACGGGGCCCAGGCATATAACTTGCTCTTTACTCTTAAACTAACCCATGGTTCTTACCTTGTTCAGCCATGTGGCTCAGTACCTTTTCTTAGTGCTGCATTTCAACTTCTTTCCTGTGTGTTTGCTGGAGTCTCATCATGCTGTCTCTGTTCTGCTCTTCCTGATCAGTTTCCCCAGTTCTGCCCACACTTCCTGTCTGCCTTCAGCCCATCTTTTTTTATTAAACTAGTAGGCAGAAAAATTATTTACAATGTAATAACAAAATCCCACTCACAATCCCTCTTCCCCTTTATTCATTAAGCAGTCCCTCAAGCCATTTTATTAAAGTGGAATTACAGGTGGCCACCATGCCCACTAGCATTTTCTGTGGGTTATGGGGATCTAAATTCTGGTCTGTACACCTGCACAGCAAATGCTTTAACTATCTTCCATGTCTTAGGATCATTATTTTTCTTCTAAAGATTTATGACTTAGTATTTTGCCTGCAAGCCTCTATGTGCACCCCAAGAATGCCTGGGGCCTGAGGCCTGGAAGAGTAAATTCATCCTCTGGAACCAGTTCTTGCAGATAGTTGCGAGCTGCCAGTGGGTGCTGGTAATGAAACCTGGGTCCTCTGGAAGAGCAGCCAGTACTCTGAACTTGTAACCCATCTTTCCAGCTCAGCCTGCATCATTCTTAAATAAAACCTTTGCTTTGGTAAATACCTTGGTGTTTTCCTCCATTTCCTTGCACCTCAAGTCCTTACAAGAGACATACACACCCTACCTCAATCTAAAGATGCAAACTCCTTGCAAAGTATGGCAGTTCCGTACGCTAATGACTTTACATTTCAAGTAGGTTCAGGATGAGAACTAGTCACAGGAAGTACAAAAGCAGGACTAGCAGGTCAGATATTTTAGCTTTACCTCACCAATGGCCAATGATTTACCAGGCTTATATAATGAACCCTCCCTAAATGATCCAAAGGACAAGCTAGGTTCAAGAGCCCCAATCAGAAGGTTCAAGAACCCCAATCAGATGTGGCCCCTATAGATTTGTCCCTCTACACCATTCAACTCTTTTTATCAGGCACTATTAAATATCCTTTGTAGTAATCTTTATAAACATGCAACACTTCCCAGAATCCTCTGAAAGCCAAAAGGTAGTTTGAGAATCCTGAATTATATGGCCTATTGTTTAAAAACCATTAAAAAAAAACTTGGGATGCATACTCTGCATCCTTGTAAGGTGAGGCACAGCTTAGGGTAGAAATTTCAGTCTATGGTTTCAGACTTGGAGGTCAACAGGCACAAATGTAGATCTGCTTGCTTGGTGCATGGGGAAGCAATTCCAGATATCTAATCAGTATCTGTGCCAATTCACAGGAAACACTGAGTTTATATTCAAATTCAGAAACTTTCTGGCCTGGTCCTCTTGTTAGGGATAGTGAGTGATGTGTGCCTGTAATACCACCACCTGGGAGGCCAAGGCAGGAGTGTTGAGAATTCAAGGTCCACTTGAGCTATATAGTGAGATCCTCCACACAAGACCAGAGTAAAAATCAACATGCTGGCCAGAAATTTATGTATAAATATTTGACCAACAAAAAGGTCCACTCATTATCATTTTAGTAACTTGAGATCATTCTGGACAATTGGTTTACTGTTAGAAAATGTCTTCTCCACTACAGTTTTCACTGAGAAGCATGACACTATGCATCCATTCAGTTCTAACAATCAGAATCGGATAAAAAAAAGCAAATGGATAAAGTGTACAAGTACATTTTTTTCCAATCCATCACACTTAAGTTTCAAAATATCCCACACAATTTCAAAAAAGAATCACCTTTAACATCTAAGTTAAAAAAGTTAGTAGGTAAAGAACCAATTATATACACTTGGGTTATTTTCGTGTTTTATTTTCTAATTGCTGCAGTTTGTATCTTATTTCTTTACATTGTTCTACATGATGGGAATCTGTAGCAAAAGGACTCATTAAAGCATAAACGACACATTACCACAGCCAGCACTATTAGTAACTATAAACTTTCTCTGAAGAAATATAGAGTGCTTGGAATTCCATAAAATAGCTGCAAGCAACGTGGAGACCCCCACCTGCTCAATTAAATAAGGATGGTATGTAGCAACTGTAGTGTTCATACAACACAAATATATATTCTACACGTTCCTTCTATTCACAATAATTAAAGACTGCAAGCAAGATATGGTACACAGTGAACACAGGAGACATGCATCTTCTGTTTTACATGGTCCTGGATTTCCATGTGAAAAGCAGACATCAAGTGTGTCACACATATGTTATTAATCCTTCAATAATTCTACAGTAGGTGTTTTCCTCCTTCACAGGCCAGGCTTGTGAAGTTGAGACAAAATGAAAAGGTAGTGGTGGATACTTGGTAGAGGACCAGGGCTTGGAGTACAGGACAACTGACCCACCCCAGGGATCTTCCTTCCATTTCTAGCAGTGTCTCTCAAGAAACTGGTAGGAGTGACCAGTACAGTCTCTCAATTGCTCAGTCTAGTTTTTACTCACACTGTAGTACAACTTAATTCATATTTTGTTCTTTTCTTAACAAAGATGGAAAAAGATGATTTAAAGTAAACTGAAAACATGAAGGTAGTGTATAAAGGTCTCAGGAGTCATACAGTATATAAATGAAACTTATCCTTACTGAGCAGGATGGATATCACACACTGATACAACTCTCTTTAATCTTTATGAAAGGCAAGTTAACATACAGAACTGTCTTCATTCTGATACTTTAAAGCCACAGCTTATAGTGGACATCATTAAATCTGTACAGAATACAAACTGAGTAGAAATCTAGTTATTTAAAACATGCTTTTACCTATTTGATTACTAACCTACTTTGCAGTCAACACTGACAGTTTCTACCTATTAAAGATTTGTTTAACATAGTAATTTAGTTTACTAAGACAATTGAGATTAAGTAACATTACAATTCACAAAGCTTTTAAGCGACAACTTATAGCTATGATTCATACATGGGATGAATAAACCAATGGCTATTTTCCAAATTAAATATAGAAATTCCCATCACGAATACTTTGTAGTTTCCTAAAAGTAGTTCTCTTAAAAGTTAAGATGGTTAAGAAAAATTTAACAGGCAAATGACTAAATCTTGGCAAGTCTTTTTCCAGGACACTTGGTGTGGTTACTTTCAGTCACTTTATTAACACACCACGACCATGCTCTATATAGAATAAACTATGTGAGAAACACAATCCTATCAAACTGTGTTTTATGGGGTGTTGGGGATCAGACCAAGAGCTTGGTGTGTGATTAGCATTAACTTGTTATACCATTTTAGTAGGAAGAGGATTTATTCTAGTTGGGTGTGCTTGTATACATTTGTAACCCCAGCATTTGGAAGGTAAAGGCAGAGGATCAGAAGTTCAAGGCCGGCCTCAGCTGTTGATATTTCAAAGCCAGCATGCGATACATGAGATTCTGTCTCAAAACAAAACACCCCCCACCCCACCTCCACAAAACGAAATATCACTGTTCTTAGATTTCAAACATTTTATTTTTCTTTCTGGGCACTGTTTAGAGTTGTACTATAGAAATCAAACCAAAAAAAAATTTCCTTGAAGACCACTTCCATTCCTTATTTGAAATTAAATTGAATCAGTTAAACTATTCAATTATCATACCAAATACATATCAAAGAACACTTCCAGGTAGCATTTGCATACTAGTGACAACTGTATACAACTATTTTAAACCAATATGACTCCAGATCTTCTGGAATACAAGAGCATTCATTAATGCTGCTACTATTTAGGCAAGAAAAGAGATAAAACCACCAAAAGGTACAGGGGAACAGGGTCATATGTAGTTTTTAAAAACCTTCAAATCCTGTTTGTTATAGGAAGTAGAAAATCAATTTCTGAGCTGTACCACCTATGTAGAAAAACACTACTCATAAAATGTCTAACTATATACACTGCAAATGTAATAAAAACGGTTCTTCATTGTTTTTGAGACAGCATCTTATGTAGCCCTGGCTGCAAGTCAACAAATCCTCCTGTGCTACTATCACAGGTGTATACCACATTCAGCTGGCAAAACACTATTAAGGTCCAGAGGTCTAATTACTGATGAAGACAAGTGTTTATCAAATACCTCAGGGCTAGTTTCAGCCCTTATTCTCAGATATACTCTGCCTAGATAATCACTAAAGAAATTCCTCAGAATAAAAAATACAGGCTACATCACTTCATCTTTTCTATTGTTATGGTACAGATCTTGAAGCCAAGTAGGAAAACCTGAGATGAAGTCATAGTTAAGAAAAGCATTAGAGAAGATCTTGTTTTTTGAAACCATGTAAAGGTGCATTCCTTTGTGTATTAGTATTCATTAATGAAAAGTTTTCTGGATGCTAGTAGAAAACAAGGCTCACAAGTTGCATGATGAACCTTGATTTTCAACTTGCATGCTTTCAATGTGTACAGTGAATCCTGAGTAGCCCATTTCTAACTGCAAAGTTAACTCCTAAATAAGAACAAGTCTAAATTCCCAGTAGAAAGAAAATGGGATTCCCCCGGACCCTCCCCAGACTAATATAAAGTCAGAGTATAATATCCTCTGCAGCATGCTATTTTTTTCAGCTACAGCTTTTAGATTCGGAAATACAAAAACATCTTTTCACTAAGTTTGTTCTGAACTCCTGATCCTCCTGCCTGGACCTCACAAGTGCAGGGTTATAGGCCATGCCACTATATCAGGCTTAAGTTTGTTATTGCATTATTTCCCCCTAAGTTTATAGAGAAAGCCTGAAAAACCATTAATTTATACTTTTGTTATATAATATTCATACTGTTATGAATTTAAATCTTCACTTGTCTATATTTTATGTTTATAAAGCACTCAGAATTGTAGCTTATATGAATAAGACTCCTGAAAAAGCAATGCTCCAACAATCTTTCTTTTTGGTAAAAATATTCTATGCATATGAGCAAAACAATCTTTTCCTTATTTGGAAATTTCATACTCAAACAGGTTGAGAAGAGAAACCATCTCAACAATTAAAATAGTATTTTCAATGTTATGACAATGGAGCACCACCTAGTGTTCAATTTCTGCAACTACTGACCTTAATTCAAAACTGGCATTAAAAACCAGTTTCTCAAAAATTCTGGAAATGCCTTTCCTCCCCCAGTAAGTTAATGACTGCAAAAATAAAAACATGAAAAGAACTTACATGTTATCAAAGCTAGTATAAAATAGCCACATACTTAAATATGAAAAGCAGATCTAGTTTTTGCCAAGTGTGGTGGCACGTACATAATCTCAGCACCCAGGAGGCTGAGAAAGAAGGATCATAGTGAGTTTGAGGTTCACTAGGACTATAGTGAATTCTGAGATAGCCCCAGATATAAAGTTAGACTCTCTCAAAATATAACAAAACAAAACAGAAACAGATTTCTGCCTCCATTTGTATCAAAATCTCTGGGCAATTGGAATATACACAAAGACTGTACAGTCAACAGCTATGCAAAAGGAGGGCTTAATCATGATTTATAATGAGTACAAGGCAAATGGTTTATTCAAAACTCCATTTACTTACTGGAAGGGGCAAAGTAGGAAAGGCAGTAATGTATTTTTTTCTTACATGGTCTTCTTGAGTTCTATTGCATCAAATGAACAAAGTGGGCTTAACATATCACTTAAGATAGCAGTTTTTGAAAGAAGCGACCTTGGTATTGAATCAAGTCTGCCTCAACAAATAACAATCAAGATAGTGAGAACTTTTCCTTGAGGTCTATGGCCAGATTCCTAACTTGCAGGGCAATCTTCAGAAGGGCTGGAATGTAAGATGTTGAGTTCATTTTAGATCTGAAAGAAAAAAGAACATTAAGTCAAAGGGAAAAAACTCTAAAAAAAAAATCCTTTACACTGTGTGTTGAGGTGGGGGATTGGAGGAAGAGAACCTCATGTGTTGGTCCTCACTTTCAACCTAGTCTGATAAAAAGCTCTCTTTTTGGTCATTGTTGTGTATGTAGGCTAGCTGGCCTAAGAATTTCCAGAGATTCCTTTGTCTCCACCTCGGACCTTGCTACAAAAGCACTAGGTTTAGAGAAGTTACTGTAGCCAGCTCTATGTGGACTCTGGAGTAGAATGTAGATTCTCTGGTGTGCTGGCAAGCACTTTATCCTGAGCCAATCCAGGAGAAAAGAACTCTCACATCCTAACTATGCATAAGGAAATATTGTCACAGTCTTTATAGGAAACCAACCCAGTTTGAGGAGAAAATCCCCTAAGCAGGCTTTTTTCCATTGTAGCTCACTTTCAGAAATTCTGGCTTCCACAATATTTTATGTGATACATGCTATTTTTCTAAAGAATATGTATATTTGTGTGTGCAGGCAAGCCACCAGGGTCAGAAGATGGCACTGGACTCCCTGAAGCTGGAGCTGTAGGCAGCTGGGAGAACCAAATTGAGGCCCTTTGCAACAGTAGTAAGCACTCCTATCTGTCTAGCCTACTGAAATTCTTTGCTGGTGATGTTATTTTTCTTTTTGGTTTTGAGACAGGGTCTCACTTTCAATCTCTGGCTGTCTGGCTGACTTACTGGATCTGCCTCCTGAGAATTAAAGGCTTGTGCCACCATGCCTGGCCCCCGAGAACATTCCTTTCTTTCCCTTTTTTTTTTTGAGACAAGTTGTGTGTGTGTGTGTGTATGTGTAGACCTGGCTATCCTGGAACTCACTTTGTAGATCAGATTGGCTTTGAACTTATTGTTTCTCAGAGTGCTGGGCTTAAAAGCATTTAGACTGCCCAGCGTCTAAGAATATTCTTAATGAGGTTTGCTATCTCCTTCCTTTTGCATTCTTTATTCAAGATTTTATTTTACGTTTTACTCCTTAAACTATATACAAAAGACTAAGTTTTCTTTATTTGTGTGTGCATGTGTGTGCCGGTGTCTGCATTTATGTATCTTGTGTCAGTGGAATCCAGAAAAGGAGGGTGTCAGATCCCCTGGAGGAGTTGTTGAAGGCAGTTTTGAGTCCTTAGCACAAGCAATAGGCATTCTTAAGCACTGAGCCATTTCTCCAGAACTGATTTGAGATTTTATATTTTGGAAGTAGCAATAGACATGAGGGAACACGACTTCATTTGAGAACTACTTAGTAGGTCTTCAATCCTTTTCGTTCAATTTAGAAAATAATAATGTAAATTCTGGGGTGGAGATGGCTCACTGGTTAAAACTGCCTAATGCTACTGCAGTTTTGTTACTGGTACCCACATTGGGTGGATCACAACTGCCTTTAACTCCAGATCCATAGGATCTGATGCCCTCTTCTGGTCTCCATGGGCATTCAACCCATACTCACTTAAGTAAAAAAATAAAATAAAATGAACATAAATTCAGCCTCTCCTTCACAGACTCATGGTTTTCTATTTTTCTTTCTTTCCTTCTCTACCTCTCTTTCTGAATTACTAGGTAATTACTCAGGGCCTTGTACATGCCAATGTACACGCTTTACTACTGAGCTACATAATTTAAAAAAGGGGGGGGGGAGAAAGCTTTTGGCTAGTCACAAGATCCCAAAGGAAAACTACACTAAAAGGTATTGTTTTAATTTCACTTTCTATTGTGGAGTATCCCTTAAAATGTTATTTACTTTTTGTGCATATCACACATGTGCCCCAGAGTCCAGAAAGAGACATTAAATCCCCTGGAACTAGAATTACAGGTGGATATGAGATAAAATGTGTTTTTGAAAATATATTTAGTGGGGGTGAAGAGATGGCTCAGTGGTTAAGAACACTGGCTGAGAACCCTGGCTGCTCTTCCAGAGGACCAACAACTCACAGCTGTCTGTAACTGCAGTTCCAGGGGACCTGATGTCACACAAACATACATGCAAGTAAAACACCAATGCATATAAAAAATCATATGCATTTTTAAAAGCCCATTTATTAAATAAAATAAATATCCTTTAAAATACTGAGTTTTACTATTTTATAAATGTGTGTTTGTCAACAGAGGCTAGAAAAGTCTTCAACCTTTGGAACCAGAGTTAGCAGTTATGAGCTGCCTGATATGTGTTCTGGGAACATAGTTGAGTCCTCTACAAGAACAGTATGTATTATTCTTCCTTCTTTTTGAGACAGGGTTTCTCTGTGAAGCTTTGGAGCTTGCTCAGTAGACAAGGCTAACCTTAAATTCAGATCTGCCTGCCTCTGCCTTCCAAGTGTGTCACTACCACCCAGCCAATATTCACTCTTAACTGAAAAAAAAAGGATTTTTTTCCCAGCTCCTAAAATGTTTGTGTTATGGTACTATTATGTTGAAAGCTGGGCGTGGTGCGAAGTATCACACTGTGGCTCTGGTTGGCCTGGTATTTGCTGGTATTGCAATCTAGGTTAACTTCAAACTTGCAGCAATCACCTGGTTCCAGTCTTCCAATTACTATGATTATAGGTATGTGCTACCACACCTTGCTAACAGTTTGACCTCTAAATAATTCTTATGATTTAACCCAAGCTAAGTCTCACAATACACTTTTATTTGTATATATTAATTGGGCTAAATAATGGTTTTCATTGTGAACATTTTGACCTATCCTTTTATCTCTTCACCTTGATCTTCCTCTTTCTTAACAGCGCCTTTATTTTCATGTTCCTCTCACCATCAAATATGTGCACTCACTTAAATGTTCTATATTCCCAATATTATAGGTATTTAAGGAAAAGGGCCAGCATTTTTTATGTAACTCTTAAACTGAAGCTAGGTGTATCTACTTACATCATCGATGTCTTCATCATCATCCCCAATGTCATCAAACTGAATTTCATCATCATCTCCAGGACCAAATGTATCAGTTTCATTGATTTTAGCTTAAAAAAAAACAATAAAAATTACTAATATAATCAAAATGTTTACTTCCAACTTTTTACTGATCTTGCTATATGGAGCAAAATACAAAAACATTGACAGTATTTTAATTTTCTTTTGTTCAGAAGAGCTATTTAGCAAGGCAAACTAAGTAATTCTATTAACTCTGAAGTAATTATATCCTCCAGGTCTGCTTCAGAAGTTTGTGCACATACTTACTAACAATTTTATTTCCTATCTCCAAAACAAAACAAAAAAAAAAAAAAAAAGAAAAGAAAAGAAAAGAAAAAGGAAGGAGACAGATTTGAGGAGTTATTACTGTATTTGGGATTAGGGATGGTTTCAAGTGAATGTCCAGGAAACTTAACTCTTGATCAAAATGAACCAAACAGAAACAATCAAATGGGGTTAGGAATTTAGCTCAGTTGAAAGAGTGCTTGATTAGCAAGCACAAAGCCCTGGGTTTGGTCCTCAGCTCCAAAATAACAAAAAGACAGAAAAACAACAAAAACAAAAAAACCAACACCAAGAAGAAAACTGATTCCCACCAATCATAAATATTTGGACAAATTATACTTTCCCTAAGGAATGAAAAAGAACCAGGCATGCTACTCTACCCCCAAATATCTTACTGCTTCCTAGATCAAAATTGAAAGTTTACAATTGTCAGTAGGGTCTTACTTGTTACAAAGTCATGTTTTCATGAGAAAATACAGGTAGGCATTTTTTAAAAAGTTAACTGCTATGTGGAAAATAACCGACAAAACAGCATATAAATTCTATTTTTCCCTCTGATAAGGTTATAAGAGGCTTATATTTTGAGGGGAAAACAGTCTACGACTAAATCACTACCCCTTATAATTATACATACAAAGGACAGAATCTTGAAGAGATGTTTTTTAGTAGTGCTAGTCACCCAACCTTGTGCACAGTAAGGTGGCCATTACTGAGCAGTATCACCAACTTTTCTTGCAGGTGTTTTAAAGTACCACAAGAAATAATTCCTTCAGCTGACATTATAATTTCCCATTAAATATACAGAATGTAAGTAACTCCTTTCTTAGGGTGTCTAGTATAAAGTATAAGCAGGTATATATATCTATTTAATCATGTAAATACAAAAATAAATAGGAGCAACAAAATTTCACTGCCTAAACAGTAGTAGATAACCTAAAACACATAGGACAAGTTAACAATGATTCAGTTACTACCATGCTCTGGAAGCTCGCCATATGCCTTGAGACTTCTAGCTTCATCTGCATTGTATTTTAAAATGACATCAGCCTTGTTATCCTTAAAACAAAACAAGTAATTTTAATTATATCACACCATTACCTGTTATGTAACACATTACTTTCAGATTGAATCTTAAAAAATAAAATAAAATCTCAATGTTTTCCTATAAAATCCTTCTCACCTTCCTTCGGTTGAAATCAGAAGCAAATTTTAGGAACATAATTGAGCAATGACTAAAAATTCAGGAAAGATATAGCTCACATCTGTAACAGCAGAATGACATCTTTTATATTAGTCATAATTACCCTTTAGTCAGAAGTATGAATGCCCCCCAGAACTATAATTTACAGTGATCACTGTTAGTCAGAGAATGAGACTTGGTATCATAACCTAAGGAATTAAAAAAAATGTGTATATACACATATGTATGTGTGGGATACCTGTGGAGGCTAGAAGAGGGCATAAGAATTCCTGAAACTGGAGTTACAGGTGGAAGGGAGCCACCTGATGTGAGTGCTAGGAAGCAAGCAGTGGTCCTTTGTAAGTGCAGCAAGCATTAACTGCACAGCCACCTTTCTAGCCCTGATCTAAGGAAATAAATGTGCCCTTTCATATATGTATATATGTATGCCAAGGCCAACTATGAGGATTATTAATCTTGTCCCTTTGACAGTATTTAGAATCACAACAAAAATAAGTTGTTAGGTCTGTTTGTGAGTGTGTTACTAGATTAGGTTTATTCTGGTAGGAAGGTTCACCCTAAATGCAGGCAGTGCCATTCCATGGGCTAGGATCCTGGACTGAATAAAAAAAAAATCCAGAAAGTTAAGAATACTAGCATTCGTTCATCTTATTCTGCCTCTTGACAACAGCTGCACTGAGATCAGCTGACCCACCTCCATGTATGAATGTATTGCCTGGATATATGTATTCCACTACATGTGTGCCTGGTGCCCAGAAGTCAGGAGGCAATATACCTTGGAACTGGAGATATTAATGTGCTCTTAATGGCTAAGCCATCTCTCTAGCCCCAAGAACCTGCATTTCTTCCCAGCGCCCAGAAGACAGTTAAATGCCAGTCTCTCTGGACCATTCTCAAAGTGGCAGAGGAAAGAGAAAGGATCATGGGATATTAAATTCAGTATTAATCCTGTCTGAATTTCAGTGTCCTTTCTAACAAGGAATTAAGCCTTCTTCTGGTAAGATCTAAAATCAACAAATAGTTTATGAACTTGGAACAGCTTTTCTCAGCCAAAACACTAATGATAATTCTGGAGCCAAATTATCTTTGTTGTGGGATGCTGTACATTAGGTGCTACCTACCACTTGCTCTAAGACCCTCACCCGAGTTATGGTAACCATAATAGTCTCTAAACACCACCTATGACCCTGTGAAGGGTCAAATCACCCACTGAGAACCCTATGGTTTGAAACCTAGACGACAATGCTTTATTGTCAATATTGACAATACTCTCAAACACAAAAGTCAAAAACTAACAAAACTAAGTATGATCAAAGTCATACAAATAGAAATGTAATAAAAAGAGGACAGTAATAGTGGTGCATACTTGCAATTAATTCTATGACCACCATAATGAACTGTCCCGTCAAACTGAGCCAAAAGAAATGCTTCCCTCTTTTTGCTTTGTCAGTGATTAGGAAACAAATATACCAGGCTGTATGTCATTTGTGGGATATAACCGGATCCACTCAGCTGCAAAACCCTACAATAATGGCTCCTAGACTGTAAAGATTCATATAGTAAAAGAAAAAAAAAATGGAGAACCAAAAACAAACAAACAAAAACCGACATAGTTGTATCATCTATTCTATTTTTTCTATTTTTATTTTATGTACTTTGGTGCTTTCCCATGGGTTTTGGGTCCCCAGAACTGGAATTACAGACAGTTGTGAGACACCATATAGGTGCTGGGAATTGAACCAGAGTCCTCTGTAAGCGCAGTCAGTGCTCTTAACCACTGAACCATCTCTCCAGACCATAACACTTATTCTAAAAGGGGAAGCTTCAAAGAGTAAAGATAAGAAAAGGAGACCATGTTGGTCTATAAAAACTACATGTTTGGCCCCTGAGACTGGCATTTGGGAACCATAATGCCAGGGACACCAAGCATAATGCCTAAAATACAATGGGCGGTCAGGAAATGGCTCATCAAGTTCAAGCAAATCAACAACAAATTTAAAAGTAATTTGTACCTGGTAATCTCGGAGACCCACCAATATGATGTCTGAGGTATTTATCCAAACCTATAAAAGAAAAGTCACTGTATAACATATTTTAAATAAAGCAGAATCAAGAAGTTCCAGAGATGATTCACTTATTAACAGATGAATTTCCAAAACGATTGGCTATCTACTATGAAAAATGTAGTAATTTTCTAAAATTTCTTTCTGTCTTCCACCTACTCAGGTGTTTACAGCTTTCATGATCATTTTTCTTGTGAAGACTTGATATATAAAAAAATAAAACACTCACTCTGAGCCCTACTCTCACTCAGAGCCCGGACTTCCCAGAACCCAAAGGGCCATTTGTCAGGCTTCTTTAGTTTTCCTGAGAACTGGAATAATTCTCCAGCTCTCTCCCTCTTTTATAACATCAATGCTTTCAAAAGCCAGGGTTATTTGTTTTTCAGAATGTTCTTCAAATTAGATATGTTGTCTATTTCCTAATGATTTACATTCACACTAAATATTTTGGGCAAGAATGTAACACAAATGACACAAATGATTTTTTAAACAATATAATCTGTAAAATTAACATTATAGTCTTGTACTAAACTTAGACAAATATCCTTAGGTATATAAAATCTATAGAAGTGGGAGGCTGGACATGTGGCTCAGTGGTGGAATGTGGTTGTGCTTAACAAATTAAGAGGCCTTGGGGTAGCTCTCTTGCAACACACATGGGCGCACACCCCTACCTGTAGCGGGATTTCCTATACCCTCACACTTTCATATTAGAATAAAACAAATTTTCTGTTTACACACTTACCTTTTTTCTCAGTTTCCCTCTGATGTGGCACAGTCTCTTTACACCATCAAAGCACATTGCTTCTAATCGTCCGTTTCCCAACATTTTGATTACCTGAGCATATTCTACATAAATAGTGTAGGGGAGAAAAAAAGGTATAAAATATTGCTCACTTTTTTGATGAAAGCAACTGTATATGTCCACTGAATTGACTGGTTAAGGGATAAATATTCATATGGTGAATATAAAATAAATAGAAGTGAGTTAAACACTCGGCTACTTAATGGTTGAACCAGAAATAAGACTTTGTAATATAACAAGCTGGGCCTGTTATTAGACATTTTAATTATCTACTTGTTTTCAGTAAGGAGACAGACTGACTACTGACTGCCCTTGTGACCATGCTCTACTTCTAGAGATCAAAGTTGCTGTGTCCCAGTATGTATGTACACTATAGCTCATAAAGTTCACATTCAGATCTTTACCTGTTTTGTGTCCTTATTTCTCTCTATGAATCTTGAGAGCATTCTCATAAAATCTCTAGTACAAGTACTTTAAATGATAGTGATATCATTTAGTGATACCCACACTAAATTAGTATCATAGTAGCTATTCTTGGAAAGTCAGAATTATCTTTTACTTGGATAAAATGACCAATTATTTTCTTTTTCTTACGATGGGGTATCACCATATATAGCCATGGTTAGCCTGGAATTTAGAGATCCACTGACTGCCCTGTTAGGATTAATGTTGTATTTTACCATGCCTTGCCTAAAATGCCAAATTCTTAACTAGAATCTTAAAAAAAGATAATATCCAATTATCTGTACAAATAAACTCAACTGGCAAGTAGGATGTTAGTCAGAAAATGTTTGATCCCTAACACAGGAAAACAAACAATAGAAAAATCTAACAAGAGCCCACTCATCCAGCCTTTTACCTTGCCCGTCCTCCTTGAACACCAGCTCTCGCTTTTCAGACTCATTCTCATTCTTTCCTCTGCGTCTGTTTTTACCTCCTTTTCCTAGTGGGTTGTTAAAAGAAAAGTTTATCAACTATCTGCAAAACATCATGTAAAGGAACAGTGTTAAAGATAAACTGTTTAACAGACTTAGAAAACCATCTTCAAAAGGCAATTCAACATGTTGCCCTCCCCACTCCTCATGGAATTTTTTTTATTGAACATATGTTTTCATATAATATATTCAGATCCCCCCTAACCTCCCAGTTCCTCCCCACTTTCCCTCCAATCTGGATCCACCCACTTTCTGTCTCATGAGAAAATGAACAGGATTCTAAAAAATAATAATACAACAAGCCATAAGACAAATAAAAAAGAAATTAGACTATGACAAAACCAAGAAAAGCATACAGACTCACACACACACATTAGACACACATTAATCCCATAAAAACTCACACACAGGGGCCTTAACATATAAGCAAAAAGGAGACAGAAATATGAAGCCATTGCTCCTGAAATGGAACATACTGATTTCACGATGGCAGAAGACAAGTAACAGCTAAAGATTCTTAACATCATCCTTTAAAATGTGCCATACCTGAGACAGTTTAAAAGCAATGTGTTAATTGCCTCTAGATTCTCCTTTAAATTTTATTTATTTCATGCTTATGGGTGTTTGGTGCTCCTTTATGTCTGCCCATCACGGGCATGTCCAGTGCCAAAGTAGGCACTGACAAAGGGCATTGGATGCCCTACAAGTGGAGTTACAGACAGTTGTAAGCTGTCATGTGGGTGTTGGGAATTGAACTAAGGACTTCAGGAAGAGCCCTGACTGCTGAGCCATCTCTCTAGTCCTACATATGGTGGCACTGTACAATGAGATTTTATACAGTACTAAAAAGAAATGTGGTAGTGGTAATGTACACCTTTGATCCCAGCACTCAGGAGGCAGTGGCAGGTGGATGGCTCTCTGTGAGCTCAAAGATAGCCCAATATGCAAAGCTTTTTCCAGGACAGCCAGGGCTATATAGAGAAACCCTGTCTTGAATACCCTCCCAAATGAAATGAGCAAGATAGGTATAGGGGTGCTTTCCTGTAATCACAAGCATTACATTTTCCCTCTTTCTATTTCATTGCCATGAAATCAAATACTCTCCAAAATCTCTTTTGAAAGAATGCAGGCCAGATATGTTGGCACACACCTTCAGCCCCAGCACTCAGGAGGCAGAGGCAGGCAGATCTCTGTGAGTTTGAGGACAGCCTGGTCTACAGAGTTACATAATGAGAGCCTGTCACAAACAAACAACAAAAAATAAAAAATAAAGGATGAAACAAGACCAAACTTGAGTATATGACAAAACAGCAATAAACAGAATAACCACTCCACTTAAGCCCACTTTCTTTCTAAAAGACTATCTAGTTCTTAATGTCAATCACAATTCTGAAATTCATTCTTGAAGTGTTTCAGAGAAATATCCCAGGTAGGATCTTTCTTAAAATATACTAGGCTAGTGACTACACATGATTTAGTGGAGAAGTTCTGTCTCCTTGGGTCCAAAGGGGAACACAACTATTCACCTACAGGAGATGAGTAAGCCCAACAAATATTTCTTGAGCATCTTTCAGGCTAAGTGCTATCAAGCCAACGTGACTATGGCTGACACCATTTCCATCCTTTTAGGGCTTACAATTAGTGTGGGAACTGGAAATCTAGTCACTAGAATTAAGGTGAGCATAAGACAGACACCTCACCTATTAAGTGACAGTCTGAGTCGTCATCCCAGAATAATAAAGTTTACGGTTAGAAATTTTAAAACTTTGAGCATATTATACCTATAATTACACTTTTCTCGGGATAATCAGTAAAAATCCTCGCTATATAAAAGACTAGCAACCTTGATTTTTTTGAGGTCCTGGAGTGGAGTGGGGACAGTGAATTCAAGGTCAGTCTGGGCCACATGGTAAGACAATTTTAAGTCTACATGCTCACAAAATTGACCAAATACTCAAGAGAGCTAATGTAAATAGACACAAGTGCAAAGAGTAATTAAGTAGAATACTTCCTGAGGCCAACTTTCAAGCAGAATAGAGAACCCTAGCAGACATGGGGCAAGGGAAGTGGTCTTAAGGATGAAATATCAAAAACTTCATTTTTAAAAATGTGTGGGTGTGTGAGTGTGTGTGCGGTGGGGTGCCCAGGGGGGCCAGAAGAGGGCACTGGATCCCCTAAAGCTGAAGTTGTAGGCTATCCTATGTGGGTGTGGGAACCTAATTTTGGTTCTTTTTTTTAACCGTGAAAAAAATTTCTTCTGCACAAAAAAGACTTCATTTTTATCTTATCATTCCTTTGTGTAGTCCTTGCTGTCCTGAACTCCAACATCGTACTGGCTTGTCTCCTGAATGCTGGGATTAAAGGTGTGAGCGACCACCAACTGGCCCAAGGGCTGGATGTTCCTTTCTTGTAGGAAACATAAGTTTTTCGATATTTTTACTTGCATAACTTTCGAGAAATTATATGGACAATGAAATACAAGCAAGCTTGTAATTCTAGCTACTTGGAAAACTGAAGCAGGAGAATCCCGAGTTCAGTGTTAGTCTAGGCTATGTAGAGCCCTTTTCGGTCGGGGGGAGAGAAGAAGAGTAAAGTAGTTGAGTCCTGCTAAGGATATATTTGTTCCTACAAAAAATTCACTACCACATAATACTGTAAGTATATAAAAATGCGAATGACCTTAGGAATGCTGTATTTTTACAGTCTGAAGATCCCAAATTAAAAGTACCTTCATGAGTGATAATTTGAGAACATTTATTCCAAGAATGGAGGGAACTTTGAAGGTTTTAATTTTTTCATCAAAACAAATACATGATCTGAAGCAAAAGTGGAAAAGTTGGCAAATAGGAAAAGCGTTTTGGGGTGGGGGAAGTTAAGCCCTGTGAAGTCATGAAGTAAAGTGATTCTTTGGAGATAACTTTAAAAATGCATCGACGTATCGAGCATTGGCTATTGGGAGCAGCCTCAACAGTATCAAGTAAGTGTCCATAAAGAAGCCTATGCAGGAGGTGCCAGATGGGCACGAAAGCAAGCCGGGCACCCTTTTTCAAAGTTCAGAGTCGCGTCCAGGGCTTAACTCCCCACGTGCCGGAAGCCCAAGAAGCCCGAAGCAGGTGTTCCCATGGGTCCCCTTTGCGCCATGGGCGGTGTGGCGCGAATCAGGAGCAGGAGCCCACATTCTCACACAGGAGGCCCTACAAAAAATGGCGTCGGCTCCACCCCAATGTGGCCAAGCTGGGAACCCCGAGTAACTTCCTTGTGCCTCTACCGAGCTCCGAGCAGGACACAGAGAATGCAGCCAGAGAAGAGGCAAGGAAAGATGGCAGGAAGGTCACTGCGGCCTGGGCTGACCTCGAGACTGAGAACTGGACCAGGGACGTCGGCGGGGGGCGAAGCCGCGGTGCTGGCGTCCTTACCTTTATTCTTGGGCATGGCGGCAAAGATGGGCTGGCAGGGTGTGGGACCGTGCTCCGGATGGCGGCAGAAACAGCGGTGACTCTGAGGAGCGACGCTGAGAAACGCGCGGGATGAAGACTGTGTGGGAGGCCGAGAAGCGTGCACAGAAGAGGTTGGTCACGGGTGCTTCGGGGAGACGCCTGCGCTCACGCTCGGCAGTGGCAAATGGCGTCGCGGCGGCGGGCGGCGCTCTTCCTCCGCCCTCCTCCTCCCCCGCCCTCAAGGCCGCCCTCCCTCTGCCCTACGGCGCAGGCGTGGCCAAGAGAAGCCTTCTGATGGGAGAGGAGGGTGAAGCCAACTGGGGTGGGGCTCAACGCCAAGGGAGGGCACACTGTAGGTGGAGCAAGGCCTCGGAGTCCCAAAGGGCTGACTGGAGCCCTGCGTCACAGTGGAGGAGTGGAGGGGAAATTGAGATAGTGCAGGATGCTGGCTTGGCCACATCTTCAGATTCCTAGCCAAGTGCGTCTCAGCTTTGACAGGCTGCTGACTCATTAATCTCATAGTTAGCTGAGTTTTAATGGGGCCCTTTCACCGGTGCAGACAGGCTAGAAAGTCTGAGGGGCAGGCTTCGAAGAACACCTTCTGCCCTCTGTTTCCAAACTTTATAGAGGAATATTTGGATGGTACATCAAAAAAAAGTCTGTCCTCCCTAACTTACTGTAGGCAGGTGTTATTTATTACCAGCACTTAACAGAATGTCCGCACACAGTAGGTTGCTCAGCATAACAGGACAAAAGGAAGGCATGGAAGAAAGTCTGTATTAGGGACTGAATCTCCCAAAATTCACTCTCAAGTTCTAACTCCAAATACCGATGTATATGGTGGTATTCGGGGGTAGGGCCTTTTTTTTTTTTTATTTAAAACCCTTTTACCTCATATCTACCACTGTTTCCCCTCCCTTCCCTCCTCCCTGTTCTCCCTCAGCCTCCCTGAACCCTATCCCCCCATTCCTTCCCCAAGGAGGGCAAAGAGTCTCAAGGTGGGTCAGTTCAGTCTAACATATCCAGTTCAGGGTATGTCCGACTCACTCATCCCAGTATTAAGACTGGCTTAGGTGGTGTTCCTCTATAGGGAATGGGCTCCAAGATGTCAGGATATACTGGGAATATCCTCTGATCCTATTCCAAGAGGCTCCACAAACTGCCAATGCCATGCTGACAGTCATCTACCATTGGAGGGTTGTGGGGATATGTTTCAAATTTAATAAAAACAGTCTGAGATACCAAAGAGAAAACACCACAGTCAAATCTCACCCAGCTATCTTCCAGCTTCCTCAGCCTTGCTCCTCCTGGCTTCTTCTGCCTGCTCTGTCTTTCTATGCCTGCCTTAAATACTTTCTTCACCCAGTTGTTTCACATCCAGGTTAAGATTAAAGGCGTGGTACCATCACTGCCTGCCTGGGAGCTTGGACAGCCTTCTGTAAACTAAGATGACCTCAAACTCAGATCTACTGGGATTAAGGGTGTAGGTCACCACTCTTGAATATTCCCTGTGCTGGGATTAAAGGAGTGAGTTACCACTGTCTGATCCTCCTAGACTGACTCTGGGTAGATCCCTCTGTATTTTTTAAAATTTGAAACATATCCCCACAGAGGGTTTAGTTCCTTTTCCATGAAGGTTCCTCAGCTACTATTTCAGAGTTAGTGAGCTCCCAATAATAACTCAGGTCAGCCATCTCTGTGGGTCTCCTCCTCACGATCCTGATCCTTTGCTTCCCCCCCCCCCCCAAGCTGGATCGGGAGCTCGACCTGGTGCTTAGCTATAGATCTTTGCATCTGCCTCTATCCATTGCTTTTCTATAATGACAATTAAGGTGGTCATTCATTTGATTATAGGGGAAGTCCTGCTTAGGCATTCTCTCTACTAATTGGTTGGAGTCCTAGGCAGGGACATCTTGTAGGTTCTTGGTTGTTTCCATAGCACCAGGTTTCTCACTAATCTCTCAATGGCTCCCTCTATCAAGATAACCATTTCTTTGTTCTCCCTCTTTGTTGCTCCTCTCAACCTCTAAATCATCTCCTTCTCTCCTGATTTGTTTCCCACCTCCCCTTGCTTGCTCCCTGTTATTATCCCAATTTACTCAGGAGATCTTCTCTATTTCCCGTTCCCAGGGGAATCCCTGGATGTCTCTCAAGTTCTGTTACCTAACAGTTCAGGGGTTGTGGTTTGCAGCTTGGATATTCTTTGCTTTATGTGTAGAATCCATTTAGGAGTAAGAATTTACCATGTCTATTTTTCAGGTCTGTATTACCTCACTCAGAATGATACTCTCCAAATAGATTTATTTGCCTGAAAATTTTAGGATGTCTTTTTTTTTTTTTTTTTTTTTTTTTTTTTTTTTTTTTTTTTTTTTACTTCTGAGTAGTACTTCGTTGTGTAAATATACTACAATTTTTTAAATCTATTATTCAGTTGAGGGTCATCTAGATTATTTCCAGGTTCTACATATTATGAATAATGCTGTTATGAACATCGTTGAGCTAATGTCCTTGGGGTAAGAATGTGTGTCCTTTGGGTATATGCCCAATAGTGATATTGCTGGATCCTTAGGGAGGTTGATTTCCAGTTTTCTGAGGAACTGCCATACTGCATTCCAGAGTGGCTGTACAAGTTTACACTCCCAACAACAATGGAGGAGTGTTCCCCTTGCTGCACATCCCTTCCTGCATAGGCTGTCATCTGTGTTTTTAATCTTAGCCATTCTGACAGGTGTAAGATGGTATCTCAGAGTTGTTTTGATTTGCATTTTTCTGACTGCTAAGGATGTTGAGCAGGTTTTAAAGTGTCTTTCAGCCATTTGTAATTCTTCTGTTGAGAATTACATTTTTAGCTTTGTACCCCATTTTTAATTGGGTTAGTTGGTTTTTGGTCTCTAGTTTCTTGAGTTCTCTATATATTTTAGAGATCAGTCCTCTGTCAGATGTAGGGTGGGTGAAGATCTTTTTCCATTCTGTAGGCTGTTGTTTTGTCTTATTGACTGTGTCCTTTACCTTATAAAAGCTTCTCAGTTTCAGGAGGTTCCATTTATTAATTTTCTTAGGGTCTGTGATACTGGTGTTATATTTAGGGAGTGGTCTCCTGTGCCAATTTGTTCAAGGGTATTTCCCACTTTCTCTTCTATCGAGTTCAGTGTGGCTGGGTTTATGCTGAGATCCTTGATCCCCTTGGATTTTAGTTTTGTGCAGGGTGATAGATTTGGATCTATTTGCATTCTTCTACATACCACCATCCAGTTATGCCAGCACCATTTGCTGAAGATACTATCTTTTTCCAATGAATATTTTTGGCCTCTTTGTTAAAAATCAGGTGTTCATAGGTGTGTGGGTTAAAGTTGGGGCCATCGATTTGATTCCATTGATCCACACGTCTGTTTTTATGCCAGTATCGGGCTGTTTTTATTACTGTAGCTCTCTAGTAGAGCTTGAAGTCAGGGCTGGTGATTCCTCCCAAAGTTCTTTTATTGACCAGAATTGTGTTGGAAATCCTAGATTTCTTACTATTCCATATAAAGTTGAGAATTGTTCTTTCAAGGTCTATAAAAAAGTGTGTTGGGATTTTGATGGGGATTGCATTGAATCTGTAGATTGCTTTTGGTAAAATTGCCATTTTTACTATGTTGATCCTGCCTATCCAGGATCATGGAGACCTTTCCATTTCCTGATATCTTCTTCAATGACTTAAAGTCCTTGTCAAGCAAGTCACTTCTTCAGTTAGAGTTACCTCCAAGATATTTAATGCTATTTGCAGCTGTTGTAAAGGGCGATGTTTCCCTGATTTCTTTTTCAGCTCTGTATCACTTGTGAATAGGAGGTGCTATTGAGTTTTTGAGTTAATCTTGTATCCTGTTACATTGCTAAAAGTGTTTATTAGCTGTAGGAGTTCCCTGGTAGGATTTTTGGGATCACTTATTTTTACTATATCATCTGCAAATAGTGATAGTTTGACTTCGTACTTTCCTATTTATATCCTTTTAATCTCCTTTTGTTCTCTTATTGCTTTAGTTAAGACTTTGAGAACTAAATGAATAAATTAGGGGTGGGAGTGCAGCCTTATCTTGTTCCTGATTTTAGAGGAATTGCTTTGAGTTTCTCTCCATTTAGTTTCATGTTGGCTGTCAGCTTGCTGTATGTTGCCTTTATTATGTTTAGGTATTTTTCCTGTATCCCTGATCTCTCCAAGACCTTTATCATGAAGGAGTGTTAGATTTTTGTCAAAGGCTTTTTTTAGCTTCTAAGGAGATGATCATGTGGTTTTATTTTCTTTCACGTTCTTTAAGCGATGGATGACATTCAGAGATTTTGTATATTGAACCATCCCTGCATCTATGGGATGACACCTACTTGATCATGGTACATGATTTTCTTGATGTTTTTTTAATTCAATTTGCCAGTATTTTATTGAGTATTTTTGCATCAATCTTCATCAGAGAGATTGGTCTGCAATACTCTTTCTTTGTTGCATCTGTGAATGGCTTGGGTATCAGGGTGATTGTGACCCCATAAAAAGAGCTCAGCAATGTTCCTTCTGTTTCTATTGTGTGGAACAATTTGAAGAGTATTGGCATTAGTTCTTCTTTGAATGTCTGGTAGAATTCTGTACTGAAACCATCTGGCCCTGGACTTTTTTCCCCTTGTGAGACTTTTAATAACAGATTCAATCAATTTCCAATTTTCTTGAGGTGTTATAGATCAATTTAGGTCATTTATCTGGACTTCATTTAATTTTGATAAGTGGTACCTGTCTAGAAAGCTGTCCATTTCTTGTAGTTTTTAATTTAGTGGAATATAGGTTATTGAAGTATGACCTAATGATTCTCTGGATTTCCTAGGTGTCTGTTATGTCCCCCTTTTCATTTCTGATCCTGTTAATCTCTCTCTCTCTTTCCCTCTCCCTCTCCCTCTCCTCCCCCCTCCTCTCTCTCTGCCTTTTGGTTAGTTTGGATAAGGGTTTGCCTATTTTGTTAACTTTTTCAAAGAACCAACTCTTTGTTCATTGACTCTTTGTATTGTTCTCTTTGTTTCTATTGTATTGATTTCAGCCCCAAGTTTGATTATTTCCTGCCTTCTACTTCTAGGTGAGTTTGCTTCTAATTGTTTTAAAGCCTTCAGCTGTGCTGTTAAGTCTCTTGTGGGAGATTTCTCTAGCTTTTTCATAAAGGCATCTAGTGCTATGAGTTTTCCTCTTCACACTGCTTTCATTGTATCCCATAAGTTTGGGTATGTTGTGGATTCATTTTCATTGAATTCTAGTCTTTTTATTTCTTTCTTTATTTCTTCCTTGACCCAGAGGTGATTCAGTTGAGAGATGCTCAGTTTCTATGAATTCATAGGTTTTCTGTGGTTTGTGTTATTGTTGAACCCTGACTTTAGACCAGGGTTGTCTGATAGGATATAAAGAGTTATTCCCATGTTTATATCTATTAATATTTGCTTTAAGACAGAATATGTGGTCAATTTTAGATTAAGTTCCATGGGATGCTGAGAAAAAGGTATATTCCTTTGTGTTTGGGTGGAAAGTTCTGTATATATCTATTAATCCATTTGGGTCATAACATCTGGTAGATCCCTTATTTCTCTGTTGAGTTCCTGTCTGGTAGACATATCCAAGGGTGAAAGTGGGGTATTGAAGTCTTCCACTATTAATGTGTAGAGTTTGATATGAGATTAAGCTTTAGTAGTATTTCTTTTACATATGTAGTTGCCCTTGTGTTGGGGGCATAAATGTTCAGGATTGAGACTTCATCTTGGTGGAGTTTTCCCTGATATAAATAAGCAATGTCTGTCCTGGTCCCTTTTGATTGATTTAAGTTTGAAGTCTATTTTGTTAGACATTAGGATGGCTACACCTGCCTTTTTTCTTGAGTCCACTTGATTGGAAAGTCTTTTTACCAACCCTTTACTCTGACCCTGTGTCTGTCTTTGAAGTTGAGGTGTGTCTCTTGTATGCAGCAAAAGGATGGGTTCTGTTTTTGTATTCATCGTGTTAGTGTGCCTTTTTATAGGTGAATTGGGTCCATTGATATTAAGGGATATTAATGACCATTGATTGTTATTTTCTCCCTTTTTATGGTGGTAGTATGTGTGTGCTTTTTTTGGGGGGTTTTCTTCTGTGGGATTATCTATTTCTTGTGGTTTCATGGATGTATCTATTTTCCTTAGGTTGGAGTTTTCCCTCTAGTGCTTTCTGTAGAGCAGTACTTGTGGATAGGTATTGCTTAAATCTGGTTTTGTCATGTAATATCTTGTTTACTCCATCTATGGTGATTTATAGTTTTGTTGGGTATAGTAGTCTGGGTTGGCAGCCATGCTCTTTTATTGTCTGTATATAACATCTCACCAGGACCCTCTGGCTTTCATTTTTTCCATTGAGTAATCTGCTGTTATTCTGATAGGCCTTCCTTTATATATAATTTGTCTCTTTTTCTTTGCAAGTCTTAGTATTCTTTTTTATTTTGTGGGTTTAGTGGCTTGATTATTATGTAAGATAAGACTTTTGGGGGGGTCTAGTCGATTTTGTGTTTTGTATACTTCTTGTATCTTTATAGGCATTTCCCTCTTCAGGTTGAAAAAGTTTTCTTCTATGATTTTGTTGAATATATTTTCTGTGCCTTTGAGCTGGTATTCTTCTTCAATTCCAATTATTCTCAGTTTGGTATTTTGATGGTGTCCTATATTTCCTGGACATTTTGTGTTATGACTTTTTTGGTTTTAGTATTTTCTTTGACTGACTAATATTTCCACTATTGAATCTTCCACTCCAGAGATTCTCTCTTCCATCTCTTGCATTCTGTTGGTTATGCTTGCATCTGTAGTTCTGGTTCGTTTCGTTTCTTCACATTTTCTTTTTCCAGCATTGCCTTGGTTTGTGTCATCTTTATTGCTTCTATTTCAATTTTTAAATCTTGAACTGTTTCCTTTACCTGTTTGATTGCTTTTTCTTGTTTTCTTGTATTTCTTTATTTTCTTTCAGGGACTTGTTGATCTCTTCCAATTTTTTGTTTATCTTTTCTTCTATTTCTTTAAGGAATTTTTTATATCCTCATTTAAGGTTTCTACTATTTTCATAAAGTTGGTTTTAAGGTTTGTTTCTTCTCCTTCTTCTGCATTGCCATTCTCAGGTCTTGCTGTTGTAGAACCACAAGATTCTGGTGGTACCATGTTGTTCTTTATGCTATTATATGCATTCTTGCTTTGCCATTTGCACATTGCTTTCTTGGATCACTGCAGGGTTTGATTTCAGTGAGCTGATTTTGGTGTAGTCTGTTCTGGCTGTGTCTGGGTCTCAGGAAGCCTCTCTTGGTCCAATTTGGGTTCTTGGTCCACTTGGAAGTAGTATATTCTGTGTCACAGTGACTCCTCTTAATCCAGTAGATGCTGACACACTGTGGCTTTCAGGTGGCCACTTTTGATCCAGTAGGTGCTAGTAGGTGCTGAGAAACTGAGGGTTTCAGGTAGCTGCTCAGATCCAATAGGAACTGAGGAACTCTCTTGGTTGTTGCACGAATAAAGGAAACTCAGAGCCAGACCTCTGGGAAAGGCTAAGATATCAAAGAGAAAACACCACAGTCAGATCTCACCCAGCTGTCTTCCAGCTTCCTCAGCCTTGCTCCTCCTGGCTTCTTCTGCCCGCTCTGTCTTCCTATGTCTTCCTTAAATACCTTCTTTGCTCAGTTGTTTCACATCCAGGTTAAGATTAAAGGTGTGGCACCACCACTGCATGCCTGACTAAACTGGCCTCAAATTCAGATTTGCTGGGACTAAGGGCATAGGCCACCACTCCCTGATATTCCCTGTGCTGGGATTAAAGGTGTGAGTTACCACTGTCTGATCCTCCTAGACTGACTGTGGGTAGATCCCTCTGTATTCAGAGGGGAAAAAAACTAAAAAATAAAAAAAAACTCAGACTGTTTTTATTAAATTTGAAACATATCCCCATACTTAGTCTCTTTGTCTCTTAGTCTGATGTATGTAGAGGACCTTTTAATCTGATATGGGCCAGAGATCTGTGGGTTTCCCATTCAGGGTCAGGTCTTTAAGGAAGTGATTATATATTAAAATGAGAACCTTAGACTTGACACCAAGTCAGTATAACTTGGGAAATAATATTAAGCCAGGCATGGTGACACAGGCCTTTAATCCCAGCACAGAAGAAACAGAGAAAGGTAAATATACGAGTTAAAGGCCATCCGTAGATACATAGTGAGACCCTATCTCAAAAACAAAATGAAGGCAATTAGCTCCTAGGCATAATGGTGAATACTTCCTGAGCCACTAATCACCTGTAAGCCACGGAGACCTCAGAAGAAACCAGACTTGTCTCTCTCTGCCTTGATCTTAGAATTGGAGCCTTCAAAGCCAAGTAAAAGTAGTAGCCAGGTCTGGTGGTTTACACCTATAGTTTTAGTACATATGAGGTCAAAGCAAGAGGACTGCTGCAATGTTTGGGAAAAGGTGGGGCTACACAGTGAGACCCTGATTACAAAACACAACCAAGAGAACGTGCATTTCTAATGTTTAACAACCCATTACCCATTTCTGGTTCTTCTTTCTGGAAGTCCCAGCAAAGGAATAACTGCATGGCTTCTTAGAGCAAATAGTTTCATTTCAAAACAGGCTTATTTAGGCCAGCAGGATAGCTCAGTAGGTAAAAGCACTTAACAGTAAAGCCTGGCAACTTGAATTCAGTTCCTGAAACCCATGTAATGGTGGAAGGAGAGAACCAACTCCACAAAATTGTCGTCTGACCACCACATATTCTCTCTTTCAACATACTCTCTGTAGGGAAGGAGATTAATAATTCTAATTTTCTTTTTTCATTTGTAGTTTTTTTTTGTTGTTGTTGTTGCAAATTACCTTTTTGTAAAGATGGGGCCATGTAGCCCAAGCTTCCATCTCTATGGTGCTAAGACTGCAGTAATGAACTACCAGGCCTGGCTGAAAGTTCAAATGATTCTAACATTGGGCTCTGGAGTTTAGAGGCTTGAGTTAAAAAGTGATTCTACAAAATGTACTGTTATCTTAGGCGGTTACATCATCCTTGTAAAGCCTCAGTTTTCTCATCACAGAAAATAATGCAATATGTTAGGACTTTAGGTATTATGCCTAGTACATGAGTAATCAGACCCCAAGTATACAACTACATGTTTAAAAGTCAAGTACTTGATGTAAAGCCTCATAGGGGGAAAAAGTTTTTTGACTTCTTTAGCAAGGTTCATTACACCTGATCATTAGAATCACTAAGAAGAGGTGAATCATGTGAACACACACCTGCTCAGAAATATGTAGGCAGAGAAAACAGGAAAGGCAAAGGCTCCATTGCAGCACCTATGCTTGCTATGCTCAAGAAGGACCACGGCCAGTGTGCTCCTTAATTTTTGCCAACCTGGCACAAACTAGAGACACCTGAGAAGGGAGAATCTTAACTGAGGAATTACCTCCATCAGACTTGCCTGTGGGCATGTTAGTGGGGCATTTTGATTAAGGATTGATGTGGGAAAAACCAGCTCGCTGTGGGTTGTGCTACCTGGGCAAATGTTCTTGGCCGTATAAGAAAGCAAGCTGAGCAAGCCACAGAAAGCCAGTAAGCAGCATTCTTCCATGGTCTTAGCTTCAGCCTCGACCCTAATTTCCCTCTATGATGACTGGGATGAGGACATTTAAGCCACATAAACTCTTCCTTCCCTAAGTTGCTTTTTGTTATGGCATTTATCTCAACAGATAGCAAAGTAGAATAGATGATATGACAATGCAAGCCAGGGAGCAGTTTGAAAGAAAGAAGACTAAGATTAGCAATGTGGAGATAAGATCACTTGGAACACTTGGTAGGTTTTAAACAGATCATTTTGGCTTGTGTCTTAAGAGTGGCCGCATGGAAGCAAAAAACAAAGTGACATCCTGAAATTTGCAGGCAAATGGATGGATCTGGAGAGTATCATCCTGATTGAGGCAACACAGACCCAGAAAGATAGACATGGGATGTACTCACTCATAAGTGGATTTTAGATGTAAAGGATGACCAGGCTACAATCCACAAACCCACTATCCCCCAGCAGCCAGGTAACTGGAAGAAGTTGAGAGACATCCATAGATCCCTCTCGGAAGGGGAAATAGAGATCTCCTGAGTAAATTGGGATCATGGTATGGGGTGGGGAGGTGAGACAAGAAATGGGGGGAGCAACAGAAACAGAGAGGGAGAGCAAAGAAGCTGGTGTCTTGATAGAGGGAGCCATTGTGGGGTTAGAGAGATACCCAATACTAGGGAACACCCAGGAATCCACAAGATGAGCCCAGCTACGACTGCAAGCAATAGTGGAAAGGGTGCCTTAACTGGCCTTTTCCTATTATCGTATGATCACCCAATTATCATTATAGAACTTTCATCCAGCAGTTGATGGAGGCAGATGCAGAGATACATAGATAAACACCAGGTTGAGCTAGTGGTCCAGCTGAAGAGAGGAAGAAGAGATTGCATGAGCAGAGGGAGTGGGATCATGATGGGGAGACCCATGGAGTAGGCAGTCCCATGCTGTTGGGACCTTGCAGACTTTGAAATAACTGATGAACCTTCATGGAAGGGATCTAGATCCTCTGAATGTAGATGACAGTTAAAAGCAATTTTTAAGTAGCTGTATCATCTAATTAGATTTTAAAAAGTAAATTGTGGAGTACGTAAAATGAGCGTTGAAAACTAGGTACAATATTTTGAAAAGTAAATGTCAATTTTGGGATGAATTTTTTTTTTTTAGGAAAATGGTACCAACAAAAGACAAGGGGAGGGAAGGCGAGATGTGCGATGATTAAGTCCATTTGCCTAAGATGATACTCATAGAGAAGAGCCTAAGTTCTCCTGAATATAAAACATCTCCACCCAGACTTTCTTGACACACAGAGTTAAGTCACAGTATGCATCTTAGGCACATCATTCTATTTGCGATAAAGCCAATTCCTTTTGGCTGAATTTTTCTTTTCTTTATTTCATGTATATGAGTGAGTGACCTGTCTTATCTTCAAGCACACCAGAATATGGAATCAGATCCCATTACAGATAGTTGTGAACCATCATGTGGTTGCTGGGAGCTCAGGACCTCTAGAACAGCCAGTGCTCTTAACCTCTGAACTATCTCTCCAGCCAGGGAGAATGGATTTCAATAAAGAAAACTAATGGAAAATACTATAAGAATTTAAGTGCAATTAGAAAACAGAAACTTGAAGTTCCATCTGCATAACTGTATGGTTTCAGAAATGTATAGCTAGCCTTAGCCTAACAACAAATGCTGGAGTTTTGCTTAGTGAGTACAGTACAAAAGCAAGGATGTAAGGAAGTTCAGGATGTCTCTGAGGTTACAAGGTTCAGTCTGGATAACCAAAGAAACCCAAAGTAGATCTAAGGTCACAAAGGAGAAAGAAGCAGTTTTGGAGCTATGTCTGGTAGTTTTGGACTTCTGCAAGAAAAAGTTTACTTCATTTGTGTCTGGCCTGATAGTGGGGAAGATGTCTGACTCACATGAGTCTAAGATGATGCACAGCAAAATTATTTTGCACTTACTAGGAATGGTTTTGTTTTAAATTCTATCAATACAATTTCATAAATACAATTTGGAGATAAACTTTTATATTATAAAGGTCTAATATTACTAAAATAATCTGATAAAAGGAACATACATGCTTTACTTGAAATTTTATTATATAAATTTCCATTTCTTTTAAAGATTACAAAACCTGTTCTGTGACAGGAATACAGGCAATATTGCTCCAGGATTATTCATGGATACATTGGAAAGAGCTTAGATTACACATTAATAGTATGATTTGCAAACTTCCCAGATTGAACTCTTAAGGAAAACAACTTAAAGTACTCAATGATCTGATTCTCACAAGCATTTCATAACTATGGCAACAGTGCCAAGCATCTATGGGGTTTACCCACCAATAAAAGGTACAGCAATAAGAACCTTTGATATGGTACTTTGCTTGGGCTTCTGGCATGCCTCACTAGAGATAAACTAGTATAAAGTAAGACCATATATAACAGTAGAAAAATATTTGTAATTTTTTTTTCACTTTTTAAAAACTGCTTAAGTAGATACCCACCCAATTCCCGCCCATAGCCAAAAAATGCAAAATAATTACATCTTTTAGGTGTATACCTTCCCTTTTTATTTAGGGCAAAAGTTAAGATAAACTAATACATGTATATGATTTTGAGTTACACACTCATCACTCATAATCATTAAGGATGCTAATAAATGGCAACACTTTGAAGCCTTTTTTAAATTAAAAAAAAAAGCTTTATATGGCAAACTACACTTAGAGAAACACAACCCAAGTCTTTATCCTCATGCCCTTGCTTTGTACTTAAAAGTTCTACTTTAAATACTTGTTTGAAAAACTCAGTATACAGTTTATCCAGTACTATAGTTAATATAGGAATAAAGATGTTCACTTTCATTGGACACTGAACTAATCTACTTAGAGAGAACTATTATAGTGACTCTCTTCTCAAATACATCTCCATATACTGTACTTATTAAATGGTATGTGCTAGAAGACATTTTCTTGAGGTTCATACATCTGGACTTAAATCTCTAAGTTTTCCTTTCCACTAATCTCTAGTCAAAACATCATATACCTTGCTAGTTGCTCTGGGAAGTCATGATATTTCAACAGCTTATCATGCAGTTCAAGGTTATATGGCAAAACAATGAGGAAAGTGCCTTAAGAGGTAGGAAGTAGGCTCTCATCCCAACCCTTGCTATGTCCATTATGAACAGGTAAAAGACTGGAATAAAAGTGGTGAATGTGAGACCTATGGTGACCCCAGGCTTAAGAAAATTAAGTTGACTTAATTCCTAGAATTTTTGAAAGCCGTCACTTTGGAACCAGTTACAAGTCACTTGGCAACACAGAATACAGCAGTGTCAAAAACACACAAAGCACACTGTAGATACAAATTCTTCTTGGCCATCCATATCTGGGCATTATCACTGTGTAGATTCTTCAGTGGAAAAAAGTGGTTAGGTGTGGCTCTGTAGAATACCACAGTCTCAAGAAACTGAATGCATTCCTTCATTAATTGGTCTCCACCAATGTTCAGTTGGGGAGATCAGCAAAATGTAAGCAACCTGGGGTTGAAAAGAGGACTATTTTCATTAACTGAGATAAAAACACTGAATTAAGTCAACTTCTCTGTGAATTAAGTAAGGCTCAAAGCATACATCCAGTTTAGTCACAGGGAGTTGGATCGTGTAGAAGGACAGATACAGAGTTAGACTGGACCCTCCTGGTTTAAGCACCAAGATCAGCCATGAAATCTATTATTTTTGTAAGTCACAGAAAATTTGATCCTTTTCATTCTAGAATTATCTAAATACTTCATAAGTCTCAAATTCTCATCACTATATTAAGATAGAACTTATTTTATAAAATAAAGAAAAACCTAAAATATTGTAGGTAATTCATAAAAGCCAGGGACTGAAGACTATCATAGTCATGTTGAGATGTGAGTTACTGGCCTCCACAGTGAATAAGAACATTTATACCAAGGTCCCTATGTCTAGAAAGCCTTTGGATAATTATCATCCCAAGATGAGTCTACACTGGTCCTTTTCCTATCAAATATATGCCTTCTCTTGAGGCATCTGCATCTATTCCTACTCTCTGTTCAAATCCTTCCTAGACTGAGGGTATAGGAACAGCTTTAAGGCAGCCCCACTTCTCTTGATGTCTTCTGATCCCAACAGAAGCCATGTCTAAAGAACAGATGGAAAGTGGTTGATCCTCCCAATCTGTTCTTTAGGGTGCAATGAATGTGAAATGTAGAAACTACACATATACCCTACATCCTCTCTCCAGACACTCAGAACCTACTCTTCCATATGCTAGCTTCACAGCATCTTGACTTGGGTCTTGCCAAAATTATTTTTAGAGTTTTGGGGTTGCTTATGAAAAACAGATTTACATCTGTTAAATTCAAGGTATCAATGCACTAAGAAGATAACTTTTTAAACAGGAGTGGAAATGATTCATAAAAATCAAAACAAAATAAACAAAACAACAAAAAACTTACCTTAATTTAATATCACTTAAAATGGAAGATTGCAAAACACATAGTATTTTAATTCATAGTTTCCAGTATGTGCTTGGCTACATTAAACACATTTCTATCGTTTGGGATGTTATTTTACATCATAAACCAAGAGATGTCTGTAGAAAGGTCCTGTTTAGTTCCTTCTTTCAGTGAAACACAAAAGCAAGGCTGACAACTCTGGAATAAGCCCCAGAAACTGGTAGCGATAGGTGAAAAGCAGAACACTTCAGGAGTCTTAATCCTCAAAGGATGATGGCCTGTAGGAAATGGGACTTTGTGAAATGAATGGAAAGGCTAACCTGTCAGCTATGTTTGCCCTAAGACAATGTGAATACTAGAGCCATGGATGAAGGAATTTATGCAACTACCATGTTTTGTCAATAGGAAGCCTTCAGTTTTGTGAACTTGCTTTTCTTCCAATAAAACTGGTAGTTTGACTAGACAAAAAAGGCAATTCTTAAGGGAAATAAATTTGGCATCATAAAATAGTACAGGACTGCCCTAAAAATTACATTATTTTGAGTTTAGCTCCTTTTGGTGACAATGTGAAAGAAAGGCAGCATGGTGTTATGAGGAAAAACTAAACGAGAGAGGATAAATGGAAGAACCCGACACATTGAACAGAAGATGGGGGAAAGGCTTTCTTGCCAGGCAATGAAAAGCAACTTTGAATAGTTATCATCCATATAGTCAAGAACTTAAGTAGTTCGTATGTAGGACTTCTGGCATCCTCCTAATATGTACTTTTCATTTATAAGATAAACCTACATTTGGTTACTATACAACCATCATTTTGTGTTGTTTGGGCAGAGGTGGTATTAGAGATTTTCTCGTTCTTTTTAGTAGTAGAGAAGATAAGGAATGAGAAATGTCTGTTATAAATTGTCAAAAGCACGCTCTTAGGTAGAACTCTGAGTATATTTCTGATGTAAACAGCTCAGTAAGTGACTCACATCTACTGGAGCACATTCCCAATGAGGTAAGTTAAGTCACTTTTTTCTTTGCTTATGTTTTCACATCACATATTGATTTACACCGGGTAGTATGACAAAGATGGGGAATGATGGTTACAGAAGTTTCTTTTGTCAAATGAAACTGTAAGCTAGCAAGTTAGATGTAGATACTGAATACTGCACTTGAAGCACAGTCAGGGGCCATTATCAAAACTGGTCACTACTGAAGTCAAAGGAAACATATGGCTATAAACCATCAGCAGGGATTCAGAAAACAGTCAGTGCTGATCAGTCATTGAGCTTGCCTCAGCTATGACTTAAGGTTAGAAGAGATACTGTTTGGCCAAGAATATTCTATTCTCTAGAATAAAAAAGTTTAAATCCAATTTCATATGGAGACTTATGGCGTTTATTACATTCAAATTAGTGTTTAATATAGAATATCTATTTAAACATGAAATATCCAGTAAGGCTTTAATTGCCAATTGCTGAATTTTCATTTTCCAATTTCTTTAATATGATTCTTTGAAAGGCCTTTGATGTAGACTGGCAAGATTTCAAATGATATGCCAAATACTAAATATGAGGACTATGTAAGGTTAAAAGTGCAAGGATTACTTCCTTAATCAACAAAGGAAACCCTAAGAAATCACAAAGTATATGGACTAACTTCATAGGTGTATTCTTGAATTCATGCCACACACACAACTTTCTCTACCATTGATAGCTCTTTAGGTTAGTCTGACAGAGCACCTGACTTGAAGAAACAAACCAGTGAAACAGATGGAGGAAGATATGTACAATTTGAAAGAATTACATTCAACAGCTGTTCAATCAATCTGGCCATTTTTAAGGTTTCCCAACAATACTGTTAATCCAGGTGAACTATTTATCCAGATTTAATAGTCAATTGATTAATAGACTCCAAGTTAAACAAGGCATGTATACATTAAAGAAAGCAGTACAGAAACGTACTGTATATGAACTGTTTACAAAAACATACAAAATGTTGGATGGCACAAGGGATACAGTGCTAATATAAATGGATCTTTTAAGCTAAGTGCTTAACATAAACTGTCCATCCCTATAACTAACAAAGAATATTTAGGGGACATGAAATATTTCCTATAAAAATAATGCTATATGGTGTAGAGTACTTTTATTCAGTGTATTTTAGGTGGTATTCATGTGTTCATTATTTTTCTTGTTGATTCAGTGATTATATCTTCATCATGTTTCCATTTTCATTTCGAAGCTCCAGGAAAATCTAACTTGCTAACAATCAATTAAAGCGAGAAGAGACGAAAGCAGGAGCAGCAGGAGCAGCAGCATTATGGGTACCAGCTGGGACAGTGTGTGCTTGCAGGTGTCTCTCAGGTATGTGCTACCTGTCGCCAGAACTTGTGCTATCAGCTTACATCATGGTACCAAATATCTCATTGAGGTCACGTCACAGGGCCGTTGAGGTGATTTTTTTAATACCTCTCCGCTGAGCAAGAGTAGAGCGGCCTACTGGTTCCAAAACTGGTGACTGATTGCGGTTTAAAGCAGAGTATGTAGCTGCCATGGCACCCTGAGAAAATCAAAGAAAGAGTACAACAAAAATGACATGCATACAAATATAAAGGCTCCCCCTCCCAGGGATTTTTATATGTAAATGAATATAGATCTTCATCGGTCTCATAATGAGAATAACCTCTGGTCATTTTTTCAGATTTAAATAAAACGGAGGCCAATATGAGGTTAAAATTTTGTATGAGAAAGGACAGGGAGGTGCTCAAACAGAGCAGTCCTCATTTTCCTTAGGGTCATTTAATCTGTCTTTATATCCCTATAATATGAGAGGCTGTAAACCATGACCTTTCATTTAGAAAAAAATCATAGACTTTGTCTTTACTGATAGTGAACATACAAACAGAAGAAATGCAAGTTTCCTTTAAGCTAACTTAATTACTGACATTCTGATATGCTTTGTGTCACCATGCCTCTAAGCCATTAGGCACCCATGTACGAGAATCCCATATTAGAACTTGAACACAAGATAAAAGGGAAAGTTGATTGGGACATGAGGACAGGCTTCTTTGAGGCTTAGCTGGCCTTGTCCATCCTGGAGGTCATACAGAAAGCAATGACTGGATATAGGACTGCTCACCTTTACGAGATGAGGTGCATCCTGTCTGTTTAGTTGGTATTGTGGCAGTTGGTCCCAGTGGACAATCCAAGGATGTCTGAGCACAAGAGCAGCAGTCAGTCTCTGATGAGGATCTACATGAAGCATCTTTGACACCAGGTCCTATCAGATGAAGGAGAAGAATAAGACAAGGTTAATTCTTTTTTCTCCTACTTCTATGATACTTGATATTGTTAGCATTCTTCTTCAGCCTTTATGATGCTGCCTTTCCCGGTTCTTTTGTCACAAAGCAAATTTAGGATATGTTTGTGAAAAAAATACTCCAATCTTTTATTTCTCTTTCCCAAGAACCACAATTTTGTTATGGTGCAAAGGATCAGTTTATTCTAGCTTTTCTTAGCTTTGCTCTAAGTATAGATGTTTATAATATTCAGAGATTCTGGTCTTGCAAAGCTTTAGTTCAGTGAGGAAAAGACAAAGAACCAATTACAAAGCAAAATCAAGTCTCTGATGGGATGAACAAGCACCAAGAGCAGCTATAAAAACAAAGACACCTGACTTGAACTGGGAGATGGCTTCAAAAATGGCACGTTTGATTGTTACTTTTTTTGAGATAGAATCTTGCTATATACCCCCAATTAGCCTGGTACTCTCTATGTAGTTCCATCTAGTCCCAAAATTATAGCAATCCTCCTTCCTCAGTCTTCTGAGTACTGGTAAAAGTGACTCTTAAGAGCAGTGGTGCTCAACCTTCCTAATGCTGTGATCCTTTAATACATCTCCTCATGTTGTGGTGAACCCAACCATAAAATTATTTTCACTGCTACTTCAAAACTGTTATTTTGCTATTGTTATAAATCATAATATCAATATCTGATATACAACCCTAAAGCGGTCATGGCCCACAGGTTGAGAATCACTGATTAAGAGGAAGGTGAGACCTCAAGAATAGGCAAGATATGGATTTGAGAAGATATGAAGGAAGCAAAACATCTCAGGTAGATAAAAGGGAGTGGATCTGGAGAAAATCCCTAAGATACAATAGAATACGTCTTTGGTGGTTTTAATGAGAGTGGCCCCCATAGGTTCCTATGACTCAATACTTGGACCCCAGATGGTGAAACTGTTTGCGAAGGATTAGGAGGTATGCTTTTGTTGGAGGAAGTGTTGTCACTGAGGACAAGTTTTGAGGTTCCAAAAGACTACTGTCATTTCAAGTTAGCACTCTCTGTCTCCTCCTTGTGGATTGAGATGTGAGCTGCTGATCCTACCACCATGCCTTTGCTCCATCATGGACTCTAATCCTCTGAAACTGCAAACCCAATTAAACACTTCTGAAGTTGCTTTGGTCATGGGGCTTTATCACAGTAATAGGAAGTAACTCATACAATGTCACAGTTGAGGAACTGACTAGGATGCAATGTGGCTCCAGTAGAAATTTGCTGTCAGGGAGAATATGACAGCCAGTAAAGTGGAAGAGGTTGAGAATAGACCCATGAGGAAGGTCTTTGTAAGCTATATTACAAATATGGTCTTATTTTAGAACAATTAAGCACTAAAGCAAGATGGTAAGATAGTCATGTGTGTAATTTAGATTATACACCTTAAGTCTGGGGGAAAATAGTTTGGAGGGGCTGAAGCCTGGAGATTTAGGATTTTTTTGTTTCAAGACATCTCACATAGCCCAAGCAGGCTTCAAACTTACTAAGTAGGCACACATAACCTTGAATACCTAATCTTTCTGCCTCAGTTTCTTAAGTGCTAAGATTTCAGGAATTCACCATCCCTCTTGAGTAGAAAAGATTTTCTGGCAAAACCTGGTGGCTGACTAGATATTAGGAATTAGAGAGTTGCTATTGTAGCTAATCTTCTATTTTAGATATGTGCAGTCTCTCTTGGTTATTATTAATAGCTAAGAAGAGAACTAACTGAGATATTGAACATAATCAGAAATAAAGAATGAGCCAGGCACATGCCTATATTCTCAGTTACTTGGGAGGTTGAAAAAGGATTCAGAGGTTTTGGGATAGCTTGACAACACTTTGCGACACTCTATATTAAAAAAAAGTGTAAATGAAAGATAGGTTAAAAAAAACTCAAAATATTAAAAAAAAGACTTTCCCTATCAAATTCTGAAAATGGGTTAAAGTGCTTAAAATAAGTGTTGCAAAACTTCCAGGGGCAAAAAAACCTCAATTATAATTTTAAATAAAAAATATTTTAATATAATTATAATTTTTAATAACATCTCTGTGTTTGACTGGGCCAAGTCATTTCAAACTTCTCTTTCTTTAACTGCTAATCCTTCAATGACTATTCAATTTTTCTGCCCATCCATCTATGCATTCTCCCTCTTTACCTCCTTTCCCCCCTTGTGGTTCTGGGAAAGGCCTTACACATGTTAGGCAAGAGCTCAACCACTGAGCTATATATCTCTCTTCCCCAGGCTCAGCTTTCTTTTTAAACGTTAGCATTTCATTGAATCCCTTCCTTGGTTTTTCTATCACTATGGTCTGATAATCTCATTCACAATTATGACTTTAGCTACAATAGCTAATGTTAACTCCTTCAAATTCCACCATAGACTTCTAAAACTTACAGCTATATGGTCAGTTGCCTAATGATCAAACATCTCAAAATTATATTTTATAAGCATTTTAAATTTATTCTTCAATTACTGCCAATCTCAAAGCTTCTGGTGACTCAAACACTTGGTGAAAGACACTCTCTTACATTTGCCTGAGGCAGCATTGTGGACTGCATGCTTGATAGCTATGAAGTCTGTTCTGCCTTCTAAGTTTTCCTTTAATTTAACTCAGATTCTATTGCAACTGATATAAATCATCCTCTTTTCCATTTTGTGGGTAATGATAATATGATACTTATAACCAGGAGCCTTAACTGTACATAGGAGCAAAAGTTACTGCAATTGCATGGAATTTATAAGAGGCTATAAGTTAGATATTTTTTGCTTTATATTTGTGTCTCCATCTCAATTTTCACTAAAAAGCCTTCTGGGGTGCAAATGAATGCAAAGGAATAGAGATAACTTTAATGAGCTTTTTAAAAATTGAGATAGGGTTTCCTCTGTGTCCTAGCTGTCCTGGAACTCAATTTGTAGACCAGGCTGTCCTGGAACTCACTGAGTGAGATCTACCTGCCTCTGCCTCCCGTGTTGGGATTAAAGGCATGTGCCACTCCCTGGCTAACTTTAACTATTTTATGGAGTGCAAAATGGAAAATCTGATCACTGCACACAGCTTAGTAGTTTTCTTTTGTTCTTTTTTTTTCTTCTGAGATGGTTTCTCTGTGTAGCCCTGGCTGCTTTGGAATTTTCTCTGTAGACTCGGCTGGCCTCAAATTTAGAGATATGCCTGCTTCTCAAGTGCTGGGATCAAAAGCATGTATACCACCATGGTTGGCTAGATTGATAGTTTTTTTTTTTAAACTTTTCCATCCAGAGTAAGCCAATGATCCAAAGTAGGAGCCACAAAGCTATTTACAATTCAGGTTCATTATCCAGCTTTGCTTGTGCATGGGGTAGGAGTCATACCAAATGACCAGTTGAGATGCACTTGCTGTTCTCATGATCCCATCACTACCTAACTGAGCTCAAAGTGAGATAGAATACAACTTTTTATAGTATCCTCCTATCTGCCTGGAAATCTCTCCCATTGCTTTCTCGTTCAGTATTATCTGTAACCTTCTTTAGCACAAAATCTGTACTAATACAATCAATCCTGTACTGCACATTTTGGGCTGTCCCTGTGCCAGACTGTGAGCTCTCTGAGATCAAGAATTCTATCTTTGCCATATCTTTTTTCTTCAGACCTTCTATTTACTTAGCATATTCTATGTGCTCAATAAGGAGAATTATGAAGGAAACAGGTTCCCAGAAAGATAAAGTATCAGCCCTGACAAATGTTTACTGTTAGAAAAACAAAGGCTAAAATTATATATTTTTGGTGCTGGGGAACTCTCACCCAGGGCCTAATGGTTGCTGAGCACATACTGCATTCCTGAGCTACACATTTAGTCTAACATGTAAATTTAAAACACAATTAAAAGCCACATATCTAAACATCAATTCAACTGACTAACTGAACTTCCTGTTCTATGTCAAAAGAATCAATGAACTTTTTGGATGTGCCTTATTTAAAATCATCTCAACTCAAGCTTCCATTAAGGAAAGTCCCAGTGAGCATTTTTTATCAATGTTTCTTCAGAATTTTTCTCATTTGATGTGGAAAAGTTTACTCTAAAAAAAACTTTCTCTGAAATAAGTGAAAATAGTTTTAGTCTAAGAATGGTATCTATAGAGCCAAGGGTTTCTAAAATGATTTCCATCAACCAGGTTGTAAACCAGGCTATTATGAGTTGTGATAAGGATGAGTCTATGTTCTTTGTAACAAATCAAAATGAGAACATAGTACCATTCTTTAAGGGAACAAGCACTCTCTAGCGAGGTGAGTTTCAAGTGCTCATATGTACCTGGTGTACAACTATAGATAAGTTTATACTAAAACTCTAGTCCTTGCTTTCGCTCTGTGAAATGGGGGATATTACTATCTATTTTACAAGGTGATTATGAGGACAAGTGCAGTGTGAGGCACAGTAGAAAGACAAGTCATAAAGATTACATCATTATTATTTATCATGCTTGTAAAGTAAGACAAAGATTTATAATGTATACAAATAATAAGGCCAGTCCACTGTCCTTTAGGAAAGAAACATGATAAATAGTCCCTTTTGGAGCTCAAGGTATTTGGTAAATATCACCTCAACATGTTACTTTATAAATAAAAACTTCTGTTAGTATTTCTTCTCATCAGGGATTATGACAATTTTTTTTTTCTCAAAAGCTTGTAATAAGAGCTAGGGAGATTGATAAGTTGGTACAGTGTTTGACACAAACTAGACTCACCTGGGAAGAGGGAACCTTTTTTTTCTTTTGTTTTGTTTCTCAGTTGAGACAGGGTTTCTCTGTGTATCCCTGGCTGTTCTGGAAGTTTCTCTGTAGACCAGGCTGGCCTTGAACTCACAGAGTTCACAGGCTTGCCTCTGCCCCCTGAGTGCTGGTTAAGATTAAAGGCATGCATCATCACCTTAACTAAGGATTTGCCTCCATTAGATTAGCCTGTGGGCCTCTCTATGGAACATTTTTATAAATAATTTTTAGATTTACTTATTTTATGTATATGAGTGTTTTCTTTGCATGCATGTATGTATACTACATGCATGCCTGGGGCCTCCAGAGTTCAGGAGAAAGCACTGTGTCTCCTGTCACTGGAGTTACAGTTGGCTGTGAGCTACCATGTAGGTGCTGGGATATGAACCTAGGTCTTCTACAAGAGCAACAAAGTGCTCTCAGCCACTGATCATCTCTCCAGCTCCCACATCTTCTTGATTAAAGCTTGATGTGGGAGGGCGCAGACTACTATGGGCAGTGCCATCCCTGGGCACTGGTGGTCCTGGGTTATATTAGAAAGCAGGCTGAGCAAGCCTTGGAAAGCAAGTCAGTAAATAGCACCCACCTATGAACTCTGCCTAACTTTTTGACTCAACTTCCTTTCATGGCTTTCCTCAATGATGAACTGGGATCGAAAAGTGTTAAGCCAAATAAACTCCTCTTCAAGTTGATTTAGCCATACTGTTTATCACAGCAATAGAAAACAAACTAGAACACTGTATAAGCATGAGGACCTGAGTTTGATCCTCTTGTAACCAAAGAAAAAGCTGAGCATTGCTGCATGCATTGTAATCTCAAGAATTGGAGAGACAGAGGCAGGTAGATGTCTGGGGCTCAGTTCACTTAATTGGTGAGCCGTAGACCACTAAGAGAACCCATCTCAAAGCAAGAAAGCAAACAAGCAAGCAAGCAAGCAAGCAAGCAAATAACACCCCTCAACTCAAGTTGGATGGCTACCCAAAATTTTCCTTTGTACTCCACATCCTTTTGCACACACATCCATCTGCACACTGAAAAACATGCATACACATCAAACACCCTATTCTCCTACCAAAAAGTCTATAATATGGCTGAGGGTAGAATGTGTGCTTAGCATATATGATGTCCTGGGCTCAATTCCTAGCCCCAATAACAAAACAAAATGAAACAACTATGTAATTGGAAGTCTGATGTTTTTCTGTCAGCTTAGGGGCTGCACCCGAATTTACTGATACTTTAACTATCTTATGAGCCCAGTAGCCCCCCATCACTCTGACGGCTGGGGAGATTTCAGGTCTTCTTGCACTGGCTCAGCTTTAGTTAGTACTTTTAACTAAGTCTCTATTGTTCTATTTACCAATCAAAACTTGGGAGTCAGATGTTGCTGTGAAAACCTGCTATTATCAGACTGTTGAAAAGCAAACAGCTAACCTTCCTTTTTTGCCAGAGACCAAGGATACCTAAGTCTCTCTTTACTCCTTCCTAAACGTCTATCTGTATTCCTGGCTCCTCCATTCTCTCTATGGCTAATTCCTGTCAACTAATTGTTGGCTCTGTCCTCTGACCCAAGGTTAATTTTATTTACATAGTCTTGGAGTTTCACAGTGTGATCAAATATCTTGCAACAGAAGTCACACTTACCTTTGCTGTATCTGAAACAGAATTCCAGTAACCACCACTGAGTGAGAATTTTCCGCTACCTATTCGTGCCAATATTTCTTCTGGAGTATCATCAGGACCATTTGCAAATGGAGTGTAACTAGATTATAATAAAGTTAAAATGTCAATGCATAATTTTTTTATATTTAGTAATGTTTACATTTACTTATAGTTTTTAAAAGTATTCTGAGTAGTAGTTCAGTTAATGTGATACTTCATTGGAATCTATCAAAGTATAAATAAAAGACAGTAAAATGAAGCTCCATAGGCCAAATAATAGGTTATACTAATGATTAGACTTTGTGGTAGTTTGAATGAAAATGGCTTCACAGGCTCATAGCGAGTGGCACTACTGGGAGGTGTGGCCTTATTGGAGGAGGTGTGTCACTGGAAACAAGCTTTGAAGTCTCTCAGAAGTTCAAGCTATGCCTAGTGTGTTTCATTCTCTTCCTTTTGCCTATGGATCAAGATGTAGAACTCTCAGCTACCTCTCCAGCACCATGTCTGCTTGCATGCTGCCATGTTTCTCACTGTGATGATAATAAACTAAACCTCTGAACTGTAAGACAACCCCAATTAATATTTTCCAGTATAAGAGGTGCTGTGGTCATGGTGTCTTTTTATAGCAGTAAAACCCTAACTAAAACTTAATATATAATATTGTATGTATTTTAAGTTATGACAGTCTAGAATAACATATTAAAACAGCCTATGTTTATTCTATAGTAAGACTAAAAGTATGGAAAATCAATTTAAGAACATAAAACTTTAAAAATACATCTACAGTCAGGTATGTTGGTACCCCTTTAATTCCAGCACTAGAGAGGCAGAAGCAAGCAGATCTCTTTGAGTCTGAGGTCAGCCTGATATACATAACAAGTCCCAGGCCAGCCAGGACAACAGAGTGAGACCCTATTTCAAAAATAAAAACAAAAACAAAACTACAAGATAAAAAGGGAAGGCTATTAAAAAGGATACACCTATAAATATGATACAATTATGGGACTATAAATATATTAGTAGGAGAAACATGAAAAGATATTACCCTACATAATTTAAATAAAGTATCGATGAATAAATGCTTATGGTACACTTACCCAGTAAGCATTGTATAAAGGAGGACACCAAGACTCCATATATCACAGGCAGCATCATAACCTTGTCGTTTCAAAACCTAGAATAATTAAAAGATTATTACCACACCAATATCTTAAAATTTTACATATTTGTATGTATACCAGCTTGTCTGTATGTGCACCAAAAAGGCCAGGAGAGGGGTCTGATCCTATGGAAGTGGAGTTACAAATAATTGTTAGCTGATGACCCTTTGTAAGAGCAACAGGTGCTTTTAATTGGAGTCATCTTTCCAGCCTCTCTACACTAATTTTTTTTTTACATATATTTGGATATTAAATAGAATTGAATTTTCCAAATCAATACACATAAGAGCTTCAACAAAACATGATTAACAAATAAGGCCATATAGTAATCAAATATTAGAACATTCTGCTTATATAAATGTATGTATATTATGTTAAACTCATATATACGTTTATGAATATAACATTGGTATTTCAACATTTATTATATACTGCTGTGGATACAGAGAGGGACACAGAACAAATCAAATGTAATTTCTTAATATAGTTCATCTTGTGAACTCACAGAGATCCACCTGTCTCTGCTTTAGTGCTGTGATTAAAGTTGTTTGTGCTACTACACTTGACAAGTTTCTTACCTTATGAAATTGTATTTTTGAGTGAGGCTATGGAAGTTACTATTAATAATACTTTTTGAGATAGAGTTTTAATATATCCTCAAACATCCTATATAGTCAGGTCAGGTTGTGTACTCTTGATCCTATACACAGCTTCCCTAGTACTAGGATTACAAGCATGCCTCTCACGTCTGGCAAATGACAATACTTTTAAGAACACATGTTACCCCATACAAATAATACAGTGATAAAACTACTAAAAATTACTAATTCATACATTATTTGGTTCACTCAAAAATTTAATCATTGTCACTTGCTATTATCAGGCATGAACTATGACAAATTTTGAAAAAGATAAATTTTTTTAAAAAAATAGAATCTAGCAGGAGAAATCAACATATTAGTGGTTAATGAAACATAAATACTATCACAAAATCATAATAAAAACTCTGATATTGAGATGAATACATGATTTATTCATTTTTGTAGAGCTGGGGATCAAATCCAAGACTTCCTATAGCTTAAGAAAGCACTCTACCACTGAGGTATAATTTGAGCTTCAATTAATTCTTGATATCGGGAGAGAGCTAGTTTGTACTGGATGTTCAAAAAAGATGTCTACAGGCAAAGAGAGGAGGCAGAGGAAGAGGACAGTCAAAAGTAGAAGCAAAGAATAAAGATGTGTGTGGTAGCTCACATCTATAATCTCAGAACTTGGGAGGCTGAGGTGAATCATTGCAAGTTCAAGGCCATGCTGGGTACAGAACTGAGACTCTGTCTTAGAACAAAACAAAAGGATAGAACAGTGTTAATGATGGGCAAAGTGCCTATAACTTCAGGAAGAACATACTAAAAAATTTGTATAATATCTTACTAAGGAATTTAGATTTTTCTTCTGTAAGAAATCTGATGTCATTGAAGCATTAAATAGGGAAATAAAAGTCTGGCATTTTATTTCAATGACCAGTTCAGTAATTCTTCAATTAAACAATAATTAACTATTATATATAAATGTTATTCTATATTAATTATTCTATATTCTACAAAATGAGTTTTTAAATATACCGAAACACAGCAAGCACACTCCCTCACAATTACCTCAGGTGCAACAAAATTTGCAGTATAACAAGGAGTCATGAGAAGACCATTTTCTGCTCTCAGCTGTTTTGCAAAGCCAAAATCACAAATTCGAATAGATTCTGGATTTCCAGATTCATCCACATAAAGAATGTTGCTAGGTTTCAAGTCTCTGTGAACCACCTAGTTGAAATACAAATTAGAAATTTATGTTAACACAATACATTTCCCTACTGAAATGTCTTTATTCTCATATTGCCAAATAATGCACCTAATAAACTGATGAGTGCATTATTACAACATTGTAAAATGCTGTTAATATAAGTGTAGCTGTCTAACACTTGGCCATAAGGAGGAGGAAGAAACAATATTCATTACCTATTCCCTGTTGTCCAATTGTATAACTGGGTAAAGGAGAAATGCAAATAGCAACTACATCTATCTCAGGTAATTCATTCATTTCATAATAGTTATCCAGTCTCTACCATGCTTCAGTGTATTATATACTGTGTAAATAAGATATTATATTACACTGTGTAAATAAGATCCATAAGAGCCTAGCTGTTTTATGCTAGGCATTTGCAACATGGTGGAAAGGAACACAAAAGATAGGTTCAGATAAGCCATTTTAAAGGATGGGACGGTTTTGAGGGGAAATAAATAAGACCTAAAGTAGACACTTAAAACAAGCCACGAAAACTGTGAGATAAAGCTATTCTAAAGTGAGGGAAAGGTATATATCAAGATAGAAAAAACAATAAATACACAAACTGGCATGCTGTTTAAGAGTAAGAACAAAGTAATGTTAAAAACTCCAATCCAAGCCCAAATAAAATACCATTTATATGACGAACAAATCAAGATGTAACATATACAATATCATTCTCTTTTTAAAAAGAGTTTAGATTTGGTTTCTTTTTCAATCACCTGAGTTTTAGTCCCTACCATCCAGGGCATTTAATTGTATTTTCCTAATTAATTGATAAGGCACGAGGAAAAGACAAGAGAAGACCTAGAGAACTGTAAAGGTATCAGTTGTTCAGCAAATACTGTCTTCTACCAATTTAAAGGTACAGTACTAGGCAAAACTCTAGCCCACAACTAGAGCTATAGATGTAACACATTCCACTTGTTAGCTTTTAAAAAAACAAAACCACCAAATGAACACACACACATTCTCTCCCCCCCCCCCCACTGGAGACTGGCTTAGTTGGTAAAGTGCTTGCCTCGAAAACTCAAGGACCTGAGCTCAATAACCAGAACCTATATAAATGTATCAGGCCTGGTAGTAAGTGTTTGCAATTCCAGGACTGGGAAATCAGACAGAATGAAAGAAGACAGGATGGCCCTTTGGGGCTCTTTGGCTGTCAGTTGAGCCTAATTGGTGAGCATCAGCCCAGTGAGACACCCTGATCCAAAGGAGACAGATGGTATTCCTAAGGATGACACCAATGTTGTCCCTCATGATCCATACACATGTGTATACACACCAAGAATACACACACAAATACTTAAAAAATCTTTAATCTATAACTTAAATGTATTTTTATGAATTAAAAATGTCAAAAAAATAAGCAAAACTTTCTCCCCGTGACATTCTCTATCCTACTCCTCTCTATTTTCTCCTTTCCCCTTTCTTCAACAGACTGCATTCTTTTTAAAATTATTAGCTTTTTCTTTTCTTTTTAAAATCATCTACTAAAATTTGTATACAGGAGAAAACCATGAGCTCATTAACTAGGTGTATGTGGACACATACCACCATTTTCTTTCTGCTTATAATTTTAAGTGGGCTTCATTTTCAAGGATGCAGAGTGCCCGAAGATCTTGTTAACTTTTTCTTGGACAGCATAACAATGTACATGCTAAGATTTCAAAGTACTTCAAGCTCAAAGAAAAAGGTTTGTGTAAAGGAAAAGCAGTAGGACAATGAAGCTCTTTACAATTTTCCATTATTTAAAAATTTTTAATTTTAGCTTGGGTATTAAGGAAAAATGATGTGAATGTAAGTATGTGCATTCATAAACTATGTTCAAAAGACTTACCCCTTGTGCATGAAGATACTCAACAGTTTTAGTTATAGTAAACAGGACAGCACTGGCCTCCCGCTCTGAGAAAAACTTCTGTCTAAGAATTTTATCCAGCAATTCACCTCCTTTCATAAGTTCTGTTACTACATACACATATTTTCCATCATCATACACCTATAAAATTTAAAACATAAAAATTATTTAAAGCTATATGTATTTCTTTAAATTACTACTTACATATACTAAAGATAAATGACTATATTACAAGCAAAAAAAATGCATATTTAAGAAAAATTTACTCGTGAAAAGCCAATACAGGATTTCTGGAGATTGTGTTAAAGAGTTATTTACAGTGAATAGTTTCACATTTAATGTGACTTAGACAACATTCTTACTCTAAAACAAATTGTTCTGAGAAAATAAGAGTTTTGACAATATCAAGAGAGATAGATAAGAGAGATAGATAGCCTCTAAGCTTATGTGAGCACCAGCAGCAAAAGAGTTGACTATTTAATGGGAAGTGGATATTTTCATCAATACTCAGTTATAATAAAAGCCTCAGGAGACAGAGGTATCAGGACATCCCAGGTAAAGAATATCTTACTTGTCCTGGGGTGGTAATGGGCAGGAAAGGCTTCTGGGGAGGAAGCAGCCTGTAGCAAAGTCTTAGTTGTGGTACTCAACCAAGTAAAGAAGGTATATAATATTCCCACTTAAGGATCCACATATTCAAAGAGCACTTAGAGAAAATGAGGCATACATGCTTTAAAAAATCTACACCCCAAATAATGCATGGACAAAACATTGGGCATGTAAAAATTATGAAAACTGCTACAGAAGAAGGCAGGTGGGAAGACAGTTTAGGGAGCTTTCAGAAAGACTGATCAATCTTGAATATTAATATTTATGTTCAAATTCACATACTATAAGCAATAACATTAAAATAGAAATTTTAAAGCAAAAACAGAAAATTACATATTTAAAAAGTTTTGTTATTAATTTTTAATATTTGTGGGTATGTGTGTATGCATATGAATGTGTTAGTGCTTATGGAGATCAGAATTATCAGATCTCCTGGAGTGGTTGACTGTAAGACACCTGATGTGGGTGCTGGGAATCAGACTTAGGTCCTGTGGGAAAACAAGTTACTTCTTCACCAATGAGCTATCTCTCCAGGCCCCAACACTTTCCTTTATAAATTAGGCAATCAATATTTTTCTCAGATCTACTTCTTATATTTTATTTTTTAAGTTAATATACAAAGTAATGGGTTGCATCACAAGATTTTTATAAATACTGTTTTTTTTTTTAAACAATCCTCTTTCTCCAGTATATTCCCTTCCAATCCAGTCCCTGTCCTTCTGGTCCTCTCCTTCCTACTTTAAGTCCCCTCTTATGATTTCATATCCCCTTCCCAAACCTCCCTTAAGATATCTTCACCTCTCATGGTCACCTTAACCTATACCCCCACTTGTGTACACACATACGCACACACACAAAATCTAGCATCCACATATGAGAAGAACTATGCAGTATTTGTCATTCAAAGTCTGGGATACTTGAGATAATTTCCACTTTCATCCATTCTAATTTACTGTCTAAGGTGATTATTCTGAAGTAGTCTCTGTCTACCATGTAATATTTGAAAAAAACTCCCAATACGAGTTTGACAAGTGCCTCAAGTGAGCTTTGTTAAGGAATCTACTTACATCCTTTAGAGTAATGATGTTTGGATGCTGACCATAACGAAGAAGGATTTCAATCTCTTCTGTTGGGTCTCTCTTACTTTTATCAATAATCTAAAAGGCAGATATATGTCATTTATGAACATGAACCTTAAATGTTTATAGTTATAGACCTTAGGTATTATCAAATGTAAACACTGTATTAGAAAACTAGTTTTCATATAGATGACTATATAAGTCTAACAATGTGACATTCCTACTAGGTCACTACAAGGTAAGTTTGCAGTAAATTTGGAACTTACTAAAAATTCAAAAGCCTCAAGGAAAGTTATCAAGAACAAAGTTAACATATCATTTTTTTCCATCCCTGAATTTCTCAACATTCAAGAATCCAACTTTTAATCCCCTATCAATACAGATAATTAAGAGATAAAAGTGTAATACCATCACTAGCATCTGATTATTGAATGAAATTTCTTTTTTTTTTTTTTCAAGAAAGGGTTTCTCTGTGTAGCCTTGGCTGGCCTCCAATTCAGAGATCCATCTGTCTCTGCCTCCCAATGATGGGAATAAAAGTGTTTGTTACCACCATCCAGCTGACTTTACTGTTTTAAAGTATTTGAATGGACTACCATATTAGCTGTAAGCTACTTAAACAAAAGTAAACAAGGTTAATTTTGAAGTTGAAATTTCTGTATAAAACCATTCTAAAATATTATTTGACCATATTTAATTATAATAAAGCTCTTTAAAACATTAACATAGCCTTTTAACCCTTTTATATCAGTTGCTTATTTTTTTCTGAATGTTTAGTATGCTCAAATACTAAATACACACCTATTTAAAAATTTTATGTGTATAAGTGTTTTACCTACACGTGTATATCTATCTGTATACCACATACATGTCTGGTGACCACTGAGGCAAGAAAGGGTATTGGAGACCCTAGAATTGGAGTTAGAGATGATTGTGAACTTCCATGTAGGCTCTATGACTCAAACTTGGGTTTGCTGGAAGAGTAATAAGTGCTATCTTTCTTTTTTAAATGATTTTATTTTGTGTGTGTTTACCACATGTGTATAGGACCCCATAGAGATCAATAGTGGGTGTTGGATCCCCTGGAAAAAGAGTTACAGCCTACTGTGAGTCATCATGTGCCCTTAACCCCTATATTTTGTAAAGACAATTTGGGCTTTGTTTTATGAGACAGGGTCTCATGGACTCTAGATTGGCCTCAAACTCACTATTTAGCAAAGGATGAAATCCCCCTGATTTTTCTTGTCTCCACTCCCAAGTGCCAGGATGACAGGAATGTGTCACCACACTTAGCTCAATGCTGGCTTTTGATATATTTAAAAAGTAGTTGGAAACAAATTTTGTAGTCTTTATATTAAATTATTTTTTAAATCAGTTTTAGTTTTTAAATGGTTTTAAGACGATTTGTAGACCAGATCAGCCTCAAAGTTACCATGTAGGTACTAGCTCAGCTTGGCCTCACAGTAGCAGCAGTCTTCCTAAAATGAACCCTCAGGCCACGTTTGACGTGTTTATGGAAATAAGGCACATTCCTAAACTGCCCATTGAATATACAATTCCCTTTTTCTCCTTGCATGTTAGCAAACTGAAATTTTGATTCATTTTAGATTTCATTAAGAACACTGTACAGCAGAGCAACATGTTAAATGAATTTCTAAGGTTCATCATTATATCTGATAGAAAACTTCATGAACATTCATGTCTCTATAAAGCAATTATATCCAGTTTTACATAGTAATAATAATTTGCTACTCTTTCACTAGCTAAGCACGAGCTACTCCTAAACTACTATGGAGACTTAAGGTCAGTTGGAAAAGATTGATTACTATCATACACAGTGAAAAGGCAGAGAATTTGAATGTAATGTTTATTTCTTCAGAGCTAGAAGTTTAAAGTTCAAACTTTATTATAAAACTAAATGCTCAGGTTTTGGCTTAGATCCTTCTGTCTTAAGATATTATATACAATTAAAATTACTAGTAATAATAAATGATCATTGTTCTTATTCTTTGAATGGTTCAAATTTTATTTTAGATATAAAGAAAGGTATGAACATTTTTACCAGACATGATACAAAATTTGCACATAGTTTTCAAGAATTCCCTGATACTCTATTCAGAGTACAGGGAGTCCTTTTAAAAATCATGAGAAATTGGCACTTCTCTGGCCTAATTGGCTACATAAACATCTTACTGTTTATTTCAGCAAAATGGGAATCTAAGATTTCAGATTAAGATCTTTGAAGTTCACTAACCCAGATACTTAAATTTACCTTCACTTTACTTTATAGCAAAATGCATGTTTGCCAAAGAGAAGAATTTTTTTTTTTATTTAGGGAGAATCTTGTCATACTGGCTAGGTTACTAACTCATGATTCTCTTGCCTCAGCCTCCTGACAGTAGTCAGGTGCCACTGTACATGCACCTGAGTTAAGAATGTAATTTTTAACTCATACTGACATGTATGATTATTTACCTTCACTGCAAACTCCATGTTTGTGGCTTTATGTATACATCTCTTACAAACGGAGTATGAGCCAACGCCAATATCCTCCTTTACTTCATATCCATCAGTAAATTGAATACTGTTCCTGTGTAATTGCTACAAACAAAATCATAGGTTAACATAAGTGTTTTGTAATGTCTCTAATGCATTTTATGAGCAAGGGAAATTTTACTGAGCATGTACTGTTGATGTTAATTTACTAATGCAAATATTAATAATAAAAAGCAAAAATAATTATTTATAATATGTGAAATAGGCCCCCTGAAGGTGCTTATATTAACAAGAGAAATTAATATGTTGAACATAAAAAAACACATAATCGATAGCTCATCTATACCCTTATTTTTTATTTAGCTTTTTTGTTTTTATTTTTTATTTTATAAATTGAGATTTACATTTTGATATTATTTCCTCATCCCAAATTCCTACCAGATACCCCCATCACCCAACTTCATGTTTTTTCTCTCTTTTAGTAAACCAAAACCAAAGACAAAAAAATCAGGAACACACACACCATTAGAACAAAGCCAATTTTAAAAAGTATTCATTGAGCAAATTCAACAAATTCAAGCATTAATGATACCCTAAAAGCAATTTAATTTTCCTAAAAATTTTAATTTTTCAAAGGCTAATTGAAACATTATTTAAAAGATAAATTAAAAATTTAAATGTATTTTTAGTTTTCAACACAGTATTGTGCATCTTATGATATATATCTCAATATATGTATATAATGATCACACAGGGTAAATTAAAATTATCTTCCCATAATACGATGACAAAAGAAAGGAATCTTATAGTTTATACTCCTTCAATGATATTTGCCAGTTTAGTTTTCTGTTGCTAACACTCCCATTCACTCACATGCATGCATGCAGGCAGGCATGCACGCACGCATGCATGCATAATTAGAAACCAGCTCTAAAGTCCTTTACCTACTTTCACCCCCAAATCTGATAATCAGATCATGGGTAAAGATACTGTGCTTTTTGTTAATTTTACACAGACTTGAATTATCAGAGAAACCTCCACTGAGTAAATGCCTCCATTAGATTAATCTGTGGGTATGTTTGTGGGATATTTTCTTGAATAAGGTTGATATGGGAGGGCACTGTCTATTGTGGGCAATGACACTTCTGGTGTGTGGTTGTGGGTTGCATAAGAAAACAGACTGAACAAGCCAGCAAGCTATGTTCTTTCATGCTTCTTCTTCAGTCTTGCCTCCGTTCCTGACTTGAATTTATTTTTTAAATAAAGTTTTACTGGCACCCAACAGTGCACATTTGTACATGAATTACCTATGACTGTAGTTTTTGCCAGTTTTATTTGTTTATTTTTAACTTGATCTTGTTAAGTAGCCAAGGCTGGCCTTGGTCTAATTCTGCAGCCCCATTAACACTAAAATTGATCCTCCTACTTTGGCCTCATGAATGTTGGGATTACCCAGGTACAAGTGGCACTATGGCTGCTTTTTATGTAGTAATAGTAGTGTTGAGTAATTGTAAGAATAGTTAACAAAGCCTTCAGATGTTTGTTTTCTTACATTTTATAAAGCCTCCTAAGCAGGCATCATGGACTTGCAGACCTCAATCATGACTGCTGAAATGACAGAGGAAAGAGCTGAAATATACTAGGCCTAATAAATATTTTGAGATATAGAAGAAGAGCAACGAAATAGTGATGTTTACCTCAATTCTCCTAGAATTTTACTTTGAAATCGCATATAGGATGTTGGTTCATGCAACCTTTGCAATGATATATGAAAGAAATTTCTCTGATGTAAATGATCTAAAATGTTAACATGTTTTATATGTTCACTTAATGTCAGCAAATAAAATCTAACCTTACTATTCACATAATAAACTATATTTTAACATTCAAATTCTAAGTTATTGAGACACCACTTACCTGAACAATTGAATGTACACCAACTGTCTGCATAGCTTGGCTTTCATCATCTGAGGTAATAGCAACAAAACTAAACCCCCGAAAAAGCTGATGTGCATTAGCACTAGGTGGAATGCCAGGTGAATCTAAAAAGAATGAGGAATTACTAAGAAAAGTCTTTGGAAAATATTTAAGGGAAAAACAGCTAACATTTTGAATTTTCTCTCTTATTCTGGAGTTCTCAGCTATTTGGTATGTGTACATGTATATACACATACTTATGTACCTCTTGTTGTCCAAGATACCTCAGTGAGGCAGTGTATTAGATCTGTCCTAATTACCTATTGCAACCATCAGCTTACTAATCTACTCTCAGAGCCTAGAAAATAGTTAATGTTTGAAGAACATAATAAATCAATGAATTATTGGGTTAATGGTATTTGAAATTAGTGTCATTCATTTTCTTAGAACAAGAGAAGTTTTCTTGATCTGTGCTGCCCAATATGGTAAGTAACCACATATAGTTACTGAGTGTCTATTATGATTATAAACTGTAATTAAGTTTCATTAGCCATATGAGATTATCATACTAGACATCACAGCCCCACATGATGATCTATCAATATGTCTCCTCATTATTATTGAGAGGGGGAATTCAGGTTGATATATAGCAAATTTGGGAGATTTAAGAAAAAGATTTCTGATTGAACCAGAAGACATAGCCAGTGCATTATATTTGAGTTTTCATGTTTTCTCTTTACCTTTGGGAGTTTTTGCAGTAAACTCAGGATCAAAATAAAATGTATCTTCAGGTCTGCCAGTTGCCGGCTTAAAAGGTGGGTGAATTTCTCTTCTATACAGTTTCTGTTGGAAACAAAGATTTAGACATGGGTTGGGTTAATTTTTTCTTTTTGAGACAGAATTTCACTGTGTAGCCCTGGAACTCACTCTGTAGACCAGGTTAGCCTTGAACTCACAGGAATTCACTTTCCTCTGCTTCCCAAGTGCTGGGATTAAAGAAGTGCACCACTACCACCCATGGGTTAATTTTTAAAGAGTTCAAACTTTTCTTTTTTATTTAAAGTAGTTGAGAACCCAGAGCCTTGGAAATGCTCTCTTAATGCCCACAAGTGTGTCTTTAGCCTGTACTTACATTCCAGTCTATTGTTGAGAAAAATGAATGTCTTTTAATTTCTTCAACTCCATCTGGTCCAGCACCTTTCAGAAATCAATTGATAAATAGTTTTATTTTGAGGACAAATGTGCACAATCATTTACAGTTTTTGCTTTGAATATTTGTATGAATATGTAATAACCCCACTACAGAAAATAAATAGCCACCTTCCACTGGGGGGAAAAAAAAACAAAACAACACAAACTCATGAAGTAAACTAATTCAAAGTCTTTACCTAATCTGTTTGCAGGATTCCGTTTGAAAAGCATTCGTAAAAGACTCTGGGCTTCAGGACTCAGAAACTGTGGCATCCCCAGTTTGGCTCTAAATATAAAATCCATGTAACAACATTTAACTTTTGGAGGCATTTTTCATCTTCAAATATTAAACTTTTTATATGTATAGATTCATACTAAGTTATGGAAAATAGCAATATCTTATTCTGTAATTTCTACAATGGCAGTATCTTATAAAACTGTAATGCGACACACAACTGGGGTATTGACTCTGAGATAATCTACTGATATCATTCAGATGGCTCCAGCCAGCACTTAGGTGTTTGTGTAGATTTAGTTTTATGCAATGTTCTCATGTGCATGAAAAATCTCCTGTCTGGATATACTAGTTCATTTATCTATTTACCTTTTGAATGATACCTGAACTGTGTCCAGTTTGAATAAAGCTCTACAAACATATAGGTACAGGTCTTTGAGTAAAGATAATTTATAAAAATCAACGCTATGAGAATAAGATCTGAGCCTTAGTTATGGCTATTATTCTTCTGCCTTCTTTATAAGCAAATGGATTGGATTCTAGATCAATGGTTTTCAAACTGTAGCCTTAGAACCCTTTCCAAATGGACTTTAAGAAACCTAATAATGCAAAAAGAATATGTGTATTATATGTCGCTTTCCTGTGTTTCAATTCCTTAAAGAGCCCTCTAGTGAAGGGAAGGTAATCAGAAAGGACTTTATGAAACATTAGAGATCCTATGGCACACTGGCTGAAAACCAGAAGGCTGGATGACCTTATGGTGTGTTTCAGCTACAGTGTAGAATTATATCCTCTCCTTCAATCTAAATTAACCAAAGATCCTGTAAACATAAAAATAACAATACAACTGGAGAAAATAGCTAGCACTGAAATTCCTATTTCAGAAATAGACCTATTTATTACTTATTGAGTTGTTACTGAATTTTTATGTGCCAGATACTGCTTAGTGCTCTGGCTACAAAGCTGAAGATAGTATTCCCCCTTTGGTCTACAGAAGATTAATATAGATAACTATAGTACATTAAGTGGTGAATCCAAAGCTGGGAATGGTGGTACACACCCATAATCAAAGCACTGGAGATCTACTAAGGCAGGCGGATCTCAAGTTTGAGGTCAGTTTGGCTTATACAGTGAAACCCAGTCTCACAAAACCAAACCCCCAACCCTAAATTAACCAATTAATCAAAATACAAACCCAGAAAATCATATGCAAAGAATGCTAAGGAAACAGTAATGGGTATATAATTTATCATGGGAAATGGTAAAGGACCTTCAATTTTTTTTTAATTTTTAAAAATTTTATGTGTGAATGTTTTGCCTGAGTGCATGCCTGCACCATGTGCATGTGGTGCCCAAGGAAGACAGAAGGCGGCATTGGATACCCTTGTCCTGGAGTTACAAATGGTTATGTGCTGCCACGTGGGTATTAGGAGTCAGATATGGGTCTTCTGCAAAACCAAGTGCTATTAGTCAGTTTGAGTCATTTTTCTAGTCCTCCTTAAAATGAATTTAAAGGGTGAATTTAGATTTACTCACTGGGTTAGCATTGCTCAAAATGTTACTAAATAATATTATCCCCCTAGATACTTGGTGACAACAATAAAGACTGATCTAGGATCCAGTGAGCTTGTGGACTGTGATTTATTACATCCTTCGTGTTGAAGAAATAAAATATACTACATATAAAAGGCTAGGAAATCTAGAGTAAATAAATCATTATTTTCTAAAAATCTAACTCCAGCACCTCCTTTTGAGAAGTTAACTATTTGTTATAAAATTAGGCCTTTTTGTGAAAAACTGGAAAACCACTGTTGTATTTCAGTAACTGGGGTGTATCAAAAGTCTTGAAACTGTGGTCTGGAATGACCAGACTTATTTTCAAGATGGTAACTCCAAGGGTAGCAGAGTAGGCACTATACTAGGAGTGTGGCCCAACAATGTGGGAGAGATTGTCCCATTGCTTGAATACTGTGAGTACTGCATTGCAAAGGAAGGACTAGAACAATGAAATAGTTCTAAGATAAGTCAGAATACCTGGATATGAAAGAAGGAAGAAGACACGTTTCTAACTTGGAAAATGGGATACATGGAAATGTTTATTGGGAAAATAAGGATAGAAGAACAGCAAATAGGGACTTAGTTTAAAGATTGAAGTAATGCTTAATATAAAATCATATGGGTGAGTCAGTGTGAGTATAGGTCTTGTGCCTGGTATACTAAAATATGAATACTTTGAAGGTAAAAATAATGTTAAGATTAATTATAGCAAAGACTGAAGTCAGTCATGGAACTGAATATAGAGAGGGAAGAGAGGGAGAAAAACAATACATCAGAGATGGAAAACTCTGGTGAAAGAAGATAATTTGGGAGGTGGGTAGAAAATAAGTATTTTGAACATTAAAGATGATTAAAATAGGTTGGGAGGACACATCAGTGGTGCTAACATATACAAGACCCTAGGTTCAATTCCAGCATAAGGAAACAAAGAAGAAACAACACAATAATGACAACAACAAAAAAGGAAAAATACAATTGGTTGAAACACACTGATTATTTGATGAGTTCATTGTTTCAGAAAATAACACTAAAACGTGAGGGTAAAAAGCAGTATTAGAAGAATCATGTCTTTGAATCTTTTTAAATATTTTTAAGGTAATGATCATTAATAGATTAAACCCTCACACAACATTTAGTAAGAAACACAGTGGGCTCAGCTGGAATGGAAGTGAGACAATCATGCATTGTAAGCCGTCTGACTTAATATAATAGGGAACATGTATTATAAATAACTGAGTATGGTGGCAGACACCTGTAATCCTAGAAATTTAGAGGCTGAGGAAGGAAGACTGAAAGTTTGAGGTTAATCTAGGGTTAACACATTAAGTTTAAGTCTTGACTACATAGTGAGACTGTCACAAAAATACAAAACCAAATCAAACACCATGACAAAAACAAGAATTTAAAGGAAAAACAGAATAGAAGAATAAATTACCAAGTTACTAGCACAGTTCTAGGAGTAAAATAACTGTTATGTAACTAAGGTACCAAAAGAAGCACAGAACTGGTTTAAAATCCATTCAATTATCAATGACAATTGTCTGGATAACATCCATGACAACTGGTCATTAAGTGTTATCTCTGAAAATTAGCAAATCAGGAACAGCCTCATTCAATTAAAAACACCAAAGTGCCAACTGATTGACATTTCTATCCAAGTAATTACACTCATGTATTTACTTCTGGATGTGAAAACCTATTAACACTTGAATCCTACCATTCCCTAAAACTCTCTGTAAGAATATCTGGGTGTGGTAGCATAGGCTTTTACCCCCAGCACTCAGGAGGCTAAAGAAAGAATCAAAAGTTTGATCCAGTATGAGCTTATATGTGAGACATTATCTTAAAATCACACACACACACACACACACACACACAGAGCCAGGTGAAGGTGGCAGTCCCTCAATCCCACCACTCAGGAGGCAGAGGTAAGTGAATCTCTGAGTTCAAGGCCAGCCTGTTCTATAGTGGCAGTACCAGGACAGCCAGGGCTATACAGAGAAATCCTGCCTCAAAAAAACAAAAACCACCCCCCCAAAGCAAATAAGACAAAACCAAAAGGTAAGACAAACAGGTGAGAGTAGGAAACAGGTGTGTGTGTGTGGGGGGGGTAGCCAACAGTGTCACACATTCCTTGGAGTAACCTTCCTCATTTCTTCTAAAATAACTCCTGCTATTTCATACTGGTCACTAACAAAATAAGTATACCCTAAGATATCCCACAACATCCGAGATTATCATATTTACTTAAGCGTTAATGCTATACTTCCCCCACTTGGACATAAGGACTATGAAACACTGAAGCTCTTTTCAGTAGTCTCCATATTTCATTCCAAGGACTGTAGCAAGAACTCTGTTACTTGTTGAATGGATCATATGAATAAACGATAGGATTACTTTTCTGACAACCTGTCATGATTTAGCAATAGAAGCCTATTGTCAATCAAATAGAGAGCAATTTTAGTGAACAAATAGGCTATGGAATAAAAGAAGCTGAAAAATGGTAACAAAAGCTTAGACTACACTTAAAGAATCTTTGTGTTGAAAGGATAAAAGAAGATAGCTCAGTAACTGTAAAGGAAAGCCTGGCCAAAGAAAAGCCTTAGCTTAAAAAAAAAACAAAACAAAACAAAACAAAAAAAAAACCAAAAAAACACAAAACACTAGACTGCATTAGTTAAAATTGGGAAGGGCATTTAAAGTTCGAGAGAGTACAGTGAATATTCATTCATGTAGTATGCAGTATATATACTTAGACTTTTTATTGTGCAGAATAACATGCCAAAACATGTTCATTTGGGAGTACTTACTTAAGAATCATAGTCATTGTTTCTTTACGATCTTTTCCTTGGAAAGGCAGTGTACCAGTGAGCATTTCAAACTGCAGAAAGGTAAAACAGAGGTATTAGCCAATAAATATAAAGGCTAGAAGGTAAAAAAGTAAAAATAATCATCTTAACAGCTACCTATAGAAAGTCATTCCCCTTTTCTCTTGTTTAAAATTGCATCAGATTATTCTATTATACTGTTACTTAATATGCAAGCTGTACTATAATACATTAAATATAATTTTAAGCTTTTTAAAGGGTTATTGTTAACAGATTTCTCTAAGAAGCTTTTGCAAAGAATAAACACTTTCGGGCTTGTCTAGCCCAATGATACTGTAACAATGTTTTCATGTACGAAGTTCTTGCTTGAGAACTGCCAAATCAAGTTAACAAGTGACACCCCCAAACTCCTACTCTCTTAATGTTTTGGATAAGTTTATGATTTTTGTGTTGGGCTGTATTCACAAATATTTTAGAGTACAAGTAGCTCATGAACTACACAAACACATAATGTAGAAAAATCAAAGGAAATACATTTTGGCCTTTTCAAATTAGGACTAGATAGAAGCAACCAATAGGTTTTCTAGTTCTATCCTTCAGGTAATCATTTTATTTAGTTACTTAGTGTTAATAATAGAAAAATATTATTATATTTTAAGCTAGCTAGTACAAACTAGCTTTTCTCTCTTAATATGCCCTGCCAACTCTCATTTGAAGATTAAAAGAAGTTCCACTCCTACAGATCAGAAGTCAAGCCTTACCATCAACACACCAAAAGACCACCAGTCAGCACTCTGAGTATGACCTCTACGATTGACTACTTCTGGAGCCATATATTCCACAGTCCCACAAAAAGAATAAGCCTTCTTCTCATGATCAATAGATTCCTTACTTAGGCCAAAATCTGTCAAAATAAATATTGAATTAATAAACATATGAGGTATATTACAAAAATTTTAAACTCTGAATTCAAATACTTATTTATAATTAGAAACATTAGCCTAAAATTTTAACAATTAACCACTTAACTTTTTAAGTCATAATCAACCTTAAAAGACATATAGGAGAGAATATTATAATAAAATGAGGATTTTTACCAGTTAACTTGATGTGACCTTCTTCATCAAGAAGTATGCTGAAAGAAAATAAAGTGAGAAAAATGTCTTTAAACTACTCTACACAGACATAAAGAAGCTGAAACTGAAATTACTCAACCATCAACTGACCACATTTACTCTAAAGGATTACTTTATGCCATGAGTAAGTATTAAGAAAACAAATAAGCTATATGTTTTCAAGGTGCTCCCTCTAATGCTCTTTTATTGAGGTGACCTATCTAAACTTTCTTGTCAATATACACTAGACAAAGGAAGTAAATATTCAACCTATAGTCTCTTTTTTTGATACAGGATCAAAAAAAGAGACTTTTTTTTGAACTCAAGACCTTCTTCCTGCTTCAGTCATCCAAGTGCTGGGATTATATTATAATCTCAAAAATAAAAGAAGTATCAAAAAATAAATCTAAAATGAATGAAAGTCAGAGGGTTTAAAAGGCATTCCCAATAATCCTTGCTTCTTCTTAGTAAAAGGGATATATAAAGTCACAGAGGAGGGGAATATATGGGTATTTAGTGAGTTCTTTGGGTCATCATAAAGAACATCTGGAAAAGGACAGTCAAATATCTAGTTTGGATAGATAATTTTTTGGTCCTTCTTTCATTCTTTCTCTCATATGCTATGTCCTGGCCACAGTTCCCCCTCCATCCTCTCCTCCCAGTCCCTCCCCCACCACACCCTCTACCTCAGATCCACTCTTTCTTCTTTCCCTTCAGAAAAGCTCAAGCCTCCCTCCCAGTGCTATCAACCAAACATAGCATGTCAAGTTCTAACAACCCAGTTGGAAAAAAAGGGTCCCAAAAGCAGGCAAAAGGGTCAGAGGTAGCCCCCACTCCCACTGTTGGGAGTCCCCCCAAGAACATCAAGCTACACAAATATAACATATATTCAGAGGACATAAGTCAGACTCATACATACTGATTGTCAGTTCAATCTCTGTAAGCTCCAATGAACTTAGGTTAGTTGATTCTGTAGGCCATTTTTTGTGGTGTCTTGACCCCTCTGGCTCCCACAAACCTTACTCACCCTCTTATGCTATGTCTAATGTTTGGTTGTGGGTCTCTGCATCTTTAAACAGATAACTTTTGTGGGGTACAATACCAAATTATGGAGTCACAGGAAAGACTAAATACTAAGCTATAAACCCATACTAGTATTTTGGGAAGGCATGCTAGTAAACTAACTTGAAAACTCAAATAATAAGCTATCCTATAATAGAATTTTTTACTTTTAATATGAACTAAAAGCAAATCAAATTTTATTATAAAATTTTACTTGCACAAAAATTAACTTTTTAATTACTAATTTGAGAGTATAATTACATCATTTCTCCCTTGCCTTTGCTCCCTACTCACAAACCTACCATATACACATACACCCCTTTCAATTTATGGTCTCTTTTTTATCCATTGTTACTGCATGCATGTAAGTATATATGTATATATTCCTAATATAACCTCTTCAGTCTGTATAATGTTACTTGTATACATATTTCCAGAGCTCAACATTTGAGTTTGGATAAACAATTGGTGTATTCTTCCCTGGAGAAGACTATTTCTCTCCCTCTCAGGATTCCGTAGTTTTCCTGTAGTTCTTTGTGCAGGGATGAGGCTTCTTAGGCTTTCTCTTATCCAAGTTAGCCACCAATTTTCTTAATGTAGCATTTCAAACATAATTATGCTAAAGTTTAGCACTGAGAATATTTTAGAAGAGACATATTTTTCAAGTCACTTTCATATCAAGCAACTTATTAGGAAAAATTACTTTTAATTATGGTCATTTATGAGGCAGTCAGTATATTTAAGGGACCTAAAAGATACTAATAAGAGCCAGTGAGATAGCTCACTGGGTAAAAGTGTTTGCTGTTCTAAGTTTGATGCCTGGAACCTACAGTGTAAGTAGAAAATTGAGTCCTAATAAATGTAGTTATCTTCTGATCTCTATACAAGTGCTATGGAATATGCATGACCAACCCACACGAGGGGGGGGGGGGGGAGAGAGAGAGAGAGAGAGAGAGAGAGAGAGAGAGAGAGAGAGAGAGAGAGAGAGAGAGAGAGAGAGAGAATATTACCAAATAAACAAAAGATATTAATTGGATGGTGGAAATATGACCCTTTTTATCTAATAAATAGAAGATAATTCTAAAAACAAAACAAATCTCAATCCTCTATTTTTAGTAATTTTGAAATTTAAGAAAAGAAAATCTGGATCAAAATGTATTATTTTCCAGACCGAATGCATTTTTCAAGGAGAATTTTTCAGGTTAGTATTAATATACAAAACAAATGAATTTCTAAAATAACAATGTTCATATTTGTCTTTGAAAGAATGTTCTAAGTTATTAATGAATGTTATAAATATTTTACTATTTTAGTTTCAGTTGAAATTAATCTAGAAAGCTGATGGAAATAGTGACATAGGTCTTTAATCTTAGCACTTGGGAGGCAGAGGCAAATATATTTATATATTTCTTTTGTGAAATAAAAACCAAACTATGAAAAATGTACATAAAATGTAAAAAGTATAATTTTTAAATGATTCCTTTACAGAATCTCATAGAAGCACATCCTTTATTTTAATGCCTTGAAGTAAGTAATCAAAATACGCAGCAAAATTTATGTGTGAAGGCATACAATAACAATCAGAACACTTGGAAAGTAGAGGCACGAGGATTAAGACTTCATGCCCTGTTTTGGCTAGTCAGTTCAAGGCAAGCTTGAGCTATGTAAGACTGAAAAAAAAACCCCAAAACCCAAAGGACAAACAGTAACAAAAAATTGTTAATGGTGATTGCTTCATATACTGAGAAGTAATAATTGTGTACTTTTTTTTTCAAATTTTCCATTTATTTTATTATTTTATGTACAAAGATATTTTGCCTGCATGTATGTGGTGCACCATGAACATGCCTGGTGCCCATGGAGGCTAGAAGAGGTCATTGGATACCCCAGGATTGGAATTGCAGATAGTTGTGAGCCTCCATGTGGGTACTGAGAATCAAACCTAAGTCCTCTAGAAGAGCAACAAGTGCTTTTAACTGCTGAGCCAACTCTCCAGTCAAAGATGATTTAACTTTTGAGATGGGTCTTGGCTATGTTTGTACAAGTGATGTTCTCACCTTAGCTCTCTGTGTAGTAGGTGTACATAACCTACTACATTTGTTTGATATATGGATCTCACCTCAATATAGCTGTTTAAATATATTCTTTATAGAACAAGGCTTTTGCTTATATCATTGGAAAAAGGAAAAAAAAAACAACTCCTGTGTGCATGTCATATGAAATAGTATCAGCTTCTTGATGAAAGCCACTAAAGAGCTGTGGAAAATTTTCTCAAGTCACATTTAAAAATTAAAATTTTAAAAATAATTTTTCTTCCTGTTTTCTTGAGACAGGGTCTCTTTATGTAGTCCTACCTGTCCTATAGCTTGCTATGTTGACCAATCTGGCTTCAGAGATACACTTAGTTCTATCTCCCAAGTGTTGGGAATAAAGATGTGCATTGCCATGGCTGACTAAGAAGAAACTTTCAATAAAGGTATTTTGGAGAAAGGATTAGCTTTATACCATTCTTCAAAGAGCTAAGTAAAAGAAAGAAACAGCACAGTTAGAAGAAAAATATCATCATGAGATTGGGGAAAACTCTTCTACCATTAAGTTTTTGGAAAAATCACAAAATATTAGTTGCCCCAAAGACAAAAAATGTATGTGGATTAAAACAATGTAAATACATTTTGTAATAAATGTGAAATGATTAAAGTTTCCCCCACCCTGTTTTAGTGATAGGGGTCTCAATACATTGTCTAGACTGGCCTCAGTCTTACGTAATCCTCCTCAAATTTCCCCAAGAGATATGACTGCATGAATGTCCCTCAGTTCCTGGATAAATGGTTAGGATTCTTAGTTTGGGCTTGCAACATGGCTTACTGGGTAAAGGTACTTGCCACCAACCTGAGTTCAATCCCCAGGACATGCATGGGAGAAGAGGGAAAACTGACTGTTATGAGTTGTCCTTTGATTTGCCATATATGCCATGCTGTGTATGCGCACCCATACAAAAAGAGAATTGTAGGTAAATTATTTTTTTTCTAATTTGTAAAGTTCTCTTTTAAATCAGTGGGAAAAAATGACATTCCAAAAAAATAATAATCAAGGCATGAATAGAAAGCTTCCCAATAAAAACTGTCAAGTGACAGATTTTTATTAAAATCAAAGAATGTAAATGAAAAACAAGAAAGCCAGGGGTAGCAGTGCATGCTTTTAGCCCCAGCTCTTGGATGCAGAGGCAGGTGAATCTCTGAGCTTAAGGCCAGCCTGATCTATAGAGTGAGTTCCAGGACAGGCAGGGCTATATGCAGAGACCATGCCTCAAAATAAACAAATGAAGTAAATGAAAACAGGTTAATAGTTTTGTTTAACAAAGATTTTACAAATTTAATATCATCTAGGGTTAGTAGACATGTGGAGCCCAGTACTATAACGAAGTGCTGTGGAGATCTATAAAGTTGCTACATTTTATGAGTGCCTACACAGCTGTACCACACTGAATTCAATATAATGGCATAGCTCCTTACTTTTCTGGTTTTAAGTCTCTATAGATTATTCCCAGGCTATGCAGATGGTCTAAAGCAAGTGCAAGTTCAGCCAAGTAGAATTTGACATCTTCTTCTGTGAACATCACCTAAAACAAAATAATATTCCCAACTTTATTTTCTTTTTATCTATGATTTTATGTAAGGTTCCACCTAAGACTGTAAATATTCAATTTGTAAATATGTTAATCAGGATATAGTTTAGGTATAATTTACTCATGAAAGAAATTTGCAAAGTAATATAATCAGTCAAGTATAATTACTTGCTAAATGTTAACTATGCCCTGTTGCAGAAATGGTTTTGAGCATATTAAGATTTTAGGAATGAAAAATGATCTTGCAAATAAATGTTGAATTTACAGTACTATTAAAGATGTTTATTAATACAGTATCAATTTTGAAAAAATATGAAAGCAGCAGGGTTAAGACTACTCCCAGTAAAGAGCTGCTTTCAGTATAAATTCAAAAGATAGGAAAGTAATTTTTTGACTCAGTTTCTTGAGTGAAAGAATTTTATAAGAGAGTATGATGCATGCAACATTAAAATAACAAAGCTTTAATTGATATAGGATGAGTAGAAATAAATTAAAAATAGATATTAATTATATACCTCTTTGGATAAGCGTGTAAACAAATCTCCTCCCCTGAGAAAATCCAAAATAAGATACAACTTCCCTTCAGTTTGAAAAGCTGAATGAAGAAACAAAATTTCTGTTTAAACCACTGTAGTTTACTTTTTAGGCTTATATTAAGTCAATCCATTTATAAATGAGTATTATTTTTATCAAATAAATATCAGAAATATAAACTTATTTCTACATAAAAGAAAGAAAACATTGAACTTCTTAGTTTCCATGAAGAAATGTCAAATACAGTGTTTCTTATCAGGGAACAAAATTTTCTACAGGCAAAAGTTTTTTAAGAAAGCTTCCATTCTAAATGTGACCAATAAGAAAAACTCATAGCAGAAAGCTTTCTTTAACCATGAACTATGATACAAACTATACCACAGAGGTGGGTTGGTTAGATTTAATGACATTGTACAAGGATTCTATTTTTTTTTTACACACTGAGAAATAGTATTTGGCTTTCAGGGAAAAAGAAAGGTAGGTGATAGAAGTTTTAGTGTGCTGATATTGGACCTCTTTCTTGTCTTTAGTTTTAACACAGACTGTAGAACGGTGGTACAGTGTTATGTATCTCTATATATTTTAGTGTATCTGACTATACTTAGGGGGTGAGAGAATCAAGATAAAGGAATAAGGTAAGAGGTGGTTCAAAACTTACCATAATGCAATTTGACAATGAAAGGATGATTGACTTCTACCAAGATATCACGCTCCATTTTTGTCCGAACACGGTCTCGAACTATAAAGGATTACACACATGATACAATGCAAGCATTCTTCAAATGTAATATCAAAACAAATTCTTTCAAAAATTGCACTTTAAATTAAATTTTGCTTATGTGCATAAAACAAATTTTTATTGCTGTTGAATTTTAAAATCTATAAAATAACTTTTACTACATTACATAATCAAAAACAACCAGGAATATTTATAAATTCTATGCTTTAAGTTAAAATATATAAAATATATTAGGTATTGGTTTTTAAAGCATTTTAGTTGAAGTTGTGGAAAATGTCAAAAGGCATGTGGGTTTTTTTTAAACAAGGCATTTCATGAAATATTAAAACAATAACCTGAGATAGTTTTCAGCACTTTTACTAACCCTATCACCTCAACAAATGTTCATGAAGTATCTATAAAATGTGACAGACTTGATAAGGAATAGATGTATCCTAAGCAGTCTATTTTGAGGGGTAGATTGGAAATATTGTACAGTTGAAAGAGCCCAAGGTTCTATTTTGCTTTTTCTAATTTAAAAGATATTGATTCTAATTTGTATAATCATGAATAAGTTGCTTATTTAAACTCTCTGGAACCTCAGTTACCTTTCAGGTATAGAACTGGGTAATCCTACAAAAACCTTTGAAAAATTTATGATCACTTGGATAAAGTTAATTCCCAAGGCATGTGTGTAAGAGGTATTCAAATAATGGCCTATTGTTATTATATTAAAAAGCAGTTTATTATCAGTGATAAGTATCACTGGATTTTAGAGCAAGGCAAGATCAGTTTTACTTGGATAAGTAGACTAGAAGTCTAGAAGAAGAAGAAGGGTTAGGATATAAGTTCTAAGACTCTTTCGGTGGGATTTTCCAGTAGGATGGGAAAGACAGGTTATAAAAGAGACCAAATATGTTATAAAAGAAACACCTGAACAGACACCGAAGCATAAATGATGACTTGAAAAGAGCTGTATCAGTGTGGAAACAGAGGTTCATTATAGAGAAGATGGTATATGGAGGATCCAGATTCACAACAAGTCGAAATGTTGGGATAAATTTGGGTTTGTGGTAAAACTCTTTTCTAGAAGCAAACATTTTCTGAGCGAAGCCTATAATGCTGGGCAATAGAGCTAGCTAAAAGTACATCCACCAAAGGCTTAAATATAGTGGGAATGATAACTAAATAAATGATCAAAAGTAACAAAACAATCAATATTTGTGTTAGTGATTAGGTAAAAAATGAAAGATAGGGTATATGTGTGAGAAACTTGAGTTGGTTTGATTTTCAACTCAAGAGGATCACCAATATTTAAAATACAGAAATAAGACCACTGGGAAACAAACCCCAGTGAGAGATGGCTCAGTGGGCAAAGGTGCCTACTGCTAAGCCTGAAGACCTGATTTTGACCACTGCAACCCATGGTGGATGAAGAGAATGAATTCTAGTAAGTCATCCTCTGAATATAAGAGTGAGTAAGAAGAAATGATGTTTGTGTTTCCAGGACTATATATAGAAAATTATTTTGTGAATGATGCATGAATTCTGTTAGGCTGACAGAACACCCTAGTAGAACAAAATTCCCATTAGATTGATCTAATTTCATTAACTTCTGGTTGATCCCACTCAGTGTACTAGTAGGAACTTTCAAATGGAAAGGCTTCTGGGTAAACATGGATATTGTGCTAATTATTTCTAAAACACCACTAAAATGCATAGTAGCAAGTTCTTATCTGCAAGGGCTATGCTTTAGGACTCTTTATGGGTACAGAAAACCACTGAAATACCAACCCTACAGACACATATCTATAATAAAATGTAATTTACACATCACACACAGTAAGAAATAAATAACAAATAATAAAACTTTTTTTTGAAGGTGTTCTCATTTTCAGTCTCATTCCTTTTCCTCAAATATCTTACTGAAATTTCAGCTTCTCACTTAAAAGAAGTATTTTATGGCTTTTTGTTGGCATGTCAGAATTACCAACGTCATTAATTTTGTGTTCTGGAGAAATTATTGCCATATGTTTTGTTGGAATTTCCTAGAAAACATAAGACAAAAAATGAAAAAACAAAACCAAATAGAAAGGATTAAAAATAATAAAATTTAGGGAATCTTCTAGGAAGCACACCGTACCCCCAAACTAGGTGTTACAAAATGGAGAATACTTGACAAAAACTTTCACAAATCTTGAAAATATGAATTCCTAGACTCAAAAGGACTGCCCCATATTTGGTATGATGAAATTTCATACCACACACTCAAAGATACTACTTCATAAATTTCAGGACACAAGAATAAAGAATTATTTATCTACAGATTTCCGGAGAGGAAAAGTTGCTAACACACAAAGGACTGGCAAACAGAATGTCAATGACCTTCACCACTGGAACACAGAAAACAAGAATAAAAGCAGTACTTTCAAATATCTGAGGGAAACTTATTTAGGACCTAGAATTGCAAGCCTGATCAAGTTATAAACTCAGTAACGAGGCAGAATATACTTTCAGACATGCTAGATAACACAAATTTTACCACGTAGTTGCCTTTTCTGTAGTAGCTACTAGGAGATATACAACCCAATCTAGAAGGTAGACTGAATAAAAGATGGATAAAAAATTCAGAAAAAGAAAATATAGCAAAGATATGAAGGACACATGTTCCACTGTACTATTTCATTCTGTTATGATAAATGTTTATAAAGCAGAAATGAGAACACTGTTGGGAAGATGTGGACATGAAAACTGTGTAGGTGGGTAGTATAAAGCAACTAAATCCTAAAATCGTCCATGTTGGGAAGTAAACAGATTATGGTACATAATGAAAACAACCAAGTATTGCAAAGAAGAATGTGGAACATGAAAGTAAATATGAGAAGGATCAAGAATTAGGATAGGCAGGGAGATGGGGTAAAATACAGCTGTCTTACATGTCAAAACTTTGATAAAAATAAAATTCATATTTAAGAACACATCCAAAATTATCTAGAAGCCTATAGTTCTATAACTCTGATGCTTACACACACATTTTAGAATTTCCTTCCATAGCTTATACCTATATAATTTTATGTACTTGTAATAGCCCGATGTGTTATATGTTTCCGTTACATTTTCATTAATTTCTATAATCATATTTAGAAGAATTTTCATTTCATATGTACAAGTGGTTTGTCTGTATGTATGCCTATTATCATATTCATGTAGTTCCTGTGGAGGCCACAATAAGGCAGTCAAGATTCCCTGGAACTATTCTTACAGACAGTGGATACTGGGAATTGAACATGGATCCTCTGGAAGAGAAGTGCTCAATAGCATTTTGTTTAATCATATTTTATATTAAGTATGATGCTACGATTTTCCAAACATTCCTTTTTCAATATTTATGCAATTTTTTTATATTATTATAAATATTCCTGTGACTATTTCAAGTGTAGGAACTCAATTTATGGCTATTTCCTCAGGTTAATTTAGCAGCATTAATGACAACTTTGTACATAATGAAAACTGCTTTTCAGTGATGCTGCCATCATATAAAAATAACTCATTATTTAGTGTGCATTTCTTTTTAAAATGCTTATTATTTAATATGTAGTTCTATTTCAAGAATCACTCATCATTTCCTCAATGACTTAAAAAATTTTATTTTGGGGGGGTATATGTGGGCCTTTTGCATGCATATATATATCTGTGTATCACTTGTGCATGATTAGTGCCCATAAAGGCCAGAAAAGGAGAGTAGATCCTCTAGTACTAGTTATAGATGGTTGTGAGCCATCATGTAGATACTAGGACTCAAACCTGAGTTCTCTGGATGAGTAGCCAGTGTGATTAACCACTGAACCATCTCTCCAGCCCCTACTCAAATATTCATCTTCCTAAGTAAACTTTATTCAAAGTCCTTTACATAAGGTTGTAATAGCATGCCTTATCAACTCCTACCTACACCATTATTTTTACATTTATTAATTGGAATTCTACTGTAAAGTGATTTCTTTTCCTCATCATTAATTTATGGATTAACTACAGATTCTTATTTAATAAAAATTTAATAAATTATTACTACTACTTATTGCAGTGGCCAAACTACCCTCAGAGACAATTCCATATGTATAATTTTCTGTGTGTGTGTATATATGATATGCGCATGTTGTATGCACATACATGTGTACATGTGTCTGTGTGTGTGTACTTATATCTGTGTTTGTAGGCCAGAGGAGGACGTCCTGCTCTACCATTCCTTACGTTATTACCTTGAGACAGTTTCTCTCACTAAACCTAGAGCTAGCAAACTCCAGCTATCTTCCTGACTCTGCCCCAAACAGTAATGAGGTTACAGGCATATATGTGGCTACTCTGGGCTTTTGTGTGGGTGCTGGGATCCCAACTTGGGTCCTTACACTTTCTTAGCAAGTGCTTACAAACTAACTCATCTCTCCAGTCCCCCAACTTCTTACATTAATACAATATTTGAGGAATACATTTTTCTCTTCCCTATTCAATCTATTTACATTGCATGAAAGGTTAACCTTAAAACATGCATGTGTGCCTGATAGCTGAGGAGGCCAGAAAAGGGCATTAGATTCCCTGGGAGTGGAATACAGTTGCTTGTGAGCCACAATGTAGGTGGTGGGAATAGAGGCCAGATCCTCTCAAGAGTAGCCACTAGTCTGAATCACTAAGTCCTCCCAGCCTCACCTAAAAGTTTTTATTGTCAATTTGCTTGTTGAAATTTGCAAATCTCCTTATGAGGTTTTGTGACATTAAAAAAATTATAAAATTCAGATAGGATGAAGTTTGTTAGTGTAAGACTCAAGAAAAGACTAGAGTAATTGTTTTTCAAGTAGATAAAGAACTTGTGAAACCATTATTTCATTTCCCATTATTCTATTTACTGGCTTTAGCATGCAGGTATGCTCAATACTTGTGACAAATATAATGAAATTTAATATACATATTTTAGTATTTTGTTTTACTGATTTATGTTTGCAATGCTTTCTCCAAATTATCACTTCTGTAAACAAGCTTTAATATTAGACAGAGCTGTTCCCTTTCCATTTTTCAAGCAAAATTTTGTTTCATTTTGTTAAGTTTTAAGAATTCAACTGGAATCTGGATGTTCAGCTAATGAGTTTGAAAGCTAAAGGAGTATGGATCAATAGCTTTGTCTGATAGGAACTGGGTATTTATTTACTTTTTGAGTATCTTAAGTTTCCAGTTTTGTAATTTCCTTCAGATAGTTTATAACAAAAATCTTGTTAAATGTATGAGATGAAGAAACTTTATTTGCTTTTGTGACCCAACTGTCAGAGTTTCTTCTACATGATCTCATAACATAAAATTCAAGAGTATAAAATTTCAAAAAGCCATTAAAAAAGTAGGTTTTGAAAAACTTTAGTTCACCAATTCTATAAAGAATCAAGTATGTGTTAATGCCACAGAAGTAAAGACAATGCAGGGTAGAAAATATTCAGAAAAAGGAGCAAGAAAATGAAGGCAAAGAAAGATGTTTGGTAGAACATGGTGAAATTTCTTGGCATGATGATAATATCCACATTTAATGTCTAGGAACACTGTAAATAATAATCAATACAATATTCTCCTTGATATTTTAATGTTTTACAAATTACATGTACATTTAAGAGAAACAAACCTGACTTTAAGAATCAATACCTAAACTATCTAGAATCTAGACATATGGTAAAATAAGTATTATTATTAAATAAAAGGAAAATTTAAGTATTTTAAAATCTATCTATAGATCTTTTATGTCTTTTTACCTAGTAGACTCAAATCCTACATTACATTTTTTTTTAAAAGTCACAGACTCAGAAATGTGTTTAGAGACCAGAAGTCAAGATGACAAAATTCTAAATAATTAAAGTTATTTTGCATTTAGGTGATGAGTATATTTTCCAAAATATTCGAATGAATTGAAGACGAATCACACCCAGTTTAAATCTTCTCAATTTCTAGTTGCTTAAAGCCCAGGATGAACTGATAACCCTCCTTTTCTAGCATGGCGAGTCCTGTTCTCAAGTCATGTTATTCTTAGTCTAAATTCAAAGCTGTGCCAATTCAGAATCTAAGTCGCCTCAGGGTCACTTAAGCTCTATGGAGAACTTTCAGTTTGTTTAGACAAATGAACATGGCAAACAGCAGCAGCACTTACCTTTCAGTGTGGCCTTCTTTAATACCTTCATGGCATAAAGCTGTCTAGCATCAGAGCCTGAGATTTTTTTAACTAAAAAAACCTATATTGAAATGACAGAAAATGTTACAAAAAAAATCACAAACAATATTTCCTTACTACACCAAGACCCCATAATATACAAATATGTTCTAATATAGTGTAAATGAATTTTGTCTAAAATATTATCAGTTATTAAAAGAATTTATAAACAGTAGGTCTAGATTAGCATTTCAATATAGGTGAATAAATAATTTTTCATTTTGTTGTTTGCCAGCTCCGAAGGAGCATGTAATATATAGAATAAGACAAAAATGTCTTTCAACTATAAATATAGTAACTAGAGAACAGCTTCCACACATTCAAAGAATACCACAAAGGTGGCTTTCCTTTACCAAAGCAAAATTTTTCTGAGTCCCTCGATTTTTCTGAGCAACCTGAGGTTTCATTCACATTAGGCAAACACTCTACTACCAAGCTAGTCACACACCATAATTCCTTTCTTGTTAGTTTTTTCTAAAATCAGATTTACCTTTTCCATTACCTTCTTGTCATGTTCCCCTCCCTAACAAGACTTCCTTCTATTTTCACTTCTCTTTTTATGGTGACCCAATGAGCTTAATTAGTGTTGCTTATAGGAGCATGGACAATGTACTAGTGGCTATACCACTGAAGAAAATGTCCTTCCCTTCCTGAGTAACCATCAACTGTCTATGAATCCTCAGAGCAAGGGGTGGGCCCTTCTGAGTTGTCTCTATCAAAATTCTTACACTGGGGCTTCTTGTGACAAATGCCTGGTGACACAATTATTCATAAGATGAAGCGGCTTTTTTGTGTACGAAAAGCATACTATATACATCTCACTACTGGAGAGTAATTTAAAAAAATTGCTAACGATGAATCCTACAAATCAATATTTAACATTATACTTCACCCTTTTTATAAACAAATTTCAAAGTATGAAGAACACAAGGCCCAGGACTGTTACTTAGCATCTTCAATTTTCATATATTTGGGGATATTTTAAAAAGTGTGGGGCTTAGGCAAAATAAATTTGATGTGCTTTAAGTAACTCATAGCTACACTATAATATGGCTGTCACAAACACTATCAATACACATATTCATTTTGACTACTGCTTGTCCCTTGCCACCAAACCTTAAAGAGAACCTGCTAAATAGACCTGAATTTGTGTGTGTGTGTGTGGTCTATGATAGACAAGGATGTTGGGTGTCCTGCTCTATCACTTTTTACTTTATTCCTTAGACATAGACTCTCTCTCATTGAACTTGGAGCTATTCTGGTAGCCAGCAAGCCCTAGCAACTTTCCTGTCTCTGCTGTCTCTGCCCTTCACAGTGCTGGAATCACATATGCCCAGGGCCATATTTGGCTTTTTACACAGGTCCTTTGAATCTGCACTTAAGACACCTCTCCAGCTTCTGAACCTGTATTTTAATATACTTCTTTTACTTATTTTTTCAAATCAAGCAGTGTCTCCCACTCTTTTGTTTTGTTTTGTGAGACTGGGTCTGTATAGCGCAGGCTGTTCTGTAACTCACTATAATTTGCCTGCTTCAGCCTCCTAACTTAGGAATTATAGATGTATATAATTATACTGTTCTTGAGCTGCTCATGGGTGGGAAGAAGAGAAGCAATTACAACCAAGATTTAAGTTTTAGGGTCAGCTTTCAATTATCTGGCTTATGAACCATGCAATTAGTACCAAAAAAAAAAAAAAACCCAAAACAAAAAAACCTCAAAATAATTCATCTACTGATTCTTGGGCAAGACAGATTTTTTTGTTTTGAGAAATGGTACAAAGACAATGGGTAACGGAATCAAATGAAAAGCACCACATTTGCACATTGGACCCCAGAGGCAGGATGTGCTCTCCTATAATTGTATTCTCACTGCTAGCATTAAGCCCCACCCAATAGCTCTTTTAGTCAATTATGGGGAGCTGACCTAGAAGGAGAAAAGCATTTTTAATAAGTGTGGTTCTAAAGTGGACTATTATTCAAATGTTAAAGACAATAATTATAATGAACAGAAATACATTCAAATTGGGTAGAGGTAATTAGGAAACTGCCTTATCAATGTCTTTATTCCATTGCAAAAGGAAAATTCATAAGGCTTCTAAACTTGTTTCAGTTTTTGAAAGCATCTTAATAATTTTCAGTACTTCCTAACTTTCACAGTACCTTCAGAAGCATTTGCAATGCAGCATGATGACATTCTGAGGATGCAGGCCTACTAAACAATGCCAATTTTATAGCTGTACAAATCACAGCTTATAGAAGGCAAACAATTTGACTGGTGTCATAGTGTGACAAAATCCAGATCATATACCCAGTTCTGGGGCCCTGCTCATGGCATTCTAAGTGAACTGCCAAGCTCAGTGACAGCAGCAGGAATCCTCACTTGCCCACGCAGCTATTCTAGGCTCTGACAGGTCATTCCTGTTTCCTTGGTTTACACTGGCCTTTAAAGATGAGTAAGAAAGAAGACACTCTATTTTAATGTTTGCTATTTATAGTGAGGTACTTAAAGTACTTTTTAAAAAATAAAGGGAGAACCATTTGAATTTCTTGATACTTAAATATTGTGTTCCTTGAAATATATTGTATTAAAATAGGTACATACAGTTAAATGAAAGATATGCATTTGACCTTGTATCATTTAATTTTCACTGCTATTCTATGAAGTTAACACTATGAACCATTAATATTTTTCAAAATTATATGCGAGACACCATGCTACTCATGAAACTTCTAGTCTAGTAGGAGAGATAGCCAATAACGAATTTTACATATGGGTAGTTGCAATTGAAACAAGTACCATAAAGTAGAGGTATATAATGTTCCTAAGGAATAGGGTGACACGGAAGTCTTCTCTGAGATCACACGCATAAGAAGTGCTAACCAGCCAAAGAAAGCTTAGGACCAAAAAAGTCCAATGGGGTCCGAACACAGTGTTGGATAATATATAAGCTGATGTTTTAGAGGTGGCTAAGGAGTCAGACTCAGGGGCTTCTTTGCAATTTTAAGAATTTGTCCTTATCTTAACAACAAAAGGAGGCAGCTGAGGAGTTAATAATAAATACTAGTTTATGCTGGTTCTCATGTACATAATTGAGGTTAAGAAAAGGAATTGGGAAGATACGTTTATAAGACTCTTTCAATAGAACAGGGAAAGATAGTGGCAACGAAGTATAGAACTTCTATGATTTCAAAAGTATTTACTTAAGCAATAGGATTTGGTGACAGATCATATTGGCTAGAGTGGTAGGCCACACAGTGGGGATTAGTGGGTGGAAAGAGGGGAGGGGGGAGGAAGGGAGGGAGGGAGGGAGAGGGGGGAGGGAGAGAGAGAGAGTGATGAGGAGGGGGGAGAGAGGGAGAGAGGGAGTGGGGAACAGACTTGAAAAAAGACGTTAAGAGTGTCTCTCCAGTTTCTGGATTGTTTAACTGGATGCTATTTATAGTAACAGAGAAAAATGAAATAGAATAGGTTTGGAGGTGGGAAAGATTGAGTTTGGTCTTAGACACACCAAGCACAAAATAAAATCCTTTTGAGACATAAATGGAATTGAGGAGTAGTCACATAAAAGTTCAGAGTTCAGAGGAAAAACTTAGATTGGAAATATAAATCTGTGATGTCAGCAGCATGGGAGTTAAAATTAATACAGGGACATAGAGAAAATCAATTAGTGAGAGTACAGGATGGTAGTTTGGAATGAAGCCTCAAAAAACTGTCCATATTTAATGACATGCTAGAATAGGGAAATAGAGCTCCAAGAGGCTAAGTAACATAGTGATAAGTAGCAAAAAATGAGTTCAGTCTGGCTGACCTAGGGCTTAAACTCTTTTTGTGGGGAATTAAACTTATAACCATCATGCTCTGCTAGCTATTGAGTCTATATTTGGATTAAAATTATGCTCTGTGTTTAAAAGTGGTTAAAGAACCATAACAATTTATCTGTATTAGCAAAGAACTGTTAAACAGCCTCACTAAAATACACAAGAGAGATCCACTGATGTCATTTTGATCCTTACAGAGCATGACGCCTTCCAATGTTTTCAAATACAGAGATGGTAAGGAATTACTTCACTGTCCAAGTTGTGTACAATCTTCGAATATTTTTCTTGTTGAGAATCTGTCTAGAAAAATCAAGTAGTAGCAGCTTGGGAGTTGGAAAGCAGAACTGTTGAGAGTTTGAGGCTAGTGTGGGCTAGGGGGAGACCCTGTCTTAAAACAACAATAACTGCAGCACTAAGACAACAAAAAGAACAGAGTATATGAAGGAGACCCAGCAGCACGACGAGAAATGAGTCCTAAATACGAGTGTGAACACTGTCAATTTACTAAGGTTTCTCCTGTAATTCTCAACAATTCTCTCCTTTCATACTTCTTAATAGCAAAAATATAAAAAGAAAACATTGCTGGTAGAAAGACTGTTAGCATTTCATAAAATACTTGTTTTCCAATGTGATAAAAGATCCATGAATGATAAAAATCAGTTCTTTTTTGAAACAGGTTCTGACTCTAGTCTAGGCTGGCCTAGCCTGGCTTCAAACTCATGGCAATCATCCTATTTTATCCTCTCAATTGCTGGAGTGATCAGCATTCTACTTTCGAAGTTTACAAGTTTTTATAAACTTTGTTTAGAGCACACAATTATGACTTACCTTTCCAAATGATCCCTGCCCTAATACTTTCAAAAGCTCAAACTGGGAAGGATCTGCCTTTTCATGTCCTTCCTTCACATGATGTGTGATTGCAATTTCTTTGATACTGCCTTCTTCCTGTTGAAATAAATACAAGAGACAAAATACATTGTTAGCCATAATCAAATAATCTTAACTTAGTATAACATATTACAAACTCTCAAATTAATATATAAAACTACTCTTTACTGACTTATCAAGTAAATAGAAAACACACATCAAGTAATTATATGTGCAAGTTAAATGTTACAGAATGCTGAGCCATATTAACTTCTATATGGTATTAACAATAATTATTTCCAAATTTTTATTTTTTTCTATTGAAAATAATTAGAATAATTTTGAGGGGAACAAAAGTGTGTGAAAACATCTGAAAAATAGCAGACTGTGCTTGGCATGTGACTATATTGGGTTAAACAAATGCTATATATTAAAACAGTATTTGTTGGGAAGAGGGACTGAACATACACGGTTCCACCCTTAACACAGCTGTTTAAGAAAGCACACTGAAGAGGAGCAGGAAAAAATAGAGTAAAGTTTTATATTTAAAACACCTAAAATATTTCCCATTCTCAGAGGTTAAAAACGAGCTATTAACTCTAAAACCAAAATCAGAAAAGATTTAACATTTGGATACAGGGATTAAACATAGGAAGAAAATGATGGCTGTTTACACAATAAAAAAGTGAAAAAAATCTCTGGGCAAAGAAATGTTTTGAGATGGTGCCTTATTATGTAGATGAGGCTGGCTTCCAATTTTTCCCCAGTACTGGGATTATAGGCATGCAGCATCACATTCATCTTAAGGAAGTATCTTTAAAGCCCAAAGTGGATACTAGAAAATATTCAATGTGTACATAGGATTTCCATTACCTATTTGTGTTGAGATGATCAGATTAATCTTGACATTATTGTATGTTACAGACAAAAATAGCCACAACAAAAATATTTGGCAAAGCCAGAGGTACAAGTCTGTTCAATAAACACTGTCATTTCTATTTTGTTGACTATGAATGCTATTTTTCCTAGATAGATAAGAACTGGTAGAAGAATCTAAAAGTGTACAAATATTTCTGGCTTTGGAGCTAGGGTCTCACTGTGTAATCTAGGCTGGCCATGATCCTCCTTATACTCAAGACTCCAGAGTACTAAAATTATAGGCATATGCCACCATACCTGGTTAGCATTTTCTAATATAGCCCTAAAGGCTGGCAATAAGCTCAGTGGTAGAACACATGCTTAACATGTAACCCCATATCATAAAAACCAACCAATCAACAAACTACCAAACAATTTTGTAGAGATTTATCAAAAAGATAACAGATACCCTATGGTAGTTTCTGGAAATAAGTAGTAAAAAGAAAAAAATAATCTCAATGTAGAAAATATAAAGGAATATATCATTTTAGTTTCCAAGCAGGGTAGCGTGTCATTCATAGGCTAGCCTACTACTTCAGCAGCTTACTCATTTTAACAATAACAAAAAATTCTTCCAATATTGTTATGTATATTGTGACGTGGGAATGCCTTTCTGTATGCTGTGAATATCAATCTTTAAATAAAGGAGCTGTTTTGGCCCATGACAGGCTCCATAGAAAAAGTAGGAAGAGAAATCAGAGCATAGGTAGGAGAAGTAGGGCGGAGTCAGACAGACCGAGCCGAAGCCCAAAGGAGCAACATGTAAGGAACACAGGTGAGCCACAGGCCACGTGGCAGACAGATTAATGAAAATGAGTTAAGATGAAAGAGCTAGCTAGCAATGTGCCTGAGTCATAGGCCAAACAACATGAACTTAATATAAGTGTCTGAGTCATTTTTGGGGTCTGAGCAGCAGTGGGCAGCTAAGAGGTCTGGGACTGCAGGTCTGTGGGTCTGGACCTCTGGCCACCCGGGACCAAGAAACCTTAATACAACAATATTGTAATTTCACAAGCATTATTCCCTTAATTCTCCTGAAAACCTTGCATTTGAAGTATTAAAGTAGAATCAAGCATTAGCTGAGTCTAAGGTACTACTTCTTCCTGAGCACACTTCTCTCTGAATGAAACAGAGCAGTTAACAGTAAGAAAAGTAGGAAGCAAACTACCAAATTAAACAGTCTTTCCAAGGAAGAATGCATATGGAAGAGAGATAAATAAGATTTAGATGAAAACCCAGAAAATACTTACAATTTTGTATATCTTGTAACTAACATGCATTAGGTGCTTTTTCACCTTATATCTTGTATTTACATTTAAGGACAAACATTTGACTTTTTATTAATGCTTTTGGGGGCTGATGATAATAGAGTAAATTTCCAGATCAGACACAGGCATTTGAGAATTCTAATGTGTTCTCCCAAACTCCATTCACTATTAGAAATATAACAGATCTTTTAAAGGCAAAATGCTTTGAATAGTCTGCAGCCTAAAGTTTAAAGATATTAAATGAAGGCTAAAGAGCATAGCCAGTATATTGAAGACTCAGGACTCAATTCTAGTTTTCTAACTTCTAAACAAGGGCCATATAGTTACACTACTCTAAGGCTGGTGGATGGATGTTCTTGGTGGTTTTCCACCCATGAACAATGACAGGAACATACAGACTTATGTCCCTAGGCTTTGTGGTCTTTGTTTTTGACACAAGGTATCACTATCAGTTTAAGCTGGCTTTGAACAACTTCTGGTAAATGTTTTTGCCTCACCCTCCTAAATTCTGCAATTACAGGCACGAGGCACTATACTTGGCTGTAACTAGTCATCTGTCTCTTGCCTCATTTACATCCTCTTGCTTCAGTAGCACATCCTTAGTAATAAAATAATTACTATAGAAAAAGTATTTATATGCTGAGTGGTTCATCAATTATATACACATAAAAGTTCTCTTTCTTCTCCACACCCAAAGTGTCATCACAATGTAAAGACTAATGGACTACAAACTTGACTCATGGAACCAAGATCATTAGTTGGATTATAGCATGTACCATTTATGTCCATAGACCATATATGGCCATGAAGATCTATAGTCTGTAATTGTCTACATTTTATCATTTCTTTTTTTATCATTTCTTTTTCTTGGGTAAGTGGGGTATCATTCAATTCAACTACAATATTTTTGCTCTTATAGTCTAATGCAGAGCCTTTCACAGGGATGCAACATAAGCAAGAAGGAATGGCTCTTGAATCAAGATTTCAAAAGACTGTAGCGAGTAAAGGGATCAAAGCATACGTTATAGTGTAGGCCACAATCAGGGAATGGGTATCAAAATAAATACCCATTACTATTCTCATCTTTGATGACTACCCTTACTTTCCTCTCATGTCAATTAAGCCACTAAAAATGCAGGCTCTCTTTGATCTCTTCACTCAATAAATATATACTGAACTACCAGTTAGATATCAAGTACATTGCTTAGAAGACCTTTCACCCTTTCTTCTTCCATTCCAATGGCATCATGTAATCTTTCATACAGAAAACTGAAACGGGTATGGCATGCTTCAATCTACTTATTTATTATATAATAGTCTTTTATCAGCTTGAAGTATTTTTCAATTTTTAAGAAGGGTAGGCAACTGTTGACTGGCATGAGCAGTATGTGGAGCCTTGAGGGGTGGGATCAGACTGTGTTCCTATGTGTGGGCTGGGCACGTTAGAGCCCACTCCCTGCAGAGGAACACCTAACCGGGTCTTGGTATTGGGATGAGGAAATCGGACTTGCCTGAGTGGATGTGTCACACTGAGATGACCCACCTTGGGACTTCTTGCCCTTTGTGGGGAGGGAATGGGTGGTTGGGGCAGGGTGAGGCTGAAGGCTGACTGTGAGGGATTGGGAGGAGGGAAGGGAAGAGGAGCAGGGGAATACATGGAAAAAAGACTTTTTTATAAAAAGAAATAATAAAATGAAGAAAAACAGACTTTAGTATGTATACGTGCAACTCTGCATGTGAATGAGCAAGTGTGTAGGTATTCACGGAGTCTCCTAAAGCTGGAGTTTCATGCAGTTGAGAAGCACCTGATGTAGATGCTGAGACCAAACTTCAAACCTCTGCAAGAGCAGCAAATGCTCTTAACTGCCAAGTCTTGCCTCTAGCCCCACATATTTCTTATTCTCTAAAATTTTAATTTCTAAATCTAAGTAGTAAGTGCACATGAATAACAAGTCAGAATATCTTATGGTGAAAAGCATGTCCCTTCCATTTGGTTACCTAGGTTTTTATCTTTATTTATATAAAAGACAGAGCTCCTCTTTGTAGCCCTGGCTGTCCTGGAACTCACTATGCAGAACAGGCTAGCCCAAGTTCAAGGGATTTGCCTGTCTCATATCCTTAGTTATGGGATTAAAGATATGTGCCACCAAACATTGCTCAACTCAGATTTTAAAAGCAATCATCTTTGCCCTTACTTTGATCATTTATTAAGTTTAAGACATCTTTTCTACTGTTTGATAATTGTATTGCTTTTACTTAAGCCCTTCCTTTTTCTGTTTTTGAATAGAATCTTGACTCCTCACTTTGTAAAAGTCAGTACTGCCCATATATTTTTTTAACATCCCCTTGCCTGTTGGTAGCTGTGATTTTACATTGTTAAGCCCATTAAGAAGACATGTGTATAAGCATTTTCTCTGCATGTACGTCTGTGCACCATGTGCATGCCTGATATCCATGGAGGCTATAAGAGGGTGTGTGATCCCATAGAGATGTCTGTGAATTGCCAAGTGGGTGCTAAAAATCAAACTTGAATCCTTTTGAAGAGCAGGCATAACCCCTGAGTTACCTTTCCAGTCTTAGATGTCCTTTTAAAAAATATATTTAATATATATTTGTGGGGTGTATGTGTGCGTGTAGGACAGATGACAACTTTGTACAGTGAGTTATTTCCTTCTACTATGTGGCTCTTAGGACTGAACTCACATAGTGAGGATTGGCAACAAACGCCCCTACCACTGTGGTATCTTGCTGGTCTTTATTGATTGTTTTGGCTAACTTTGTTTTTGAAACTTCACACTAATGAAATCAGAGTTTGCTTTCTCAGAGTACTAGGTGCCAAGATAATTTTATCATCTATGAATTCTTTATCTCTGTGAAGAATTCTAATAATTTCCTTCCAATCATTTTTCAGGGCTTCCATTTTTGCATCTTCCCTTTGGGTTAGATTTGGAATTATATATACACACATACATATATGTATATATGTGTATATATATTATTCTCTTATGTCTTTATTTTCTGATATTTTTTTTGGCTACCTTCCTACTTATTTTTGATTTTTTTGAGACAGGGTTTCCTCTGTGTAGCTTTGGAGCCTGTCCTGGACCTTACTCTTTAAACAAGTCTAGCCTCAAACTCATAGAGATCAACCTGCTCTGCTTCCTCAGTGCTGGGATTAAAGTTATGCAAACTGCTACATAGCTTTTATTTTTTCTTGGGATAAAGTCTTATTTGTAGCCCAAGCAGACCTTGATCTTGAACCAATCCTCCTACATGAGCCTCCCAGTGCTGGGATTACAGCTGTGCACCATCATATTTAGTTTTATGTAGTTTGCCTATCCTAGTGTGCATTGCTTTAAGTAATATATGAGTACTTTTGCTAGTACAAAATATCCTTATGTTGTGTACCTATAACTGTTATAAATTCTCTAATGCTATTTTTCCCCAAAGTCTGTTTGTTAAGCAAAGGTTTTATGATAGGCATAATGGGGTAGCAATGATATCTACAACACAATTCTATATCATTAATTTCCCTGAATTTGTCACCCATAGTTAAAGGTACTGAACACCTCATATTAGTATTAAAGTCCACCAGGTTCATTCTCAGTCTTTAAAGCTCACCTTTTTTAATCAAGAATTTTTTTTATTCATTTTACATGCCAACTACAAATCTCCCTTTCATCCCTCCTCCTGATCCCCCAGTTCCCACCTCCTATAAAAAGGTAAAACCTCCCATGGGGAGTCAGCAAGGCCTGATAAATTCAGTTGCGGCAGAACCAAACCTTTCCTACTTTTATCAAAGCTGTGTAAGTTGTAGGTAATGGCTGCAAAAAGCCAGCTACGTACCAGGGATTGATCCTGATCCCACTGCCAGGGGCCCCTTAAACAGACTAAGCTGCACAACTGTCTCCCGTATGCAGAGAGCCTAGTCTGGTCATATGTAGGCTCCACAAAAAAAGCTTATCCTTAAAGTGGGAAAAGGGTTAACTTAATATTTCTTTTCTAAACCAGGCATGGTGGTCACACCTTTAAGCTCAGCACTGGGAGGCAGAGACAGACAGATCTACAAAGCACATAAACATACAAAGTTTGTTCTACAAATCAAGTTCCAGGACAGTCGGTGCTATTCAGAGAAACCTTGCCTCAAAAAAAAAAAAAAAAAAAAAAAAAAAAAAAAAAAAAAAAAGATTTTCGAGCCATGAGGGGAAAATGTAACCATGACCTTAAAATGTAAAAAGAATTAAAGAAAGGGGATTTATACTGTCTTTTTTTATTATTAAAAATCTAATATTGTACCACGCTAATACTAAGAACAAAAACTGGGTGATATTAACTGATTTTAAAGAATGATTCAATGTTTGGCATCATGCCCTACCTTGTATACATAATTTCCTTTTTCCTCCCTTCCCTTGAGTCAGGAAATCTGTTTTTGAGGCATTTGTATTTTTCAAATTATTCTGAATGCCAGAAAACATTTCTAAAACTTAAATTTTCCTTGGTACAAGACCATAAAATGTATTTCTTAAATATGGACCCATTTCTTGGAGTAACATACACACACACACACACACACACACACACACACACACACACACACACACACACACACACACACACACAAAACCACCTTACAAATGAAATACACAGAGCTTATCCCTTAAAGGTAACATAGACTAAAGTCATTGAATAATCACTTCCTATAGAGATTCCTGTAGCGCTATACTATTTTGTTTTTAATGTGATTTAGACTTATATAAATTATTTGGTATGGCAAACAAAATCAGTTAGGATGGTTATCCAAGTCATGGTAAGAAACAACATTTTAATTTATTCTAGAAGATAATTTGATTAGACTCAATTTATTTGACCTGCTAATGAGATATATGAGCTCTATTTTTACTTAATGACAATCTTTAAGAGAATATATTATGAGCCATTTTCTTCCATGTCTAAAGGAAAGAGCATTGCTAGTTCTCCAGACCAACATTTTCAACACTGACCCCATCATAATCAGCAAATTTAACTCCCTTTAGAGAAAGAATTATAGAACAATTCTCATGGCAACACATCAAGTTAATTTTGGCAGGGTTTTATATTAAATATAATGCAAATTATCACCCACTAAACACATTTCGCAAAGCTAATTCTTTGAAAATTGTGCCTATATTGAGTCAGGTTAAATCACTTGCTTACAGTTTTTTTAAACATAGAACTGCTTGAAGCTCTTGAGTTTTTACAGAAACCACCCGGCTGTCTACTTATAACAATACTCTTATATGCCAAAGTATTTCTTATATGATAATCTCTGATATTAGTTAAGTTTGCAATTCTGCTCATAACTAGTTTAATTATGAGTTAGTCATTTGTTTAATTATATAAAATTATAAGTACAAGCATGATAAAATTACTCTAGCATATATATATTCCAATTAAAAATAAACAAAATAAAGAGCTGAAATGTCTAATACAGCCAACTAGCTTGTTTAGTAAATAAAAATGTTCTTTAAAAAGTTCGTTCAAAACTTATTATGAATTCTTAAAAGTTCCTTAAAAGAACCTATAAAACTGAATGACTAGAATAATTATAGTTTGTTCTGAATAAAACATCTTCTTTTTTAAAAAAATAAGTTGAACAAAGCTTACCTGTATAGAGCGAACACGAAAAGACAAAAATTTAAACATGGCTACGAAACCATGCTGATGATAAAGAATTCCTAACGGTCAAACTTAAGTTAGAAAGAGGAGGCCAAGTCCCTTCAAAGTTTTCTCCTACCAGCTGTTCCGGCAATTAGAAAATTTCCTGTTAGGCGGGTCCTGAAAATGCTAGAAAAAGAGGCTGGACGGTTTTCCTGTGGTAAAGAAAGGAGAAACCTGCCTACAGATGCTCTCTTGTAGCTGATAGGTAGGCAGGGCCAGAACAGGAAACTGCAACAGATTTGCTGATAACCAAATCCTGTTGAAGTGTTTTTTTTTTCCTCCTGATTCCCAGCAGTCCTAACAATTTTTTACAACCAGTAAAATGAATGTTATTTTAGAATCCTGAGAAATGATAGTTCCTAACTATGACTCGTCAATAAAATAAGTGAAACTAGCCACTGCTATTAAAATAAAAAAGTCCCTGATGCACATGTGGGAACTTATCCTTGTAATGTTTGTACCCATATATAAGACATGGCCTCAAGATGACTTTAAAGTTATATATAGCCATGCCATGGGTGTTCCCTGTCCTTAAGGAAGAGTTTCATAACTATGTAGCTAGAAAACAAGGGCTACACGCAAAACAAAACAAAACCTAACGACCTTTTAGACTCAAAGATAAATTCTTTCCTTTTTAAATGAATGTAAATGGAACTTAAATTTACATGTGTTATTATATCAATTACCAAACAAGTTAAAGGCAAGCCTCTATTAACTAAAATTCAATTCCCAGCTGATAAAATCTAAATTAAAAAGTCCAACCTCTGGGTTTATTAGCAAGCAAAAACAAATTCCTAAGAAACTATGCTAGAAAGGAAGGTGAAATCTGGCTTCCATATAAGCTCTTCCTCATTTCACTTACTGGCATTTTTGCTGTGGAAAAGATTTTTACATTATGCCAATATTCAGAATATCACTGCAAGTGGCATTCAAAATAACCAAAGGATCAGCAGCTACAAGATGTGATCTAATGTAAATTTAATATATGTGGATCCAAGAGAAACTCCAAGTGCTAATCTATATAGCTTATAAAATGTAATAAAATCATTTAAAGTTCGAACCCAATGACATCTGAAAGCATCTAGAATATGGGCCTTAGGGTGTAGCTCAGTGATCATTTTGTGTAGCATGTGTAAAACCCAGACTTTAATTCTAAATGCAGTTAATCCTTTATGGACTTACATTCATATGCTAAATTATCATGCTATTTTCTTTTCTGTACCAATTTTCATTTTCATGGCTATAATTTTATGAACAAATTTAGACACTAATAAGAAATCTTTGTGGTCTGTACTGTGATTGTATGTGTGCAGTGTATATACACATGCTGCATGCTCATTTACTAATGATTTATTTTTTCTATTCATTTATAAATAACATTAGATTTTCCTTTAAAACTATATTCAGAACAAATTAATATAGTGTTATAGTTAATATTGATTATACTCAGAAATGCAAAAAAGACCAATAAAGTAATAAACCCTGTTGATCACTGAGCTTTAACATTTTCCCTGTTTTTGTTTGATTTTTTTTCTTTTTAAAGATTTATTTATTTACATACATGAGTGCTCTATCTGCATATATACCTGCATTCCAGAAGAGGGCATCAGATTCCATTACAGATGGCTGTGAGCCACTATGTGGCTGAGAATTGAACTCGGGGTCTCTAGTGCTCTTATCCACTAAGCCATTTTTCCAGCCCCCCTCTTTTTTGTTTTATTTAAACAGGGGGTTTCAGGTAGCCAGACTGGCCATGAAGCTCAGGATGTAGCTTGAACATCTGATCCTCTTTCCTTCACTTGTAGACTGCTGGAATTACAGGTCTGTATCATTACATCTGGTTTTATGTGGTGTGATAAAACCTAGGGTGTACTGTATGGTAGGCAAGTGTTCTATCAACTGAGTTACATCTTCAAGCCAGGCTTAGTAAATTTCAACTCAGACCTTGTTCCATACGTTCACATTCCTTTACTCATGTAATTATTTTTAAACAACCCCAATCTCCTTCCTATCTGTGGTTATAGGTTGTTTCACTTTCTGAGTATTGTACAATTGTATCCCCCACACACTTTCTATTTCACTGACTTTGAATTTATTTTAAGTTCCTTCCTCTTGCATTTTATTAGTTTACATTTTTTCTTCTCTAAGTAAATACAGAATTTCAATTCTTCTATTTGTTGATGGAATTTTCTTGCAGGTATAGCCAACAATAATAATATTTAAGATATTGCTATATTCTAGCCACCATTGTTTACATGGAATTATCTCAGATAATTCTTACTACTTAACTCATTTTCAAGTATGATTATCTGCACTACAAAGGGGTGAGGCTTAGAGGGAACATTAGATAACCTGCTGCTCAAGTCTATACTGTTTGAATATGGAAGTCATGGGATGTTCATGGCAGCATAAGAAAGCAATTCAATAGAGAATATATGTGAACTAACTAGCACAGTGGTTCTTAACCTTCCTAATGCTGCAACTCTTTAATACAGTTCTTCATGTTGTGGTGACACCAACCATAAATCATTGTTACATCAAACTGCAATTTTTCTGTTATAAATCATAAATGTAAATATCTGATACACAGGATGTCTGATAGGCAACCCCTGTGAAAGGGTTGTTCAAACTCCTAAAGGAGTTGAGGCCCACAGGTTGAGAGCTAGAAGCCGAACTAGTTAGTATCTGACTTAGATAAAAACAAAGAAACCAAACTGGGAAGTTGATAAACTTTCTGATAAGATTCTGAAGGAAAACTGCTCAGTACAGTCCAAGACAGAACCATAAAATAACACAGTTAAACCCAATTATCAACCATCTTCATGATCCTATAACAGATGAATCCTTTTGGGAAAAAAACAATTTCTGTAACTAAGGATGCAGCTCACTCAGTGGAGTGTTAGTTAGCTTAGTTTTCATGAGGCCCTGAGGTTGATCATTGGCCAGGCATAAACCAGGTATTGTAGCACACACCTATAATAACAGTAGTCCTAGATGTGAAGGCAGGAAGGAAAGATGTTCAAAGTTATCTTCCACAACAGAAAATTTGAGGCCAGCCTGGAATATGTGCAACTCTGTCTTAAAATACACACACACCCCTCCACAAAAATATGACTGAATGTATATGCTAACCACATCATCATATTCTTAACTGATTCTTTAGAATATATTTTTGTATAGTGTTGTCTCCTGAATAAGTGCCATTCTGGCCTCTATGGCTCACCATTCTCCCCTAAGGACTAAAACCTTATGTTTACAAGGGGAAAGAAGCTTCCTGCACTATAGACGCTGCCACCTGCTGAGTGCTAGCCTCTTAGGAGCCTCAAGACCTTGGGTGTGCCCAAATGAGGGGGCAGGGTGTGAGAGAGAGAAAGAAGGTGAGAAGCGAGGGAGGGACAGACAGATCTAAGAGATAAGATATACTGAATAAAGCCCGGGTCTCTCAAGAGTGTAAAGAGAGAGAGCCCGAATGATGGAACCTAATAAATGACTCCTGAGTGCAATTATTTTGATGCTCCTCGCCTGGGACAAAACTCGGACCACAAAGAAACCGGACGCGGTAGTATAGTTTTTCAGATATTTAGGGGTTTCATGTCTAAGGATTTTACAGTGATATTTCGTTTGTGCTCTAACAAATAAAGCTTGCCTGAAGATCAGAGGGTGGAGCTAGCCACTAGTTAACCATAGAGGTCTGGAGGTCCATACAGATAGGAGATATAAAGTACAGAGCAGAGAGAGGAAATGATTAGGTGGAATGGAGACAGAAGCTTTGTCCCTTTTCTATCTGAGGAGTTGTAGAGGTCAGAGGTGACTGTGGTTATCTCCTTTACTTCTCAAATCTTTCAGCATTTACTCCTGTAGCTGACTCTGTGTTTTTATTATTAAGACCATTAGGAATCTCCCTGCAGGATTTTCCTCGAAGTACAAGAGTTTTAGTGTACATCATCTATAACTGCTACTATAAGACACTAAAGGTCTACGGTTTTTGAAATCAGAGACAGAATACAAGTTTTACAAAGATGATTGACTTGTAAATGGTAGGGGACTACTGGTGTGCTGTGAGGACTTACTTCTAAGGACTTGTCTGGATGGAAAGCAAGCACACTATGTTCTACTTGTCCTTCCCACGGCCAGAAGAGAGCTTTGTATACACAGCTTTTTCTGTTTACTCTTAAGGTCTTAGTCATGCTTCTATGAAATATTTAGCTTAAAATATTCACTTAGATAAAGGGGCCATAGCTCTTCATATGTTGGTATATCAGTTTGACTCAGTCAACCATTCATACCTGAAAATTACTCAGTTAAGCCATTTGTTTTCCTTCCAAATATGGACATCACTGTCCTGAAAGAATGGATACTGTTTTGTGATAAATACACTAGAGAAGTAACTTTAGATCGGAGGAGGCAAACCACACCAGTGGCAAGCTGTGTGTGTGTTTTTTAAAAAATAGTTTTAAGTTTTGGTGAAAAGTTGTTTTAAGAGATGAAAAAAAGGGTCTCTAAGAAATAAAAAACAAAAACAAAACAAAACATAACCATCTCTGAAAGAATGCCAAAAATCAGCAAAAAGAAGCCTTATAAACTTGGAAAATTTGCCTAGTGTACACATATCCTATTTAATGCTACCACATTGGGCTTATTATTATCCTATTTATCTCAGAAGTATTTTTTCTAAGCGGCATTTATTTAGATCAACTAGGGTATTTTTATTCCAATCTCTGAGTTCTAAAACTACACTTCACAGTCAATGAGTTAGAATGACAGACAATAATAGATAAAATTAGTCAATAAGTATTATTGTACCACATTATGCATTTTCCTGTCAATGAGCACTCAACTGTATTTTTCTGTTTTGAGTAGCTCATTGCGTATTGTCTACTTTTTTCATGATTCTTTCTGTAGCTTATTTTGTGCTTTAATCATGACTGCTAATGGTGTGCTGAACTCATGGCTTTGGGTACTATTTGGGATGCTCAAATTCAAGTTTTATGGCAGACTGAGGGAGCCTAAATGAGCAAGTAAAATTCTTTGAAGGAGATTATGCCCACCATTGTAATCTCATGATTACAGAATGAGTAGTAGCTAAAATAATGGTGAAAGTGAATGATAGAAGCTACTGCTAATGCCCCAGTGTGATTCTGGAGATCTGAATAGAACAGGTTATTTACTGCCTGTGTGCCTGTGTCCTTCATAAAGAAACCTGAAATGTGTAATGTCTGGGATTCAATCCTAAGCATGGCAAAAAAAGCTTCAGAGTATTTTCAAATGCCTAATAAATGCAGTACTTTGGGGATGAAACCCAAGTCATGTACTTTTCATGTCTACCTTATATACACAGCCAGAAGCTAATTTTATCCAGTATTTCTCATGAGTTTGAATTTTTACAATCTGTCTTATCAGAACAAGTGTGGAATTTTTCACATGCATCATGTCCATACTTTAAAACTTTTTATATTTTGGAGCACTCTGATGTATTAATTTTAACTAACTTTCTTCACTTCTAACCATTATATGCATAACTATAATATAAAAGGTATGGAGATTGGGCTAATAAATGTTTTGTTGCTATAACATTTACAAAGGTGATATTATAAGAAACTCATATATGTGCAGTCATTGAAAATACATGACAGATGGGATGGTGATACAGTGGTACACAACTTTGATCCTAGCTACTCAATTAGGAGGCTACATCAGGAAAAAAGGAGCCCAGGAGTTTGAAGCTGGTTGGCAGAGAGTACAATTCTATGTCTTATTTTCTTATTTATAAATGAACAAATGAATGGCAGATGAAACAGAAAGGTCAAAAAACTAAATTAATGGAAAGTGTACTCACACAATTTTGCCTGAGGCCAGGCCTGCTTTCAGCAAAATAACAAACAAACAACTGTTGATTCCTGAATAATGCCATTCTGGCCCTTATGGCCCCTCCTCCTCCCCAAAGGCCTAAAACCTTATGTTAAATAGGGGGATTAAGAAAAACATGTTTTCCTGCTCTACAGTCTCCTTATTGCTGCCACCTGCTGAGTGCTAGTCTTTTGGGGTTTTCCAAGACCTTGGGTGGGCCGGACAAGGGGGCGGGGTGTGAGAGAGTCAAGAAAGGAGGAGCTAAGTGGGGGACCAGGAGAGAGAGAAGCAGGACTAAGATGTAAGGTATACTAAATAAAGCTCGGGTCTCTCATTGTGATCCTGAATGATAGAACCTAACGACTCCAGATTATTTAACCTCGATGCCCCTCGCCTGGACAAGACTCGAACACCCCAAAACCGGACGCGGTAAACAACAAACAAACACTGGCTACTACCCTATTCCTTAGAAACAGACTTCATCTCTGGCAAACAATATGAGAAAACAGTAGCAGCCTCTAGGAGTAAGACAGGAAAATTAAAATTTACGAGGCACTTATGTTGTGTTAGGCATTACTTCTCTCCAATTCTCAATCCTCAGAACCTTCACATAGTATTACAAGAACTCTAAAGAGAATCAACTCCTCACTAAACAGAAAACTGCTTTATATTATTCTTTGATGACATCTTGACAGTCAAGACTTGCCAATTCTTCAGCACTGATCATGAAGACCATGGAGTTCTCTGGTCAGCTGAGAAATGATATTAAAGTTTGAAGTCTAGTAAGCTATCCTATTTTGAAATGTTCTCTCTTCTTCTATGAAGGCAGTTTCTCATCTAAGTCCCTCAGGAATGAAAGATAAAAGTAGCCCTTTCTTATCACCAGAGAAGACAAAATAAAAGATACTGGCTAGAATAGGCTGTGAGATAAATTCATTAACCATAAATATGAACTTGATAAACCAGTATATCTGGGGAGGGAGATGCTATCATTTGATATTCTGGGGTGGAGAAATTTATTTTAAATTGGAAAAATTTTCTTAATATGTTATAAGATGCACAGAAGAAATAAAGAACTTTAGGTGAGTAAAGACAGGTAAGGATTGACTTGTTAGGAAAAATAATAGCATTCAAACTTAAAGAAAAATTCAGCCAAAAGGAATTGGCTTTATCGCAAATAGAATGATGTGCCTAAGATACATACTGTGACTTAACTCTGTGTGTCAAGAAAGTCTGGGTGGAGATGTTTTATATTCAGGAGAACTTAGGCTCTTCTCTATGAGTATCATCTTAAACAAATGGACTTAATCATCGCACATCTTGCCTTCCCTCCCCTTGTCTTTTGTTGATACCATTTTCCTAAAAAAATTTTTCATTCCAAAATTGACATTTACTTTTCAAAATATTGTACCTAGTTTTCAACGCTCATTTTACATACTCCACAAATTACATTTAAAAAAATCTAATTAGATGATATGGCTACTTAAAAATTGCTTAATCTTTTAAAATTAAAGGTGAAAGGGTCAAAAATGGCTGTGAGACTTATAACAACAACAACAAAAACAGCAGTTCTTGGTACCCTTTCAGGGTTTTTCAACATTCCTTCTGATTTTTTCTCCAGAGTCTTCCTCTAGCTCAGGCTGGCCTGGTATTCCATATGTAGCCCATGCTTACCTTGAATTTGTAGCAACCTTCCTGCTTCAGTGTTGGGATTAAACAGTATTAGGATTAAGGGTATGAGCCACTGTGTTTGGCTTCCCCAACGTGTCATTCAATACTATCAATTTCTGACATCATTAAACATCGTATTTTATAACAACACTCATATCATTAATTTCAGTAAAACTATTTACTCTTTATTATAACTACTGTGACTATGTAGAAATTATTAATTTCCCAGTACTCTAGATGCTTTTCCTTAAGCTTAGATTATGGTAGCTTTATTTTTAAACTTGCTTTCCTTATATCTATTTCAAATTCTTTCTGCTCTGCAATAGCTTCTCAAGTGGAGTTTCAACACTCAGACCTATTGGAAAATTCACCACTTTCACATCATTGGCGGCTTCCCCATCTTCTCTGCAGGCCACATTCCTGGAAACGGGTATCTCAGTCTGGATTCAGTATTCTTTAAGCCTACTGAATAAATTCACTTTCAGAAGATTCAATTATTCATAATGATGTGGAGGTTCTTTCTTCTGCAGGACTGTAGTACTGGATACTTTATGTTCTGAGTACTATTTCTCTTTTTCTTCATCAACAACTCTCTAGAAACTTTCTCCAATAGGTGATATCTGAAAATACATTGGCTAAAAATCATTTCCACTATGTAGTTTAAAGACATTGTTCTTTTTCTACCATGTAATAGGATCCTTATATCCAATCCTATGTATGATTTTTTAAAATCTCTAAATTTTTAAAGTTTTTAGAAATAGGGCATATGGATTACATATCTATAATCCCAGTTATATGAAAGGCTGGCCAAAACAAAACAAACAAAAAGGAGGTACCTATATCCTTGTTGCTTTGGTACTTTACAAAAATGACTATTTTTGAGATCAGGCCTTTTTGGTGGGATTTTTTAATTCAGAGACTCATCCTTACTTGGGGGAAAATGGTGCTATCATATTCTATCTAATATAAGAAAATGAACACCATTATATAATATAGAAGAAAAATAAAGCAATTAAAAGGTACCATTACACTAATTATAGCTAACATTCTGATTTCAGAGATTTAAAGATGTGAAAATACATTTATAATGGTGTTCCCCTCTCTATTTCCTTCATCTCTTCCTTTAATTTTTATTACTTTGAATATGGAAGGGGTGGGACATTTTGTAGCAGGAGTCAGTTTCAGCTATTCAGGAGGCTAAGACAGAATTGCATGAGCACAGGAGATCCAAGTCAGCCTAGGCAACCCTATGTCAAAAGAGGCACTGAACAGTATGAAAATTTTGGCCCTTGTCACCTGGCATGTTTTATTGCATGTTGTCATGCTTTTAACTGTGCCACAACTCTACTTCCCATAGTACTTGCAGTTCCTCTTCTTGATTTCTTTTGAGCTTCCAAGGCTGTAAACAAGGCTTCCTTCATGTTGGAGTATCCCTCTTAAATTACTTAGATCCTGTAACTTCCTACTGTTAGGCTTCTATAAGGTTTTTAATAATATGTCTTATGATTCAAATTATAGAAGTCTTCTGATTTAAAAAAAGACAAGTTTTTGTTTCTAACTTTGCTGTTTTGGGAGATAATTTCCTCTATGAGAAAAGGACCAAGGCAGCTTTGTTTTGCCTTTAAAATGACAAGTTTCTCTTAAAGACACTTCTGTACCTCTAACAACATAGCAGAGTACTTAGCATCTAACAGAACTCAACACATCAGTGATTCAAGAGGTTTAGATACAAACTAAGCTGATGCAAGTAGAAGACTCCAAAATGCAAGGACCCACTACTCAAAGGCCTATTTCATTTATCAAAGAGCAGTTCACAGGTAAAGTAGTATAGGGTGGAAGAGCTGTCATTAGAACACTAGGTCATTAAGAGGCCCCAGTTTCTTCTTTCTTGTATTTATTCATCTTTTATATTGTCCTGGTGAAAACTGGCTTATCATAATTCTGTATTCCAGACCACGGTAAAGGTGTTAATCACCCTACAAAAATGCCTACCAGTTAACATCTTCATACATAAATTACCTCAAAGTTCCTGTGGGCTAGGAATCTGAGCCACCTGCCCTGTGAGCTTAGAAGTAGATTCTTGCCTAGTCAAATTTCAAATGAGCCTATCTGGGGACAGTATCCTGATTGCAGTCTATGAGAGTCTCTGAAACTCAAAGGTTAGGCTAAGCTGTGTCCAGACTGTTGGCCTACAGAAACTGTAACTGATTAATAGAGCATTTTAACCTTCACCATGTAAATCATTAGTGACTAATAAAAAGCAAACTTTTAAACTTTGTATTTTAAAGATGAGTACAATTTTAAAGTATAAAGCCCATATAAATTTTGGTAATCTTTTTAGATTTATTGTGTGTATATTTGAGGTATATAAATATACACACAATATATATTTGTGAGTGCATACATGTTAGTAAGTGTGCATGTGCATGGATGTACATGAGAGCCAAGGACTGACAGTGCATGCCTTCCTTTATTGCCTTCTACCTTTGTCTTTGAGATGTACCTCTCACTAAACCAGAAGCTCACTCTTTCAGCCAGACTGAAAAGCCAGAAAGTTCCTAACCAAGAATCCACCTGTCTCTACATACAGTGAATTAACAAATACTAGAAGATACCAACTGGTATTATAAAACAAGGAATAAACCAGATTTGGCTACTACTTCATGACGTTTGCACTTTAATAGGGAATATAGACAAGTGAATAAATAATGGGTTCTGGTGTGGTATTTGCATTAAGATATGCAGACTACTATAGCTGAACAAAGGAAAACGCTTAACTCAAAATGGAAGTCAAAGTGCTAGGTGCCAGAAAGATGCCTCAGCTAAACCTGAACCTCAGAGATGATTAGGTTAAATGAAAGGGGGTGGGTGTTTAAGAACCACAGGAGAATAAATACCTGTGAAAATGCAGAAGCAAAAGAGAAGCTGACATATTTAAATGAGTGGACTCTGAGTAGAGGACAGAGTAATGTGGCCAGAGAGGATGTGAAGACAAGTGGAAAAAGGCTTTGGTTATTATTATACAAGATATTATAGGTCATATTACACTTTAGCCTTTATTTAAAGGAAGTACAAAACTATTGAAGGGTTTTAAGCAAAAGAGTAAAATAAACTCATTCTTCTATAACTCATATAGTATTCATAATTATTTGTTTGACTTCTGAAAAATTAACTTTTTCAATATAAGAAAGCCAACAGAAACATGTAACTAAGCAGGTAAGATGGTGTCTATAATTCCATTACTTGGAGAGGTGCAGGCAAGAGGATCAGGAATTCAAGGACATTCTTAGCTACCCAGAGAGACTGAGGCCAGCCTGGGCTACATTTAATCTTATCTCAAAAGAAGAAGAAAAACACATACACACATATTAGCAGTAACTCAATGGAAGACAGAACAAAAAATATCCCATTTTACAATAACAAAAACTGAAACACAAGAATATTAGAATAAGTGGATATGCTGAGATGTGAAGATTAAAATTTAAAAAATTTTTTTGTCATGCTATCCTATAAATTTGGCACAATTTTAATTAAAAAGTCCTAATACATTCTTTAGGAGTAACTGACAAACTGAATGCAAGATATTAATTGAAATTAAATAATATTAAAAATTTTAATGCACAAGACTATAATTTTTAAAAAGAAAATGTCTTGCCTTGCATATACTAAAAATATGATAAACAACATAATAGTTGAAAAAGTATAAGATCAAAATATTTGTAGTTGAACTGTATCCTTCAATGTGACATGTTTAAGTTCTAGCCTTGCTACTCGTGAATATGGCCATATCCAGGGAGCCAGCTGTGTCACTGTCTTCTCTTACTAAATTTCAGGAGTTGTCTGCTTGCACTTACAGCTTACTCAGGTAATATATTTTCCTTCTCAGGTCTTTGGTGGGGTTGAAGACTAGATAGTTACAGTTATGACTACCTCATATCTCAGCTAAGAGCATTTAGGTACTAGATTCATACTATTCAAGATAAGACAACTTTAGAGTAAACTCTCTAATTTATTACTTACCAATATTCTAGACATTTAATGTATGTCTTGTGCTTGGTGCTGCTCTTATTGGTTATAGTTTCACTTTGTCCATGTTATTTGTCCTTTCCCTCTCTTGGACATTATCTGATAATTGTCTCTATTTCATGTAGTTTTATATTTAGGTTTAGAACCTTCTTATTTAGACAAATGGGGGAGATGTAGAGATCACCTTGATCTAGAGATGTGGCTATTAGGCTTTGAGGCTCCAGTATTTAGGGTGTGGCCAGAGGGCCAGTTTAAATTGGGTGCAGGCTTTTCTTTCTGTTTCTCTCATGCCCTTGGATGGATGACCTGACCCACTGAGCTTTAGCCGAGTGGACCAGTCCAGCTTTCCAGGAACCACAAAACTGTTTAATTTCTTATATCACTGAGTTTCCTCTCTGAACCCACTAAATAAACATCTTTCTTATCAGTTCTCAGTGACTTGAGTTAATAACTGATCTTTGCAAAAGCAATATAAATTAGGTCATATTGTATAGGACACTCCTTAATCCAATGGCCAGCATTCTTATGAAGAGGGAATTTTAGATGAAGACACAGATAGCACTAACAACATGTAATGGCTGTGATTGATATTGATATTGGAATGGTTTGTCTAGATGACAATGATTGTTGGCATACCAGAAGCTGTAATAGGTAAGGAAGGATTCTACCTTGGAGCTTCCAGGGACAGTAGTATTGGGGAAACTTTGACATTAGACTTCTGATTTCTCCAACTGAGAGAGTAATTTTTTATTGTTTTAAGATTCACAGTTTGTGCAAATTTGTTACGGCAGCCCTCAGAAACTTACATATTATGTAAAGACAAATTAAATATTATAAAAGTGGTATCTTAAATGAATGGGTAAAGAATGCATTTTATTAATTGAACAAATAGGGATTAGGCCAACAGGCTACCTATTTGGTAAGAAAAGTAAAATATAAACACTATACCACAAATTAAAATATCAAGTGGATGTCAGAGTTAAGTGCAAAAACAGAGAAATATAAAACCACCAACACAATAAATATCAACTAACTAGATCAAAACATAAGTGTTTAATAACAGGAATAGGTATTTTAGCCAGAACATGAAATTCAGAAACCAGATGTACTAATCTAAAAATAAAAAGTTATGTGTACATTTAATACAAAACATAATGTCAATGTCTTTAAAACTGTATACAATATTTAAAAGATTGATAATGGATATGGAGTTAAAGTCCAGAATACATTCAGAAACATACAAACCAAAAAGGCAATGAAGTGTTTGAAAGAAGTTAATGCTAAACATAAAAACATGAAGACCAACAATATGAAGATACTTAATCTGATAATCAAATGTAATGCAAACTAAAATGAGAAAGTATAAAATACAAAGATTGGCTCATAAAGACTTTTCTGATAACACTCCAGTGCAGGATAGAAAAATGGTCAAACAGATACTCTCATATGCTGAAACTTTATCAACAGTTTTGGAAGCCTATTTGGTAATGTCTATTGAAATTTATATGTTCATAACTTTTGGCTCAATGTAACCTTTTTTATAGTCTACTGAAATATAAGTTTAAAAATTAAAGTGGAAAATTATGTTAAATAGAAGATACACACAGAACAGAATAGCATGCAACCATTGTAAAAAGTTGTAAGGACTTAAAAAAGAGGTAACATCTGTGAATGTTAGGACAAAATATTCAAGACATGTCAGTGATAAGAGAAAGCTGCAAATAACTGTCATATGTATGGAATAACAAAATTATAGCTGAGCTGATGACAATGAACAGTTATCCTTAGGAGACTAGGAACAATGTACTAATTCATTTATACATAATTAATGAGTAGTTAATGTGTGCCACATTTAAGGTGCTGGGGATTCAAATATTGAACAATTTAAAAAAAAGAAGAAATGGTTCATAATCCACTTTCTGTGTTAAATGCTTCATTAAAGTATGACCTTAAATATATATGTACAGGTGAATGAACACACACACACACACACACACACACACACACACACACACACACACACACACACACACTCTGAAACAGAGTCTATGTGGCCCAGGCTGGCCTAGAACTCATTACTAACCTAATGATAACATGTGATTTAGTGCCTTAATTTTCTCAAAGCTTATTATAGGCCTATGCCAACAGACTCGGCTTCGTAATTCTTTTAAAATAAATCTTAAACGGTATTTAAGAAGGTTACTGGCATATTGTGTGATATTTTAATCGCATCTGACACTCCCAAGACTGATAATAAATTCTGTTTTGAATCAGAGGGCAGTCCTAGCTACTAGCTGCCCCAAATTAATGTTTTGGAAGACTGAGAACAGAGAGACACAGAAAGTAATAAGTCAGCTAAGAGATGGTCTCAGCCCTTTTGGATGGAGGAATGAAAGAGATAAGAAGTCATGAGTCAATTCTCCACCCCCTTCCTGATGATTCAGGTTCTTACCTGGATATCTGATACACAATGTTTTATTGATAAAAAATAATTAGATAAACACATCAGTATATGTTAGTAAAACTAATGTAAAAGCATCTACAAGTACCTTAGATTGTAAAATGATTGCTTTGCTTAGTTTAAAATTAAGAATAATTTTATGACATCTAGTTTGTCTCTGTCCTTTGTGACACATATTTTACTTACAGTTTGTGGATTAATCTCCTCCTCTCCCATAGGTTCATCCATAATTTGCTGTCCATTCTGTGAAAAGCACAACAAGTAGAAAGTTACCAAACAGATTTCACATCAAAATTATATGAAGACAGACAAAAAGATAATAAATCAATAAATTATCAACCCATCATCAAGAATATTTCCATCCCTAAAAGGGCTTTAGTGAAGTAGAACCACCATCTAAGAATGCAGGGACAACTTTCCAACAAGTTGTGTTTCAGAAGTTCATTGGTAATTTAAGCATCTGAAACTATCTGGCATTTTTCCATGGAGCTAATAAATAATGATTACCTTCCCAGGTGAGCTCTCATGCTTCATAGGTAAATGCATTATAAATGGTCTTAGTCAAGCCTCACCTAACATCATTTATAATACTTTGTACAGCAAAACACATTCTAAACTCCAATACCATTAATAATTAATCAGAAAACTGATTAATTATTATAGAGAAAATTAAGCTCATTCTCTACATCAAAGTAAGTTCCAGATAGACTAAACATTTAAATGTCAAAAATAAAACTTAAATATTAGAATATGGGTGAGTAATAGTTACAAGAATAGAAATCATAAAGAAAAAACTGACATTTGCATCCATAAGTTATTCTACCAGACAAAGGATTACAAAAGACAAACTGATTACCAAAAAAATTAAAGCAACATGACAAAGAGTTGGTATCCTTGATACATAAAGATCTTTTTTTTTTTTTACAAACCTGTAAGAAAAAACGATGAACCTCAACAGAAATGAGCAATAAGGAAAAAAAGAATTCAGCCTTAGTGCCAGTCATAGAAATGCACTTAACCCAAAGATACCCTTGCCTTCAAATTAAGTAATAGCTTACAAAAACCTGAAACTAACAATGGGCATGGGGAAAAAGCATTCTGTGTTTACTGGTGGAGAAAGTGTAAATCAGCAATAAGACAATTTGAGTCTATTAAAAACGAACAAATACCACACATAAAATTTTAGTTTCCCATTCATTCTACTTTTAAAAAATTAGACAAGTGTACAAAGATGTATATACAAGATGCTCACCATAATTATTTTTTCCAAAAGAACTCCAAATTGGAAACCTAAATTCCTAACAATAGAAAACTAGTTAAATATAGTATGATGCATCCATATAATGGAATACTATGTGGTCATTAAAATGATGATAAAGATGTAAATTCATTGACATGGAAAGACAATCACATATAATAAGTGAAAAAGCAGTTTACAAAACATTATGGATTATAACAAACCCATTTTAAACAAATATATACATGTCTTAATGTATATATTTGTATGGGAAAACACTCTGGAAGGATATACATCAAAATGTTAGCAGTGGCTATCTCCAAATGGCAAAATTTCAGATGACTTAAAACTTTTATTTTGCTTATTTGAATTTTGTAATGTATCTATAATATCTACAATAAATATGTATTATTTGTGTAACTGAAAAAAAAAAAAAACAGTAGGCAGTGGTGACCCATGTCTATAGTACTAAGTATCTAGGATCTTGAGGCAGAAAGGTCTGTAAATTTGAGGTCAGCCTAAGCTATATAGAAAGCCCATATCTGAAAGAAACAAAAACAAACCTTAAAACAATGGAATTTAGGAATATAAAGGGTCTTCTTTTATTTCCTCAGTGGACAAAAGCCCTCTAACTCCTTGTTGATTCAACAAATTACCAAGATCTAAGCTAACAATTTTTAGAGCATTATAATGGGGAAGTAATAAAAGGCAGCCCATAATACCACATAAGGTAGATTCTCTGAATTTAAATCCCTATTTCTCTGTAATCCCCGACTCTATTTATCATCCATGCATTTTATCATTTATTCATGCTATGTTCTAGGTGCTAACTTGGAAATTAATGTAAACATGTCCTTCATCCTAAAATGTCTACTGACTTAAATGGCACCTGCATTCCTAGGTTAGAGGCTGTCCACATAATGACACAAAGGACAAAATTGGTGCCAAAAAGCAGCAAAGTGGGGATGGGGAGCATATGTAAAATAAGATCTTCATTTCTGGACACACTTTCAGAGACTACAATACTCCCATTTCTGTGGTAAGGGCATCCAAACTATCCTCAAGACGTACCTTTCTTCTAAAAGGTATAACTTTTGACTAACTTCTGATTGTTATTAATTCAATCCAGGGACTCCAAGGAAACAAACTAGCTATTAAGAATACTGAATTGGAGTCAAGCATGTAGATTCAAAATCCTGTTCTCATACTAACAATAACTGAGACTTGGGCAAGTTATTTAAACCACATAAGACTTAGTTTCTGTACACAGAAAGTAACAATTTAGAGAGTATTATTCAGAATACTGTGAAGATGAAAGATAAATAAAATACATGAAAACCTAATTAAGTATTTGGCATTTATAAACAACCAGAATAGTTTTTTATTCTATCTAGATGCAATTACCTCATCTATGGTTGGCCAACCTGCTAGCTTTCCTGTAATTGCTCTCTTAGTGAATGCCACCATCTAATAATTGTATTTACCTTTCTCTATTTTTTGGATTTTTAGAACTCTTGGTCTATTCTGTGAGAATAGAATTTCAGAACCATCAATCAGCTCCTTGTACACTTCAATGCATGCAAAACAACCACCACAATTCGATTTTTACTTTTAAAGACAGCTGGTACAACAGGAACAGCACTGAACTTGGAATTGGTAGAGCAACGGTACTGACAAAAGACCTGGCTCTCAAAACCCTTATGATTTGGGGAAATTAGACTTTCTCTGAACCTATCATTTTCTCTGTTCAAATGGAGATTATTTGCCCTATCTACTCCAAAGGTTATTATTCAGCTCAACATTGAGATGATCCATAAGAAAGCACTTTGTTAGTTAACTGTACCAATGTGAAGTACTACTAAGATGAAATAGCTTCATAAGGATAAAATAATACAACATAAAATCCTGTTTATAATTAGTAAGATATCTCAAAAGTCTGACTGGAAGAGATTGGGAGGAGGGAAGGGAGGGGGAGCAGAAGGATACATAGATAAAGATGACATATTTTTATAAAAAAAAAAAATTAAAAAAGTGTTAAAAATGTCTTCTGTTCCAAACAAATATTTAAGTTCTTTCTACCCTATTTTTAGCTGTGTTCAAATGCTATCATAAGAATGTAGGCTTATCAAGTAGCCCACTATTAGACTCTCTGAAAAAGTACTGTCTGCTAGACACAATTCCTTATTGTACAGTAATTTCCCTCACAAATTTAACTTTAAAAAGATATTAATAAATGACTAATTTGCCTTTATATCACCTGCAAAGCCATAAGAAGTAAATCTACATCCACCTTATAATGTGCCCAAGTCTTATCTTTTACAGATAATTCGTTTCTCCAAATACTTAAGACAGATGAGATCTGTGAGCATATTCTTGATTCATCTTACAGTAATATGTTAAAACACAGGCAATCAACAGTCTAACTCTGGTTTCAAAAATTCAGAAATGTGGTCATATCACCTCTCTTTCCTACATAATAAACTTTCATTGATACTGTTCAGATTTGCAAAATTTTGGTCATGAATGCCTCAACATGTTGTTGACAAATACTAAGTTTTCTGTTGATTCAGTCCTCGTCTTCATTTTTAAAAAATTATTTTTCATTAGTTATCTGTATCTCTCTGTGTGGGTATAGGTAGGTGTATTCAGGTGCCAATGGAGGTCAGAGGTGTATCTCTTAGAATTACAGACAGTTGTGAGCCACCTAACATGGGTGCTGGGAACTGAATTCGGGTCCTCTGCAAGAAAAAGGTCCTCTTAACTACTGATCTAGTTCTCTAGTTGTAACATTTATTTAGTTTGTTTTTTGGTGGTAGTAGTAGTTACACATGCCATAGTGCGTGTATGAAGGTCAGAGGCAACCTGAGGGAATGAATTCGCTCCTTCAACTATGTGGGTCTCAGGGATTGAACTAAGGTCATCAAGCTTCCAAGCTACCTTTATGTGAAGAACCATCTAGAGCTTAGTCCCACTTTTATACTTACAGTAAAACTTATGCTCCAGCAATTTGTTGGGACATACTCAAAATAAAGCATCTTTCATCTTAAACCTGTTGTTACTTATTCCAACAGAAAAAAAAGCCTTAAAAAATTCTGATTCATCTTTTTCCCATCTATAATCTTATTGCTACAGTTTCTATTTGTTGGAATAGAAAAGAAAACCTGTAAATCCCTTCACTATTTTCAGCTTCATGCCACTCAAAAATTTTGAGAATGCATTATCTTTTCTGAAATATTTAGCTAATTAACACCGAAAGTTAATACTCTAAAAAAAAAAAAAAAAAAAAAAACAATTGAAGTGAAACATGATCCCAAAGGTACCCTCTCTAGTGTAGGCAAATAATTCAATTCTTGCTAAATTTAGAGAAGATTCGGCTTCAAATTTCATTATTAAAGTGGGAAAATAGGAAAGCCAATGTTATTCTACATACCAACTTTACAAACCTTTTTTCTACTAAAAATATCTGTATTTCAATGAACCTTTGGCATCATTCACAAAACAAGAATCCAAGCATGATTAGAAATGAATGTAATTTTATTATGTTTGCAGTTAAGAAATTTATTTCCCATTTGAAAACTGACATTTGGTTATTACTAGAGACTAGAATAAACAGACGATCAGCCTGACTCAATACTGCACTTTCTGTATTTTCTACAGCTAGAGGGATAGGATCTAATAAACAAGAAAAGAGTTATCTCTAATTTTAGGACAAATACAAAAGTGTGCATTGAAATTAGTACCACATTTAAGTCCTAGTCATGTCCTATACTGGTGCAGTTACCTGAACGGGTAAGTTAATTAAAAATTTAAGCTGCATTTTGTCTGCTTGTAAGATGTATAATATAATATGAATAATAGGTATAATATAATATACATAAATGTATAATGTAATGTAATATAATACTGACCTCACAGGATATTGAATTAGAAGGGCCCATCACAGGACAGAAAATGCTACACATTTTTTCTTTTGCCTCAAATGATCAGGAAATGTTTCCATTTCTGCAGATAACTCTAAAGATGTTATGCCATGAAGAACAGGAGAGATGTCTTTCTCACCACTCAGGGCAGTCAATTTCCTGCCAAGCAGGATAGAAGAAATCATTCATATGTGTGCTATTTTTCTGTACAATGTGGCTGAATAATAAGTATAAAAATAGTTTTAAAGTGTGGCAAATATATTTATGCTCTCTCATCCTACCAAAATGTTTGCCAGCCCCCCGAAAAAAATATAGAGCTTGGCAGATTATACATATGAAAATATGATGTGAAATACTGGAAAAGGTTAGGATATGCTAATCATGCTTTATTTTGTTACTTTGAAATGTGTAAAAAGTCACAAATTGGGTTAACCTACAATATGGGACTGATCAGTACAAATCAGATAAAGGAGACTGTTCGCTTCAGTTTCAGCAGGAGTTGTTTTGAAAACATCTTTTAATGTTATATGCAGGGATCACTAAAGATTGTCTTTGAGGTCAATTACAGGCAATTCAGTCAGTAATTCTAAACTGAAGTTTCAATATCTCTAAAGTATTCCCAAATATTTTAAGGGGAAATGCTAATATGTTAAACTAAGACTACTTTCTTAATTACAATGCTTTGCTCTCAGCAATCCTATTATGAAGATTATTGTGTAACAGCAATGCTTGTTACACCATGTATTCCCAGGGTGTTGCCTAGTCTCTTTGGGAAAAAAAAATATAAGGTAAATTTTGAAAAATTCTTTGACTTTCTAACGGAGATCATCTGGAAGAAATGTATTTGGACTAAGAAGTGATTTGTGATAGATGAAATTTGACCTTTACCTTTGTAGGACACACCAACTACTTATACTCTCTTATCTAGAAATGGAATGAATTTAAGAACACTGGGAGAAAAGGATTACTCATAGAGAATAACATTCTAAAGTAATAGGAAAGGAAGAAAGAAAGGGTCTGAAGCCAAAGTATATTAATACAGAGACCCAAGTTGCAGGAAAGAGCAAGGACCACACTTAAGAAAACAACAACCCCAGAACAAAACACCCTCACATTCCACAAGTATATCTGCCTTCCAAACTCCCTGGTCCTACGAGTAGTTTTCCTGTTCAAAGTGTATGTAGCAGAAGTTTCATCATAAAGGTGCTGTGCAGAAGGCAGCAGAAACCTCTAATCAACTTTGGTCAAGATACCACTGTATTGTTCAGAATCCAAAGCTTCTAGGCAATCACATTGAAACAATAAGAAACAAGCATTTTATATTCTTAATAAGGAATGTATATAATCCTTACCAATGTGACAGGATTAAGAATCAGCTCCTCATTTATCCTAAGGAAATATCAGAGATGTGCATAAAGACTTATGTACAGTGATATTCATTATACTTTAAAATAGAAAACAATCTAAATGACCAATGGGGACTGGTTAAATAAATCACAATACATCTATTCATATGTAGGAACACTATGCAATGGTTAAAAATCAGGGCCTAATGAAAAATCAATGATGCAAAATATCCCTGCAATATGTTTCATTTAAAAGGATATAAAGCTGTAAGTATAATCCCAGTTCCATACCCTCCCTCCCAACATGGGAGTATATGATTAAAAAAAACATAAAATCTTATCAGTGGTTACCTGGGACATAAGATTTTCTTCTTGGTACTGTCTTTTCAAAATTATATGCATTATTATGTATTTTTAAAAAGAAAAGGCAATAAATGTAATTAGAAAGATAGGTTTATCTTCTAGTTACAGTGCTGTTATGCCTGCTTTATTGGCTCTCTTGCTACCAAAAGCTTGCTGGTACCCAGGACTGCTCTATTTCCTAGACTACTCTGGCTTATAGAGACACTTTTAAGTTTATAAGGGCCCTTTCTTAAGTTTTTATTTAGCTGTTTTTTTTCTTGGTCCTGTAGTTGTGGCCTCAGAAAATAAAGTTTAGGCCTACATCCATCTTATGTTTTTTGAAGTGTACCCCTAAGGGAAATTATGTTTATGATTAAGTTATGTTGGGAATAAAGAAATGAAAACACAGTAGCAAAAATTAAGTCTGTATTGTGAATAGCAAGTATCAGAACACACACTACAGAACAGAATCCATGCCACAGAGGACAAACTTGAGTAAATGAAAAAAAAGAAAGAAAGGATTTTAAAACTATGGAAGACAGACAGAAATCATCTATGAATAACAAATGTTCCTAAGAAAAAAACAGAGCAGATTAATCAATTAAAAGTATAAGAAAACTTTCCAGTTCTGAAAAAAATACCTGAGACTGCAGACTGAGAAGGTTCAACAGAGATCATCAACACCAAGACATGTCCTGGCAAATGTTTTTAAATTTCAAGGATAAAGATATAATCCTATAAGCATACAAGCAGAAAAATAGGTTATTTCAAAGTACTAAAATCAAATTGACCTCAGATTTTTCCTCACAACAAAATGCCAGAAGACGAAGTAATGATCTACAGAGAGCTAAAAGAAAACAGTTAAGATCTAAGGATTTCATACCTCACCCTAGTTTTTCAAGTTCAAAGGTCATAGAAAATTATTCTTACATCTGCAAAGTCTTATAAATGTCACCATCTTGGTAGCATCTTTTAAAAAATAAACTGTTCAAAGGCACACTCTAGAAAACCATCAGGAGTATAAAGAGCTCAAGACTATAAGAAGTAACGTTTGTAGACACCAAGTTAATATCCAGAAATAATTAATTTAATCCCACTAAAGGATAATGTGGAAAAAAATGAATAAATATTGCTGTAAGTATGTAAACAATGTAAAAGGAAAATTATTTTATAGAATTGAAATTTATAATCTTGGATTAAATCAATATGGACTCAAAAGAGGAAGCAAGAAGAGAAAAATTTAATTCTCTATTCTTCCTAAAAGTATATTTAAAACCATTATTTTTAGTTTGTATCTAATAAGTTTTGGAATATTTCGAAAACCACACAATAATAAAGACATTACAGTCTGAATCATTAAACAAATGAACTACGTGGCTGACACACCTGATAGTCCTTTATGCTGGCATCATATTCAACCCTAAGAATATGAGGTAAGTGTTAATTACCCATATGCCACAGCTGAGGAAACCAAGGCTTAGCAAATAAATTAGTGAATGGCAGAAACAGGACTCAAACCCAGGTCTTTTTAGCTCAGTAAATCTTGCTTCTATCTTTCACAACTGGCCAAAGAAAGCATTCCATATGGCAGAAGAAAAACTTCTCAAGGAAATAACACAAAGTAACAGCGACTGTTTTGAAGGTGATATAAGAAATGTCAAGTGTCTAATTAAAACAAAGTGACTAGTATTTGATGTTAATTGGAGCCTTTTGTTTGAACTGCTAGAGGCCATATCCAGGACCTCACACAAGCTAGACAAATATTCTACCACTAGGCTGTTATCTGTAGTCCTCTTTTGTTTGGAGACAGGGTCTCACAAAGTTGCCAGGCCTGGACTTGAACCCATTCTACAGCTTGGGCAAGCTTTGCACTTGGAATCCTCCTCCTGCCTGAGGCTCCCAAGTGGCTGGGCTTACAGGTTTGAACCGTCAGTTCCAGAATTATTTTCATGTGTGATAATTGTATGACAGTTAAGTGTTTTAAGCCTTTATTTTTTAAGAAATATGATGCAAATATTGACATTGGAGTTGACTCACCTAGGATTATCTTCAAAATAATTCTCTGGAGATGGAGCAAGGAAGTATGTGTAGGGTGTGTGTGGGAGAGGAAGCACTAGGAATAAAATAGTGAGTGGGTCAGGAGTTGGTAACTATTGAGGCTTTATTCTTAGAAAATGATGCTTGTTCATGCTACTTTCACTGTTCTGTGGGTAAATGCTTCATACTAAAATCTTTCTTACATTTTTAAGAAGGAAAAAATCCATTATTACTGTCAAAGAAAAGAGGTAAGTATAGAAAACCATAAAGAAGAAAGTATGCAACTAACTTTTGCAGTTCCTGGAATTGAAACTTGACTTTTACTCATGTTAGGCAAGCTATTCTTTGTAGAATATACACATTTAAAAAAATAAAAACAGAAGCAAGTGTTTGTAATATTAATTACTAAACATAAAATCTAAGACAAAGAATCTTTAAAGTGATCACAAATGCCATTTGGACTCAAGATACCAGTATTGAATGCATAGTAATAATGGTTGTTATCAATTACTGAGCTCTTGTCTGCTAGGCAAATACTAATTATCATCTCTGATGCTTCTACCAACTTCAAGAGACATTGTCATCATCAGTTTACAAGTGAAAAAGTTATGCCAAGATGGGTTTGCCAATATTTTTTTAGTGTAGTCTCAGCAAAATGCCTGGCACATAGTACATGCTCAATAAATACTTAATGAACACATGAAGAAGTCCAATAACCTGTCCAAGGATAATCCAAGGGTAAAAGTAGGGCCCACATTTAGACTCAAATCTAAATATAACCCCGAGTTCTTCAATCACAAATATTTTAACAATGCTCCATTATTGTGAGAGTACAGATATATAATTCTTTCTGTGTATGTTTTTCAGGTTTTACATAATTAGCATATGCTATTTTTAGACACAAAAATAATCAAATAGTAAGAGTGCAAAAAGTACCGAACATTTAGTCACAGACTAAACAAGCCACAACACAAAAGCAGATGTATTACAACTATAACATGAAATAAATGGAAACAAGGGAGATATGAAAACTTTAACATATTAGCATCAACTAACACAAAAATAGAACAAGGACAAATAGTTATAATTTATACTAGGATAGGTAAAAACTACATTTTAGAATAACAAATAAAAAAGATCAAGGACTCAAGTATCTATTAAAAACTGACTGTTCTAAGCCATAAAATAAATTAAAAATATTTAGTATTTTTTATTTGTAATTTTATATATATATATATGACCTGGAGTTACAGGAGATTGTGAGCACCCTAACAATGTGTGCTGGGAGCTGAACTTGGGTCCTCTAAAATTTCTTTTTATTTTAAATGTATGTGTATGCATGTATGCATGTGTGTATATGCACATGCCACAGCTCACACATGAGGTCAAAGGACAACCTATGGGAATTCGATGTTGGTCTCAGGGTTCAGGCTTAGGTTGTTAGGTTTGGCAATGAGTGCCATTACCCAGTGAACTATTTCAAGGGCCCTAAATATAAAACTACCAAAAGCAGGAATGACATATCTTTCCTGATTATGACAAATTAAACAATGAAAAAAACCTATAGCAATCACCCAGAAATTAATTTTCGTCTAAATAACCATTGGATTAAGGAAATAAATAGTAGCAACTACTACTTATTAACTGCTTCTGCCTATCTCTTAAATTATAGTGCTATGTTACATATTCTATAATTTATTTCCAATTATTAATAAACCATAAGGTGTTATATAAAGTAGAGGAGGTTGAGAATACTTTGTTCAAGCTCACAGCTACATTTTGTAAATAAGTGAACCAAAGTCAAAATGCAAAGCACCCACTAAGCACACTTAGATAGAAATACTCTTGTTATAACACTTAGAATTGACAACCAGGTTTGCTTATTTATCTTTTTGTATAATATAAAATTTTATAATAAAAGTGGGAAAAAATCAGAGTTCTTTAACACATGTTCTGAAAATAATCACTTTGGAAATACAATATTCTGATAACGGTACGGTTCATTTTTCTAACATTTCATTGGCTGAATATATTTAAAATCACACTATCTTTAAGAAGAGTTTCTATAATCTATTCTCAATAGAGACTTGAAAGATGGAAGATAACATAAAACTAGATAAAGTAAGGAATCAAAAGTAAACATGATTTTCTGTCCATTTCTAAAAACTAGTATGATTTTGGAAATCACTTGCGGAAGTACTTACCTATAATCCTCAGAGTTGTATGGAACTTTGGTCAGTGTAGATTTGAGAGTCTGTAATTGTGAGTAAACCCCTAAGTCTGGGAGCTCTCTCAGCTTGAAAATGTTATACTCCTTTGATTTTAAACATTAACTTTTAGATTAAGATTATTTAAGATTTTGTGTTTTGTATCTCACTTGAGGAAGTTGCCAATTCTGTGCTGCCAGCTATTTTATATTTCTAAGTGTAATTCTTTTATATATTCCAGAATAGTTTTATCTCTATCTATCAGTGGTGCATTTTATCCCTAGTGCAAAAAATGATAATGCCAAAGAATGGATGGAACAGCTGTTTTCACCTAAAGAAAAAATAAAATAGGGGTTTTCTTTACAGATTAAGAATGTTAATGCAATATTATAATTTCCACAATCCAATTTTACAGTATTTTACTACAATAGAAACTGGTGTAGTACCAACTTTTAAAATAACTCTTATGTAGATTCCTAATTCTATTCTTGTCTCACGAGCCCTACTTATTTTTAATTCATGATATGTTTCCAATCCCTGTACAATGACCAGAATTACTTAAGATTTCTGTTAACATATAGTAGTTGGTAGAGTGCTTGCCTAGTACCTGTGAGGCCCCCACATTTAGTTTCTAGTAACACAATATAAAAATAAAATAAAATTATTTGGACTTCCTTCATATAGAAAAATCAGATTTTCAAAGGCTCCATAGCTTAGTATATTTTTTTAAACAGGCATCTTGGATGACTCCTATGATTACACAACTCCGGGAAACCAGTGTAGTAAAAAAGATCATGAGCCAAATCTGCCAAATCAAGTTGCAAAACCTGCTTGCCCTTTATTACAGGTGTCTTTGGACAAGTGATTTACCTCAGGTTCCCAATCCAGACTCAGATACTCAACCCATCAGAAGCTGTGATAAATTCAGTATTGTCAACATTCCAGGACATTCAGTAAATTTCAACATTCCTTTTCCTGTATTCTTCTTTTAGGGCAAGTATCATATAAGAAGCTTTAGAGGGATTCTCTGTCCTAAGAGTCCCCTCTCATTTTCAGATCTAAAAATCCAAAATTAGATAACATATGTACTGTTTGGGTGGATTAATTCAGATTTATTTAGATGTTTTCCAGAGGCTCAAATGAGAAATACCATCAAAAAAGTTGGGCTTCAAAGGCCAAACTTTTATTTTGGTGTGGTTATGGAAAAAAAATTGCTCAAACCTCTATTTTTACATTTACTATATGATAATTAGATTTTAAAAAACATTTTCATAAAATCATTTTATTTTGTAGTTTTACCCCAAAAGTACCCCCCATACAACTGAAGTAATCTAAAATTCATTTTCAAATAAATGTTTTTTTTCAAAATTCATTTAAAAGTTAATTTAAATTGCTTTTCTAAAAATAAGTGACATTTTTCCCATTTAAGATTTCAATTGAGATGTTTAAGGCCAGAGCTTTTCTTCCGTATTTGATTTTTCAGTATTTTTACTTTTTTTGGAGACAGGGTTTATTTATCTTTGGATGTCCTAGTGTAGTACGAGGTTTCTGGCCCTGACTTTCAGGCCTAACCTCAAGGTTTAGGCCCACAGACCCACAGACCTGCAGAGACTCACAGAGGCTTACAATCTGTTTTAGGCTGATTTGCCTAGGCCCAGGCATATAACTTGCTAGCTCTCTACCCTTCATCTAACCCATGTCTCTTGTTCAGCCATGCGGCTCGGTACCTTTCTTTAGAGCAGCATAGTTGTCCTTGGCTTCCTCTGGCTTCTCTCTGGTGCTCTTCTGGCACTGTGCTGCTCTCAGAGATTTTCTTAGTCTGGTAGCACCGCCTATACTTCCTGCCTGCCTTTGGCCAATCAGCTCTTTTTATTAAACCAGTGGGTGGGACAATTATTTACCATGAAACAACACAATACCCCTACATATCCCCTTTTCTCCTTTTAAAACAAAAAGAACTGGAGAGAGATGGCTCAGCCATTAAAGGCTAGGTTCACAACCAAAAATATAAGAGTTCGATTCCCAACAGCCACTTATCAATGTGGTTGGCCACACCCCCTCCAGGGTCCCGAGCTCCTGGATAAGCGTCTTCTGACCTTATTGGCTGACACCTTAATCCCGCCACATCCTAGAACTCCCTCTGTAGACCAGGCTGGCATTGAACTCACAGAGATCCACCTGCCTCTACCTCCCAAGTGCTAGGATTAAAGGTGTGAGCCATCACCACCTGGCAGTATTTGCTATTTAAAATTTTGACAAGTGCTGCTGCATTTATATCTGCTGTAACCAGTTGACCATACTTGAAGTGTCTTTCTGGGTTCTCTGCTTAGTTCCACTGATCTATGTGTTTATTCCTTTGCCAATACCATAGTATTTCAATTACTGAACCTATATAGTACTCCCATTTGCTTTCTCTTTTTTTGAGATAGAGGCTCACAATATAGAACAGGCCTTGAATTCAACTGCCTCAGCCTCCCAACTGCTGAGATTCAAGGTGTCTACCACCCTGCCCAGCTAATCCACTTCATTTAACTTTCCATTTAATTTCTGAGATGATAAATTTGTGCTAAGGTTTTTGATTGAGTTGGGGGTAAATAACATTACTATGTTGAGTCTTCTGATCTGTGAACATATCTATTCTTCATTTATTTAGACACTCTTAGAAATTTTTAATTTTTAGCATATAAGTACTACTACATAAGTGATACTATAATTAGTTCCTATACATTTGCTACACACACACACACACACACACACACACACACACACACACACACACACACACACACACACACACACAATTTATTCTGTATGCTAGCCTCATACTTTACAACCTTGATGGAATCACTTAATTGTAATGCTTGGTAAATTTCCTGAAATTTTCACTGGAGAATACTATGTAGCTGAAAATAAGGGCAGTCTTACTTCTTCTCCTAAAAAAAAGATATATTACTATGTGTGGATATATGATGAGTGAGTGTGGACCAACCATGGAAAAATCTATGGAGTCCAGAGGACAACTTTCTAAAGGTAGTTTTCTCCTTCACCTTGTGTTTTAAGGTCTGTGTTTCTGCCACACTGTGTATGCTAGGTTAGCTGGCCCATGAGGGCAATTCTCCTGTCTCCACCCCCCTCCTTAGCATATGTGCTCTGGGATTACAGATGTGTGGTACTGCATGGGTTTTGGGGCTCAAACTCTTTTATCGCAAATGTTTTTACCTGCTGAACTAGCTGACTGGCCCTTATTTTGCCTCTAAGGCTTACATGCCTCTTAGCACCTTTTCTTGTCTATTATGCTGGTAGGATCTTTTAAGATGATGAATAGTAGTTGTGAGAATGGACATCTCTGCTATATCCCTGAATTTTTAAAACAAAGCACTGATTTTTGTATTTGCATTTACTACATGTCACCTATAGAGAAAGTGCCCTTCTCAGATTGCTGAATTCTCATTTTGCATGTTTAATTTGTCACTTATATTTTTACATCAGTGTGATTTTTCTTTAATTTTTAAAATGTTTTGGGCTTTCTTCAATGAAAACTTCAGTATGGAAACACTTTACCTATCAAGCCTCGGATGAAATGTTCTCCTCCTCTTCCACTTTCTGAGAGAAACTGTAGAATTCATGTTACGTCTTTATTCTTGATGTTCCAAATTTTCTTCTTTTACCATTTTCTTCCTTTTTGGGGGAACTCTCTTAACCAATTCTTTCAGGGTGTGTCAGTGAAGATACAGGATTATTTTCACTGGGTCTACAATTCTGGGGTAACAGTTCTTTTCCTTCAGATTTTAAAAATGCTACACCTCCCTAGAGTCTGATGGTAAATCCCTTGAACGTAATCACTCTGTACAGACAGGTACTAGTACAGTTCTCACTAGTTGCTTTAATGATTCTCTTTAATTTTCCAGTTTTCTTTTAAATTATCAACTATGAGACTTTCTGAATCATTTTAAATGTATAGTTTAGAGGTACTAAGTGCTATTCACATTGTTGTGCAACCAATCTTGCAAAATTGGAATAGTATACTCACTAAACAGTAACTCCTTGTTTCTAAATTTGATTTTGATGACTCAGGGAATGGATTACTTTGGGCTTGTTTGTGAATACAGACTCTGGAATCTAGAGGATTTGTACCTTTTATTTGGGAGAAAATTCAACCATTAAATGTCTTTAGGTGGCTCTCCTTTCTGGGGGCCTCTAATAACATGAATTGTAAGTCTTTTTTAAAATGCCCTGTTCATTTTTCCCCAGGTTATTGTTTATTTTACAGACTGGGTGGGTACTTTGAGACCGGTTCTTGTACCTAGGCTGGTCTGTTACTCAAGGCTATCTTTGTTTCAACCTCTCAAGTGCTAGGATTATGGTTGTATACCATTATACCCAGTTATATGGGGGTAATTTCTCTTGTTCTATCTTCAATAATATGATTTTCTATCATTCTTACTCTTTTATTGATTTCATACTCATTTTCTTTCACTCACATTTTTTAGTTCTAAAATTTCCATTTGACCCTCCTTTATATTTCTATTTTTTCTGAGATTAAAAAAAGCATTTAACTATATTTGCTTACTTTTCAAAGCTGCTGCTCTAAAATCCTGACCAGGTCATGCTAACATCTGAATCATCAGCATTAGTGTCTGCTGACTTTTCACATTTATATTTTTTTTTCAGAGATAGGACTCCTCTGTGTAGCTCTGTGTAGCTCTGGCTATCCTGGAACTCACTTTGTAGATGAGGCTGGCCTTGAACTCAGCAATCTGAATGTCTTTGCCTCCGGAGTGCTGGGATTAAAGGCATAAACCACACAATCACCAAACTGACTTTTTTTTTTTTTTTTTTTTTGGAATGCCAAGCATTTTAACTAGATCCTATTTAATGTACTCTGGCAGGAAGTGCCATGTTGAGGTGTAGTGTGAGGGCTGTCGCTGTCTCTCTCTCTCTCTCTCTCTCTCTCTCTCTCTCTCTCTCTCTCTCTCTCTCACACACACACACACACACACACACACACACACACACACACACACACACACACTCATTCTCTGGACACTATCAAGACTTTCCAAGCAATTGTGGAACAATGTCTCACATGCAGATTGCAGATGTTATGTATTCAGCTATATGCTTGGTTATAGAAAGTGAACCACCAATCTCTATAAACAACTTGTCGCCTATGGTTAAGACTGTGAGTTCACCTTTCTTCTGGGCTCTGGGGGAGCAAAGTAAAAACCAAAAGCCTATCTTCTCAAGGAGTTCCTAGAGTTAATAACAAAAGGGAAGAACAAAAGAGGAAGTGGATAGCTAATCAGTTTCACTGTCTGCTAAGCCACACTGACAACAGGAGTGAGAAACAGTTGAGCAAAGCACTCTTGCCTTCAGCTATCTTCTGTCTGGTTGATGCTGGGGGAAAGAGAAACTTAGTGTGAACTATCCCTGCCTCAAACTACTTTTAAGTCTATATTATTTTGGGTTTGTGGTAGAAACTCAACTTACTGCTCAAAGAACACCGAGAAGAAACAACTTCCTTTTACAAGGGTAGAATGGTGAAAAACCAGCTTCCTGAACAGTCTGCAAGTCACCCAGCAGAGGGAACCAAAACACTGTTGGTTTTTTGTTTGTTTGCTTGCTTTTTTTGAGGAGGGAATGGGTAATTAGGATCCATTTCCCCTAGCCAACACCCTTGGGCTGGAGGGGCAGAACACTGTCACTTGTTTCCTATTGCTATCAGTATTTTGGTAGATTAGAATGAGAACTGGCAAGATTTAGCGTTACTGAACTACCCTTTCCCCAACTGTCTGGCTAAAGAACTGAGTTTTCTTTGAGATTTTTGTGCCTGGTAGTATTTAGCACCTTGTGTGTGATATATGGGAAACCGTAAGAAAAGCCAGAGACCATAGTACTTGTGTTACTTTTAGGTTCCAAGGTCCTCAGGCAATTGGCCTTCTTTTTCCACTGTTCCACTGTTCCTGGTCCTATTTGTTGATTTTCAGTTCAAAGGTATGTCCTGAGAGCTATAGAGTTTCTCTATTGAGAACTTCCCACCAAGTGATACTTATGTTAAAAATGACACTGGCTTTCTAGTTTTTCATATCATTAAAACTCTAGTATGGAAAGTTGTTACATTTTAAGATTATAATTTCCCCCTAAATATCCAATTACATGTTTGTATCCCTAGTCAATTTAGCTTGTTTTATGCTATTTTGGTTGTCTGTCCAGACAACTGGGTATTTCTAGACTATAATAATCCAAAGAAAAGAATTCTACTTAATTCATTATCATCTAGTACTACATTTTACACACTAAAGGGAGCCAAAAGGAAAAGAACATTTTAAAACTAATTTGCACATTCTTTTTATTGATCCAAGGCGTATCTTATTTTTAACCTGCCTAGACTTTTTCTCTCTTTAAGCAACCTCCTTTTATTGACATCAACATCCACTGTGATAGTTATTCTCTTGGATTATACCAATTGCTGGCAGGAATTTGAAGGAAAGAAGGTAAGTAAGGACAGAGGTAACTGAGATGGATTCTTTTTCTTGTGGTTGTTTTTTGTTTGTTTGCTTTGTTTTGGGAAAGGATTTCTCTAACAGCTGTGGCTGTCCTAGAATTTGCTTTGTAGACCAGGCTGGTCTTGAACTTACAGAGATCCACCTGTCTCTGCCTTTCAAGTGCTGGAATTAAAGGCGATGCCACCACCTGGTCAAGAAGAATTCTTAAAAAGAATTTAATAAATTGACTTAACATATAACTTTGGATATTTTTTTAAAGACTTAGTTCTCAGTATCAACAAATTCCTATACTTAAAAAAAAATTTATTGCATTCCCTGCCTCCACTCTCAAGTACTATCTGTAGCTTTCTATAACCAATCTATAGCTCCATGTTGTGTTCTTCAAGGAACTCCACTCCTGCTTGATAAAGCATACTAGGTGATGAGGTAACCTAAAACACTTCATAAAACCTAGGAATCCAATGGAAAACCAATGATCCAGGGAAAGTTTTGTATTTATTCATCTAAAATGAAAAATTCTGAAAATGTAAATATATAGGGCACCTTCCTTTTCTCCAGAGAAAAACACTATCTAAATGCCTAAATCAGTAACGAGCACAGAAATTAGGACAAAATGCAAAATGGACAATCCTTAATATCATTAGTTACTAGGAAATACAAATCAAAACAATGAGATACTTTATATTGACTACAGACAGTTTCAGTAAAGAATGTAACATATATTGAGGAGAATGTGGAGAAACACTATTAAGGGCAATGGAAAATGAGATGGAAAACAGTTTGGTAATTTCTCAAAAACGTTAACCATAGATCAAGTAACTCCACAACTTTACTTCTAATACATAAAATAACTGAAAAATATATATTCACACAAAATCATTACTCAAACTTCACGAAATCATTATTTGTAATAATCAAAAGATAGAAGTTTGAAGTAAGTCAAATTCAGTCAGCTGATGAGAAAATAAAATGTGACATACTCATATAATGTCAGGAAAAATAAGGCACTGATACATTCTACACAACATGGATGATCCCTGAAAACTTCACAAGACAACATATACAAAGGCCATATATTGTAGGATCAAAGAGGTAACTATATAAAGATAGAAAATTGCCATAGAGTGTGGGAAAAATGTGACTGTTAAATGAGTATGTCATTTCTTCTTGGAGTAATGGCAATGTTCTAGAATCAGATAGGTAGTGATGCACAATTTTGTGACTATAGTAAGTGTGAGTCACTGTGTTGGTTAGTTTTCTGTCAACTAGATACAAACCTGAGTTAACTGGGAAGAGTGGACCTCAATTAAGTAATTGTTTCTATCAAATTGTCTATGGGCATGTCTATGAGTGTATTTTCTTGATTCATGACTGATGTGGGAGGTTCTAGCCCACTGTAATATAGGCCTCCCTTTAGTAAGTGGTCCTGGGTTTTATAAGCAAGCAAGCTGAGTAAGTCACGGACAGCCAGTAAGCAGTGTTCCTCTATCTGTTTAAGCTCTTGCCTGAGTTCCTGCCCCAACTTCCCTCAGACATCCCTTAATTATCAAGATGTGTAAGTCAAATAAACTGTTTCTTCCCCAAGTTGGTTTTGGTCAATGTTTATGACAGCAATAGAAAGCAAACTAGGATGTGTACTTTATAAATCTATAAATCTATAATCCTATCTCAAAAATTAAGGCTACCTGACTTGTTTACTAGTATAATGAAAGAATTCACAAACTGCATAACTTTAAAAAGTTTCCCATTTCTTAAACTACAGCAACATAACTTTTTTTTTCAATTGTTGTTGCCTTTTTTTAAATAGCTGAAGCAGATCCTACTTCCTGGCACGTTAAAGGACTATATTATACATCCATTTTTCTGAAAGGAGGAGTCAAATATCAACAGGTAATGATTTATTTAAAAATGTAACAAAAATATTTACTCAATTAAATTCCTACCTAGCTGGTAAGTAATGTTTAGTCAGCCTCCTTATTCCACACTTCAAATACAAGATACATTGTTTCAATGGTAACATAGCTGTTTATAAATCTGAATGCATATTCCCATATAATGTGAAATATTTTTACTTTGACTAGTTTTAAAAAGATGTCTTGGGCATAGCAGAATTAATTTTTACTCACTTTCCTAACTACATAAATATTGTCTCTATTATTAACAGCATTCCTAATTTATTCCACAGGATCACATACAACATTAGCCTCATTGAGAGGGCTTCACAAACATGAGAAGGTGCCTATCTTTCTAGGTCATTAACCTTACATTCTCACAAATACAGCCACTTATGCAAACCACCTGGATACTTCTGCATTGTAGATAATTTCATCTAGATGGAATCAATCATCTGGATGTTCTCAATTTAAGCAGGCCAACTCAGTGGATAGTCAATGCAATTTGCAATCTGTGAGACTTGGGTTCAAATCTTTGCTCCTGTTTACTTACTAGCTGTGCAATCTTATGAGAAGCTTATTTCCCTCTGGGTTTCATTTTCCCCAGATAAGAATAACTAGATACCTCATTCCAATTAAAACCCATTCAGTACCCAATCAAATGAGCACTCAGTAAACTAGAGTGTCCACATTCATTTACAAGAGAAAGAGCGGTGACCTTGACACACGTGGGACACTAATTACAGTTATGGTTGTTCCAAACTTCTTTCTTTACTCTAAAGACTGGATGAATTTTCCAAATTTACAAACTAAAGTTAAGGCAAATTGATTTTAGTATTCTGACAAAGCAAACAAAGTTAAAATTAACAAATAGAAGAGAAAAATGAATTTTGACCTAGTGGCTCTTTAAATATTTCTATTTAAAACAGTTTTGAAATACTTTTAAATTGTGGATATAAAAATAAATTTTAGTAAATGGAATATTTTTAAAAGGTCTCAGTTGCTGTTGTTGTTGTTAGTGGTGGTGGTGGTGGTGTGTGTGGGGGTATCAGAGAGACAGAGACAGACTCCCTCTATATAAATAACCCTGGCTGTCCTCGAACTCACTATGTCCATCAAGCTGGTCTCAAACTCAGATATCTGCCTGATTTTGCCTTTCTAGTGCTGGGATTAAAGGTGTGTCACTGATGTGGGATGTCTTCCTCAGGGCTAGGCCAAACCAGAAACTTCTTAGAAGTCACAACACCTGCCTGGGTGTCAGGTTTCTTCTATAGAATAGAGCTAAATTGTTCTTAGTTCCAAAATTCTATACTAAATTAAAATATAAAAGTTTCACAAAGTTCCAAAACACTTATGCCCACTTTTAGTTTTAAGCAGTACAGTAGAATGTACACCATACAACATTTTAAGTTACCATGAAACAGTTTTTATTCAATAACACAGAATATAAATATTTATTTTCTGCCTTGATTTTATTGTTTAGTACTTCTGTCCATAAGCTCAGTTCACAAGAGGAAGCTTATAATTTCAATATTGTCATAGCTAAATATTTTCACTGCTTCAATGGGAAATGCCACCAGAAAGACTACTGAAGTGCAGAATGTTGACTTGTGAGTGTACATTACTTAAAGAAGCTTATAAAAATCATCAGACCAGGAAAGCAATAATTGTAAAAAAATGCATTAACTATATTTTTATTTAGAAAAATGCCTTCACCTTTTCATTTCAAAACACAACTAATTGGTAGAAAATGGAAAACTGAACTATAATAAAATGGGAAGTTCTATTTGTACAAATCCTTGTAATCTATGGCAGCACTGGTCTATGTAGTAGACAGTAAACACAGGTGACTATTTTAACCTAAACTAAAGTTCCTGAGGCTCAGAGATAGCTTAGGACAATTCACTACCATATGTAAAGTCCTGTGTTCCATCCCCAGAATTGTTCTTCAATCACACCAACTATATTTCAAATGCTTAATAACCCACTATTAATACTGTATTGAACGGTGCTGAGCTACAAGTTTAAATTTTATAAAACAATTTGGTTTTGTATTTATTTGAAAGTGGGAGGCTGCAAGTGCATATAGATGCCCACAAAAGCCAGAAGAGGGCGACAGATCCCTTAAGTTGAAGTTACAAGTCGTTAAGTCCACCCAAGGACATGAGTGCTAGACAACCAAAGTCCAGTCCTCTGAAAGAACAGCAGGCACTCTTAACTGCTTAGCCATCTCCCCAGGCTCTTTTCAGTTTTAAAAAATTAATTAATCTTTGTATGTGTGTGTGCACATGCATGTGTGAAGAGTGTTAGGCAGTACATACAGGCCAAAGTGCACATGTGAAGATCATCTTCTACCTTATTTGAGACCAGTACCTGTTACTTTTCCTCTGCACAAGCAAGGCCATATGGCCTTTGAGTTTCAGGGGATTCAATTTCATTTATTCCTCTCCCTCTCTCTCCCTTCCCTCCCTCCTTCCTTTCCCCCCTCTCACTGCTTTCCACCTCCCATTAGGAGTGATGGAAATACATACAAATGCTCATGATACAAATCTGGCTTCTGAATGACTTCTGCAAATTTAAACTCAGGTCTTCATGTTTATATGGTAACTGTTTTTTATCCATCAAACCATGTCCCCAGATCCATTTTTTTTTCTCCAGTTAGATAAAATCTCACATAGATCAGACTAATCTGAAACTTGATAAACACGTAGTCTAGGATGACCTTGAACACATTCTCAAGCCTTCACCTCCCATTTACTAGTATTAAAAGTATGTATTACTATGCTCAGCTAAAAGGTCTTTTAAAAAGTAAATCTTCAATATTTTAAACTGTTTTCAGAATAAACAAATAAAAACAGCTACTTCTGTCTCCAAATGTGAAGAAATAAATAACATTCTAATGTTGAGGATTTTATTGTAAGATTTATAAAATCTGTAGAACAAAGATTTTGTACCAACTATTGCACGTAAGATGCAGTTCAATTTATTAGTGACAAAACAGTCTTTTGCTACAGGCTATCATTTGACACCTGCTTCTAACACACATCATATCACTGAATTGAGTTCATATAACAAGCTTTGTGAACCAAAGGATTAGAGTTAGGTACACATAAACCTAGATGACCAGGCCAAATTTAAAGATCATCATATGTACGATTAATCAATTTATATGACCAACAAAATATGAGCAACATCTAAAGTGTGTGAGAAACTATGTTAGCTAACATGGAGAAATTTTCTTTAAATTATTTTGGCTGTAACATTACTTCTACTATAGAAAAACAAAGAAATCTAAAAGTGCCTTTGAATTGATATCTAAGTGTAGAATATCTAATATTTGGGAAACGAGGACAATCTCCCAAGAACAAAACTGGACCCACAGTATAAAAACCTTAATAAATGTAGGGGAGATAGGCTAGCTTTCCACTTTACAGCTGTCTGGTTCTTCATTCACATTCTACTTTGTAGCTGACATCTTTAAGAGAAGGCAATAAATGAGCCATTTTTTTTTTGGTATGCCAAAATGTAAAATTACCATTTACTATTAGGTAGTATGTCCAGTAAATATCTGATCTTCTAGGTATATCTATACCAACCTACCAGCTTACATAAGCCCCTAGATAACTATAAGCTATCTATAAATGATGTCAAGTTGCAATATCAAAAGTTGGAAAGAGTCTAACAAAAGATTCTGAACATTCTTTTAGATTATGTAGTGAATTTAAAAAATGCAATCAAAATATTCATTTAAAAAATGGCTCCTTCTACCCTCTACTAACTGAAAGTTAGAAGCAGTTAATTAAAAAAAAAAGGAGAACATGAGGTGGCAAGGAGACTGACAGAGAATAAAGTGGCATATAGTTTAAAAAGAAACACCTTTTAAAAAACAGCTGAACATGGTGGTGCACACATATAATCCCAGAACTTGAAAAGCTCAAGCTAGAGGATCAACAGTTTTAGGCCAGCCTCAGCCATAGGAAATTTGAGGCCAGCCTGGACTACATTGAGATTTTATCTGAAAACAAACAAAGAAACAAAAATTAAAAACTATGAATACCTGACAAAAGTTAGAGGAAGTTAATGTAGGGGTAATTTAGTAAAGTTTTGATATTAAAGAACTATATACCTAAAGATTATCAAAAATCAAAATTTAATTTAAAAAAACTAAAATTAAAATTTAGTTTTAAAAAGCATTATTTAAAAATTTATGTTGTTTTTAACATTTATTTGCTGGAAGTGGGGCACAATCATGTTAAAGTTCACATGTGCCATGGCATACAATCGCATACACATGTATGGAGATCAGAGCATAACTTATGTGAGTTGGTTATATATTATGTATGTATGTATGTGTATGTGTGTGTGTGTGTGTGTGTGTATATATATATATATATTTTTTCCTTCTGCTATGTGGGTCCCAGGATTGAATTCAGGTCATCAGGCTTGGTGAGTAAGTAACTTTACCCATTGAGACATCTTATATTTACATTTTAGTTTACTACTGAGTTGGAAATTTACTGTACATCTTATGAAAGATTTTAATTAAAACCAAAATGAAATATTTTCTAAACAAAGTCCACAATTTTAGTATGGTCAATTAAAAAATGGGAGCTCTTATCTGGCAATAATATATCAAGTTAAAAGATACTGAACTTTCTGAAACTGTTCTGTAAAACATTTGTGTTGTTTAAGATTCCAATAAGTGGTTCATTAAAACGAGGTTCTGTCATCAAGTCGCAAATTCAAATTTTGTTTTGCTTGTTTGTTTTATAAAGACAGGGTCTCACTATGTACCCCTGACTCAAATACTGTTTTTTGCAATTTCATTGTATACATCATCTTAAACACTCTCAGAAATTATGCATTCATAATTTCATTTAGCTCCACTTTGTAAAAACTTACTGATGTCATGTGCTCTTTTTTAGGGGAAGAGATTGATTGCTGGATCACATATACCCTTTAATAACAACTCCAGAGCCTCTGGAAAATTTAAGGGTATCTAGAGATTTCTCTGTAAAATATTCTGTAGTATTTAAAGTTTTTAAAATGCCAACATCTCACAACAAACAAAACATCCGAAGGTTTATATTTCTAGACAGGTAATCTTATTTATCCACAGCCTGTACAATAGCCAAAATTAATGTCCTTACAGTAATGGGAAGTAAGATGTGCTATATTAATTTCCCTAAAAGTAAAATGAACAAGAACTAATTAACCATAAATTATGAAAATGTGTATACCCTGTTTTGATATACTTTAGAAAATTTAAATTGTATCCACTGATGCTATATATTGACTTTAACCATTTCTTCACAAATACATTATCTTCAAGAGATTGATGTACGGGCCATACTGTATTTCACTGATCATAAGATAGCATCATGCACGAGGCCTACTATCATTTTATTTATCTCCAAGGAAAAAAAATAGCATGCCAGTTTACGACACACCTTTTGGTTTGAACAATTTTAAGATGGAGAACACACTTTTCTCTCCTTTTCCTTACGACCATCATGATACTCTTTATTGGTTTTTATTTAAAGATAATATTTGTAAAGAACAACACAAAAAGGACAAGACTGAAGAGATTTCTGTTTCTTACCTTATAGGTATATTCAAATATAATGATTCTATTTAAGATGATGAACCAAATCAATTATTTTATTTGCTTTACTTAATTCTGAAAAAAATCCAAGGTATGAGTTCTCTGAGCAAGTGATTTATAAATATTATTTAATAAACATAAATATTATAAAATTATTTTACACACGTCATTTCATTTGGTTCTCATCACAACTCTGAAGTCAATATTTTCATACTTGAAGATTCAAGAATAGACACAGCAAATAACCTTGATATGGCTAGAAAATTATTCAGAGGCAAGGCCGAGACTCAAAACACAGGCCTTTATAGCTCCAAATTAAAAAAACAAAAAAAACAAAAAAACCCATTTTGGGAATAAGCAAATGATCTGACAAAGTCTCTTCTAAATTTCAAGCTGAAATTTTTAACTGTAAATAATAACTAATTAATTCACTTACAATAGATCAAATGTACTAAATGGTCATTACATGCTATATGAGCGTATTTTCTTCTGAACTTGTTTTAAAATATGTACATAGTATATTTCTGGAATGTATTTAGTTGAATCTTGACACATTTACTTAGCAAGTAATAATTGTTTATATTTCCTTTTGTTTATAATTTTTGATATTAAAAAAATCAGACTATCTGAGCAGCTGATGTTTGTTCTAAATTCATGATACAAGTAGTCACTGTATTAAACCTAAACAACACACTGATGGGTGCAAGAATATGTTAATATTCTATATTAAAACTTAATCATTTGATTTTTCTATGATATGAATTCAGAGAATAGGATGTAAATACACACAGACACACAGGGAAGTATATTTCAATGCTTAAAAATGTATTTTTCACCAAAACACGTCAACAATTGAATACTATTATATTTATATGATTAGAGAGACAAGAAAATGTTATTATTCTTCATAACAATCTGAGTCACTGGGCAGGCCTAAAGCATCCAATGTACAATGAGTAAATTAGGCCACTCTGACTTATCATTTATAGCCTGGCATTAAACATGTTCTCAAGCATGGAAGAATAGAGCAAATCTTCTTAACTGTGACAATGGTATGAATATTTTAGTGGATGATAATTAAAGGAAAAATTTAAGAACAATTCAGTTCTGAATTGTGGATAAAGAGTTTGTTTGCTACATTTCTATTTATTTTACAATTCACCAAAGTCAAATCCTTGGTTTAGGAGTACATATCTAAGCTATGTAATTTTTTTCTGTAAAATTAGAATGTGTGTTTGTGTGTGTGTGTGTGTATTTCTAGAATTGTAGTAAAGAAAGGGCCAAGTGTGCTTCTTTGAATAAACACTTTTTCTCTTTATCTTAAAGTTCAAAGGAACACCCTAACACGGGATCTTGCTGCCAAAATAAAGCAGGTTTCTAGATTAAAAAAACAAAACAAAACAAAACTGTCCTGTATCAGAATTACTGAAAACAATAAAGTGTTCAGTAATGTGTCACAGTTACTTGACAGTTAACATGAAGCAAGACCTGTCTTCACCTTAGATCTTCTCTTAGGGAAAAAAAAAAAACCTAAATAGTGGTAAAAATGAAACAGGAAATGGAAAAGAACTTAATAAAACATTTGTTCAAAGTCTATCACCATAGATGAATAAAACACTTTCCAAACATTAAACTTAAGAAACCTATATAATACATATTAGAAACACTGTAGAAATCCTATGCCATATTATAGCAAGGGTTACTGTATAATTTTTGAGGTTAAAATGGCTGCATGTTTACTAAAAATCTATGATACAAAGTTCTTATTTTTTTGTTATCAAATATAGTATTTTTTAATGCCTGTTAGGTACTTTTAAAGAAAAGTCAAGGTGGCGATTTTTATGCAATACATTGCATAAAACATTGTTCATATTATATATAAACTGCATTGTGACTATTTTTAAAGAGCACAATAGCTATTTTATTATTGTACATTGTTTTCTATTTAGATTAGCATTTATCCCAGTTCCAGTGCAACTAAGAAAAACCATATACTTTAAGTTAAACTTGTCATCTAGTGATATTTGTCCTTGACAATAGTGGCAAGGGATTGTAGAAGAACCACAATTCCTTGATATCCATCCCCTAAACAGACAAATATCACATAAAAAAGTACTTGCAACTTTAATCTATTAAGGACTTCTGAAAACCTATTTAGAAAGCGATTTTGATTTTATTTTATCTTCTAATAGCTTATATAGTACTTCATTAGCCTAAATTTGCCTTAAACAATTGGTCTAGTTCTAGCCTACCATGTTATGACCCATGTTTGAGTTCAACCACAAGGGTTTTTTGTTTTGAACACCATGAGACTTGTGTGTGAGGTCTTAAAGCAGGAAGGCTAGTGTGAAGGAATAAAGAAACTGATTATGTTTTTAGAGGCACACAGTTGTTCTAAGATTGTTCATATTTCAATGAGAAATTAAAATGATAAGAACATAAAGTCATAAGCACCCTATTCCTGACCTTCATGATTCACTTAGCAGACATTGAGTTCATATGTATGTGCCAGGCATTGTGTTAACTGCTGAGGATTCTGGGAAATAAAAGAGAGAGTTTGTTTTCAAGACTCAGTCTATCTAGTGATGAGGTAATAAATGTAATCCTATATAGACCAACCTTAAAATCTTTTACCATAGAGAGGAAATTTCTGATGCATTTGCTCAAATAAATACTTCTTTAGAAACCCTGATATTTCTCTGGTAAAATACAATTAATCCCTGATGTGAGTCTCCTGGGGAGGAGATGGCATAATAATGGGTATCAATATTAGCTCTTTATGAAAACTCCCAACTCTTTTTCAGTATTTTAAAATCTTATCAGAAGTATTTTACTTGCAATAGCTTAACAAGCAAAGCAAACAATATCTAAAGGCAATTTGTTGAAGTCTATTTTTAATAAACCTAAGCAACACCTGGCTCTGACATACTTTACGCCAGAACAGTAAGAAAAATTTTTAGAAATTACAATGTGTGAAATCTTATACACCAGGCTTTGGAAAACATTAGACTGATAGACACACACATACACACACACACATCATTTATATAGTGTATATATTAATGCTTTCCCAAATCAGATCTTATATTTGCTTATGAAGAATACAGGATCTCTAACTATTAGCATGCTTATGCCTTGACTCCACAAATGGTTTAAAGCACTTACTCTAATATAAAGCAAAGCACACAAACTGTATCTATTTGGCTTCAAACTATGGCTCTGCCATTTACCATTTACAATCTTTATGCCCTTAACTACTGAATTAATTTCCTAATCTGTAACAATGGGGACCACAATCCTCTCTGCTGGATTACAGAAAGGATAAAATGAAACAGCAGGTATAAGTACAGTACCTTGCCATATAGATGTTAAATAATTAGGCTTGTACTTATCTAAATGCATACTATTCAGATAAAAGATAAAGTAGAATTTTAAATGATTTCTTCCTGCATACTGACATATGCTAAGGAATATTAAATTAATAATTTAACATCCAAAGGAAACAAACTATATAAAGGCAATTTGTTGAGGTATAGCTCTAATAAATAATTTTTTATGTATTAGTGGATTCATTTTTAATCATTATTGTTACTGTACGTATTTAAAAAGCAGACTCACACGGGCATGGAGGCATATGCATATAACCCCAGTGGTTGGGAAACAGAGGCAAGCAGACTTCTGTGAGACCAAGGCCCAAGGCCAACCTGGTCTACATAGTGAGTTCCAGGTTAGCCTGGGCTGCCTCAAAAAACTAAAAACAAATAAACAAACAAAAAACCCAAAAAACAAAAAGCAGATTCTAAGCATTTCAATTTCTTTGACAGGTATAGTACTTGGGGAACATTTTAACGACTTTGATAGCTGTATTTTTAAATGCAATTTTCTTCTAAAGATAAGAAAAATGAAGCTCCCTTATCATACCGGTTTTCACACTATCCATTCAAATGATGATTAAACATTCTAAATTCAACTTTGTCATTAAAGACTTACAGAATCAGAATTCTTGTAATTCTGCCAGTCTCAAAAACATGCTTTCTTTTTTTTTTTTTTACACCCAGTCTTTCCTCTAAAAAGCATGGCAACGTATACCTATGTCTTTTATATCTTCCAGCAGCATTTAGATATTAAAGGCATTATCTAGTAGCAGAACATATTAAGTATGAAGTCGTGTGCTTTATTACAACTCTTCCTGCATTTAAGGAAATATTTTTATATGGCAGTGGAGTGACTGGGGAGAAAAAACCTGAAAAACTATTTGAATATATTCTTCTCTTCCCCTTCCCCCTTCCCCCTTCCCGAGAATGTAAGTGTCCCTCATCTCACACCAAACTGAGCTGGAGTTTTACTGACGTAACCAGTAACCCTATCCACCTCTCACACTGCGGAGGCCGGCAGGGGCAGCGGCTGCCGCCAAGTACACCACTCATCAGAGCCTGCCCGATTCCACCCCCGCGTTTCAGTCATGCTTTCCAGAAATGGGGTCACTCGCTCAGTAACTATTTCACACACCCAGTCTATCATCCTGTAATCCCCTAAAGTCCGCCGTGAGGATAGAAGGCATCGAAAAGTCAAGAAAGAAGAATCACAGACGCGCCACCATCAGGAATTGATTTTCCACTCTGGAGAGGAGCGCTGATACTCTGGAATGGATCTTGTCTCTATTATTTTCTCAGATCTCGAGTTGATTCTGGGACAGGGGTGGCTGTGAAAATCTCAGTGCTGGGATGTGTCCGCAGAAATTTTGTTTTGCCGTGTTTGGGTGTATTGTTTGCAATTTTTGACACTGGGGTAGGTATCTCAGGGATGGTTACCAGATCCTGGGCGAGGAAAACCAGAGAGCCCTTTACAGTGACGCTGATCTCCTTGAATTTCACCCGCTCACCTCCACCGGCAGGAAACAAAGTTATACTCGGGGTCTTACAACTCAGTGACCTCAAAAACTGGGGAGTATTGGACCAGAGGAATCACGTTTTTCTTTTGCAGAAGAAAGCGCTGCGGCAGAGGGGGGGGGCTCTCAGTCCTGAACCCCTTACTCAAAACCCTCATGGCTCACCACCCTGCCATGCATGAGCCATGCAGCAACCCCCTCCCTCGGCCAGACTCAAGACTTGGCTCCAGGATGAACCGAACCCATTACCCCAAAGTCGCTAAGATTCCAGAGAAGCCCCTGGAGCCCAGGGCCAAACTTCCCAACTCCCCACCGGCTCCCGCTCTGCCTCCTGCTTCCCCCACGCAAAGTTGATTAAAACCGGCTTCTTGCAAAGCCTCAGCGCCCACTCCAAACCCCACGCGCCGCCACACCGGCCCCCCCCACCCCAAATGAAGCTTGGAAGAGGTGAGGGAGGGAGGAATAGACAGACCGGTAAAACCCAATAACCAAAAGCAGAATCCCGCACCCGGGACAAGATGTGAACCTAGGAAGGTGGTTAAAGGGGCAGCTCAGGGAAGAGAGCTAGCCGGCGGGGGCGTGGGGAAGGGGCGCGCCTGCCCCACCGCCCGGCTGCACTCACCTCAGTGCTGTCGGAAGGGCTCTCCACAGCCATCTTCTGCCACGGGTCCGCCAGCTGCGCCAGCGGCATCTTCCCCCCCTTCCCCGGCCCGCCGCCTTCACCACCTCCTCCCTCCCCACCCGCCCCACCGCCGGCCCGGCTCCTTCGCCGCTTGAGTGCAAGGCAGAGTCGAGAAGCAGCAGCACAACAGCTGCGGCTCCCGAGAGCGAGCTCGACGCCGACACTGACCGCCCGAACGCCCAGCGCCTGGCCACAGCCGCCCGCACTCGGAGTGAGAGCCTCGCGCGGCCGCCGGGCACCAGGGCTCGCCCCTTTCTTCCTCTCCTCCTTCCGCCGCCCGGACTACGGCTCCGCCCCCCACCTCCCCTCCCCGCCGGTTCCCGCGCCTGCTCCCAGCAGAAGAGCGACCGCGGCGCGCTCCCCTACTTCCGCTCACAACATGGCGTCTAAGCGATACCTGTCTCTCAGAGCTAGGCTGGGCCGCTGGCACCGCCACTACCACCACCACCACCACCACCACCACACCACCACCAACACCCCACCACCACCACACCACCACCACAGCCTCCGCGCGCACCCAGAGGCGTGGCTAGTCCAGGACACGCCCTCGGGCCGCTATGCTCGGCTCCTCCCCTTTCCCACCCCCACCTCTCCCTCCTCCTCCCCAGCCTCGGCTTCTGGGCCTCGCCTACTTTCAGGAAGGGCGAGCCCAAGAGATTTGGGGGCGTTGGCGGGATTTTTTTTTTTTGAGGGGGGCAATGAGTAATGAAGGAAGGACGAGAGGCTGGGTGACTCTAACTACCACGAGTCCAAGCAGGATGGAGGCTCTTTGAGGATAGAAGAGCAGAGTGGTTCGCGCTCAGCTGGAGAAGCTAGGCAGGGCGCTGGGGGCGCAGTCCCGTGCTAGCCACCCCAGGCGGAGGCGGGAGATGTCTTTTCGGCCTTTCTCCTCCAGGGGTGCGCGTGGGCGCGCCTAGGCTATGGGCACATCCCCTCCTGGCCCAAGACTCTCCCTATTCAGGGTCACATGCTGAGTATTCACCTGACCCCTTTCCGCCTGCTTTGCTCAGGGACTAGAGAGGCTTCGTGTCTAAAAGCCAGCTGCTTTGTAGGTTAGGCTCTCCGTTTGATTCGAAGCATTTCAAGTTGATTCTCATGTTAAACTGTTAGTATTGGGGATTTTTTTCCGACCCACCCTACCTCTGCCCCAATAACCCTTCCCAAGTGCGTAGACCTCAAGTTTCAGCCCAGACTGTCACACGCACACCCCTTGCTACCTAAATCTTCAAAGAGAAAGCAGAGGTTCCTTAAGGTTGCCCTTTTTGGCAGAGATTAAGGAGTTAGTAAAAATATCTTGTAGGCAGGAGCACGGGGCTCTTGCTCCTCCGTTGACTTTAAATAAAAGATTTTTTTTTAATCAAGCTGGTCGTAGGCGGAGGAGAAAGGGAGGGGGAGGTTATGACTCCTCCTCCTGTCCAAGAAGAGGAAGCCCTTGGTTAAGGGAACCCAATCCCCAGTCCGGAGCCGCAGAATTCTAAGAGTTTGAGAATTAACGCCTGGGCGTTTATAGTCGGTTCCAGGGAGGTTCACTCCTGGTCTCTTCGCGCCTGTCGCTTAGGCGCACTGTATGCCTGGGTAGAAACGTATAAAAGTCGCTGGGTTGAATGGAAAGCTACCGCAGCCCCTGGCTAATCGCCCTGAATCGGGAAAGGGGGGAAAAAAACAAAAAAAACACGGGGAAATCTCCAGCTTGTTTCTTCAATCCTGGAGGCCTGGAGGGAGGCATCCCCAGACTCCCACGCTTGGCTACTGCAGCGGGTCCGCCCGCTGCGCTCTCCCAGCACGCCTTTTAACAGTTTCCTTTAATCATCCTGGGGATCCAGACACCTGAAGAGTTCTCGCCTCCCTCCCTTCAGCAGGTGTGAGAATGACCTTAGAGACTCATGCCCAGCTGGCCAGGTCTGTTTGGTCTGTGCAAGATTTCTTGCCTGGCCCGCCAGAGACAGGTGTTGGGCTCTTTTTTTTGGCTGCCATCTGCAGCGTGCCCCTCCAGGCCTGGGAGCTTCATTTGATGAAAGCTCCAACTGTTTAGGGAAGGCAGCCGGAAATTCTTGCTGAGAGCCCTCTCGCTCAGCCTTGGACTCAGGGACAGCTCACTTTGAACAAAGACTAGGCAGGCTCAGAGTAATTTGGAGGAGAGGGACGCATGGAGACGCTTGTCACCATATTTGATTGGGTGCTGCAAGTCCAACCTGGGCCCTAACTCAAGTTAGTTAGCAGCACCTTTTTGATGTCAAAACATGCTCACAGAAGATTGAAGATATGGAATTATGTATTATTTTGTATTTATACACAGAATGCCCAGGTGCCAAACACTCTCTGGCACTAATTACCCCTATGGAAACCATGTAAAGCACTTTGAGCCAGCAAGAGACTTTAATAGGTAAAGACACTTGTGGCTAAGCCATATGACCTGAATTTGATCCCCAAGACACAAATGGTGAGAGGAAAGGACTGACTCCTGGATGTTGTCCTGTGATCTCCCAAGCTGGTGTATACATGGGCACACATATATAGTAAATCGTTGAAATAAAAATAAAAACAAAGCATGTTGTGTGCAATTTGCAATTTTCAAAAGCAACTTTTACTGATTTCTATTTACCTTGAAAACCAAGCGGAGTAATTTATTTCAGTCTTATTTTTTGCAGTATTCTGGATTGACCTTGGGGCCTCCTACAGGGTAGGTAAGCACTGCCTCTGAATTATATCCCCAAATAATTTTTTTTGTCTCTTTGCTTTGTTTTGAACTAAGTTCTCAGCCTCTCAGTGAAGTTTAAATCTTGTGATTCTCCTGCCTCAGAGACTACCAAATAGTTGGGATTACAGGCCAATGCCATCAGGTCCTGCCTGTAAAAACTTTTAAAGTTAGATTAACTGATCTGTAAGAAAGAGTAATGTAAGTAGTGGCCACAATTGTGGGAATTGAACATTAAATCAACTACTACTAATGGGCTAAAACACCACTACCACAGATATCTTCTTGCACATAAGATCACCTTAAACTGTTAACTGATGTAGAAAACACAATTCTCCTCAATTTTTGCCCCCAAACAAAAGAAAATGAAGCATGAGTGTTTTCTTCATTTATTTATGCTATCTGATCCAAGAGTAGTGCAACCATCCTCTTTGCTTCGGTAGCTTGAGGAAAATCAACTAAGAGTACAGGATTCTCCCACCCCCATACACTTTTATTTAATTGCTTTTCATTAGGGTAAATACAGGAGGGCTAAAGCATTACACATATTTTGTGTCCAAGGGCCTTAGCAGGAAGGTTGCTTCGGTATGAATCATGCCACTGTTTCCATGGGCCCGGGTTACCTTTCCCCACATGGCTCCAGCTTTGTTCAGTTTTCTGGCTTTGTTTAGTTGCCTCCAGGAGTCACTGGTTGTTTTTTGCTTTATGCACTGAATAGAATTCAGTTTCATCTGAGGCATAAACATTCTGGAGACCTTGCTTACAGCCAGCAAAAATGGCCTTGCATCACAGCCTTCCAGGCATATTTTCGTTTTAGAAGTCTTCTTTCCAGCAGGCGCCAAGATAGAGGGAACAGATAGAGATAGCGAGATAGAGGTAGAGATAGTGAGAGTTCAGGATTTTGAAACAGTAGTTGATGCAGCCCTGAACAAGATTACTTTTGTTTTCTTAACAAAGAACTCTAAGTCTTGCTCTTGAAAAAAGAGGTGCCTCCTACCTCCAAACCTGCAAAGATTGCATGACACTAGGCTTCTGTGAGTACTGAGATTTAAAATGAGGTGTGCTGCTCCAAATTGAGATGCGTAATATCAACTGAGTGCAGTGTCTAATGTCTCTTAACACCAGCATTGGGGGAGGAGGCAGCACTCTTGAGTTGCAGACCAACCTAGTCTACAAAGTGAGTTCCAGGGCAGCCAGGACTACACAGAGAAACCCTGTTTTGAATTTGAAAAAAAAAATAGATGTGCAAGTGTGCTGTAACTTAAGAAAAGAATATAAAGTACCTCATCAATATTTTTATTGACTGTACATTAAAATGATACTATGACTACCTTGTGTTAGATAAAATTTCATTATATTAAGTTCACTTTTGATTTGCCTTGTGACAGAATCTCACTACATATACCAAGCTGGCCTCAGATGTGTGATCCTCCTGCACCACTCCCACATGTGGTTTTTGATTTTACCTTTTAAAACCTATAAACTAGTTCTTACATATGTCATTTCTTGTTAAGCTTCACACTCTAGTTCTATAGAACAGACAGCACTGCGCTAGAATTATCTTCTAGCAGTGAGCCTTTTGTGAATGCTATAGCCTTAGGTCCTATGACCTTTGAATGTCTACAGGTCCTGTAACCTTAAAGCCATAGCTTCAGGTTCTGCTTTGTTTTCCTGTCACTTTTTGTCTCTGTGAAAAATCAGTAGAAAGGTTTGATTTATTTATCTCCCAGTCTCCCTACCTAATGTCTTCAGAACCAAAGCACTGGAAAGTTATTACTTGAAACAACTGCTGAGGAAATGGTAAACCTCAGTAGAAAATCTGAACCAGGGTTCCAAGAAATGATTCCTAATGTATGACAGGCCAACTAGCTTTAACCTCCTCTGCCCTCAACAATTTCCTGCTATAATTATAACCTTTGTGTACATGTTTAAATGGACACTCATTTGACAAAATAACATTTGTCAAAAAATGGAGTTACCTCAGTCTGGAAAAGTTGCAACATGACTAACTGTGGCTCATGGTGGGAACTCCATCTCACATAATTCAAAATTCATAGCTCTATACATATAGAACTGCCATTAGAATAGAAAACTCACAAAACACAATTGTTGTCACCTCCAGGAAAGGACTTTTCCTTTTATATTTTTTAAAGTTTATCTGTTTTCACAAAAAGAAATGGTAAACAAACATTAGACATGTTCTTTACAGAAGGAATGATAAGATTTAAGCTCATATCATACATCATTTAAGACAAAAGTTTTAACAAGATGCACAGTAGTATATCTTTCATGTATACGATTTTCTCTGAAACTTCTGAAATAAAAAAAAAATCAAGTTTGGGGGTGGTGGTGTGACCTTTAGTCCCAACACTCCCATCAGCAGAGGCAGATGGATCTCTGTGCTCTTGAGGCCAGCCTGGTCTACAGAGTGAGCCAGCGCTTCATAGTGATACCCTGTGTCAAATGACAAAAATATCATGATACAAACCTTTAAGAAAGAACAAGTGATATCTATTTGAATATTTTATTTGAGACAAATACTTGGAAATGTGTGGATGTTAGGGGACAAGCTCGGGTGTGTGTGGGTCTTCACTTTTCACTCTGTTTTGAGGAATGGCCTCTTCTTTGTTCTTTACAACTTGTCTGTGCCAGTCTAGCTGTCCTTCGAACTTTCACAGGCTCTTGGAATTCAAACACAGGTCCTCATGCATGTACAACGAGTGTTTTCCTCACTGAGTGAGACATTGATCTCTCCAGCTCCTGGAACATTTTCTTCAGCATTACTTCCATGAAGGATGAGGTCATGATAAGAGTATATCCAAATATCATATTTGTTTATCTCTCTAAACTTCAATTTTTTGTAGAACAGGGATTGGCATATAATAGTTGCTCAGTAGGTATTTGCAAAATAAGCTTTGATTTTCTGGTCTGAAATAAGAATAATAATACTTGTCTCATTGGATGATTGGGAAGATTAAGTGGGAATCATGTCTAGAAAGAATTAAGTACATTGTCATTAAAAAGCCTTCAATAAATGGAGCTTTTGTTACCTATTTCAGAAAGTGAGCATTCACAGATACATAATGTAACTCTTGAAAGTTATTGCTTTCCATTTGTTGAGAGAGCATTTTACTGTAGTACTGTCTATTTCTTTATGGCATTCATATCACACACACACACACACACACACACACACACACACACAAACACATGTACTGTGAGTAACTTTCTGTGGAATTCAAATAAAAGGAAATGTAGGGTAACTGGCTGTCTTGTGTTTCAAGCTACATGTGTTGAAATGCAAATGATTACAGGTCAGTTGCCTCGTGGGCTATGATCAAACCTGTTTATAGAATGCTCAAAAGAAACTAACAAATGTCTGATTCAAAGTTAACAGTACCTGACTCATACTTCTGGAGGGCACACGGGAGGAACAGGGAAATGCGGAGTCTGTGTCAGGCATGCTTTAATGTTTTCTTTTATTGGTTTCTAAAATGTTTAATCCTTGGAGGTGTCATTCTGTTTTAGAGTTGTTTGAAGGGAATTATGAGGCTTTAAGACTTGACAAGGGACTGAGAAGCCATTCTTGGAGCATTAATAAGCTACTGTTCCCCTTCAGTTTCTGACTAGAGCAAAAAAGACCCCCAAAATGTTTTTGTCTATCAACATTAATTCATAAGAGGGAGATAATGCATTCAAATTTCATTTTCAAACCAATATTAAAAACAACTGCTTTGACATTAAGCAAAAATCACAGCAGAATGCATTCCTTCAGAGGCTAGTATTTCTGTTTTATAACTATCAATTTACTGTGCTTGGTTGGAACAGTGGTTCTCTTTTTTTTTTCCAGTTCACAAACCATTTGGAAACAAAACCCCAAGGACCACCGGTTCCTATTCATCATCATGAAAAGAAAAAAAAATAGGTAATTTTTTAAAAAAAGAAAAGAAAACAAAACGCCTAAACATTATGAAACTATTGTTTTAGCATGTGGCTGTCATTGTGGTTATTTTAAAGTTTGTATTTGTTCTCTAGAATGTAGATTTGAGTTTGCAATTAAGAAGACAACTTTAAGAAAAACTCTGAGATTTATTTTAGAGATTTGAATTTAAACTCATCCCATAACCAGCGCTCAACTGGAAGTGACACCATGGAATTAAATGGAACTCTACTCTGTGGCTACTTACCAAATCCCAAATATCTTTGCTTGGGAAATACAAACTTTAATCACAAAATTGTGTAAGGGAGGCAGTCTTAGATGAGGTCTGTTGCTGGAAAAGCTGGTGATTGACTTAATTATGCCATTTACGAATGAAGTACATTTTCATCATATAACATATTGATTATAATTTCAGTACTTATTTAAATGGGTAGGGATAAGGGGTGAAACGGATTAAGCAGATTTATTTGAAAATGTAATTAATCCCACTTAGTAAAACCATGTACATTTAAATTTTTGTTTGTGAAGAATTTTTTGTAAGTGCTATTTAGAAAAGCAGAAAATATTTTACTGTTTCAAAAGAGCAATATAATATTTTTTGATGGCTGGTGATATAGATCAGTGGTAGAATGTTTTTCTGGCATGTGAGAGGCCCTGGGTTCCCTTTCTAGTACAGCAAAAAAGAAAGAAAGAAAAGAAGAAAAGGAAGGAAGGAGGGAGGGAGGGAAGGAAGAAAAGACATGGAAAAATCCATGTATTTTGAAAGTCTAATAATGAAAAGTTTTCTATGTGTCTTTAGGCTAGGCAACTGTTAAGGGTTGATTTATGCTATCTTACAGAAAGATGTTGAATTCCTAATTCTTACTACTTTAGAATGTGGCCTTATTTGGTAATACTGTCTTTCCAGGTGTAAGGAATCAAAATGAGGCCATACTTTAATAAGATGGGCCCCTAATCCAATATAACTGATGTCCTTATAAGAAGACTGCTCTGTGAACAGTGACACAGGAGGAATGCTTTGTAACAAAGGAAGATTGAAATGGTGCACCTGCCAGCCAAAGAATGTCACAGGTGGTTAACAAAGCGCCAGAAGCTAAGGAGGGGCTAACAAGGGGTTTTCTACAGGTTTTAGAGGGAGTTAGTGGCTACCCTAATCTCACAATTGAGTCTCTACAACTGTAAGAGGATCTCTCCTCCCCTTCTCCCCCCCTTCCTCCCTCCCTCCCTTCCTTCCACCATCCCTCAGTCCCTCTCTTTCTCTTTCTTCCTTTCCTTTCTTAGTCAGGGCATTTGTAAGGTTAGGCTAATAGTTGACTAGCCTTCAGTAGCCTTGGGCTCATTATCCTTCTGCCTGTCTTCAGAGTGGAAGGTGGAATTCTTCTCTTTTTCTCTTTTTTGAGGTTATAACATAATTACATCATTGCTAACTTCCCTTTCCTCCCTCCAAGCCCTCTCATATATCCCTCCTTGCTCTCTTTCAAATTCATGATCTCTTTTTTATTAACTGTTCTTATATACATATACATTATTAAATATAGCATTCTCAGTCTGTATAATGTTACTTTTATGTATGTTTTCAAGGATGACCATTAAAGCTATCTAGTTTGTGGTACTTCATCAGCAGTCCTAGCTGATTAATACAAGCATGGACACAGTTTTTGCTTATGTACTTATAAAACATCTTTACTTTTGAAAGTATTATATCTACAACTTAAGATTTTCTCAAATAGTAGATTTATCTCTGTAAGCAACAGGAGAGAATAACAATAGAGAGAAATTTACAATACATTTTCAAATGGTTTAGAAATATAGTCTGAATTTGATTTTCACAGGTTAAAAATTTAACATCAACAATATAATCCAGACTCTTTTTTATAGGTCCCTGGAATCTGGAAAATGTTATAACAAAAACTTCCCCCTCAAAGGGTGTAACACTATTATTAGACCAATTTAAAATTAAATCTTTTCTTCTATAGGGGATGTCCATCTTTGGGTAGGTTTAGTGCTCATTTAAAAATATTTTTTCTCTTTCTCATTTTCTAGAGGTTTGTGGGATCATCATTTACTTAGTTTAACAAGTTAGAAATGGAGAGCTCAGAGTGAATGTGTGTGTTTAGGCTGTGTAAGGAAACATAAGATGTAAGGGAGCTGTGTGGGAGGTAGGATTCATCATATCATCCCACTCTTGCCCTTCTCTCATTTATGTCCCACTCCCAGCATCATTACACACCTAGATTGCAATTCCACTTTCTAACCCATGTGTTCTTCCCCCTCCTCCTCCCTCTGTCCCTCCCTCCCTCTCTCTTTCTCTGCCACTGCTTCTGAAGTCTAAGCCCTCACTATCTCTGGACTGCCTTTCAAAACATTTCTCACTAGCTCTGACCTATGGCCAAGGGCTGCATTCTTGATGAAAATCTCATCTAATTCCTTAAAATCCACAATGCCTTTCCATAAAGCAAAATTTTAAAAAATCTAGTATTTTGCATATACGGATTTTAGAGAAAGGAGAAAAGAATGTGTATCTGGGTTTGAAGTTTTCACCAAATAGTATAAACCTGGAGAATAAGATAAATGGTGTCCCTAGCCTGGTGAGTTGAAGGCCAGATGAGCTGGCCTCCATCTAACTCCTGTAAGTAAAAACTAAGTTTTGAATTCCTTTATCTCACAGTGATGATTTCTATCAATTTCAGACATAGCAAAATATTTGTTTCCTTTGTTTTTTGAATTTCTTTTCCTTTTCTCCAAATATAGGTCATGTATAAAGTCTATCTTTTTAATATTTAATTTTTCTGATAAAAATATGTTATACAAAATTTACCACCTTATTCATTTTAAGTGCACAATTCAGTAGTCTTAAGTCATTCACATTGTTGCACAAATAATCTCTAGAATGTATTTTTTATCTTCCAAAACTTGAAACTCTATACCCAATAGATAAGAATTCCCCATTTTCCCCTCACTTCAGGCCCTGGCTGTTTGCTATCATACTACTTTCTGTCTCTGGAAATTTGTTTACTTTAGATAGTTTATGTAGTGGATTTATGATGTTACATTGTAAATAATTGTCCCGCCTATGAGTTTATTAAAAAGCACTGATTGGCCAAAGGCAGACAGAAAGTATGGGCCGGTCTACCAGACTAAGAAAACTCTGGGATCAGGAAGCACAGAGCAGAATGCCAGAGAGAAGCCAGAAGAAGCAGAGGACAGCTATGCTGCTCTGAGAAAGGTATCGAGCCACATGGCTGAACAGGATAAGAATCATGGGTCAGATTAAGAGCAAGAGCTAGCAAGTTATTCCTGGGACCCATGTCAGTCAGCGAACAATTAATGTAAGTGTGTGTTTCAGTGGAACTATGGGACTGTGGGTCTGCAGATCCAGGCCACGAGGCTAGGCCGGAAAGTCTGGGCCAGAAACCATATACAACAACTTTATGTAACAAATACATTATTTACCTTTTCTTTTGTGATTGGTTTATTTCACTTAGCACCATGCTCACCAGGTTCATCTGTGTTGCAGCATGAGGTTATTCCATTCCATGTTATAACATCTCTCTTTCTCTCTCTCCCTCACACACACACACACACACACACACACACACACACACACACACACACACACACACACACACACACACACACAGTTTCTGCTCCTAATTCCTTACACACAGCTCCTAAAACTCTTGTAATTATGTGAGTGGTAATAAGGTGACGTCTGGTGGGCTCTGAATATGATTAGAAGCTTGGAACTTTTATCCCTGTCATGCTCCAGGGAGAAGAAAGGGATGGGAAATTGAGTTAATAACTAATCATGCCTATATGATGAAGCAGCCATTAAAATTTCCTAAGCTGTGGGGTTTGGAGAGTTTCCAGATTGATGAACACATCCCTGTGCCAGAAGGCTAGTGCATCCAAATTTCACAGGAATTAGAAACCCATGCAGTCAAGGCCCCTTTGAATCTTTTCCTATGGACTTTTAATTTGGATATTTATCCAGACCCTTTGAAATATTCTTTTAAGATATATTGTCTTATTAATTTTTGATATATCATACATGCATGCAATGCACTTTGATAATACTTACCCCTATTTCTTCCCCAGAGTCCTCCAATATTCACCCTATCACATACTGACTTTGTGTGTGTGTGTGCTACAGCCTACTGATTCTAATTTGCAATGCTCATATACTCATGGGTCTGGGGCCATCCACTGGAAAGTAGTTGACTATCAGGGGTCACACCCTTAAAGAAACCAAATTCTCTTTCCCTCAGAAGCCATCCATCTGTCAATAGTTTCCCAGGGATGTAATAGAAATGTCTCATTTCTGCCTGAGCATTCTATAGATGCTTATTCTTTGCACTTTGATGAGTTGTGATTTATAATATAGCATACTGTTTATTTTGTTAATTCATTCACCAGTGGGAAAATGGATTGCTTCTTTTGGTTATCATGAATAATGTTCCACAAACATGAGTATGCAAATCCCTGATTATATGGTAGATTTCATATCACAAACTAAGTTTATCCATGCGTTATTTAACAGTCTCCTCAGATATTAAAGCATTCCATCCTTCAGGGGAACTTCTTAAACAGAGAGGTAAAGAACTAAAAAGTAGTTCAAGAACTCCGTGAAACTGACCAGATTCATTCATTAGACCCCTCCCTGCCGTCCACAATGAACAATAAAAGCTGAGCTTCAAAGAAGACTTTCAGAGGAGAAATGTTAAAAGAAGATTCTGAGACCAGACCAGTTGGCTGGAAGAAGCAGAAACCAGCTGAGCTGTAGGGAAGAGCTCTAGGTGCCTCTAGATCAACTGAGGCACCTGGAAAAGGCACTACTCTCCATCCTGTTAGTTGCCTGCAAGCTGTGTGCCATGTGCTCCACATTTCCTACTTTGTGAGCTGCCATGCATGGGCTTTGGTGAAGCAGCTGTCCTTCAGTCATTTCTACTCCTATAAATAACCCCTCACCCATATTCTTCTAAGTAAGTTTAACAAAACTCATTGATTCATCAAGTTGGACTTTAGTGGTGTCCATACTTTGGCTGTTGTGGGTTCCCTAGATAGGGAATAAACGTTTATGTTTAATCTCTCTAGCAAATTGTTTTGTCACACAACAGCATGCCACTTTGCAACATGACTCTTCAGTTTGTGCCATCAAGGCAGAGTTAATTTTTTGCCATTTGAACCTGAGACAACCTGATGGCTATCTTTAGCCAATAGAATGTGGTGGATACATGTGGTACTAGTTTTAAGTCTGAAGCACATTAATATTGCACATCTTTGTTTCCTTAATCAGAATCCACATGAATACATGTAGGCCAGAAATATTCAGGGAAGTGCACTGAAGTATGTAATGGGATTTGTCCCTCCTACTGGTTTAATAAAAAGCTGATTGGCCAGAGGCATACAGGAAATGTGGGCGGAGCTACCAGACTAAGAAAACTCTGGGAACAGGAAGAGCAGAGCAGAAATGCCAGAGAGAAGCCAGAGAGATACCATGGAGACATCAGCGGAGAAGACAACAGATGTAGAGGACAACCATACTGCTCAAAGTAGAGGTACCAAGCTGCATATCTAAGCAAGATAAGATGGGTTAGTTTAAGAGTGAAGAGTTAGCAAGTTATATGCCTGGGCCCCACGTCAATCAGTGAGCAGAGTGTAATTAATATAAGCTTCTGTGTGGCTCTGTGGGACTGTGGGATAGCAGGTCTGTGGGACTGGACCACAAGGCAGACAGGCCAGAAACTACATACAACAGAAGTAAAGACAGAATGTGTTACATGTTGTTCAAAAATAGAGTGTCCTGCCAAGGTCTGAACAGCTAACTGCAGAGGCACAAGTGAATCTACAGAAGAGCAGAATAAATGTCCAGCTGAATTCAGTCCAAATTCCCATTTTATGAAAATTTAGGGCAAATAAATAATTGCTTTTTTAAAAGATAAAATTCCACTATGTATTTCAAACTAGCATCAAACTCACATTCTTCCCATCTCTGCTAGGATTATAGCAAGTGCTGCCTCTTCTTGCTAGTTGTTGCTACCAGTATAATCTCTTGTAATTTGTTATGTACATGTGTTTTCATAATCAACCAGAAATTTAGGCAAAGTTAAAACACAGAATTTACAACACCTGGAATGTGGATATTTTCTTTAAGAGATTTATACTTTTTCTCTAAATTGCTTTCTGGTTCTTCAGTAAATATTGTTAGTTCTATCTACCTTGTTTGGTAAAGACCAGGACTTTTCTCTAAGCAAAAAACTAAGAATATGGGAAACTCAAAGACCTGGTACTCTCCTTCAAGCATTTACCCATTCAGCACTTGACAGTTTTTATTTGTTCTCCAGTTCCTTTAGTAAGATTAAAAATTGGTTTCAGAATCAGTTCTTCTTAAGGGGCATCCACTGAGAGTTTGACCATGCTCCAGTGAGTGTATGGACAAATTGTACTTGTTTTTTTTTTTTCTTAATTTTTACTTGTTTTGGAGGGGAGGTCACGGGAGGAGGGCAGGCATAGACGTATTGGAAAATGAGTGTGATGGGGTGCATAATGTGAATTTCCCAAATAATCAATAAAATATTATGTTGGAAAAATTGGTTTATGTTTACAGTTATTATAAATAGAATGGTGGTTATATATGTGTGCTAGTCAGATATCATCAGAAGCATAAACTGTTTGCAAATTAAAAACCTTCCATGATTGGCCAGTTGACATCTGAGGATCCAACCTAGGATTTGACATCTACTATTGTCTGTCTCTAAATTAATTATTCATGATTTCTTACTTATGCTAAGCTTGTAGCTTCTGTTCACTATGTTCTTCTTTACTGTTAGATGCTGGTTATATCTCTGTCTATCAAAACATTCCATCTTTCAAGTAACCAAGACTTGATTCAAGATCTATTGAATCAGTGTTTTCTCCCTATTTGTCTTATACAAGCCCACAGCTTTAAATATTTATTGTATGGCAGTGATTCATAAATTGGTATCTTCAAAAGCACTCTACAGATTCAGTGAAATGTCATTCAGAATTCTTCACAGACCTAGAAAATACAACCTTGATATGTGTGTGTATGGAAGCACAAACAATCCTGAGTAGCCAAAACAACTCTAGGCACAAAGAACAATGATGGAAGTATCATAAAACTTGAGCTCAATTTATATTTCAGAGCCATAGTACAAAACCAACAGGTAACTGGTGCAAAAAAAAACATAGAGATCTGTGAAATATAATAAATGAAGAAATAAACCTGTGTTGTTACAGTATGCAATTTTTGGACAAAGATACAATTATCATGTAGTGATATCCTAGCAGCTGAAACATTCCATTTAGGCAGGCTCTATAAGACTCAGAAAATTCTAAAATAAGACCCATTAATATTTAAGAAATAAACAACTCAAAAATTTCAAGAATTTCTTACAACTTATCAGAAACACAGGAAACCTCTCTCCCTAAGTTTAAGTAGTGTGGAAACTTCCAGGATTCTAGTTTTTATGCATCATCACCCTTGCTGGAGTGAGCTTTTGGTGATGTAGCTGCATTTGAGTTGTCCATGTTCCTGTAAGTAACCTCTCACCTATATACCTTTTTATTCTTTGCAAATTTCATACATGCATATAATAATACATTTGAATAAAATCTGCCCCACATTCACACTACTCCAGTTCTCCCTCTATTCCCTCCACCACTATTCATTCCCAATTTCAGGTGCTCTTTTTTCAAGTCCACTTAGTTCACTTAGTGCTGCCAGTATGTGCATGAATATAGGGTCATCTAGTAAAGCATTGGTAGTCTCTCAGGGGCATGTTCCTAGAGAAAGTTGATCCTCCCTTTCCTAGCAACCAACAGTTGCTATTAGCACCTGAGATAGGGATGAATTTTGTCTAGCTCCATTTTGCATAGGTCTTAGGCATGCAGTTATAGCTTCTGTGAGTGTATGTGTGTAATAGCTTTGTCATGTGTGTAGAACATTGTTTCACCATGGTAACCCACTACTTCTGCCTTTTGCAGTCTTTCTGCCCTGTCATCTATGGCAGTTCCTGAGTCTTGGGAGAAAGAAGTGTTATACAGAGGTTCCAATTAGTTCTAGCACTCCATACTCTCTTATTCTCTGAAAATTGATCACCTGTAGGTCTCTTTGTTAACCATCATCTACTGCAAAAAGAAGCTTATCTGATGAGGATTAAGAGATCTATGGGTATAAAGTTAAGTACTTAAGGCACAATTTAATACTTCATATGCTTAGCAGAAGAAAAAAACCAGTAAATTCTCATCTAGGACCTATGCTTTACCCATCCATGGATTCTTTGACACTTTAATGGTGTCAGGCACGAATTCCGTCTTGTGGAATAGGTCTTAATTTTATGCAGAAAGTGGTTGGTTCTTCCCATATCATTTTTGCTACAAGTACACATGAGCATATCTTGCTAGACTACTCGTTATTTTAGTTTGCAGGATTCACAGCTGTGTTAGACTACTGGTTGCTTTTCTCTCCTAGCAGCATGAAAAACACCTTCAAACACTATGAAAGCTAGGCATTAGGGATGGACTTACAACTTAAGCATGTGTTATTTTCAGGAATAGAGTCTTGTCCTCAAATTATATAGCATAATGAAGAGCAATAGCAACAGTCTACAATGTTTGGGGGGTCTATGAGTCCCCACTTTCTAAAAACTCCAGAAGAGGAAACCTACTCTTGGTACTAGTTTTTTTAATTTTTATTAAAAAAGACTTCTGGTGTCTAATAGTGGCATTGTTACCCTTTTATAGAGTAAACACATGTAAACTCTTTTATGTATGTATATATATATTGAATATTCTATAGTAGTCAGTTTTCATATGACATTTTCAAAGGTCTTTCATATAATTATTCCCTTCTTATATTCCCTTTTCTATCTTGCCCCCCCCCATCTCTCATTCCACTTAACTCCTCCTGGTCCATTATATTTTTCCCCCTTCATACTAACTGTGCTCTGTCTCTCTTCCCTTAAAGTCTACGTCATGGCCCCTTATTAGTTTCCTGGTTTTTTTTTTTAAGGGTACCTCAATTTAAGCACAAGTGTCCAAAGGTTCATAGCTAGAATTCACATACGAAAGAGAACATGTTGCATTTGTTTTTCTGACCCCTTCATATATACACTTTTAAGTAATCCAAAAAAACCTCATTGATTCACCAAGTTGGACTTGGATATTGTTACTTAATTATGTTGTTTGTTTCCTATCTACGTAATTAGATGTTTGTTCACATCTATCTAGGAATAGTGTCACACAACAGGTGTCAAAAACATATACTATAGAAAAGTCAGCCTCCTCAATAAACAGTGCTAAAAAAACTGAGTATCCACATATACTAGATCTTTATATCTTCCCCTGAACAATAGTTTTAAAATGGATTAGAAACCTTAATAGAAAGACCTGAAACTGTAAAATTGTTTGAGAAAAGCATTTAAAGATATAGGTATAAGCAAAGACGTTCTAAAAATAACTCCAATTACTCAGTGAATATTAGCAAGAATTGACACAGGGGATTGCATGCAGTATAAAAAATCTGAATAGCAACAGAAATAATTAGAATGAAGAGATTACAGAGTGAAGGAAATTCTTTGACAGCTATATATCTGATAGGAAATTAATATCTCTATAGAGTGTACAGTGAGATAAAAATTTAACACCCCAAACTGAATCATACATTTAATAAATGACTAAATGTGTTAAACTGACAGTTCTCAAAAGAAGTAACAAAAATGGTATGTATGAAAAATGTTTACCATCTTTAACTATAAGAGAAAATTAAAATTGCCTTGAGACTCAATCTCACTATTCAGAATGGCCATCATCAAAACAAAACAAAACAAAACAAAACAAATGGCAACAAATGTTGAGGAGGATGTAAGAAAAGAGAAACACTGTATGGATGGAGGTTACTCAAAGAAATAAACATATGATACAGGTGTACAGCTCCTGGAATATACACAAAAGACTAACTCAACAGCACATATATACTTGCACATATATGTTTATTGTTGCACGATTCACAGCAGTCAATATAGCCATCCTTGGTGCACATCAATGGATGAATAGATAAAGAAAATGTGATATACATACACAATTTTACTTTATGTATATGTAATGAAACAAATGAAATTACATCATTTTCAAGAAAATGGGTGGTTCATATAGCCAAGTTCTATGGGTCCAGTCAAGGAGAAGGAGAGGGATTGTATGAGCAAAGGGAGTTAGGATGATGATGGGGAAATCTACAGAGACAACTGAACCAAGCTCATGGGACCAATGAACTCTACAATGGCAACTATATTGCCTGTATGAGACTGGACTAGGCCCTTTGCATGCAGGAGATAGTAGTGTAGCTTGGGCTGTTTGAGAAGCCTCTGGTAGTGGGATCAAGAAGAGTCCTAGTGCATGAGCTGGATTTTTGAAGCCCATTGCCTGTGGTGGGATGCCTTGCTCAGCCTTGATGGAGGGAGAGAGACTTGGTCCAGCTGCAACTGAATGGACCAGGCTTTACTGACTCCCATGGGAGGCTTTGCCCTTTTGAAAGAAGGGATGGAGGTGGGGTGTGAAGGCTGGAGGGATTGGGCAGAGGGATGAGATGGGGATCTGTGATTGGTATGTAAAATGAATAAAAAAATTTCTTAAAAGAAATAATCCAAAATCACAAAACAAAAATATAAATTATTTTTCTCATACATATGTAGAACATAGATTAGTTACTTTTTGTTGATGTGAAAAATACCATAACCAAAAGCAATTTATGAAAGGAAGTGTTTATTTTGACTTATGCTTCTAAATGAAGAGTCTGTAATAGTGGAAGGGGGCATGGCAGCAGGAGATTGGGAAACTGAGAGATCACATCTTCAACCAAAGCACATGGGACATGTAAATTGGGAGCTTGAAGATTGGATTTTAGGAAAATGATTGAGTCCTGACAGCTCTGACCTAATCAGAGGATTAATCCAACGTGGATTATGCATGTTGGATTATTGGGAGATGAAAAAAAAAAGATTGGCCTTGTCCTGTTGTCTCATTTATTCTGCTTTCTGACCACTGTGCCATTGATTGCTGTCCTCTACCACCTACCATCCACCTGATCTCCTAGCGTCATGGTGGACTGAGCCCTCTGAAACTGAGATTTCTGCTCTTCAAGTTGTTTATGTCATGCATTTGATCACAGCTAGGAGAAAGTAATACAATGTCTCTCTTGTAGCATTACCACTCCTGACTTCATGTTAACTTCATGTTATAGTCTTGTGTATATATTTTATCTTTTCAAACTAACTATGGAATCAGAAGACATGGAGTTGCTGCCTGATTCATTTGAATATTCTCAAATTACCTACTGCAGGGCTTCACTCAAAACCATGCTGATAGATATCGAGTGAATGAATAAATAAGTAACCAAGTCAATATTTATTTCCATTTAAGGGAATTAATACTAACATTAAAACAGTGCCAACAATGGTCTTAGTTAGGTCATTGCTAAATTCCTTTGGAAGTAATGCAACGTAATTTATTCACTTAAGCCTATACTATAAGATGTTCTTTAAGTGGTTATTAAAATTGTAGTGCTTGCTTAGAAATGTTGGAAACTACTGAAGTATTCCAACTGAGGTAAATTTAAATAACACTGCTTAAAATGTTCATGCAACACATATCTAATATTGTAAAAAAAAAAAAAAAAAAAACCAAAAAAACAGGCCAAAGGATTGTCATTAACTCAACAGCAGAGTTCCTTGGGTATTATTTATATAATAGACAGGTAGCAATTTGGGGGACATACTTATAAAGTTTGAATGCTGACATAAAATCTATGTAAACAGAATGGAAAGTTTTTATTTTAATTACACAAAACTTAGATCTCAGCCTTAAGCAGGGTGCTTTTCTCTTGATCTCATCTTCTTCCTTGACTTCATCTTATTTATTCTTCCTAGTTTTGCAGCCCTTTCTACTGAACATGCTCTTTCCCGGTACTTTTTCTAGATCATTTCAACTCAGAATCTAAATGCACTCCCCAGAGCCATTAAAGTCACAACAGCTTTACCTTAGAGAGAAATACTCTTTAAATATTTTTCACATAATAGAACTTTTCTACATTTTAATGCTATACTTTGTTGGTTATTTTTGGTTCCTTGAACTTTATTAACTCTATATAGACAGCTTAGTACTTTAGATTGAGGATTATTTATTTGGGGTGATTGCTTCTTAACTAGATATTCTCCGCTTTTTTATTTTGTATGTATCTTGTGTTTTGAATTCAATTAATTGAAAAGTACAACTACAAAGGCAAAAAATCTGATGAAAAATCCCTATGTGATCAAGAATAATTAAGTGCAAAGCAAAGTTTCTTATTATCTTGACCTGAAAAAGATATTACTCATAAGTGACATTGTGGAAGAATGTATTAAATAATTCAAAACCATTGATGTCATTGTTATCTGCCCAAATACATTTGAGTGAAGAGGAATAACCTTTTTTCTCTCTCAGTTATTTTGTGGAAAAGATTTCTCCATTTCATACAAAACCTCAATTCTATTCATCGTTTTATCTCCAAGGTTAAGCTTTTAGAGAAGTGCACAAAAGCTAATGTAAGATCAAGCAAAAGTATCACTCTTTTGTGTTATACTAGGTAAGGTTTCCCAACTGTTCTTTCTTTTGAATTGCAGAGAGGTGAATACCCATTTAGAAGTAGCTTAAGAATTAAGAGACTAGGGAGTTCAAAAGATTAATTAGTTGAAGCATCATCATTGAGATCCTACTTTACAACTACTTATTTGTATGTGTTTGCTTGCTGTGCATGTGAACACACTCACACGAACAAGCACATGAACAGGGGAAGGACATCCTGTAGGAATCAGCCTGTCTTTTTTGACATATGAGCTCAAGGGAGGATTGAACTCAGATCCCATGGTTTCAACCCACAATTCTCAGAGAATTAGTTTTGACTTCTGACTTATCTGTTAGTTGTGAGATGTTCATAAATTTTCAGCTTTCATGTGTACACAATAGTGGCTTGAGTATGGATATGAACTTTTCTCCTCATAGGTCTATTTTTTGTTTTTAGGGTCTTTGCATATATTATTTGCAGTGCTTGGCAATTTGTCCTTCAGTCATGATAAACTGCATTTTTCTACAGGTGAGCAAAGGACACTTTATTAAGAATAACAACTATCATTTCCATTGCACTTTGTCATTTTGCTCTCTTTTTTATATAGGAACTCACTATGTATTCTGGACTGGCCTTGAATTTATGATCCTCCTGTCTTACCCCCGACCCAGGGGATCATGGGCAATCGCCTGGCAGCAATCGCCTGGCATCATTCTTTATTCTTTTTCCTCTCCCTTGCTTTAATTTTTGTAGCACTTAACACCAGTGTGTGTGTGTGTGTGTGTGTGTGTGTGTGTGTGTGTGTGTGTGTGTGTGTGTGTGTATTTCAAAACTGTGTGGAACCTGATTCCTTTTTTCATATTGACTTTGTTTGCAATATTAGTAGGAGTTACAAGTAGATAATCTTTTAGTGAGTAGACTCAAATACCTGGTGAGCATTTTTGTTTTTTAAAATATCTTTTGATTCTTTAAATGCATGCTTAAATACTCCCATTTTGAGATGCAGTTAGAACATTAAATTGAACCAATGCATGTGGAGCATAATTCTTCATCAATTCATATAGGCATATATGATATGATCTAATATGACTTGAAAATTCTTTAGGAGTAGATATAGGGTGATACAAACAAAAGTAGTTCTTTTCTGTGTACCAAGTTTATTCATCACTGGTGTGATCTACATAATATTGGATGGATGGATAGGGTGGCCACAACTTCAGTTTCCAGAAGTTACTACCTCATAAAGAAGCTCAAGAGAGGATATTAGGAAAACCACCAACTATTAAATATATTAATAGTAATTATGAGGCAGGGGAAGGAGCTTCTTTTATGGGCTTGCTTTCTTGCTTTCTCCAATAAAGCATTTTTCTAATTATTCTTTATCAATAAAAACTCAGAAGCCAGCTATGGGGTAAGAACCTGAAGGATCAGAGAAGCAGAGAGGCCATCACTTCTCTCCTATCTACTCTTTTCCTTTCACCAAAAGGTGGGAGATCCCTTTCCACCCTGTTCCATCTGTCCATAGTCCTCCAAAACCTCTGTGCTTAATTTTGGCGGGCTAGTGGCTAGCTCCACCCTCTGATTTTATTTGTCAGAACACAATAATACACAATACTCCAGCCATTTCTATTTTGTTTCTTTTGTTCTTTTAAAGGATATTTTATTTTGAGATAGGGCCTTGTTATATATCTTAGATTGCCTCAAACTTGCTACATTGTGTTTCATTTCTTTTAATAAGCTGAACCTATCCATCCTTATTAATGATACTTTTTATAAGTCATCGGTGTGTTTAAGGAAGGACATGGGTCAACAATCATTAGTGGTATGCAAGAGTGTCCAAATTCCCTTCTTATTTGGGCTGCCAAGATCACCCAATTTTGGAGTGAGGGTTGACCTTTCGCCTAAGGATGTTGTTTAACAATTTTTCCTAAGCCAATGCTGGCTTTTAGGAAATTAAATTAAAATGCTATTAAAATGATGGGTCTTTCAGAACTATCAGTCTGAAGAGCCAAAGTCTTCCTGGAACTAGTTTTATAAACCAGGCTGGCCTCAAACTCTCAGAGGTTCCCTGAGTGTCCAGGGAACCAAAGTCTTTTATAAAAGGATCCACTACTCTTTTGAGGAACACCATGCCAATGATGTCAGTGTAAGGTACAGATCACTCAACATACTGGTAAAACCAATTTAGGGGATGGAGATGGAGAGGGAGAAGAAATTAAAAATGAACTATGCCTCTAGATATTATGTGCCAAAGAGCCCAGGTGTGTGAATATCCCCCCTGAAGCAAAGATTCAAGATTATCAGGAAAAGTGTTTTCCCATCAATTCAGCTCAGCAGACCTTTCGTTAGTAACACATGTTCCCTTACCCCCAGACAATGAAATGTTCTGTGTTCTAACAATGTAACTGTTTTAAAAAAATAGAACAAGATTCTGCATTTTATAAAACTTGATAAAAATAGGATTTTAAATTGTGTAATCAATAGCAGTGCACAGCTATAAATAATGCATACACTTGACAGCTCTCTGTGCTCAGTTTGGTCATCTCTACTTTCTTCATGACTGTTCCCATCCTTGTTAACAACAGCTTCTTCCTTTGGTCTTCGGGAACCTCCTCTCCCTTGTTTGCAGGGGAATTGCCGGGCTTGGACTCTGGCTTTGAGGATCTGGTTCAGCAGACCACTTTTCAGATCTTCTCTGTGGCTTATCCTTCCCTTTTGCTTGATCTGCTTTAGCATCCCTTTCAGCCTTTCTTTTGGGCATGGTGGTAGCAGAGCAAGGGGGTGGGAGGCCCTGAATGCCAAGATACAACACTATACAGCTTTGGTAGGTTGAAGGGTCTTTCTGGTTTCTTCTTCATGCTGCTCAAATCTTGGGACTATCATGTTCAGACAGTAATTAAAGATCACATAGGTAATGTGCTGCTTAGTTTTATGACAGCTTGACACAAGCGAAAGTCATCAGATAGGAGGGAACCTCAATTAAGAAAATGCCTCCATAAGATTCAGCTGTAGGCAAGCCTGTATGGCATTTTCTTAATTAGTGATTGATGGGTTAGAGCCCATCCCATTGTGGGTGGTGCCATCTCTGGGCTGGTGGTCCTGGGGTCTATAAGAAAGCAGGCTGAGCAAGCCACAAGGAACAAGCCATAAACAGCACCCCCCCCCCAGGACTCTGCATCATCTCCTGACTCCAGAACCACCATACAGCTAATGATGATGCTTTTCTAAGCAAACTCATAAACAGGATGGTGATGTAAAACTAGGAAAACACCTATATCCTATAGGGTGATTAACTATGAGATCTCTGGTATGACGAAGCTGCTGATTTGGACTCAATTATCTTATAATTTGTGGGAGTCTTATTTGTATTTATCACATAAAGTCTTTAGGATAAGTAAGGTATGAGAAGTGAGGCTTTGTGACATATGCTTGTAATCCCAGCACATGAGAGTCTGAGCTAGGAGGATTGTCAATTTATCTCTTGTTTGTGGCCCCATAGCAATATTCTGTCTCAAAAAAAAAAAACCCACCAGGAAACATTGAAGAGAGTATATCTTATCTTATGTGGGTTGAGAGAGTTTTTAAGAGCATAAGCTACAGTAAGGCAGAAGTTTATAAACACTGAAGTTATTTTGTTTTATAGGTTTCTGAAAATTCCCATGAGCATTTGATGGAATTTACTGAAGTCTTAAGAAGCCAACTATAAGAAAGACAGCACAAAGACATTGGGTTGCCTGCTTACTATTTTCTATCTTATACCTGCATTTTCAGTCACTTGGTAATCATGATGACAATGTTTGTCCAGCCATTCCTGCTGTGTCAGGTCACTTAGCAGTTAAGTTACATGGTCACTTGACCCAAATCAAGCCATTCAGAGTCTGGACCTAAGATATTTCAGAAATGGAAAGAAAAGCTAGGACCATTTTGTGCCCCCACAAAGAGCCTCAAAAAGTACAGCATAAAAGCATAAAAGCCAGAAGCAGCTTTTAGTACAAAAAAGAAAGGTCTCCTTTCATTATCTATTGCTAGGTTCATGGTTATCACCCTGTGACAACAGATGAACTGACTAGAAGAAAGCATACACATGTATTTAATGTGAGTTTTATGTGATGCAGGAACCTCCATAACCCAAAGAAAGGAGTAAACCTGTGTATTTTCATGCTAGGCTTGATGAACAAGTGGGTTGTCATGAAGGAGCTGATTGTATAAAAATATGATCTAATAATAACAATCTTGAGGGAGAGGCCTGTTTTCTGAGAGTCTTGTCCTTGTGCTTTTGGGGAGTGGGGTGGGGACAGGGTTTTTCTATGTAATCCAGGCTCGCATGAAGTTCACTGTATAGCCCAGAGTGACCTCTATACTATTGGCTCCGCTTCCTGAGGGTGGGATTTACATACTTGCTGTTTTTCTTCTTCTTAGGAAAAAGAGCTCCTTGTACGTACATGGAGGATACCTCTCCTCCACCCTTCCACCAAGACAGAGTTTCTTTGTAGAACAGTCTTGGCTATTCTGGATCTCTGTAGACCAAGCTAGTCTTGAACTCAGAGACCTGCCTGCTTCTGCCTCCAAAGTACCTGATTAAAGGTGATCATCACCACACCTGGCTGAGGGCACCTCCTTAATGAGGGTTTATGACTTTGGAGGAAGGTTAACTGAGTACTTCCTAGATTTTATGACTTAAGAAAAGAGAGGCGAAATAAGGTCAAAGTATCCTTCCTGCTTTTGTGGTTTGCTTGAATGCCAAGGTGCCTTATTTTGGAGCAGTTGTGTCCTGAACCCTATTATTATTTATATTTTCTGTCACATGAAGGAAGTCAGTTGCAGTAGAAAGGAAAAGAGCCAAAGAAGAGATAATGTCAACCTCCTATTCCGTCTCCTATCTTAGTAGCTTGTTTCTTTTTTGAATACTCAGGATGGTCTTGAACTTAGGAGATCAAGTGATCCTCATGCTCTAGCCTTCTGAGTAGGTGGGAATGCAGTCACACATGACATCTTGCTGGTGTAGTAGTTTTTTTATGACTAAGATAGTCATGTATATGAGGGTTTTGTTGTTATTGAAATCCTTATCTTGTTATCTTGATCAAGTTATGTCATAGTATTTCTCAAAAGAAATGTAAAGAATACTATTGACATAACAGGATATATGTAAGACTATCTTTACAATATAAGTTGGTTTACCAGGGGTTAAGAACGTCTTCTTGTATTAGTATAGTGATTCATGATCAGGACAGAAAGTAGTTCAATGATAGGAGTGTACGTCTATTATGTGAAAAAGCCCTGGGTTCAGTCCCCAGCACTAAAAGAAAAGTTTTCCTGATCAAATGGGCTTAGCTGATTCAGTATATATTGTTTTCTAACTGAAGCAAGTTCAGCTTGTCTCCTATTTATGTTCTGCTATCAGGTTAGATAGCAGAACATAAATGTGTGTGTGTTTTTAATATGTATTAAACAGTTTTATTACCAGTGTTCTACAATTTAGATTTCTCTGTAATATTTGTCAAATATTTAAAAAGTTTTAAGTGCTTTTAACATCAGTGTATTGATTTTCCTTTTGAATATGCCATGAGAGAAAAAAATAAACAACAGCAAATTAGTTTATTTCCTCCTGCTCTGGGAAGCAATCAAGTCCAAGAAAACCATAAAATAAAATTTATAGGTATCCTGCTTGTGAAGCAGAATGAAACTTTTATTTATTTATAGAGGGGTATAGACTTTTCTAGAGACTTGAACCGGAACATCTTTTCTCCAAGGCACTCCCTTTCCAGTATACTTAGAAACGGTTTTGCTTACCAGGAGATCATGCTGATGAGGATGAAATTACACAGAGCAGAAATTGGCTTCTTGCAAAAGGCAATACAGTATTGAGATTTCAAAGAGCCCACCCACTGTTCATCTAGTAGACAACATTGTCAGTGGGCAAGTTCTAGATATTCTTCTCATTGAATTGACATTTGTTTCATGGCCACCTTTTCTGCTTCCTGGGTTCAGAAATCTTGGATTTATTAAACTTTTGAAAATAAAAGCTACCACTGTGGCAAGAATTAACAGGCAATATGAACAGTGGTCAAAGTAGCATGATCTTTTGAGAAACAAAATACGTAGTCAGAGAAGCAACATAGAGAAGATTATATATAGTTCCTTATTCATCCGTTTATCTCTTGCTCCATAACAAATTACCTCAAAATTAGCACTTTGTAGTAACAAAAAAAATGCATATTACCTTTGTTTGTGGATCAGCAACTTTTGGTCCATTAGAAATATCTGCCTCTTAATTTCAAGATTTCAGCTAGAGCTGCAGTCATCTGAAGACTTCACTTGGGCTGAAGGACCCACTTCTAGGGTGCTCTGCTCCTAAGAACACTGCTATGGATACTTACAACTTTGCATATCTGATGCCAGTTCTGACTGAATGTTTCAGTAAGACCTTGAAGCATGTTCAAAAGCCACTTTGTATTTCCTTTAGTATTACATTAATTTTGAAAGACAGATTTTGAATATGAGCCTATATAAATGTCAAACCTTAGCTACAAATATCACAGTTCATGAACATTTCTAAAGCCTAAAGTGCTGTCTTTGGGGACTCATCTTTTTATAAAAAGGAGGAAACACAACAACATTTATATGATTTGGAAGACAGTAAGAAAGGAGGGGTAGAAGTTTCAAAAATGAGATCTGACCAAATAGAAAGATACTCTAAATCTTGGGGAAAAATATAATTTTGAAAATGTGATTCTTTCTAAATTAATATATATTAGTATATATTAACTTAGAATCCCAATATAATAAATTATAAAAAGAGAAGAAAAAAAATTTGTTATTAATTGATATTTTTGAAGGTAGGATTTCACCCTATGTAACTCAGACTGGCCCTGACTCATGACAATTCTACCCTAGTCCTCCAAGTTCTGGTTTTATAGGCCTGTTCTACCACACCCAGATCAAAAGGACAATATGTTTATCATATTATTGAGCAAATTATAAGGCCCAATCATATGGCAATTAAACATAAATAGGCTAATAGTTCAACGTAACAGAACAGAGAGTCTGGAAAAAGACTAGAATGTGTCTAAGAATTTAATATATGACAAGGAAGCCTGGGAAAGACATGAATCTTTGAGAACAATACAAGAAAGTAAAAGAAAAGAGAGATGTGTAGGAGAAAGACAGACTATTAAATACATGGAACAGACATCAGAGGCCTGAGCATTTGAAGTTAGATAAAAATCACCTGCATAACAAAGGTAACAATCACCTGAGCAAAGATACATATGACATAGGGTTAATGTTCAGAATCTATGAAGAATACCCAGGGAATTTAGCAAAGTAATGAAAACAAGTAATCCAATTAAAAATGTCAGATGACCTAAATAGACATTATTTAAAAAAATACAACTGCCCAATAAAAATTTGAAAAAGTGCTCAATAATATAAGCTATTAGGGAAATGCAAATTAAGACTGTAAGGAGATAGCATTTCATCTGAGTTAGAGTAGCTATTACCCTAAGCATAAAAATCCCAGTGAGGATGTGGTAAAATTGTATATTGTAGGAATATAAACTAGTACAATATCTATGGAAAATAGTATGGTGAGTGCTCACAAAAACTAAAACTAACACATAGTCTAGATATACAATTTCTGGTGTATTTTTCTATTAGTGTGTATGCACTCATTTGTGTGTGTGTGTGTGTGTGTGTGTGTGTGTCTGAAGGACACAACATTAGCATTAAAAGAGACTCTAGAAGATCCATATTTATTTCAGTGCTATTCACAATAGCTAAGATCAGTTAGATGCCTGTCACAGGAACAATAGATAAAGAAAATAAATGTGTTTTGTAGTCATAATGGAACATTATTAAGTCATAAAGTAGAATGGAATCATGTCATTTATAGGAAAATGAGTGGGAATGGACATCATGTTAAGAAAAATAAACCGGACAGAAAGTCTACTATCATTTGATTTCTCGTATGTGGAAACAACAAGAAAGACAGTTGATTTGGAAGTATAGTAGTGATTGCAAGGCAAAGGGTACAGGGGTGGATAAGGGTAGAATAAAAGTAGCTAGATGACCAGTGTACTCAGTATGCATTATGTGGAAATGTCACATGGAATCCCATTAATATATACATTTGACACGTGGTAATAGTGTTCTCTCTCACACCTGGGTCTTAGCTTCAACTCTTTAATGTTAAGTGTTTAACTTGCAGTACTTATAGAAGTCAGGAAACTAGAAAGGGATTAGTGGGGGAATGTTTCAAGGGAAGAGAGCTAGTAGGACATACATGTTATGAAAACAGAGAGGAGAATACAGAGATGATATAAAGGTAAAGAGGAACAATAATGGGATGGAAAGGTTCAAAGGAGAAGTTAAGTGGTGGGGAGGGGATATTAGCCAAAGTTAAGGACCTATAGAAACACCATATGGAAAAAATATATATGCTGAAAATAGTTGGGAGTTATATTACATAGTTGGAAAATGCTGTTTTTAAAAGTCATTATTTATAACATAAAAGTCCTAGTGTCAGGAGTAGGCTATCTTGTTATGAGTTGTTAGTAAAGAATCCTCAGAGGTCCCAATATAATATAGGCTATTGTGAGTCCTCTTGGTTGCCCACCAGAACTAGATGATAAGATCATATTGCTGAAGACAGCACACAGCTGGAATTCATTTGGAAGCTTTTTCCTTAAGTGGGCAGCTTCATGTTGCTAAGAGTGCTATGCAGATCGCTTGGGGTGGTAAGGCACCAGTGGTGTTACCCAAGTATGAATCCTGTGAACTATAGTGTCAAATTTCCAGGCAAGATGTGCCGATTGGTGCAGTAATGGCACAACTGTTAGAAGGATTACTAACTGCTCTCTGGATTTGAGGAATCCAGGAATACATGTTTGGAATTGTAAACTCAGTCAAAAACCCGTGACTGGGAAAAACATGAGACCATAGGAGGAACTCTATATTGTTTATCTAAACTGATTCAGCAACAAACTGCAGATTGGATACTAATGCTTATACTCACTAAGGATGCAACTCACATCTTTAGTCAGAGAAGTTTCCCTTTGTAGTGAATGTAGAAATTCATGACTACTCGAGATGATTAGAATAAATGTTCTAAACAGGACATTTACATAATATCCTCTAAGACTCGGGGGACATTGGGGAGAGGGGAATGGAAAGAATGTAAGATCCAGAAGATGAAGAGGGGGCTGGGAAATGCTATATTCAGGACATGACAGAGCCATTGCAAACATGATCTCACAGCAACTGCAGTTGCTTGCATTAGGCCAAACATGCTCATGGCACACTTGCCCTTCCTGGTGAACCATTGGCAGTCATTCAGATTGAGGGAAGGACAGTCATCACCTTTGGTTCTATACTAAACTGATCCCAGGCTGATTTTATGAAATATAAAGTACGTCACCACACTGAGTTTATCAAAAGACTCCAGTTGATAGTTCTAAATTCATGACCTCACAGACAATCCTGGTTAAAACCTGTGGATCACAAAACAAAACAAAACAAAGCAATCCAGCATGAATGTGGAAAGAGGGCCTGTGGGGAAGACTGGGCAATGAAAAATGGTAAAGGAGGATGGAGGAGTGTAGTGGGGAATAAAACAAAGTACTAAATACATTTATGAAACTGTGAAATAGTAAATTTAATCAGTTGAACGCAAAAGGCTTTTAAAATCACCGAAGCTCCCACCTTAAAGCAAATAAAGTTACTATCATGCCTTGTTTATTGTAGCTAAGAATAACTTTAAGATGGATTAAATACCTAAATATAATAAACACAACAAAACATCTTGCTAGACCCCTGGGTAATTTAGATTTTCTTAACCAAAACTGGCCTGTGATAGCTTGATTTATAAAAACATAAAAGTCTACAAAGTTAATGGGCAAACAGTATTTTGGAAAGCATTAGCAACAGTAGATAAATAAAATATCTTTAAAAACTTTTATAACTCAATCTAAAAATGGGCCAAAGATTTCAAAACTCACTCTTGAAAAAAATTTACTAACCGAAAATTTGAAGGGACAGATGCTTTATTGTCCAGATGGAAAACATTTTAAAATCTAGATCAGCTTATACTTTGTGTGTTTCAATGATGCTCATTGTAGAATAGGTAGATGGAAAATAAATATAAAGAACAGTGCAATCACATGTCATAAGCTTTCCATATTTCTGTTTTACAAATGTAATTTTTTTGCAAACAGAAAAATGGGCCAAATACAAAATCCAGATGCTCAGCAAAATAGGAAAAATACTCTTAGCAAAGGGATATAGAAAATAGAATAAGATATTGTCCACAAAATAGGTCTAAAATTTAAAAGTCCCTATTACAGCTATTGATGATCAGATACAGAGAAAAGGGCACTCTCGTTCACTGCTGGAGGAAATTTGATCTGCTATAGCCTTTTGCAAGACAATTTGGCAACATCTATTAAAACTAAAAATATCCATGCCGCTTGACCCAGTCATCCCTTTAGCTAACAATTGCAAATGTGTGTGACCACACATACACACAGACACACAGACACACACACACACTGAGAGGGAGGGAGGAGGCGAGGGAGGGAAGGAGGGAGGGAGGGAGGGAGGGAGGGAGGGAGGGAGGGAGGGAGAGAGAGAGAGAGAGAGAGAGAGAGAGAGAGAGAGAGAGAGCACTTGTATTGGTGGAACATGGTTACCAAAGGGAAAACCCATTAATAGGGAATGGTTGAATACATTATGACATACACCCCCAATTAGAATATTATTTAGTCATCTAAAAAATGAATGATATGTATACTACTTGAAACTTCCAGATTGTTTTTTAGAATAAAAAAATGAAAGATGCAGGAAAGATGTATAATATAATCTTATCTTTCCTAAACAATGACCGAAATAAATCATTTTATGTGTATATGTGGATTGTATATATATGTATAAAATTGTATGAACTTGGAGAAAATAAATATGGATAGAAACTAAATTGATATCTTGATTTATTTGGCAAGAGGATGGATAGGATAAGGGATGGGAAGAAATGGGAAAGGTAAACTAAGTTGAGCAGGAAAAGAAGATTGCATCAAAAATCCAAATGTATAAGGACATAATCACATTTGTAAAATTGTATTTGTAGGTAGAGTGCATAAAATAAAAAAATATATGAATATAAAAAATTTTTAAAAAGAGTATAAGTTTTTAAGATGAGGACATAATTTGAAAATATTCTTTTTAGGGTAAATTTCTACTATAATTTTTTTTCATGCCCTTTTATCTTTTACTATATTCCAAAGACCAGAAAAAGTGGTAATGCAGAAGTTCTGATGAAGTTATGGTGATCATAAGTTCTCTGTAAGGAAAGAGAATTACATTTTCCAGTGTGCTCTGCAATCCTTCCACTAAGATGCCCTTTTATCAGAGAACAACAAATTCATATTTCCATTGTACTTTTAACACACCAATATTTATGAAAAAATAAATATTTAAATTAATTAATCAAATTATTTTATGTCCTGTTTACTCTCTGTCAGTTATGGTCTTGCCTGGAAACAGACGATGCATTCAATCTGTTGCTGGGAGGATTTGACAGAGGGTCTATCTACAAACCAAAGGTATCAGCAGAAAGAAAGGAAACTGGAAAGGCATAGTGCACTGCCCTGGGATAGTGATAGAAGGGTTGCCATCATACCTATGTCTGGAGGAACAAAGGGAGAGAGCACTATAGAGACACAGCACCTTAGAGTGCTATATGGCAATGGTTGTGACCTTCAACGGAGATGCACCTAGCTTGAAGTGATCCTGTGAGACAGAGCTCTCATTATCTACTGATGCCTCTTGTTCTTGGAACCTAACCAGAAACCAGAGATCAAGGGAGCCTGTTCATATCATCCATATAGGTTAACAGGAGCCCAGAACCCGAAATAAACACGAAGAGTGGATCTGAAGAGGCAATAATGCCTATCACTCTTTTATTTTCTTCAAAAATTCGATAGTTGATGAAGATGGGTTATAACATTTAATCTATGGCTTAAATTAACCACAGAACTTGGCCTTATGCTTATGGAAATCCATCTTTGGAAAAAGACTAGTGTGAAGCCACATGATACTCACTATCATGTAACTTAATGAAATTAGATAGATGCTACCCAACACATAGGAGAGAATGTCTCAAATTTGAGACATGCATCTAATAAGCTCTGATAGGAGTTGAAAAGGAAAATAAGAAAAAAAAAAAACTTTCGTTTTCCTAAGGGAAAAAGAAATAGCCAAGGGAAGAGAGGATGATGTTCATAATATAAATCCACTACAAATAGTTTGTCTAAAGTTTGTATGTTGTGATATATTGACTGCACATGTAGGAGTTATAAATAATTACCTGGGTTCTGGTTCTCTGCTGCTAGTTTTGTGTCCGGTAAGTCCTTTCTTCCCTCTGGACTTGTTTCGTCTTGTGCATAACCAAAGGGTAAATCTAATGTTCTCCAACCTGTCCATCAGTTCTACAGTGTTTGATGCTATTATTTTGCCCAACCAGAAAACTATTTTGATGCTTGGTCTTGCAGTATTGCCCAGGCTGGCTTTGAATTTGTAAGGTCCAAACAATCCTCCTGTAAACTACCAGATCTTAAAATTTAGCAGGCTAATGCCAGTCAAGGAAGTATATACCTATAATCCTAGCAGTAGGGGTACTTAAGCAGGAGAATCTTGACTTTGAGGCCAGCCTGGGCTACATAGCAAAACTGTTTCAAAGAAACAAACTCAGAAGGCTACTGAGAGGCAGTAAAACCATATCTTCAGTGAATACCAAGTTGAAAGTATATCTACAATATTGTTAGGGAACAGTATCAGTGGACAATAGCAATGCAGGACCTTAGGAAGAAGCAGTTAAAAAAGATAATATATTGTCAGCATCTCTTATTGTAGCCGAAATCACTTAAAGATCCACTCCATTCTCTTTCTTGTTGTGTCAGATGGGAGCCCAGAAGAACAAAATTTAGAGAGAAAAATTTTCTCCTACTTCCTCTTTCTCTCTCTCATGATTTGGGGAAAATACAAATATTTTGGTGACAGTTATTACTATCTAGAATATTACCATAATTTAAGAGAAACATTGATTTGGATCTATTTAATTAACTCACACCAACAATTAAAAAATAGTAGAGGGACTTTAAATAAATATAAAGGAGAGATGGAAGTAACTTAAGATTAGTGAAGAAATGCATATCATTATTTAGATATGTAAAATCCCTGGGAAACAGAAGCATCTATCTATAAAAATTACAGAAAGCTTGTATTCTTCGACAGTCAGATTTTTGTTCTTCCTTACATGTTTGTTATCTGTGAGGTTCTCCACATAGTTTTCAACAATTCAGGTGAATTTCATAAAAGCGGTTTTATTTCCCTCTCCAACACAGAAACCTATAAGATCAAGATGCCCAAGCACTGATCTTCCAGAACTAGCTAGCCCTGTTCCCTCAAGTGTGATTTACCTTTTATTTGAATGCTCTGTTTATGTGTGTGTGTGTGTGTGTGTGTGTGTGTGTGTGTGTGTGTGTGTGTGTGTGTGTGTGTGTATGTGTATACATATGTATACATGAGTAGAGTCCCACACTGTTAGACTCTATCTTTGGTCATGCTTTGACTTTTATTTAAAAAAGTAAATTAGAAAAGAATTTCCCAGGACTCTTATTACTGCTTAATATATACATTTTATTGATGTAGAAGTCACCTGACTTGAACAGCACAGAGTGAACAGTAAGTGCGAATGATTACATCATCTTTCAGCCTGATCATGCTTTATTGTTCAATAATCTAGCCTTACATAAAAGGGTAGGCAGGCTATCCAAGTAATGATTAGAGTTTTATGCTAGAAAGGTGGCATTTTCACCTCCTCTGCATCTTTGCACTTCATTTTTATTTCAGTCCCCTTCGTTATTTTTGTAAACACATAGGTGACTTATAAACAACAACAACTTTGTCTTTGAGGGAATTTCATGCTAATGGAAACATGCTACTATTGATAATAGCTAACGTGCTTATAACTCACTACCATCCATTATTAGAAAGCTCCATGACATTTAACTGTATTAGTTCAGGCCTCTTTGACCCCCCACCCCCTGCCAATTTTCTTAAGATAAAGAAACATATAGGTTTGAGAAAATTTTAGATAAGGGTAGCAGAGGTGGGGGAAGGAGGAAGAGCAGCGCAATGGTAGTGCTCATGCTTAGCAAAGCCCTTCTTTCAACCCCCAGCACCAGTGACAAACAAGATGAAGTTAAATAATAGTAGTAGACTTCATAATAAAGTCATACCCAAAGCTTATCTACTGGTATGCTGGGTGGTTCTTAATTCAATTTTGTTTATGTTTCGCTGATATTTCTATACAAGATTGTAGGGTAATAATTAAGGCATTGCTAAGGAAATGAACATAATTATTGATTTGCAGTTTTATTTATGGAAAAGCCATTAGTAAGATACATTTAAGTCTGGGGTTTATTTTTGTCTTTATTAGAAGTAACTGTATGAAATTAATATTGTCACAGATGGATTATTTACTTAATTTGCTTACAGAAATTCTGAGTTCATTATGGACCTGGACCTAAAGGGTGGTATTTTTTTTTTAATCCAAGTGTAGTAATTTATTGTCAGTTTTAAAAAGATCTTATCTTCCTGCAAGAACTAAGCCTCTGGGCTCCATGATCCCATTTTTTACCCTATAAAAGCAATATGTTTATATTACAAAGTAATTTTAGCAATCCATTTATTATTTATAATCTTTAAAAATTGTATTTTCATGAGAGTTTATAGTGATTTTTCTCTTGTAACATTATCCAGACTCTTAAGATTCATGCAAAATAATTTTCTGTAGCTTGAGGTTTTTTTTAAGGGTTGGTAAGACATTTGTAATAAGTAGAATGCATCTACTGTGACCACTTTGACTTTTTTAGGACATTTATTAAAGGTCAGGGAGAGGCTGCTTCTAGATGTCACTGGAATGAATACCAATTTACAATTCAAAAGGATAACACATCCTCTTTGCATCTTTCCACCTTCTTTAACCTGGTCTCACTTTTGACTGTAAAAACAACACTGTAGTATCTAAGAATTTAGCTTAGAAAGGAAATCAAATCCCTAATACTAATACTATAATTTCTGTTTATTAATTCCTCTTTGTCTATACACACTTATATTTCTAACTATATTAGAAATCACAAACATGTAAAATACTGTATTTATTTTGCTTAATTTTAATTGTCATGTGAAACATGAAACATTTTGTATCCATAAAGTACTTTATGATATTCTGATAAAGCGATATGTTGCATGATGTTTAAATAAACGTAAATATGTTTATCATTTGAGACATTTGTTATTTCTTTTCAGTGAAAACATTTAGAATCTGTTCTTCTAGGTTTTAGAATTGTACAATAAGCTATAACTATTTATAGTTACCCTACTGTGCAATAACACATTTATCATGGTTCTGATTCTATCTAACTATAAACTTCCTAGACATTGAGGAACATTTGTAATGTGTGACTTTATTTTTAAAATATAAATTAGGGGTTGGAGAGAGAGATGGATCAGTGGTTAAGAACACTTACTGTTCATGCAGACAACCTGGGTTTGGTTTCTGGCAATCAATCTACATGATGGCTCACAGCTGTAAACTCCAGTTAGATACTCTTCTCTAACCTCTGTGGACTGATGTGGGAATATCTTTCTGTATGCTGTGAATATCAATCTTTAAATAAAGGAGCTGTTTTGGCCCATGGCAGGCACCATAGAAAAAGTAGGAGGGGAAATCACAACATAGGTAGGAGAAGCAGAGCAGAGAGAGACAGACTGAGCCAGCCACCAAAGAAGAAACATGTAAGAAACACAGATGAGCCATGGGTCACGTGGCAGACAGCTTAATGGAAATGGGTTGAGTTAAGATGAAAGAGCAAGCTAGCAATGTGCCTAAGCCATAGATCAAACAGCATGAAGCTAATATAAGTGTTTGAGTCATTTCTGGGGGCCTGATCAGCTGTGGGTGGCTAAGGAGTCTGGGGCTGCAAGTCTGTGGGTCTGGACCTCTGGCCACCTGGGGCAAAGAAACCTTAATGCAACAGTGGACAGTTTACACATGAAGTATGAATATGCACATGTAGAGAAAATATTAATATGCATAAAATAATTAAATACAAATTAAATTACCTATATTTTTCATATACAGCATGGTTTTAACACATATGTATTGATGAATGGATAAACTGAACTACTTACCATATGTAGTACCTCACAGATTTATCATTTTTGTGGTGATAATACACAAATCTATTCTCTCAGCATTTTTCAAGAATGCAATATATTTCTGACTATATTCACCATTGTCTACAATCCATCTTTTGAACTTATATGTCTTACCTAAGTGAAATTCATATTTTTCTTTCTATTGTTAACTCTATGCTAAGAAGTAATTTAAAATTTCTATTAATTTCTATTTCTAGCCGGAGAGAGAGGGGATAGATTGTGTGAATTTAAGGCATTTCAAAAGCGATGTAACATTTACCTTGCATTTTCATTTTTAAGGAGTCTTTTTATATTTAATTATTTATTTGCCCCCCCCCCCCCGTGTGTTTGTATGTACCAGTGGAAGCCAGAAAACAACCTGAAAGAATGTATTCTCCCCTTTGCTATGTGAATCTCAGGGAACAAACTCAGGTAACTGGGTTAATTGGCAGGCAGCTTTATACAATGAGCCATATCACCAACCCATCCTTACATTGCATTTTCTTAACCAGAGATTTGAACCCAATCATCTTGGCTTAGAAAAGGATATGGAATGTAATTAAACTAAAATTTGTGAATGGAAGTAGAGCAGTACTTTATTTCTGCCAGATTGCTAGTTAAATGCTATGGAAGACTTTCATATTTAATTTTAGCCATGTAAAGAATGTGCAATAGTTGGTAGGCAAGAATTTTAGCCAGGAAAAAAAGAGTGTATTTTTAGATCGTTTTTGCTACCTCTCTCAATTATCCTGTGATGTAGCTCAAGTATAGATATGGAGATGTTCCTTGATTTACTCCCGAGTTGAGACCATGCCAGGCCAAAGGGAATAGTACTTGAAGATAGTGACAGAAGAATGACGGAAGTGACATACCTTGTGGTTCTCAGTAAAAGAGGGAAGGAGATGGAAGCAGATGAATGCTGACCGACAAAGATGAAGTAGGGGATGTCTTAAGAACACACATGATAAAGTGAAAGTAGAACAAGAGAACTAAAAGAATGGTGGCTTGTGCTCATCAGTTTTATTGAAAGTGAAAATCAAAAATACAAGTGAGTTGGTCTATTTAAAAAGTTTTATTTTTAGATGTAAATTTTGGTTTTGAGAAAGTACTTTTTTTTGGACAAGGTTTCATGCTTTTCAGGCTGGCCTTGAACTTTATAAGTGGCTAAGGATGACCTTGATTTTCTGAGCTCCCTATTTCCTCTTTTCATTATAGTTATCCACAACTATACTCAGTTTACTCAGTGCAAGGGGTTAAACCCAGGGCTTCATGAATGCTAAGTAAGCACTCTGCCAACTAAACTATATCTTCAGTCCAAGTATTAGTTTGTTTTTTTCATTTTTAATGCTGTGAAGTACTAATTATGACCAATGTAAATTAAATTTATTTAATCAAATTTGACGAATTTTTTTTAATCCATCAAATCATTCATGCGTTAGTTCAATAAATATCTTACTTTGTCCCTTCCATGTACCAGACACTATTTTGGAAGTTTTAAAGGCAGTAGTAATGAAAGCAGCAGTTTGTCTAATGGGGAAGTCAGGTACTTACTAAATTAAGTAACAAGTTGTAATAAGATAGAAGAATCAAGCCAAGCATGGTGGCACAGGCCTTTAGTTCCAGTACTCAGGAGGCAGAGGCAAGTGAAACTCTAAGAGGTTTATGCCAGCCTGACCTAGTCAAGAGTTCCAGACCAGCCAAAGTCTGCATAAATAATAATAATAATAATAATAATAACAACAACAACAACAACATAATCTAAAACATGACAGCAAAGGCATAGAGGCATGAGGGCTGTGGTTAGATCAATGAGAAGAATAGAAGCCACTTTAAATAATAGATTAGCAGGTGCAAAATTTTTTAAAGGAAAATAGCCTGGCCTGACCAATCCCTAACATTTGGGAAGGACAGTGCAAGAGTACAAATAGACATCCATAATTGTCTACATTTAAATGCTTTATTTTTACAACAATTATGTATCTTTGACTAAAATATTTTACTTTTTGGAAAACTACATCTGGATTTAGAGTTCTTGCCTCCTTAGGGTCATGTCTACACCACAACCTGGACCCCTAGGTCCTAGTCCTAATTCAAGGCCAGTTTTACTTTTTTCCACTCTGACATTGCTACAGCACCAAGAGGGGTCTTACACAAAGTGTCTGAGCACCTGATCTGAATGTCCAAGTTCTGTCCACATAAACCCATGCATATTTTTGATGGCTTCTTGGTGTTCGGATGTATACATTTATGACAGTCTGCTCTTGGAAAGATGGACTGGATAAAAGTGCCCAGGTTGGCCCTTGGAAGGAAGACATTGTTCATTTGGAGAGCATATTCTGGGGTCCTGAATAGGCACAGACAATCAGTTACCAATTTTTGTAGGGCTAGAAAGGAGCAGACAGAGCATGTCCCTTGAAATCATGTAACTCAGAACAGCAGCCCATTTGACAGAACCTAAGTGGTCCACGTTTGTTTGTCATGTTTGAGGAGAACAGGGAGGCTATTCTGACATCCTCAGGATTTGAACTGTGACGATGGAGGAGATACCGCATTTCCGATCCATGGAGGATCTATAAAAAGTAAAGGAAGGAAGAAAAGGAAACCAGAATGTATGGAGCATCTGTGCTAAGCCTGGCTGTGTGAAATTCACTCTAGCTTGTGTGAGCTAATTTTATCTTCCAAATAACCCTAGGAAGTAGGCTTTTGTACTTTCCTGTGTAAGGTTAAGAAAATAAGCCCCAGGGGGGTCACTTCCTTGCCCAGAGTCACATAGCCAGTGATCTAGGGAGCAGAAGATCAAATCCAGAATTTAGGCTGTTTCTAAAGCCCACATTCTCCCAATTATAGCACAGTGCCTTTAAAATATTCTCAAAGAAAAACTTCATTTGTAATGAACGTGAAGAACACTACAGAAAGGAAGCCCCTGCACTATTCAGGGAGGAAAGTGATTGGAGGAATCCTTAGTGCTGTTCTGGAGACTGCCCCAATCTCTTGAGAGCCCATGAAGATAATTCATGAGTTTAGGCTGTTCGGTGTCTTTAACAATTGAAAGTGTGTGTGTGTGTGTGTGTGTGTGTGTGTGAGAGAGAGAGAGAGAGAGAGAGAGAGAGAGAGAGAGAGAGAGAACTGAAATAAATAAACTGGGCATGGTGGCCCACACCTTTAATCCTAGCACTCAGGAGGCAGAGGCAGGTGATCTTTGTGAGTTAGAGGTCAGTCTGGTCTACGGAGTGAGTTCCAGGACAGCCAGGGCTCCCCAGAGAACCCTGTCTCAAAAAGTAGAGATAACATCTATACATTATGAAATGGACTGTTTGAAGAATTTTGCTTTGTAAATGCAAACACCTGTCTAACTCCCAATCCCCCACCAATCAAGACATTTCTCAATCAAGATTTGCTTCTCACTCTAGAAATTTCTCTGTACCTCCCAGGCAATTTCTTTCCATAACAGGTAACCACTGTTCTGGTTTGTATCACTGTGGGTTTGTTTGCCTGGTTTAGAATTTAATGTAAATAGAACTTCAGTTTTGTATCTGGATTCTTTGGCTGCATAGTTTTGTTTTGTTTTTTTGAGATTTATCCATATTATTGTATAAAAATGAATCTTCCTTTTATGTCTGAATAGTAATCTATTATATAAATAATTTATGTGGTGGTATATTTTATATTTAATAAAATCATCTGGGAATATCAGAGAACAGAATCATCCACAGTAAAGCCATGTAGGTCAGGGAGTGGTAACTCACGTCTTTAATCCCATCATTCCACAAGACAAAGTGGTGACCCATGCCCTTAATTCCATCACTCAGGAGACAGAGATCTTTTTGTATTTCTGTGTGGTCAAGGCCTAACAACCAAATAGTAGTAGTAGTTCACACCTTTAATCCTAACTTGAGGATTATGATGCAGAGTTGAACCTGAAGTGAAGCAACTGGGTAGGGAAGATATTTAAGGCAGGAGAAGGCAGAGATTCCGGCATTCTGTAGGAGTGACTAGCCAGGCAGATGACTCTTGAAGACAGCATTTACCCTGTTCAACCTGAGAAGTTGGCTGGGTAAGAATTGACTTTAGTCTGTTTCCTCTCTGATATTCCAGCTTTTAAAAAATTAAATAGAAGATATATTACCATAAGTTTATAATTTGTTTATTCCTTCACTAATTGATAGGCATTTGAACTCTTTGTTATTTGTGGTTATTATAAATAAAACTGGATAAACATTCTTTTTTGTGTTGAGGACAGAACCCAATGCCTGTGCTTGCTTAGGCAAGTACTTTACCAGTTAGTAACATCCCTACCCCAAACATTCTTGCACATGTCCTCTTTGTAAATGTATGTATTTGATTATATTGTTTATATATGCAATTAATAGAAAATGGGAAATGTTAATTTTTTTTATTTTAAAAGGCAATTTATGCAGCAATGAAAACCTTTCTGATAGGGTTGGCAAAATGGCTGTGTAATGGTGCTTGCTGCCAAACGTGACAACCTAATTCTGTTGGCTCCACATAGAAAGAACCAACTCCATGAAATTGTCCTCTTACCTCCACAGGTGTGCTTGGCATGAATACACACACACACACACACACACACACACACACACACACACACACACACACACACACACACATTCGAGCTCACAAAGGGTGGTTAAAGGAAAAGAAAATTCTTTAAAGATTGGACTCTTTTAGGGAAAGTTATGAGAAAGTTCTTGGAATGGTGCTGGTGGGAACTACAGTGTTAACACAAACCTCCCATATTGTGAGGAAAGAAACTGAGCTACAGACTAGTTGTGACTTGCTAGGTTTTTACAGCTGATGAAGTACAGGCCAGTAACAAAATCAAATCTTCTAGAATTCTCTTGATCACATCATGTAGCTTCCATGTCTCTGATGGTGATCAAAGATGGAGAAGCAAAAAAGGAGAGAGAAAAATGTGATGTGGAGGCAGGAGGAAGGAAAAACTTCATCAAAACAAGGCAGAAATGTGTTATTTTAAGGAAGAGGTTTGCCCTTCATATGAATGATTCTTGGATTTTTGGTGTATATTTTTGGTAGCAATATGTGGTGAGTCACTAACAAAGAGCTTAAAACAGATGAGTTAACATAAATGGACCAAAATAAGCTGTGGTCTCTAGGCTGAGCAGCTGTTGGACAAACCTGCCAATATTTTTTATTTCCCAGAGACACTTGCAGTGGATTAAAATGAGCAGGTGGCAAGAGCTTCATTAGAAAATTCTTATACCTTTCAGTTCCCTGTGCCTAAGACATGGCTATCCAGGGGAAGGGAAAGAAGTGTCCAGCTACTTTCTGGAGTTCTGTTCTGTGGAGGAGGGTAGGCAGCAGGGTGTGCTGGTGGAGGAACAATACTTAGGTTACAGCCCTGACTGTGCTGCTAGCTGGGGTAACCACGGAGACTTTTTCAGTCTTCTTGTGGCTCTGTGTTCCAACTTCTGAGTAGAAGCGTTTGAGGGCTGGCTTGAATGACTTCCAAGAACACTTCCAGTTTTTTCTTAAGCCTCTATTGGCATTTATTGACTGCTTAATTTCATCACGTTAAAAGAAGAACAACAAAAGAAAACCAAAACTTTTTTTTGCATTGTTTCTGCATGAGCCCCATTTTTCAGATCCACAAACTGAGGTCAAAGAATGATAAGAGATCTGCCTGAGTCATAGACTCAGGCTCAAGGCTGAGGCTGTCTGGGTTACCTGGATCCTTAACTACCTTTTGCATTGCTTATTCTTCCTTAGCAAGAGATTACAAATACCTTTCCTTCTCTGCCCTTTCACTACAGCTTTCAAGTTTGACATCGCTATGCTTCAATAGCAATGCAGCGGATTTTTCAGTTCCTAATTGGAGTCCCTTGCTGCATCCATACACCACACTGTCAGTGAATGGTGTTAAAGCTGTAAATCAAATTCAGGACACATACCTCATGCAAGACAGAAATAGTGTTGAGCAGAGCACAGCGGGGCCATTTGATTCATAGGATCTTCATCAGCTTGAATATTTTGTACATCCTCTCCACTGGACACTCTGTACCCAATGTTCCTGCTGATGTCAATGACAGAGATGTCTTATGAGGAGACACCCTGTTTGAAGAGCCATTTAAGTAACCTCCTCTATCCTGATTTAATATGATATGACCATGGCAACAGTGGTAATAGTGGTGGCTCCTTTGTTCCCTCTCATAATTGATGCACTGCACTCTTCCAATGCAGACATCAGATATAGGGAGAACATTCTCCTCTACAACATGAACTAAAGTACATATCCCAGGTGTTCAGTGATCTCCTCTAACTTGTGTTTGAGATGACTTGTCAGATGTACAACTGATAATCCTGCTTCTAAAATCAGAATGGGTATTTATGAGGGAAAGCATACTTGGTACAGTCCTTCTTTACATTTTTTCTTGTTTCTTTATAATACTGGGAACTTGTAGTGGATTTATGATGTTACATTGTAAATAATTGTCCTGCCTATGAGTTTAATAAAAAGCGCTGATTGGCCAAAGGCACACAGGAAATGTGAGCGGAGCTACCAGACTAAGAAAACTCTCAGAACAGGAAGAACAGAGCAGAAATGCCACAGAGAAGGAAGAAGATGTATAAGACAACTATGCTGCTCTGAGAAAGGTACCATGAGCTGCATGGCTGAACACTATTAGAATCATGGGTTAGATTAAGAGTAAAGAGCTAGCTAGTAAGTTATATGCCTGGACCTTAGGTCAATCACCGTACAATTAATGTAAGCGTCTGTGTGTCTCTGTGGGTCTGCTGGTCTGCCAGTGCAAACCTTGAGGCTAGGCCAGAACATCAGGGCCAGAAACCTCATACAACAGGAACTGAACCCAGGACACTGTGCATGCTATGTATTCTCTAGATTTCCACAATTCTTTCTTTTCTGTCTACACCTAAATGAGAAAAGAACCTTTGTTGTCTGCATAAACATGAGAACCAAAACAATATCTAATAATGCAAAGCAAAATCAGCATTGCTTATATTGCATACTTATGTATCTTGATGTTTTATAGTATAGAAACTTGGGGATTAAAAGAGAAGAGACAATATACTAAAACTTAAAACTACTCTTTTGAGGTATGATTGGTGTAAAAGGTATTCAGCACCTTCTTAAAAGGCAAATGTTAAAGTACAATAGATTTCACTAATGATTTTAATTCTTCAGCTTTTCCTGTAGTCACATCCTATGTCATGTGACCTTGGCATTTCATTCACTATACTTAAAGACTCTGTTTCCTTTTCTTGAATGAAGGCTGGCCTTATGATTTATTTTCAGTGGTAGAAGGGGGTAGAGATGTTGTTTGGGCTAATTTGGATCTTAGCTCAGTTGAGCTACAGCTTACTGTAAGGTCTATGAATTCAGTTGGAATCAGAAGCATGGCACATTTGAGCTCAGGATAAATTTCTAACCCACATACTTTTAAATAAATGCTTGTTGTTTAAAGACATTAAATTTTAGAATGTTGCTTACCTTGAGTTATGTGACAACTGGTAACTGGTGTAGAAAGTAAGAGTTTAGTTGTTAAGAAAACATCTAGAGCTGGAGCTATGGCTAACTCAGTTGATAGAGAGCTTGTTTAGCAACCTGAAGTCCTGGGTTTGATCTCTAGTACTTCAAAGGCCAAGTACATGTATACACACTTATAATCTTAGTACTGGGGTGGTGCAGGTAGGAGGACAGAAGTACAGAGTCATCCTTGGATACTTAGCAAGTTCAAAGTAAGCTTGAAATACATGGGTCCCTATTTTGAAGTCTTTCCAAATCAGCATGGTTATGTATCCTTTATTAGTAATTAATCTATAGGTATGAATAGAGTGAATTTTAGTGATAAAACACTATGCTAGGTTAAGTGCCCAGGGATCAAGAGTAAAGCCAATGATAGATCTGATCCTGAAAGACTGGCCATAGGAATGAAGGTGAGTGGAGATGGAGGAGTTCAATGAGATGGTTGTAGAACTCAGCATCCAGAAGATGACCAACGAAAATAGAATAAAGTGGAAGTCTATCCAAAGAAGAAGACACTGAATCTCAGTCATCAGACTATATTAGATGCATGAATTCTGTGAAATTAAGATCTCCATCTTCAATATACCGGGAGAAATCCTCACTCAATGACATTGGGACTTGTTATATATAAATACTTACTTGATCTTTCTTTGTTCTTTGGTAGGAAAATTTTGAGATGTATTTTATACCTCTCCCATAATTTTCCTACAGAGTTAAGTCCCGGGCACCTGTTGTGGCAGCTGGCTCTCTAACACTCCTTCTATTTGCTATCTTCACTTTCCCACATACTCCAAGGTCTTTAGACTCTTGCTTTCTGCTTCTTAAATGAGCTGTTATTTCTTGTTCAAGGGTCTTTATGATGTTATCCACTTCCCGAAATGATCTTTCCTTTACACTAGCAAGGCCAGATTCTTGTCATTTAATTCTTAAATTTCACCTATTATTTTAAATTTTGGTGTTTTTGAGAGACTTTCAATGTAGCTCAGGATTGCTTCAGTTTCTATGCATCCTAAGGCTTGCCTGAACTAGTAGTAATCTTACCACTCAGGAGGACGAGGCAGGAAATTTCACCTTTTATGTTTATTCTGATCACTATATCTAAAGTAGTCTTATAATCTTACGTTAATTCTCCATACCACATTTCATTGTATTTATCTTATTTACTTATTTCCATACATTTCTGGTGAGAATGTGTTGGCACTGCTTCCATAGGAAAGCTGCTGGACAGTGCCCAGTAAACCCACTTTGACTCAGCAATTCCATACCAAAGTATATATTCAAGAGGTATGAGTGCTGTGTACATTAAGAACAATCTGCAAGAATGTTTACTGCAGCTTGATTTGTAATAGCTAAAACCTGGAACCAAACCAAATATCCATCAGTAAGAGAATAGATAAATAAATGGTGAAATAGTCAATATAATATCCCATAATGTAATACTATACAGCAGTAAAAAGGATAAACATAAACAAAATGCACCATATGAGTACATATCATAGAAATGATGATGAATACAAGAAACCAGGCACAAAAGAACATAACATATCATATAATTCCATTTTGGCAACATTCAAACAGGCAAAACTCATTTATAGTTATAGAAGTTGAAATAGTGGTTGCTTCTGGGAAAAAGGCTATTTTCTGGGAAGGAATCTATAGTACTGGAAATCCTGTCTTGATGTGTGTAGTGATGACATGAATAGACACATATATAGAAAGTCATTGGGGGTATACCTTTAAAATTTGTACACACTCTATATATGTTCTACATGGCTTAAAAAATAAACTGTATAGTAGGCTGGGTTTGTATTTAAGTTGGTATAGTATAAAAATAAGTTTCTGGCCTGTCCATCCTGTGATCCAAACCTGCAGACCCACAGTTCCACAGAAACACTACATGCTGTTTGACCATGGCTAGGGCTCATCACCAGTTAGCTTTCTCATCTTAACTCAACTCACTTCAACCAATCTGTCCTGTCACATGGCCTGTGGCTTACCTATTTCTTTACATCTTGCTTCTTGGGCAACTTAATTGACTCTGTCTGATTCCATCCTCCTTCCCCTTTATCTATGCTCCAATCTCCCACTTACTTTTAAGATGACATGTCATAGGCCAAAACAGTTTCTTTATTATTCAATGATATTTCATAGCATACACAAAAACATCTCACATCAATACAGTGCTTTCTCTCCCTGCATAATACACTGGGTTTAATACCCAGCATGGCAGAAACTGGGTGTTGTGAGGCATACCTGCAATCTGAGCATCTGGGAGGTGAAACCAGTAGGACCAGAAGACCAAGATTATCCTAGTGTGAGTTGAAGGCCAGCCTAGGATACACAAAATTCTGCCTCAAATATAAATAATGATTACTCGGAAATGGTGGAACATGCTTTTAGTTGTAGCAGAAGCAGGCGGCTCTCTTTGAGTTCAAGGTCAGCCTGGTCTACAAAGCAAGTTCCAGACCAGCCAGGACTACGCAATGAAGGCCTATCTCCAAAACAAGAAACAAACTAATGATAATTAAGAAAAAATAAGGTTCTATGAGAGCCAAAAATAATTTTCTGGTTTAGGTTAGGCATGGCTATCTAGCATAGAGTATACCACCACAGTACTTGTTGATTGAACCAGTGCTCAAATGTGTATTTGTATTTTTTTTCTTCAGATTTTTAAACCCTAACTTAAAGGTTTTGTAGCCATCTACTCCATGTGCTGTGTACTTTCAAAGAATGGAAGGTAAATCTGCCTAGCAAGAAATACACATCAGATTATATAAAATATGGTATTAATGCTATAAAAACAGATGCTGAGCAAAGTGCTAACAGAGCTAAAAAGAGTGATGACTATACTGCAGCTTTGAGGAAGTGAGATTTGATCTGGCCCAGGGAATACTTCTGCAGGTCTAGCTGGGTAGGAGAAACACAAAGAACAAGACGAGTACAAATGCCAGGAAACAAAGCCTCATGAACAGGAAGTCCAAGATACATTGAAGTGATGGACAAATAAGAGGTGGTTGATGTCAGTGGGGAGGGTAATGAAAGAGTGAAAGACCTGCCAAAGCAAGTTAAGACCTGCTCAGTTTGGTCTCTAGAGATGAAGTGTAAAAGAAGTGGACTTTTATTCATTATCTATCTATCTATCTGTCTATCTATCTATCTATCTATCTATCTATCTATCTATCTATCTATCTATTTACATACCTATTTATCTATCTTCTTTCTTTCCTTCCTTCCTTCCTTCCTTCCTTCCTTCCTTCCTTCCTTCCTTCCTTCCCTCTTCTTTCTTTCTTTCTTTCTTTCTTTCTTTCTTTCTTTCTTTCTTTCTTTCTTTCTTTCTTTCTTTCTTTCTTTCTTCTACTTATCAGATTCAGTATTGAATTTAGCTTTGCATATGCTAGGAAGTATTCTACAACTGGCTTACCTCTCCAGACATCTTACTTCTTTTTATTGTGAATCAGGGTCTCACTAAGTTGCTCAGACTGGCGTGGAACTCATTCTACAGCCAAGGAAGCCTCAGACTTGAATTCTTCCTGCCTCATTTTCCCAAGTACTTGAGGTTTCAGGCATGCACTATCTTGCCTGGCTAAGAAGAATAATTTAAAGAAGCATTTTAAATTTTTCCTGAATTAGAATAAAAATATTTATTTGTAGAAATATCTGAAAGTATCTACAGAGGATACAGACCTAATAAAAACATGACTATTGATTTTATGTGTGAACTCTGACATACTAATCCACATACATCAAATTAACCATTTTAGACTTAAAAATTTAGTAAATTCATAAGTTTGTACAATTACCACCAATAATTCTGATACATTTTTATCACCCCCAAAGAAACAAAGTGCCAATTAGCAGTCATTCCTTATTATCTGTCCCTCAAACTACCAGTGAACTTTATGTCTCTAGGAAATTTTTCTAGAGCTACCTTACTGTCTAAACATACACAGGTACACAATACATATGTATATTGTGTATGTATATGGAAAAGTGACAGAGTGAGTGAGTGGAAAGAACTTAGTAATTGATTAGAAATATGGAGTGGAAGGAACAGTCGAGTTAAAAAGAAGGGACAAAACACATACAATTTATAGGTGTATGTTACATAATTTATATATAATACATGTTAATACATCTTCAAGCACTTACTCAGTGTCTACTTTGTGCCAGAAACCTTTTTAACAGCTGAGATGAATCTAGCATGCAAAATTAGTTATATCTGCTTATATACATGCATGCATTTGTGTGTGTGTGTGTGTGCGTGTGCATGTGTGTGTGTGCATGTGTGTTCATCTGAGTGTGAGGCCAGAGGAGGATATAGGGTATTCTGTTCTATTGGTCTCTAGCTCATTTTCTCAAGACAGGATCTTTCACTCAACCTGGAGCTAGGGTGGCAGCCATCAAGTCCCAGTGATCCTCCTGCCTTTGTCTTCCATAGCTCTAGGGTTTTTAACATTTGTGACAATACCTGCCTTTTTACATGGATTCTGAGGATTTGATTCAAGTCCTCATGCTTGCATAGCAAACACTTTTACACACTGAATCTCCCTAGCTCAACTATTACTCTTTTATTTGATGAGCAGACAGAGAGGAAAAACTGAGCATTCCAGCAAATAATGGGGACAAGTTAAGACAATATTAAGGAACTGAATAAACTGGCAAGATGTTAAGCTGGTGTAGCTTGAAAGATGTAGGTAAAGGGGACTGTATTAAAAAGAGTTGAAAAATTTGTTTAGAACTGCTGAGGGAAGTCTTGAATATAAATGTATATTTTGGTGTTATTTATGTAGAAAATAGTCGTCACCTTACAAATGGATGAAAATGTCAAGGGAGATGCAAACTGTGCAGGATTTTCAGCACAGAGGACAAATGTAAGCTTAGCCCACACTATACCACCACCCATGGTGCGCCACAGCTAATTGACTATGTAGTCTTAGAATATTTGTCAATATGTGACTTTAGACGATTATTATCAATAACTCTACTTACCATTTCTGGGTTCTTTTCAAAGTCTAGGTATGGTGATAAGGAGCAATTGTGGACTTCCAAGGAAGTAAGCTGCTTGGTGATGAAGTGCAGAATGAACACACAACAAGGCAGGGCAAGTACTCAGAGAGGGAGAAGAGTGTTTCAAGAAGATGGAAATATTAACATCTGGCTAATGACTAAGCGGAGGACACAAAGCCAATACAATTTGAACGGGGAGGCTATTGATTATCTTCTGAGAAAAGGCTTCTCTGGAATGATCTTAAGTGAGATGATGGAGGTTTGAGTAGAAAAGGAGGGGTTTAAATCCTGTGTTATAGGCTGCCTTGAGCTCCCTTTGTGTTTCTAGGACACACTCCACTGTTATTGCCTTAGGCTGTAGTCTGGTGTTGTAAGGAGGATTTTTGTCAGTGTCATCATTGGTGGAGGTGGTCACCATAGCAGATCCTACTGTGGTTCTTTTTTCAGACCTTCAGTATTCATTATTTAGTACACAACACTTACTCTACCTCATTCTGTGGTCACTGGAGCATGCTTGACCTGCTTGCCAGAGGTGCTAGAGAGTTAATTTCCCAGGGGTCAGCCCCGGAACCATGAAGGACAGGAGTTGGAAAACAAATAGCTCTGTGTCTCCATACTCAGGGAAACAACTGATGGCCCATTTTACATACTGCCTCAATTTTTTTTTCCTATTATTGTAAAAAATATCCTTGACAAACACAAGTTGAGAGAGAAAGGGTTTATTTCCCCTTAAAGTTCCAGGAGATTGTCTAGGAAGAGCAAGCTGGCAGGAGCAAGAAACTGGCTCGTTACATTACATCCACACTTAGGAAGCAGAGAGTAGGGATGGATGTATACTGTTCACTTCTCATTTTTCTTTTATGTTGTCAAGGATACCAGTTAGGGGATGGTGCCACCCACAGTAGGCACATCTTCTTACCTCAATTAATTATAATCGAGATAATCCTCCACAGGCTGACAACATAACTAAAAACAGCCACGTGTTAAAGGCAAGGCTTATGATAACTAATTAAAATGCATTAAATTGAACTAGTGAGATGGCTCATCAGGTAAAGGATACTTGCCACTAAGCCTGGCAACAACCTGAGTTTCATCCTTGGGACCCATGTGATATAAGGAGAGAACCAACTCTTCCAAGCGGTATCTCCAACCTACACATATGCACCATGCTGTGGTACATGCTCATCTACATTCGCACATATACATGTGCTTGCATGCACACACATGCACACAAAAGAAATAAAAATTCATTGTACAAAATTGTGAGCAATAAAATCGTTCTGTTTTCTAATGTAGCACAAGAGAGAGAGGCGTCCAAACACTGGAGTCTTCTTAGTGTTCTTGCACAATCATTAGCAACCAGCCTTTTATCTGTGTTGTCTAGAAACAGAAGAAAAAGGGCTCAGCACTTCTAAGAGATTGCTGACCTCTGGCCTTTGAAAAGTCCAAACTTTTTAATCTACCATTTCCAGGTGTCTCCAATTGACCCTGACCAACATTCTTACCCTGATCTTTGACACCACTCTTTGCAAAACCTTTGGAATTATGCTGCTCGTGACAGGATGTGTTTTCCCACCTTGCCACTCAGATTTCACTGTCCACTTTGCTGTTGGTGCTTTTTCTTTTTCTATGCTTTTCTAGATCAAAGGGCTCATTCATATTTGACATCCCTTGTAACTCTCTGAAATATTATTTTGCCTCCCTCCTTTTGCTGCTATACCCTCTTGATGATCAGGACTTCATGTGTTTAGGTCTTATCTTCCGAACTAAAAAGAAGTCATCTAGATAAAAATTAGGCTTATTTGTCTCTTTAGTTCCTGTCCTTTTAGTATAGCACAAAAAACAGAGAACATGGTTACTGAAGTAATTTCCATGTGTGTACATATTCATATATATATAATAGACACATGGATATTAAATTCGTATATCACAAATGTAATGTTTTCTTCAGACATAACAAAAAATAACTCTTTCATTTGGACTTTGAGAAGAGTTGCAAGAATAAAAAAAAACATAGCACCTGTAATTACAACAGCTGGTAAGCTAAGGCAGGAGAATTGTAGACTTCAGATTACTTCAGATTAGCCTGGATTTCTTAATGAAACTTAGGCCAGCCCAGGATATACAGCCTCTGTTTAAAAATCAAGAAAAATAGTAGAAAGACCACCTGTATAGTTTACTAGGTTTTAGCTACATTCACTTACTAGGAATATTTTATCTAATTTTATTTCTATTTACTCCGTCAAGCATCCATCCATCCATCCATCCATCCATCTTTACCTATCTATTTCTCTACCATTTCTCCCTCAATATTTTCCTGAATCATATAAGAGTAAGTTACTTACACTGAGCCTTTACTCTTAAATATTTTAGCATGAATTTTCTAAAAGTAGGGATTTTAAAACCTAACAATAGTAGAATTACCAACCCCTATCAGCTTAATATTGACATAGCACATTTATATGGTCCTTACACACTTTTGTCAGTTTTCTGACAAAAATGAAAATGCTGTCATTTTCCTCCAACATAGAATTGAGTGTTAGGTCAGCTATTACAATCATGTCTCTTCAGTCTCCTTAAATCTGCAACATTTCAACTGCCTTTTTTTTTTGTCTTTTATAATACTTTTTTCACATTAACTTATAAGCTCTTTTTGAAGATATTAGAATTTTAAAAAGTCTTCTGGATTTGGTAGGTGTTTTACAAAGGGTATTTACTTACATATGGATGGATGTGGAGTTTCTGAGTAGTGTCATAATTATTTCCAGGGCAAGACTCTAAACTTTAACCCCTCTTTACTCTTGTTCTGAAATCTTAGTCATCAAGATAGTGTTTTAATGCTGAAGTACAGGAACCTCTGTTTTATTTTATTTAAGTGAAAGCAGAGTGGAAGAGGAAATCACAAATTTATTTCTCCTCTAGCTTCTGCTGGCTTGCAGGCTGCAAAGGAAGAAAAGTCAATAGAGGAAGTGAGAGAGTAAACTGAGAAGTTGAAATCAAAGTGGTTTTCTGCTGAGTCTTGGCTGTGGTATGGCTCTGAAGTCAAAGCATTTTTACAGACAGCATTCGACCATAGTTAAATAAAATCCCCATGCTATAGGAAAGGAAGGCATTAGTAATTTCCGTTGACTATGAGTGGAAACAGAGACACTGGCAGACTTGATGACTCTTGTGCTTTGAATCTGAGACACAATGAGGAGTAATAGAAATAGAACTGATAAAGAGTGACTTCCCTCAGGATATTTGAGTTTATTTATTACTGTTACTTTACAATTAAGCAAGTCATGTCACTCTAAAGCCTTGGTATCAAGGTTTGGAGTGGACTCTTTTTACTCTGTGTCCTTCAGTGGGTCTACAATTCACTGCTAACAAATTTAGATGTGTGGACTAGCTACTGCAGATGCCACAATGAGTAGAGCCTAATCTTTGTTCTCAGGGATCTTCCAGCATATTGGTGGGGACAAGGCATTTGACCCAAGAATTTTAATTCAAGGTGTTAAGAATCAAGTTCAAGTAGGAAGACAACAGAGATTGTAAACAATTATGTCTGGTTGGGGGGGGGCATGTGCCATTGTACATTCATAGAGGAAGTGACAGTGGTTGTTGAACTGAATCTTGAAGTGGGTATAGGGCAGTCAGGCGTGTGCAGCATCAATTTTTTTTAAACTAATGTTCTTTCAGTCTGCTGGATACAATGTACCATAGATAAAGTCAGAGTAATGAGGCTAGAAAAATAGCTGCAGGGTAGCACTTTAGGAAGATGGTTTTGCTAAGTAGAGAAAAATTTTAGGCTGAGAATGAAAGATGGAATCAGACTTATGGAACAATCAATGAAGATAAAAGGTAGGACTGTAGATAAAGGACTAAGAGGATAGGGAAAGGAAGCAGCAGAGTGACTGGACACTTAATTAGGACAAAGACATGAGAAAGCTTACTAGTTGATTGTGGCAGCATGTACAAAAAGGGCACAAGAATTACATGCTTCTGATTTGCTAGCAGACTGTACTGTGGTCCCATTTATTGCAAGTGGAAGTCTCTAAGGAGGAGCTGGGTTGGAGAAGGCATAATGAGTTCATTCCCATCTATGTTGGCCTTGAAATATATGTGGTGCATTGTATAAACTGACTTGAAACTCAAGAAAGAAACATAGGATAGAGGCATATTTAGTGGTTCAAAGTGTTAGCAGCGGCACCCAGGGAGAGTGAAACTTTAGAAAGGATTGTGGCCAACAAGGAAGAACATGAGCTTGCTGGCTATTAGATCTCAATTCTTATTTGTTAAGATCTTGATAGTTGTATGGTCTTAGCCAAATAACTTTCACACTGTCATCCCCCCCCCCCCGCCCCAGTTGATGCCAACTTGTGAACTTGTGAATTTGAAATAAAAAAATTTCAACCAGTGGAAGCTCTAAGACAAACAAGAAAAGTACCCTGGGGAATACCAGGAGAGCCATTTGCTAAATCCCCACTGCCTTTCTTGCCGTAGTAGTTAGTTCTCAGTTGCTGGCTATTATTGCTATGAATGGAGTAACAGGCTTGCACAAGTCCTCAGCATTTTTGGGGGGCTGTCACCACTCTGAAGTGTCTGTCAGTATGAGTGCTAAAGAGTGTTTTAATTATTTGGAGACAGAACTGAAGTAAAATGGAGGATCTTGGTCTTGAACCACACTTACATTAATTACTGAGGCTCCTATTGACCTGGTATTTACCTCCCAACAGAGCAGAGACCAGGCCATTGATAAAGGTAGATGGAGAGGAGGAAGCAGAGCTGTGTGCTGATGAATTTGTGAAACTACCAGGGGCTTGGTCATTTGATCACTACTTTTCTTCTCTGTTAACTCCGCAATAGTCTGAAAGTAACTCTACCATTGATGGTGTGATCTCAACTCCCACAGTTCATGTTTGTATCTCTAAAGCATACTATCCTTGACAGGGCCCTGAGTGTTCATTCTTTCACTGGGTAGGTCAGACTGTAGTCTGAAGACAAGTATGAACAACATGACAAGTCAGCTTTTACTTCTATTTTCTCTCAAATTAGCTAGTAAGTCATGCAAACCATATAAGTATGAGTACAGAGATCTAGATAGACACAGGTCCTGTCACTTCTTCCACGTTCCTTAGTGGTATTGGCAGTCTGAAAACAATAGGCAGTTTCCTAAGACAATGGAGCCTAGAGTAGTGCGTCCATTTTAAAATTCCATAACCAATCAAATAAGGCAGTGATCTGGTAATAGCATCTTGTCACTCAGGATTAAAACACAGATTTGACCCCTTAAATTCTTCTTGCTAAGGACACTGTGGGACAATTGCCTGTTCTCTATTCCTACACTGTATATCACAAAAATTTCCTATTTATGGGGTCAGTGCAATGGCTCAGTAAGTAAGAACACTCACTGAACAAAGCTGGTGACCTGATTTTGGTTCCCAGAATTTTCTGTGGAAGGAGAAAATACACTCCTGAAATCAGACTTCTACCTCCATATGTGCCCCCTCCTCCTTACTCTATTCACACATGCACAATAATAATAGTAAATACAATAAAAATGATGGAATCTCCCAATTGTGTTTATGCTCAAGGCTTGACCCTTACCTACAGCACAGTTTAGTGCTACGTTTCCTTTCTTCCCTCTATTACTGTCCTTCTCCATTCCCTCTCTTCATCCCTCCCTTTTTTCTCTCCCTACTCTTCGCTTCCTTTCCTCTCCTCTCCTCTCCTCTCCTCTCCTCTCCTCTCCTCTCCTCTCCTCTCCTCTCCTCTCCTCTCCTCTCCTCTCCTCTCCTCTCCTCTCCTCTCCTCTCTCTCCTCCCCTCCCCTCCCTCCCCTCCCCTCCCCCCCTCCCCTCCCCTTCTTTTCCTTTTTCTTCTTCCTTCCTCCCTCACATTTTTAAATAGACTGTTTCAGAACATTTTATATTTATGAAAAAATGAAGCCTCGTTCCTTTCTCTCTCCTCAGCATACAATTCCTCTATCAATACCTCAGCATGACATATTGTTAGAGTAAATGAGACAATTTGGAAACATTATCATTTACCAAATGCATGGTTTATTTAGATTTCCTTTGTTTTTCCAATGTTAATTTTCTGCTTAAGAATCCCCTCCGGGATTCCGTAGTTACATTTGGTTGTCATGTCTCTTTAAGCAAAGCCATGACAGTTTCTTATATTTTTCTTGGTTTTGGTAATCGGGACACTAAAAGTGTGCCTGTCTAGTATTCTAATGGACTATGTCTGATGTTTTCCATATAATTGGCCTGAAGTTATATTTTGGAGTGGAAGACCACAGATTTCTATCACACCATATCAAGATTACATGTGTCATTTCCAACTTCTCCTTCCTTACTTTGGTCTCTGTTTATTTCTTGAACTTTTCTAGGCAGTATTTTAGGAAGAGCATAGTGTCTAACACAAATACACGTTAGATCAACTCTGTTTTGGTATTTGGTGGAATAAGATGCATTCCAATTCTAAGAAAGGACAGTGACACCCATTTAGTGACCCTGTGCAGCTCCTGTTAGGCACAGTATGAGGGATGTCTATGGAAAATAGAAAGGGAATGTGAGTGAGAACTTAAGTAGCAGGAGATTGATTTTCTTCCTGTTCAACCTGTAGTCTTATGAAAGCCAAGGGTCCCAGAAAAGTGAACTCTTAGCCCCCAGCTTGACATTTCTAAAGGCCAGCTCATGGCCAACTTTTGGCTAATTGACATTTGAGTAGTAGTTATTTTTAGACCACTCACTATATGTTCTGCTACTCAGTGTTATGTGATCATGCAATAAAATCCGTGCCCTAGCGCATTAACTAATCTTTTGAAAGAAAAAAAACCCTTTTAATAGCGTCTCCATGGCTTTACCCTTCACAAAGAGCTGACAAAAAGCTCCTAGACTTGAGGGCTAAATGTTGAACCATTAAGAATGCTGGTGAAAGCTATGAAGTCATCAAATATTGACCTGGCAGAACATTTAACACCATCTGATTTCTCCATCTTGACATAAACACGAAACAAACCTTACATACCAATGAATCACTTTCCCTATTTAAATTCCCAGGGTTTTTCTAAAATAGCTCCCTTGGTACAAAATAGAAATTCAGCTCAGAGGTTATAATGGTGAATAGCAGGTTCAAGTCTTAAATTTTATTATAAGAAAATGAGGGCTTATTAAAATTAGGATCTTTTGGCATGGGTTGGGATAATAAGATAGAGGTACTTTCTTAGTCATAGAGCCCTTAGGAAGTTAGAAATTCAACTAACTTATACTACATTTTCTTCATGCTCTATGTCCAGTTTGCTCAAAATATAGATCCCATCCCTGTTTAGATATATTGGTTCATTTGGTGGAACAGATGATACCAGAGTGCCATTGATGTTTCTTCAGCCCTTACCATTTCAAACATCCTAGGACAATTCAATGCAAATGGCATAATATTATAGCATTATTTAGAACATTTTCTCTGGAACTTTCATGATTATTAAATGTAAGGCTATTAGTAATTTTATTTATTAGGCCAACATTTTCCAGGCTCTTTGTATTTCCCACAAGTCTTCTGGATGATTAATTCTTCTAGGGTTTAAGTTGAGGTAGGGTAGAAAGCTAGATTGGGTTTCCAAGTTAGGTCTCTCTGGGAAATCGTAGTGTATCAAGGGAACTAGGAGACAAAGGGAAGGAAAGTAACCCTAACCTTGAATGATCTGTTCCAAGTGGATTTTGTGTGTGGGGAGAGAAAAATATAGGAATGAAATAGGAATGTCATGTGTTCAATTATCAGAGTGGCTGGAAGGCTATAGTGAGGCCTGTCCAGGATCAATCATTTGATGGCAGAGGCCCATTCTGGCTATACTTGATATTCTTTTGTGGGCTAGAGGTAACGAATATACACCACCCTTAAAGCATACTAAATGACATTATGGTTCACACATATTGTTGCACTTGTGCTCCAAATTGAAGATGTTGGGTATTTAGAGACCACTATAAGAAAGTCCAAAGGACAGTGTTGGACAACCTTATACCTTTATGAGGAGGTTTATTCTACTTTTATTACATATGATTGCCATTTTAGATTCAGAGTCTTTAAATATCTTGAAGTGACCCTTAGACACACTCTCAAAATGTCAAAGGGACAGCAGAAATTTATCTGCTAAACTGTCATTTGTCTTGAATCTAATCTTGATTTGGAAACTGATTTTTATTTTTTAAATATTAAAAAGACTGAGATTATAGTATAATTACATCATTTCCTCCCCCTTTCCTCTCTCCAACCCTCAATTACCTCCCCTTCATCTGCATTCAAATTTATGATCTTTTACTTTTTAAATTTTGTTGCGCAGACACATATATTCCTAAATGTGTGAATATAAACTGCTCAGTCTGTAGAATGTTACTTGTGTGCGTATGTTTTCAGTGGTGTGCTCTTCCCTGGGGAAGACTATATCTCTTCCTTTCAGCAATCCTTAGTTGCTTGTAGTTCTTTGGGTAGGGTTGAAGCCCCTTGGACTTTCCCGCTTCTATGTTAACACACATTTATTGGTGTCATCTTTGTTTAGGCCATTTTAGGCAGCAATGTTGATGAGACTTTATGAGTTTATCTTCTGACATTTCTAGGAGACACAATCTTATAGAAAACTTCCTGTTCTCCTGGTTTTAACAGTCTTTCTACCCCATTTTTTTCAATGATCCTTGAACCTTGGGTATAGGAGTTGTATTATATTTGTGTCTGTTGGAATAGGGCTCCACAAGTATGCATTTTGATTGGTTGTGGTTTTATGTAATGATAATCATCTATTGCAAAGAGAAGTTTTCTTGGTGGGAGTGAGAACTGCACTTTTCTGCAGATGTAAGGGTGAGTATTTAAAATGTAGTTAGGAATTATGTTGGTTCAGTAAAGTGTTGGTGGTTGTAGTTTCTCCTCCAAGGTCCATGACTTTCCTATCCACAGGAAATTGGCTGAGTTTCTAGTTCCTGGCATGATTTCCACTTGTTTAGTGGGGAAGACCAATTAGAAAGCCATTGGTTACCACCAAAGAATTCATTCCACTACTGTACCCTCAGAGTTATTTTGCCATGCTGGTCATGTGGTTCATAGGTGTCATAGCCAGGTAGGACTGTTGCTTCCCTCCCTTGGAAGGTTTCAAGGCACCTTCAGGTACCATGTAAGCTAGTCCTCCAGAGTGAGGCTTTTAGGTCATATCCATATTGAGTCCTTTGGGCCCTATGCCTGAAGTATATGATGTCTAGAGCAACAGGGACTTACCTTATACCTTAGGGAGGCAACCATGGGTAGTAAAATATCGTATTGAATGGAGTATCCTAGACTCAGAAAGACATACTCCCTCTCACCTGAAGTTCCTAGCTCCAAATCATCAGATGTGAGCATAGTCTGGAGAACTACAGAGTCCAGGAAGGTTAAAAAAAAAAGGACTATTTTGCAGAAAGGCATGAGTAGGTGAGGTGATAGAAGGGGCTAGCAGGGTACAAGTGGAGGACAAAATGGGGAAATGGGGGCTCTAATTAGGGAAGGTGATGGAGATAAATATAGAAAGAGGATAAAACAACAATAAGGATATATGAAAAATTCATAAAGAATCATACTATTAATTAACTACCCAAATACCTACAATATATGTACATCTGTATTACCTATACAGTTTAAATGAATTTTTTTTTAATCTGGGCTGACCAAGCCCCGCCATAAGAACTATAGATTATCTAACCGAAGCAGAGAACTAGACATGAGAAGCCTTCTTTTGAGTTGTTGGTCTGGATTGTCCAAGAGTTTCCAAAAACATTATTTTTTAAAATCTTGATATTTTTGCATGTTTATTGTGTGGGTGTTTATGTGCATGATTGAAATTGTCAAGTATCTTTTTAAATCACTCTATTTACTGAGATAGAGTCTCTCCTTGAACTCTGAGTTTGCCAATTCTGACTAGTCTAGCTGTCTAGTTTGCCCTGGGACTCTCTTATTCTGCCTCCTTAGTGCCAGAGGTCTACTAGTCTCTTTGCTTTTTAAGCTTTTCTGTAGGTTTTGTGTATCCAAACTGCCATTTTAGTATTTGTGCAACAAGAGTTTATCCACTGCACCATCTTCCCAACCCAAGATGCTGCTATTTTTATTTGGCTTTACCTGGGCTTTCTGCTCTGAGACTTCTAATAGATTATAAGATAATTTTGACCATTGGAGTCAGCTGGATGGGGACCTGTGACACTGGGTTATAGGTCGATAGTTATGTGCTTTAGGATTAATCTATGGACCACTGTTAATGTTTAGCTGAGCCACACTGAACCCTACCATATTGCTTCAAGATTTTAGAGTACTTTGCAATTGAGCATGCATGATTGAGGGGGAAAAAACGCTTAAACAAGTAACATTCAAAAAGTGTAAGTTCCACCAAAGGATCTCTGTATATATTTTCCATTTTTCCCCAAGCCCTTTTAAGAGTGCCTGGTACATTAGGAATTTAATAACACTTTGTGGAATTAAAAAAATTATATAATGTTGACAAGGAAGAAAAGAAATGTGGCATGTCGCATAGAGAGCTTTTCAATTAGTTCAGATATGTATGCATTATAAATGGAAAGGGAACTAGACATAACTGGTTAATGAAGAGTCTCAGCTCAGTGGGAGAGAAACACGAGAGTCTTTTATTTAGCTTCAATCCATTCTCCCAGCTGTGCTCCGTCTTGAGCCATTCCTGTTTTCTTAATAACATTTTTGGGCAGATTCTATAACTTTTTGGTCATTTTTGATTATTTGGAGCCCAGTTTAATTAAAAAGTTTTCAAACTTAAGTTTGATCTCACTCTCATTTCCTCTTCATGCCCACATCTAAGGCTTAGTTGAGTTGGAGAGGCCTGATGTAGCCAGAAGTTTTTCTCTGTCTTTCCCTGCTCTAGCAGTCCTGCAGCTGCATATAAAATAGCACTCAGAGGCTTATATAAATTTTTAAATGTATGGTCTATGGCTTAGGCCATTGCTAGTTAGCTCTTAAATCTTAAATTAACCCATTTCTATTAATCTATGTATTGCCACATGGCTGGTGGCTTACTGGTACTTTCTCTTGCTTCTTGGGAGGTTAGAACACATCTCCCAGACTTGCCCTTCTTCTTCCTGTATTCCTCCTGGGATTTCATGTCTACATTTATGCTGCCTTGCCATAGGCCAAAACAGCTTCTGTATTAACCAATGGTAGTGACACATACTCACAACATACTGAAAGACCATCCCATAGCATTCTGGTCTAGTTCTGAAGTATATCCAGTGCCTTTTCCAGGTAAGAGCTCATCAGGCTCACCAACAGATTTATCTGTTTTTCATTGGTGTTTGCCAAACCCTTTGAAGAGTGTCTGGTACAGTAGGCATTCAATCAAACTTTGTTGTGGAGTGATAAGGGAAGAAAAAGGACAAAGGTCTCTATATTTAATGGGCCTACTGTTACTTTCTCATTTAATTGCTACTATTTTTTGGGTACATAATGGCGGTCTTCTGTGCCCTCTGGTGACAGTCCCTCCAAATGTTAGCATTCTTGTGAGGTATGTGGTAATTTCCTTATGTCATAAGTGCCTTTCATTGTTCTGCAAGATCAAAACTGTCTTCATGTTAATAGTAAAATGTCATTTGCCTTTTCCAGTATGCTGGTATTTTCAGTGATGGGTCAAACTGCCAGTGCCTCAGAAGTGGCCCTAAACAGTACTGCTTGTCCTGGTAGTCTCATTGCAACAAACCAAACTGAAGTAGACTCTAATTCAAATGAAGAATGCTCCAAGTAAAACAGCAAAAATGACTAAATGTACTAAATATTGACCTTTGACAACATGCCTTTTGACTATTTTGTGTGGAACAGAATGAGATGAATACAAGAGGTAACTTCTTTGTATATTGAAATATAATTGTTGTCCCCAAAATATCTATTTGGTTGTTTGAGTTGCAAGCTGAACTTCTACTTATTTTCATGAAACATCATTTTCACTTGAAAACATCCTTGACTAATAAACTCTGGTTATTTAGACTTGGCAGCTATTTTCTTGCAAATAAATGAAATATGACTTGCCATTTCAAGGAAAACAATGGACATTATTTTTTGTCAGTGAATAAATTTGAGTTTTCAAGAAAAAAAATTAAAATTCAAAAAACTTATTTCTACCACTGTGCATTTAAAAGCTTTCCAGAACTGACGAACTTTCCCAGGAAGCTGAGTTGTAGGATTAACAGTGGCATTAACAAATGCCACATTTGAAATTGTATAATGAAATCTGTCAATATGTGAAACAACTTCATAGAATCCATTTTTATGTTAGTAATGTTACAAAATTATGTGAAAGGTCCATTCGTGGTGTATGATTGACCAATTTATTTTTAATATTACAGTGTATAAAGTACACCACTATGGCATCAGGATCCACATTGCAACAAACTTTTAACAGATGGAGTTTTTAGTGTAACAGAAGATTTATATCACTAAAAGGTTATCACTAAAATCAGCCCTTTGTGCATGGTGTGTGTGTGTGTCCATGCATTTATGTGTGGAGGCCAAGGGAAGATGTGGGGATGTCTCCCTCTGTTGCTATCACTTTTCTCCCTCTTTCTTTGAGACAGAATCTCTCATTGAATTTGAAACTCACCATTTCAGCTAGCCTGGCTGCTGGCCAGTGCCTGTCTTTGCCCTTCATTATACCTGAATTTTAAATGGTTGCTGGGGCTCCGAACCCAGGCACTTCACTTTACCCACTGAATCTTTTATGCATTTCATATTTCTTTTTGTAATTATACAGCTGCAAGAGGTTAAATATTTAATATAATCAATACATTACAAAGGATTGAACGAAGAAGCAGATGAAAGAATCTCACCATCTTCTAAGTTAGAAATTTGTAAAAACTAATACTAATACACTGATTTTTTTTATTTTGCGGAAAATATTTTTTATAAAAATGTTACTTACATAACATATGGTTTCATTGTGATTTTAAATGAATTCATCAATACATAAACATCAAATTTAATTTAAAAATAGTAAATATCAACAGTAACTCACAAAGCAAAAGGTAAGGATACAGAACAATGCTGAGACAACAGTGCTTTATAATTACTGACTCAGAGATTTGCTGTTTTGTGGTGGTTTAGATCAGTAAAACCCGAATCATCTGGGATCTTATTAGAAATGTAAAAGCTCCTCTAGTATTTCAGACATACACTTTAATAAGGTCCTCAGGCAATTCAGATGAAGAATAAAAGTTGGGAAATACTGTATCCCTCGTCTACCCTATAGGTCCTGATGGGGAAGATTGGGCTTGGAATACCTGTTACAATAAGGTTTCTTGGCCCCAGGTGGCCAGAGGTCCAGACCCACAGACCTGCAGCTCCAGACCACTTAGCTGCCTGCTGCTGCTTTTCCTCCAAAAATGATTCAGATATTCATATTAAGTTCATGCTGTTTGGTCAATGGCTCAGACACATTGCTAGCTTGCTCCTTCATCTTAACTCAACCCATTCTCATTAATCTGTCTGTCACGTGGCCCGTGGCCCACCTGTGTTCCTTACATGCTTCTTCTTTGGTGGCTGGCTGGGTCTGTCTCTGACTCTGCCCTGCTTTTCCTACCTATTCTGATTTCTCTTCCTACTTCTTCTATGGTGCCTGTCATGGCCCAAAACAGCTCCTTTATTTAAAGATTGAGACTCACAGCATACATAAACGCATTCCCACATCAAATGCCTTTTCTTCCCTCTTCTCAGTTACCACTATTCTTCAAGCCTCTACCTTGTTCTATTGGTCACAGTTGTTCAAAGCCAAGAGCCTTCTTCCTTAATGTCTCTTTGGCCTGAGGAAACCTTCACTCTTACCTTACCAAACATGCAAGCAGTCCTCCCTTTACTGCCATGTATCAGCATCTATCTTGCCATCCCCTATTATATACCTGTAGGCAAAAGCAGACATTATCTTTTATGGTCAAAGAATACTCCAAATCCCCCAGAGCTCACTAATCATTCTCTGATATTTTCATGAAGGGGAAAGTGAAGATTCTGTCCATCAGGGAGCAACTAGCTGGAGAGGGGAGACCTGAATCTTCTTCTGTTTTCTTTTCTCCTCATCCCACTTTTATTTTTCTTATTTTGCAACAGCCTTATTGAGATATTATTACCATACCAGGAGATTTCCCACTTTAAGCATGCAGTTCGGTAGCTTTTAATGTAGTTATGAAGTTTTGAAACTCTCTCCAGAATCATTTCTAGTACATTTTCATCTGTCTCAAAAGAAAACACAACAAGGGTGTAGAGGAGCACTCCAGCAACCCCAGCACTTGGAAAACTGAGACAGGAGAATTGTGAGTTTGAGACCAACTCAGACTACATATTGAGACTCTGTCTCTCAATCTCTTCAAAATCAAATCACAAAACATAACACAGCAACAGTGATAACACCAAGAGAGAACCCTATGCTTCTTAGCTAGTATCCATCACCTTTTCTTGCAATTGAATCCGGGATCTTCTAGCTTTAGCTGTCTAGTTGGTAGTCTCAACTGAGGGATTGATTGCCTAGGTCAAATTGGCTCCTGAATGTGTCTGTGGGTCATTCTAGATTGCTAATTGATATATGAGGGTCTAGTTACAGTGGGCAGTGATACAACCTTGGGCCAAAGGTCCTGAGTTATAGAAAAATGCTGGCTTATGAGTAGCCAGAACAAGCCAGTCAGTAGCATTTCTTCATGGTTCCTGCCTCTGCTCCTGCTTGAGTCCCTGCCCTGACTTTCCTTAGTGATGTATTGTGACTTGAAAGCATATGTCAAATAAAGCATCTTTTCCCTAAATTAATTTTGGTTGTGGTGCTTATCACTGCAACAGAAAGCAAACTAGAACATGCAGATACTGAGACAGCACACCCTGACATAGTCAAAGCTCATCTATGTTGTAGTGTGTATCAGCATTTCATTGTTGTGGCTGGATCTTATTCCACTGTGTGATAGAATACATTTTATTTATCCATTTGTCTGTTGGTGAACATTTGAGTTGTTTCTACTTTTGTTGTGGTGCTGGGGACAGAGTTCAAGGCCTTAATCATTCAGTGATGTGTTCTATGACAGAACTACACCTTCAGCCCTTGGCTTCTACATTTTTGCTGTTATGAATACAAAGCTGACATAAATATTCACACACATGTTTTTATGTGAGCATCTGGTTTCATTTTTTCTTGGGAATATACCCAGGGATGGAATTGCTGCATCCTATAGTAACTCTTTGACCCTTTGAGGTTCTGTCAGACTGTTTTCTGAAGCAACTACTCCATTTGAGGTTCTAACTGCAGTGTAGAAGGGCCTCAATTTCCCCACAATCCTCACTGCTTATGACTTTTTCTGATTGTAGCAATATTTTGTGGTGGTTTTTTGCAGCCCTTACCCAAGGGTACATAGGGAGGGAAGCACTCTTAATTCTTTTTTTTTTTTGAGGTGGGGATAGAGTTTCCTGCTTAAGCCACTATGCCATGTATGAAGATGAATCACTGTACAATTCCTATAGCTCTTTCTCTAAAATTCAGTTTAGAGACTGGCTGGAGTCATGCCTCCTCAACCCCTGGGGATCAAAAAGAACAGGAGTGGAACCTATTTGTGGGATGTCTGGTCTCAGTTGTTCACACCTCTTTCTTGTGTGTGTGTATGTATGTGTACATGCTTGTTTTTGCATGCTGGTGTGTGTAGGTGCCAAAGGTTGGTGTCAGGTGAGTCCCTGAGAGGTCTCCACCATTTTTTTTTTAGACAAAGCCTCTCATTGAGGCTGGAACTCAGCAATTTGGCTAAGCTCATTGGCCAGTAATCTCCAAGGGTCCTCTTGTTTCTTTCTTCCCAGTCCTAGGATTATATGCAGTGTACACACTGAGCCATCTCCCCAATCTGTTCATGGTTCTCTTTACAGTACAGAGCTATGTGCGGCTTCTCTGCTTTCAGCTTTAGGCCCAAAGTCTCGTTCGACATTTTCTAATTTATTAAAGAACAAGTAGAAATCCATAAAACTGTGATCAGAGCTTTAACCTACAAAGAATCAAGGTTTGATGAAGGTTTATTTTATTGTTTTGCTACCTATCAGTAAGAATGGGATTAGCCCGACTGTTCCTAACTGTACACTGCCATGACAGTAGAAGTCATGCAGAAAGTTCAGAATGCATTTGGCTGTGAGGACTTGAAGCCAGAGGTAAGTGGAGTGATCATAGGAGAGCCACATACTACTATAAATGTATTTATGTCTTTTGACACTGAAAAATGACAGAGAGAATTTAGACAAAGACTGGAAAATGTCCAAATTTCCCCAAAACTCTAACCTCAAGCTGAAAATTGAATTCTTTCAAAATTCTAGAATGAATTATTAAATGGAGGGAGCTTATAGCCCTTTGGGAAGGGAAGAGGGTTTGATGGCTCAGTGGGAAGTTACTACCCACTAAGTTACTACATGAACTGCCATCCTGGCAGACTAGAGGTCTTTTCTGGCATCATGACTCTATAACTTGATTTCAGTCGGGCTTATCACAGTCTACTTCCTGGAGGCCCTAAAATGGGACTTCACACACTTCTTTTTCTTGTAAACAAAGAGGAAGAGGGAAGAATCAGTTTCTTGAAAAGATGGAGAATTATTGACTGTTGAGAAACAGTGGAGGGTGTATGTAAGGTTGAACAATCCTATTCAGAGAGTGCTAATTTAGGTCTAAACCAGAAAATATGTGGTGATAATGATTGTCATTTTTTCAGTGGGTGCTTTTGAGTTCTTCCTATGTGCCATATGTTGCTAGAAATGCATTATATTCCCACACATACTCACAGACCTCCCATACACAACCCCACAATGCTGATTTAATCTATACAGTTCCTCTACAAGGTGGATAATATTGTTAAGGTCAGTCTCCATATTTAGAAAGTGAACAATTGTATTGTTTGTATAAGGGCATACAGCAAATGAAAAATCTGGGGCCTGAACTCAGAACTTACTCTCTTAACAAGTTTGTACAATCCTCATTTGCTGGAGAAGAGCTTTAAGATATGACTGGAGAAACATGGGCATGAGGAAACTGTCTTTTCTTTTTTCTCAGCAGGTTATTTCTTGGTTTTTTTGCTTCTTTAAGAACTGGGGTTTGAAGGGACTGATGGAAGTTGTAGCTCTTGAAGCTCAGCTTGTTTGTTCCTCTTTCCTAAGCCTAGGAAATACTTACCTTCCATGGGAATATATGCTGAGATGCTGGGAAAACTGGAATTGTGGAATCAGAACAACTAGGTAATGTGGATTTAGACTCTCAAAGGGTTCTCTTTTCTTAAAATCTATCTCAAATTGTGGAATGAAATTTTGAGTCCTGTTTGGAGGATATGAAGTATTTGCTGCAGTTAGGAATATTTTAGGGTCTTTGAGCTGCTGAATTCCACCTAGAAAGACCCCGTTGCACTAGTACCTGGGTTAGGCTGTGTGGACACTACTTTTTTCTTTGCTGCCTCCTCCTCTTTTCCCCACTTTGTATGCACGTATTCTTGTGTGTGTGTGTTTTTCACAGGCTGGTTACCAGATCCACTCAGCTTTTATGTGGGCTCTGGATATCTAATTTCAGCTCAAATGCTTGCACAGCAAATGCTTCACCTGCTGAACCATCCTCTCAGCCTTACTTCCTTTAAAACCAGAACATTTAATATTTTAATATTCATTGAGCATTCCAGTATTTTGTTAAAATGCAGATCCTGATCTTGTAGATCTGAGAAGGAGCCAAGGAGCACACATTTTTAATAAGCTCTCTGTGAATGTTGATATCTGTGGTCCATGGACCCACTTCAAGTCATAAAATTCTGTATCACCCTTCAGAGTTGCTGAAATTGCTGTTAACTCACAAAGCTGAGCAGATCCTAATTTGATCCTGGAATGTATCTTCTTATAAGTATATATATATATATAGAAAGCATTATAAAGTACAAGGCATGATCAGGTGGGCTTGGGGGGAAAAGTGTATTTGTAACTCAAAGAAAGACTTGGCTGACTTCTAAGTTTAGTTGTGTGGGAGTTCAGAGAAAACAAACATTTGAAGAATCAAAACATTGCTATTGCATAGATGGTCAATACAGAACTTCACTTTCATGATAAAGATGGAAAACAGTTCCTCACATCGTAGTAACTTCGCCCAACCATAAAATTATTTGATCACCACTTCATAACCATAATTTGGTTACTGCTATGAATCATAAATATCTAATATAGAGGATATCTTATATGCAGTCCCTGTAGGGGTTGCAACCTACAGGCCGTGAACTGCTACAAGCTTCTAGCTAGTACATTTTAGGGTGAGGGTAAAAGGTGAATTGAGGTATAGACCCATAGTGTTTGAGAGCTCCCTCTTCTTGAGTTTGATATTATTTATTTTTAAATCCATAATTAATGTGCGATGATATTGACGCATGTTTTAGGATTCATTAATCTAGTTGATTTGGGTTTCCTATCAATGTCTTAATGAGTTCACAACTGGACATTAATTATAGCTGCAGGAAATTAACAACATATAAAAGCAGCAAAATCTGAGACCCAGATGCAATAATCACACCCTGACAAGCTCTGTTATTTTTTAATATCCCCTTTGCCTTATGAAACTGATTTCTGCTCTGGTGTAGAGATTTCTATAAAAGGTCAGTTCTGATACTGGAAGGGAACATTTAATAAAAAATCGTATGTAAAAAGATAATGCAGAGATTACATCAAGTAATAACCTTTATTCTCTGACATAACCAACCATTACCCAGAATATTGAAATGCAAGGCTATTGTGTGTTGACTCATATTTAGAGAATTAATGTGAGCTGTAATATGGAATATTACAATGCAAAACAATGTGTTCTATTTAGAGAATTAGTATCATGCATGGAAGAATTTTTATATTATTTAAGTTTGCAAATACCCCTATTTCATTCAAGGCAATGCATTTTTTAAACAATTGTTCAGAATGTTAGTTAAACTATCATTGTATTTTAAAAATATATCTCATTTATGTTCAGCTCTGTTATCTTTTATTTTAGAAGAAAAGATAAATGGGGCGATACAAGTAGGGTTTGTAATGTTAATTGTTTATATATGTCTACTTTGTAGTAAGTAATTATAAAACAGGGATAATAATCTAGAATGCATATTAATATTTAAGGGACAATAATAGTAATTATAGGAAGAAGGCATCAATGCTATGAGTCATTTTAAGAATTTTGGTATTTTGTTGGATGACAGGTGATAGTTCATATTGGATTGTGTTGCCACCATTATGTGTATTGTAATCCATGCCTCCTTCGTAGAGTTGATTACTCTAAGATTTTTTCTTGCTTCTGTTTTTCATTCATTCTTCTTTCATAGAGTCATGTATTGCCCTTACTTATCAAGATCCAGAGCTCTGCCTGAATCTAACATTAGTTATAGTAGTTTCCAGAATGTGTTTTGGTGGTAGATGCTGCTAGGTTTTACTTCAGCTCAGCTATTTCCTAGGTATGTGCTTTATACCTGGTATAATAGTACCCCATTATCTGGGTGGGTGTGCAAATCAAGTAAGTGTTTGTGGGTGTGCAATAGACTTAAATTTGACTTTACCATTTACCCCATTTCTTCCTACTTGGTGGAGCCAAGAATATTTTCCCCATTGTCTACCCAGAGTTTTCATCAATGGGTGAAGCATAATCAAAGCCTGGAAATGGCTGTTACAAAAACTCTTCAATTAGGCCCTTGGTGGGGCACTATGAGTAGTTCCAGAAGCTCCAAATTTCAAAAACTAGGTAGTGAGTTCTGCCATGTACAGTTCATTCCAAACACAATATCTGATACATAGCAGGTACGAATTAAATGTTGATGGAATAAATATACTGATACCTTCTGCCTCCGGGATTCTTGAATTGAGCTAGAGGATGGATGAGTAAGAAATTTCAATAGTGTTAATATGAACATTTGGGGTAATTTACCTCATGTCTAAGTTAGGGTTTCTATCTATTGCTTTGAAGACAACAGCAACACTTTTTTTTTTTTAAAAAAAAAAAATCTATCTGTCTGTCTGTCTGTCTGTCTTTCTGTCTATCTACCTACATACACACATACCTATCATCTATTTATTTATTATTTACAGTATGGTTTATTTTAGTGAAAATGAAAATAATCTAATTATTCAACAAACAGAAACCAATTAAATAAATTGTGGCTTTTAGTATAGTGGAACATCCAACAATTAAAAATAAATGATAGACAAAAACACACACAAGCAATATATGCATGCAATATGAAAGTGTTTAAAAACATATATCTCAAACATGTACAAATGGAGCACAAATACTTAAGTTAGCATGTGACTTAAATGTTCGCATTCTTTTTAAAGGTTTTTTTTAATTATAATTTTTACTTAAAAGTTTTTAAAAAACATACTCATCACTATTTCCCCTTTCTTGCCTCTTCCCAGTCATTCCAAGCTTCCTCCATCCCATACCCATTCTATTCGTTAGAGAGGGTAAGGACTCCCAGAGTGAATCAATGCAGTCTGGAATATCCAGTTGAGGTAGGACAAAGCCCTTCCCCCCAGTATCAAGGGTGAACAAAGTGTTCCTTTGTAGGGAATGGGCTCCAAGAAGCATCTAGATTCCTTCCAGGTTCTAGCTATTATGAATAGTGCTGCTATGAACATAGTTGAGCTAATACTTTTGGGATAAGAATGTGCATACTTTGAATATATGCCAAAGAGTGGCATTGATGGATCACTGGGTAGATTGGTTCCCAGTTTCCCGAGAAACAGCCATGCTGATTTCCAAAGTGGCTGCACAAGTTTACATTCCCACAAGCAATGTAGGAGTGTTCCCCTTACTCCACATCTCCTCTACTGTAGGCTGTCTTCAGGATTTTTGATCAGAGTTGTTCTGACAGATGTAAGATGGTATCTCAGAGTTGTTTTGATTTGCATTTCCATAATGGCTAAGGATATTGAGCAAATCTATAAATGTCTTTTAGCCATTTGAGATTTTTCCATTGAGAATTCTATATTTACCTCTGTATCCCATTTTAAAATTGGATTACTTGTTTTTTTGGATCTCTAATTTTTTTGAGTTCTTTATATGCTTTACAGATCAGCCCTCTGTCTGCTGTAGGGTTGGTGAAGATCTTTTCCTATTCTGTAGGCTGTTGTTTTGTCTTATTGATCATGTCCTCTGCCTTAAAAAAGCTTCTCAGTTTCTGCAGGTCCCATTTATTAATTGTTGATTTCAGCATCTGTGCTTTTGCCTCCTGTGTCAATGTGTCCAAGGCTATTTTCACTTTCTTTTCTGTCAGGTTCAGTGCAACTGGATTTATATTGAGGTCTTTGATCAACTTGGCCTTGAGTTTTGTGCATGGTGATGTACAAATATCTATTTGCATTTTTCTACATATTGACATCCAGTTATGCCAATACCATTTGCTGAAGATGCTTTCATTTTTCCATTGTATATTTTTGGCTTCTTTGTCAAACAATCAGGTGTTTATAGGTGTGTGGATTATTGTCAGGGCCTTCAATTCAATTCAGTTGATCCATATGTCTGTTTTTATGCCAATACTAAGCTGTATTTTATTACTGTAGCTCTATAGTAGAACTTGAAGTCAGGGATGGTGATGCTTTCAGAAGTTCTTTTATTGAATAGGATTGTTTTTTGGCAATCCTGTTTTTTGTTTTGTTTTGTTTTGTTTTTACATACAAAGTTAAGTTTTGTTCTTTCAAGGTTTGTAAATAATTGTGTTGGGATTTTTATGGAGATTGCATTGAAACTGTAGATTGCTTTTGGTAAGATTGCTATTTTTATACTATGTTGATTCTACCTATATAAGAGCATGGGAGATCTTTTCATTTTCTGATATCTTCTTCAATTTCTTTCTTCAATGACTTAAGGTTCTTGTCATGCAGCCTTTTCACTTCTTTGGTTGGAGTTATCCCAAGATATTTGATGTTATTTGCACTTATTGTAAAGAATGATGTTTCCCTGATTTCTTTTTCAGCCGTTTTATCTTTTTTTGTATGGGAGAGCTAGCTATTAACTTTTTGAGTTAATCTTGTATCCTGCCACATCACTGAAGTTATTTATCAGCTGTAAGAGTTTCCTGGTAGAATTTTGGGAGTTACTTATGCATACTCTCATATCACCTGAAAATAGTAAAAGTTTGACTTCTTCTTTTCCAATCTGTATCCCTTTGATCTCCTTTTGTTGTCTTATTGCTCTAGCTAGAACTTGGAGAACAAAATTGAATAGACAAGGGGAGAGGGGGCAGCCTTGTCTTGTTCCTGATTTTAGTGAGATCGCTTTAGGTTTTCTCCATTTATTTTGATGTTGGCTGTCACCTTGCTGAATATTGCCTTTATTATGCTTAGGTATGTTCCTTATATCCCTGATCTCTCCGAGATCTTTATCATGAAGGAGTGTTGGATTTTGTCAAAGGATTTTCAGCATCTAATGTGATGATCATGTGATTATTTTCTTTCAGGTTGTTTATATAATGGATGGCATTGACACATTTTTGTATGTTGAACCTTACCTGTGTCTCTGAAACAAAGCCTACTTGATCATGGAGGACGATTTTTTAGATAGGTTCTTGGATTTGGTTTGCCAGTATTTTATTGAGTATTTTTGCATCAATATTCATGAGGCAGATTATTGGTCTGTAATTCTCTTTCTTTGTTGCATCTTTGTGTGATTTGGATATCAGGGTGACTGCAGCCTTATAAAACGAGTTTGGCAATGTTCCTTCTCTTTCTATTGTGTAGAATAATTTGAGGAGTATTGGTATTAGTTCTTCTTTGAAATTTTGATAGCATTCTCTGTTGAAATCATCTGGCCCTGGGCTTTTTCTGGTTTAGGAGAGTTTTAATAACTGTTTATGTTTCCTTAGGGGTTATATGTCTATTTAAGTCGTTTATATGGTCTTCATTTAATTTTTGAAAGTGGTACCTGTCCAGGAAACTGTCCATTTCTTTTAGGTTTTCCAATTTTGTGGAGTACAGGTTTTCATAGTATGTCCTGATGATTCTCTGAATTTTCTTGGTGTCTGATTTTATGCTCCTTCTTTCATTTCTGATTATGTTAATTTGGATATTGCCTCTCTGCCTTTTAGTTAGTTTGGATAAGGGTTTGTCTATCTTGTTGATTTTCTCTAAGAACTAACTCTCTGTTTCACTGATTCTTTGTTTCAATTTTATTGATTTTGGCCCTGAGTTTGTTTATTTCCTACCTTCTACTCCTTTTGAGTGAGTTTGCTTCTTTTTGTTCTAGAGTTTTCTGGTGTGCTTCTAAGTCACTTGTGAAAGATTTCTCCATATTCCTTATGTAAGCAATTAATACTATGAACTTTCCTCTTAGTGCTGTTTTCATTGTGTCCCATAAGTTTAGGTATGTTGAGGATTCGTTTTCAATCTTTATTTCTTCCCTGACTCAGAGGTAGTTCAGTTGAGAGAGGTTCAGTTTCTATGAGTTTGTAGTCTTTCTATAGTTTGTGTTGTTGTTAAACTCTAATTTTAGCTCATGGTGTATACAAGGGTTTTTTTTCCATTTTTATATCTGTTCATATTTAATTTATGGCCAAGTATGTGGTCATTTTTGGAGAAGATTCCATGGAGCATTGAGAAGGTATTTTTCTTTGTCTTTGGGTGGAAAGTTCTGTATATATCTATTAAATCTATTTGAGTCATAACATCTGTTAGATCCCTTATTTTATGTTAACTTTCTGTCTGGTAGACCTGCCCAATGGTGAGAGTGGGATGTTGAGGTCTCCCACTATTAGTGTGTGGGGTTTGATGTGTGATTTAAGCTTTACTAATACTTCTTTTACATATGTGGATGCCCTTATATTTGGGGCATAAATGTTCAGGATTGAGATTTTTGAAGGATTTTTTTTTCCTGAGAAGAATATGTAATGACTTTCCAGATCTCTTTTGATTAATTTTAGTTTGAAGTTTACTTTGTTTTATATTAGGATGGCCACACCAGCTTGCTTCTTAAGTCTATTTGATTGGAAAGTCTTTCCCCAACCCTTTACTGTGAGATAGTGCCTTTGTAGTTGAGCTGTCCTTCTTGTATGCACCAGAATGGTGGGTATTGTTTTGTATCCATTCTGTTAGTCTGTGTCTTTTTATAGGGGAATTGAGTCCATTTATATTAAGGGATATTAATGACCAGTGATTATTAATTTCTGTTATTTTTTGGTGGTAGTGTGTGTATGTTTCCCTTCTTTGTGATTTCCTGCTGTGGGTTTATCTATTGCTTATGTTTTCATGAGTGTATCTAACTTCTTTAAGTTGAGCTTTCCATGTAGTGCTTTCTGTAGGGCTGGATTTGTGGATAAGTATTTAAATCTGGTTTTGTCATGGAATATCTTGTTTACTCTATCTATGGTGATTTGGGAGTTTTCCTGGGTATAATAGTCTGGGCTGGCATCCATGGTCTCTTAGTATCTAAATAATAATATAATATAATATAATATAATATAATATAATATAATATAATATAATATAATATAATATAATATACAGTACAGGACAGGACAGGACAGGACAGGACAATACAATACAATACAATACAATACAATACAATACAATACAATACAATACAATACAATACAATACAATACAATATAATATAATATAATATCTATCCAGGACCTTCTGGCTTTCATAGTCTCCACTGAGAATTTGGGTGTTATTCTTATGGATCTGCCTTTTATGTTACTTGGCCATTTTTCTTTGCAGCTCTTAATATTCTTTCTTTATTCTGTATGTTTAATGTTTTTTGATCATTATGTAAGCCTTTTGTAACTTCATAGGTCTTTCCTTCATTAGTTTTGGAAAGTTTTCTTCTATGAGTTTATTGAATACATTTTCTGTGCCTTTGAGCTGGTATTCTTCTCCTTCTTCTGTTCTTAGGTTTGGGCTTTTCATGGTGTCCCAGATTCCTAGACATTTTGTGTTATGACATTTTTGATTTTAGTGTTTCTGGGGGCTGACAAATCAATTTCCTCTATTGTATCTTCCATGCCAGAGATTCTCTGTTCTATCTCTTGCATTCTGTGAGTTATACTTGCATCTGTAGTCTCATTTGTTTACTCAGATTTCCCAGCATTCCCTCAGTTTGTATCTTCTTTATGGCTTATATTTCAGTTTTTAAGTCTTGAACTCTTTCCTTCATCTGTTTGATTACCTTTCCTTGGCTTTCTTTAAGGGATTTATTTATCTCTTCCCATCTTTTGGGTTGTCTTTTCCTCTATTTCTTTAAGGAAATTTTTCATTTCCTCTTTAAAGAATTCTATCATCTTCATAATGTTACTTTTAAGGTTGTTTTTCTTTGTTTCTTCTATATTGGAATGTTAAGGTCTTGCCATTGTAGAACTGTGTAGTGGATTTATGATGTTACATTGTAAATAATTGTCCTGCCTATGAGTTTAATAAAAATGCTGATTGACCAAAGGTAGACAGGAAGTGTGGGCAGGGCTACCAGACTAAGAAAACTCTGGGAACAGGAAGAACAGAGCAGAAATGCTACAGAGACTCCAGAGTTGCCAGACAAACCAGAATATGTAAAGATCAACTATGCTGCTCTGAGAACAGGTACCAATCCCCATGGCTGAACAGGATAAGAATTATGGGTTTGTTTAAGGGTAAAGAATTAGCAAGTTATATGTCTGGGCCTTAGGCCGTTCAGCCTAAAATTAATGTAAGCATTTGTGTGTCTCTGCGGGTCTGTGGGTCTGAAGGTCCAAACCTTAAGGCTAGGCCTGAACGTCTGGGCCAGAAACCTCTTACTACAGAACTGCTAGTTTCCAATGGTGTCATATGGTTCTTTATGCCTTTGAATGTATTTTGCACTGGCATCTACCCATCTCTTCCTCTGATTGATGCAAGGGTTGTCTGTTTTTCAGGGGTCTATTCATAGTACAATAGGTGATCTTGGTGCAATCAGAGCTGTTGGTAAAATTGGAGCCACTGAAGTCTGTGTTTCTGTGAGCAGTTGAGGTCTTCATGGGATAAATAGGTTTGGGGGATGGATTGAGGTTTATAGGCTTAAAGGTCTGATTAGAGGCTGTGATAATCAGCCTGTCTGCAGTGGTTCTGCTTGCTTACCTGCAGCTGGAGCTGAGGTGGGGTTGTGGGACATGGTTTGTGCCCTGTTGCCCAGACCTGGAGACTGGCCTGGCTGGCTGGCTGAAAGGAAAGAAACTCACGTCTGTGGTGGAGCTTCCCAGAGTCTGTGTCTCAGAATGCTGCTGATGTTGGGGGGATGAAATGTTTGCATTCTTAATGGGTCATAAAATACCTTAAGATCATGTTTTTTAAGTTTGAGAGTCTATTCCACATTATATGGATAATCCAGTTTTCTACTCAATACCCCAAGGTTTATCAAGAGATTGACATTTTTCTCCTCTTATAAACTTTTCAGTTTTTGGTCTTATGCTCTGAAACAGCTCATTTTCATTGTACATGCATAATTTTCTGTCTTCATTGACTAGCACAGACCCAGAAAAATCTCTGTGCTTGTAGCTTCAGTCTGTGAGCCCCTATGAACCATGCTTAGTTGATTCTATGGGTCATGTTCTCTTGGTGTCCTTAACCTCTCTAGCTTGTATAATTTTTCCTCCTCCTCTTCCTCTGGGTTCTCTGAGCTACACCTGATGTTTTGCTGTGGGTCTGCATCTGTTTCAGACCACAGCAACTCTTATAATAGAAACATTTAATTGGGGATGACTTACAATTTAGAAGATATTCTATTATCATCATGGCAGGAAACATGGTGGTACACAGGCAGATATGGTGCTAATGAAGGAGCCAAGGGTTCTACATCTGGATAGGCAGGCAGCAGGAAGTGAGCGCATGACAGTGAGCCTGGTTTGAGTACTTGAAACATCAAAGCCCACCCCCTAGTGACACACTTCCTCCAATAAGACCACACCTACTCTAACAAGGCCTAGGGGGTTCATTTTCTTTCTAACAACCACAAGCCAGGATTCATAGTATTTAATTTTTGAATTGTCTTCACAGTTTAAATGTGCTTTCATATCTACTTTTTAATTTCAGACAAGATTTTACTCTAATTTTCCTTCAGTAGAGTCTTGCAGTAATTTTCTTAATATGAATATAAGCTTGGCTCTAACTTTTAGGGCTGGCCAACTAACTTTAGGATAAAATTTAATCTTCTTCGTGGAACATTCCCAGTGCTCCTTTGCTCCTCACTTCTTTGTCATCATCATCTGTCTCTTTTTAGGTATAGTTCTCTGCAGGCAGTCAATAAGTCCCACAATGCATTTCTGTTCTCTGTTTATTTTAAATATAAAAATGTTAACTTATTTTTGAGAATTTCATACGTGTATATAGTGTATTTATATTGCATACATTTTTCTACCTCTTTCAACTTCTCCAGAAACTTCTCCCATGTTATTCTCCAAATTTCTTGTCCTCTTTGTATATGAATGTTTTGCTTGCATGTATGTCTGTATCCTGTGCATGCCTTGTGCCCATGAAGGCTACAAGAGGGTGGTGGATTCCCTGGAACTGCACTTATAGTTGGAAGCCACTATGTGGGTGCTGGTAATTGAACCTACAACCTCTATATAAATAACCTGTTCTCTTAACTGCTGAACCATGTCTCCAGCCCCTCTGCTTTGTAACTCACAGCATCCAGTTAGTACTACCTATATTTTCATAGGTATAAACACATCCATCGGAACATGAGGAAGGTACCAGAGTCTACAAACCTGAAGAAAAACTACTCCCTTCCCTAGAAGTTATCCATTTTTAAGAGCTATTGAACTAGGGCTTGGTCTTGTTGAACTCCCTATTCATACTGGAATACTGATTGTCTTGATTGTGCAGGCAACCATAGCTGTTATGAGTTTGTCAGAGCAAAGACCCTGTTGTGTCTAGCAGGCACAGTTTCACAACATTCTCCCCAAACCTCTGGCCTTTAAAATCTTTCTTCCACTTCCTCTGCAATGTTCCTCTAGTATTAGGAGGGAATGTATGACATAAATGTCTCACTTAAGACTCATTTATTCTTTGCACTTTGAGTAGTTGTGAGTCTCTACAAACAGTTTTCCACTGAAAAATAAATGCTTTTGGGTGATTTTTTTATGTTTATTTAGGGAAATGATGTTTATTTAACAAAATTATGGTAGTAGTTTCTCTTCTAGGACTATGCAGTTTATAGCTGTGAATTCTTATCTACTCTCTGTTTATGTTGCAATCTCTATCTCAGATATGCCTTTTTAAACCTACTTTATGGTTGCCATTCATCCTTGGGCATTAGCTCAAAGTTAATTTTGCTCATGATGAGCAACAAATGCCCTTGAAGGCTAGATTTCTTCAGAAACTAACTCACCAAGAATGGATTGCTACCAGTTAGAGGACAGCTTTCAATAATTGGTTTTCTCCTCCTACCTACCATGTAGGTCCAGTGGATGTAACTCAGGTTTTTAGCATTGGTGGAAGACACCTTTACCTACTGAGCCATGTTACCAGCCACTCATAATTTAAATGGCTGTTGTTTTGAGTTTCTAGATTTGTTACTCGGTAGTAGATAAGCATAATATTTTGATGTAAAGTTTTGAATATAAGTAATTTTGGAGAAGGGTCCTAGACATTATTTGTTGAGGTATCAGAAAATGAGACAATAGAAGGTATATAGACAAGCAAACAGTCACTTTGGACATCTTGGATTAAGGTGTACTGGAACATTTCAGCACTATGTAGAACTAACTTCAAGGTTGTCTGGACCATGTGATGAAGAATACAGGTTATATATTTACTAATTTTCTCTCATTTTGGTTCCAGATTGTTGCTGTGACTTTTCTGGGTTTTCTGGTTCATGTGCAAGCTGAGATAGAGACTCAGAAGTTCTCACAGTAGGAAGCTGCCATTGCATGAGAGAGTTGAGATGTAAGGTATATTGAAGGATTAATAATTCTAGGGGGACAGTGTTCACTGGTTGAAGTGTACATCTAACTGAAGCTCCCTTTTTTTGTATTACTCCCTTGTTTTCTAACATAATACCCCATGCTGATTTATATTATAGTATTTGTTACCATTGTATTTAGTAATTTTTCCTACTATATAATCTAGACCATAGTATTCTCTGTAGCAGGGGCTATATTTTACTAATCTCTTATCCACTGGAGCTCAACCTAATAGTGGCAGAGAGTACATGATAACAAATACTACTGGGGTGCATCTTTTTGTTTCCTTATAGCAAACTGAAGATAGTAGGCCAAAGCAGCTTTGGGCCTTTGATGTCTTATCTATAATTCTAAACCTGAAATTATTCTGAAAAACATTTTTTCTTGAATTTGAATCAAAAATCATTTAGTGGCAGAACCTACTCTATATTATTATGGTGTTCCTTTTAAGTTTCCAATTTGTGGCTATTACATTTGCCATAGAAGCATAGATGTATCACTGTGGTAATTCTTAGTAAATACTTTGCTAGCTATGCAAGTATTAAGATCTGAGTTTTAATCCTTAGAACTCACATAAAGCTAGATGCTGTAGCTCATGACTGTAATCCTAAAACTTCTGGGAGGAGATGAGAGGTGGAAACAGGAGAACCTCCAGAAGCCTGTAAGCCAGTTAGCCTGGCATACATGGTAGCAAACAACAAAGAAAGAGACCTTGTCTCAAACAGGGTAGAAGGTAAGAAGCAACACTAAAATTATTTTCTACCCTCCACAGATATGCTGTGGCATGCAGATGCTTTATTAACATACATAAACTTGCATACGTACACTGGTACATACACCTACAAATACACATAAGATTTTTAAAAAGGCAATGTTGGTGTTCTTGGTTATTTGGTACCTCAGAGACACTCACAAAGTGTATAGAGAAGACAGTATACATCCCATTTTGAGAATTCATGTCTTTCTAACTGGTGTAACAGTGCTTATTTCATTCTACCATCTTGGAAGTAGTGAGATAACTGACAGACAGAATAAGGTCCACCCCTCCCATTGGCCATGTGATCAATAGCAAAGACTTGACTATTCAGAATGATTCTCCAACATTGTGGCAGAGGTAACTCAAGCAAGAGCTTTATCTCTGAGCATCACCCATTATCCTCAACCTCAATTCTTCCTGATGGGTGTGCCTAGCTTTCATGTCATTGCTTCTTGGCCACAGGACCAGGCACTGGCCAATCTGTTTGCCTCTTGGGAAATCTGAATCAGGACACAGAGAACCTGAGCTTGCCAGTGTTAGACATTGAGGGCTCATGTAAGCTGTATCTGAAAGGCTCTTTCTCATAAGGCAGACATCTATCATCAAGAGTACAATTGGTAATGACATTTACACGCATGGAATAAAATAAATGGAATAACAGTCCATGAGACCCAGAGGTTCTCAGAAAAACAACCTACAGGTTGTTTAATTTCTTGTGCTTATTGCTATTGAGTTCTGAGAGATCTCCATTTCCTTGAGCTAATTTGGGTCTATATCTATTCCTTTCATTAATATCTGTTTACTGAGATGAATACTAGATCACTCAGAGTAGGCCAAAGGGGCTTGTCAATAGTACTTCTTTTCTACTAGATACTGATTCCTCTGTTCTGCTCTAGTCTACTATAGTCTAGTCTAGTCCACACTATTCTTCTCTAATTTGGTTTATTCTATTATGTTTCAGTTCTAGTCTACTGTACTCCATTCCACTCTATTTTCTGCTTAGTATTGTGGAGCTCTATGTGGATTGGGCCTGGGAATAGGGGTGAAAAAAATTTGAACTCTGCTCTTGTATTAGTCAGAGTTCTCTGTAGAATGAGGTTTTGGCCCTGATTAGCTCTACAGTTTGGCCAGAAGTTGTTTTTGGCTTTCCGTTTCTGTGTTTTAGAACTTTTTAAAAGTTTTTGTGGCTTTATGTGGGTATTTGCCCCATATTGGGCGCCATCTGTAGTATGAGGGTTTTTGTTTGTTTGTTTGTTTTTTTGTTTTGTTTTTTTTGTTTTTGTTTTTGTTTTTTTTAGGCCTGGATTAGCCCCACAGTTCACAGTTCGGCCAGAGGTCTTCACCTGCCTGTAGCTGCTTTTTCCTCTAAAAAATGACTTAGACCCTTATATTAATTTTATGCGGTTTGGGCTATGGTTCAGGCATATTGCTAGCTAACTCTTTTATTTTAATTTAACTCATTTTTATTAATTTGTCTTGCCACATGGCCTGTGGCTTACCTATTTCATTATATCTTGTTTTATGGGCAGCTGGATCATGTCTCTGTTTGACTCCACCCTCCTTCTCCTACCTATGCTCTTATTTCCCTGCCTACTCCTATGGTGCCCGACATAGGCCAAAAAAGTTCCTTTATTTCACAGCATACAGAAATACATTCCCATATCAGTTCTCTAAAGGAAAATAACTAATAGAGTGAAATGTATATATAGGATTTCTTAGACCAGCTTACAGGCTGTGGGACTAGTAGTCAAACCAACCATGGCCGTGTCTTGCAGAAAAAGGTCAAGAACCTTGTAGTTATTCAGTCTATGAGTCTGTCTATTTCAGTAGTCCCAGTCTAGTACTGAAGTCCAAGAGAGGTTCCAGAGAGCTGACAGTTTTCAGTTTTTTAGTGCATATTGGAATTTTGAAGAAGTCCTAACACCAGCAAAGGAAGGGCTCAGGGTAAATGAACGTGCCAGTGAGAAAAAGCAGGTAGAAAGCACAAGCTTCCTTCTGTGCTCTTTAACATGGGCTGTCACTAAAAGGTGTGACTCAGATTAGAGTGAGTCTTCTGACTTGAAATGATCGAGATTCTTCCACTTTCTGTAATCCAACAACAACAACAAAAATCTCACACAGATGTGCCAGATCCTTGAGTTTTAGCTAATTCCACATGTGGTCAAGTTATCCAATTTGTGTGTGTCCTAGAAAGAGCCAATTTATGCAGTTAGAGTTCCATGTGCTCCCTAATTGGCCTCAGAGACTGCAAGGAAATTTATCTTCTTAACAAAGTGTCTAGAGCCATGGCTCTCAACCTTCCTAATGCTGTGACTCTTTAATACAGTTCCTCAAGTTGTGGTGACCTCTAACCATAAAATAATTTTATGGCTACTGAATAACTGTAATTTTGCTACCATTTTGAATCGTAAAGTAAATATTTTTGGAGATAGACATTTGTCAAGGGAGGTCAGGTTGAGAACCACTGGTCTAGATCATAATTGATAGGCTCTTAGAATCAGATGATGACAAGTGCTATAAAATACTGTATTTCAAACATGACATGGCACTTATCAAATCACTGCAGCTATGGCTGCCTGCATAGAACCAGCAAAGACTGGACATTCAGACATTCAGTCATAGATTGAAGATGCATTTATGGAGACTGGCACCTCCCTGGAGAACTATTGGCAGAACATAGCTTCTGGGGAAGTGGAAGTTAATGTCTACAATAATATAGACACAGCTCTAGTGGATAGATCCATATGAACACTTATGCAGTTGGTGCTGATTAAACTTACTGGGTTTCAAAATCAGAATAAGACAAAACAAAAAGTTATGATAGGAGGAAGGGGACTTGTTGGTAGGTATGGGAAAGGGTGATGGGAGGATGGGGTGATATGAACAAAATGTATTATATACACATATTAAATTGTCCAGGATAAGTTGACTTTATAGAGACAGTCTTAAAATCTAGGACCATTTGCTGATATTGTTCTAAATATGCTGATAAAAATGGGTCACACTTGCAAATGATGCAACAAGAAGGAAGATGTTTCTTAGAGATGCAGTTGTTGCAGTAAAATTGGCAGCCTAAATTATTAAATTTTTCCAAAGTGAAGTTAAAAAGTTTACAAAGTCTGAAGTCATATACAAGCTACCAATATAATTTTTTATTTTTATCTGAGATGATTCTGGGTTCTGATTCATGTTGCACAAATTTTACTTGGTCTTTTACTAAAAATCTGGTGCCAGATATTGGGGAAAAGCTGAAAGGTCAGAGAGACAAAGAAACAAGCCACAGCCACTTCTCACCTTGACAACTCCTCAGGCTAAAAGGGGTTCATCTTGTTTCCATGAATCCTCAGACTTAATAGGGAAAGCATTCCTGGTTCAGCCTACCTAGTGCTGAGATGAGAGACATGTGTGTTCCCAAGCACTGAGAACAGAAGTATGAGATCCCTAGTGCTGGAATTAAAGGTGTGTGCCACCACTGCCTGACTGCTATGACTAACTCTGTGTCTAGCTCTGTCCTCTGATCTTCAGGCAAGCTTTATTTGATACAATATATCACCACAGATGCATGTGTAGAAGTTCATTCATAATCATTTGTGAATGATAGACAATAAGATAATTAGAAACATTTGTCTACAACATCCACATATACAGATAAATTCCAATTAGTTATGGATTATAATCCTGAATGCACATGTGAAGGCCTGTAGGCAAAAGGTACTGGGGAAAAGAGATAAGCTAAACATATGTCTATAGAGTAGGAAGAAGGCTTAGGAGCAGTTAGGCTTATCTATAAGTTAGTAGTGGCAAAAATGGAAGCATTTGTTTCAGGCCAGAAAAACATTTTTGAGTAGGACATCTTGATATTAAATGCTGCAAATCTTTACCTTGAAGTCAGATTGGAAGGAGAGTACAGCAAACACAACACCTTAGTTTGGGTTTCTGTATAAGCAGACTCAGAGACACAGACCTGAGTGAAAACATCTTATGTGGGAGGTGATCCAGAAGCATGAATATGTAAGTAGGAGGCAAGAATAAGAAGGAAACAAAGCCTTGAGAAGAGATATTCAAATTGGGTTGTGGTGGTGCACACCTCAGGAGGCAGAGGCAGGTGGACCTCTGAGTTCAAGGCCACCTGAAGAGTTCCAAAGCATCCAGGGCTACACAAAGAGACCTTGTGTCAAGAAAATGAAACAAAAAATATAGTAAAAGAGGAGGAATTGAGGTCTAAGATACTGCCATGGCCAACTGAGGCTCAAATCATCTGCAGAAGAGTCAAAAACAGTATAGAATATGCTCTGTATTCAATCACAAAATTCAGGGATCTGAGGAGTTATCCCTTAATTTACACCCATTATTGGTGGAGGGCTGTTTCTGGGTATAGAAACAACCATATATACAAAGACTAAGAGAGCTCCAGCTGTCAGAGAAAGTGCCAGGTAGACATGTATCAGTGCTTGTATTTGAAGATAACTGGGCTACTAGAGGAATAGTAAATTTCACGAGGATATAAGCAAAGTTTGGATAGATAAGATCGTCCGCATGTATACATATATGGCGATCAGAGATAGTGCAGGTAGAACCCAGGAGATATAAATTTCAGTGATGAAAGACCCAGTAAATTCAGACAAATGTTTACAAACCACAGAATATAGTTTCTGTATAGAAGTCAACAGACATGCAAACAGGGAGGTAATTGTCAAAGTACCGGTTAGGTGGCAATAATCTGAGTAGGAGTCTCTTTTTTATGAGCTATGTATGTTCCTGGCTAAGTTAGTAGACCTCTGCCTATATATGTTTCCTCACACATTGAAAAGGAGATGGCATGTTTCACCTGCTTACAGAATATAGAGAGAACAGAATGAAATAACCAATAAGAAGCTCTCAAAACCTTTGGAAAACCGAAGAACTGCCAGAAGCAATGAGATGGTGAGGAAAAAATTAGGATGAATTTTTAATTCTAAGTAATTTTTATGTGCTCAGCTAAGGAGCTTTGGATCAAATCTACACATGTGAGTACCAGTGTCGGATAAGCAATCAAATTTGAACACTGAGTTGCAAACATCTGGTTGGGGTAATAAAAATGTGGGTAGAATCCAGAAGCTGCTTCTGGCAGCAAGGTTCTAATTTTTACTACTGTCACTGACAGCAACATGATTGGGTTTAATAGGTAACACTAGGCACCTAGGAGAATAGTGCTAAGGTGAAATGGGAGATGAAGTATTCAGATTCTAAAAACAAACAACAACCAAACAGGATTTTGAACCTTAAAAGGAGTGAATGCAGCTATGAATAATTTTTGTATAATTATCCAAATCAATCACCTAATTACATTTCTTTCTTTTCATATGTAAGTATGTATGTATGCATATATGTATGTGGGTGTGTACATGTGTATGTATGTGTTCATGTGTATGATATGTGTCCATGTCAAGGCTGGATGTCAATGTCAGATGTTTTCTTCTATTGCTTTCCACTTTTTTCATAAACTGCAAGTATTCCCATCTGAATAGGCTTCTTGACTAGCACACCCCTAGGATTCTCCTGACTCTACCTCCTAGTGCTGGGATTGTAGTCTTGTACCATTTGACAATGTTATTTTTGTTGTTGTTGTTGTTGTTTTACTGTGGGTTCTAGGGATCTGGATTCAGGTCCTCATGCTTGTGCTATAAATACTTTATTGACTGAAATTTCTCCCCAGCCTACTAATTTCATTTCTTAAACAAGGCATCAACTAGGCATGAGCTCTTCCATTAAGTATAGGTCAGGCTTTGGGTCCCAACAGGAGATATACAGGTTGGGCTAATCAGTTACACTTCCCTATAAAATAATCTTTGAAGTTGCTCTTGGAAAATGTAACTGCTCCTGGTGTGGGAGTAAGCTGTCACAAAGGGAAAATGATAGGGTTGCCTTGACATCTTGGAGATGGCTGCCACTTTCATCAGGACTTCTAATGTCCTTAGCCTCAAGAGGATTTTAAGAATGGTATAATTTCCAGTGAATACTGTTTAATGGAAGGCCTTTTGTAAGAGTTTCACAAAACATAAAAGCTTAACTTGCTGGTTCAGCCCATACATGGGGATTTTCCAATAGTACTATTAAGAAAGCCAGTGAATGAACTAATAAGGGAGGATGTTGCCTGTGATAGCAGAGAGAAGGAAGCAACAGTTTTATTAGAGTCAAATAAGATAAAAAAATATCATAGTGGGCCCATCTGGGAAGCCCCTGATTCTTGGAACAGGAAGGGCAGAGCTTGTATTTTCTAAATAACTTCTTTAAATAGAATTTTCTTCCACTTTGGCAAATCTTTCCCTTGTCTTATGCAAAAGTGCTTTATACTTGCCTCTCTATTTGCCTTTTGTTTTTCCACGATTTACTAGTTTGCTCCTGGTTGTTGAAATCCCATTAACACTACTTGTTTTTGAACAGGCAAGAAGAAGACAGTAAAGTTTGCCAAGTGATGATGCCACCACCCATTGTAATCAAAAGCCAGAACTCTGGGCATCTAGGCTGAGCTTATGAGAGACAAGAGCTTCTAAAGACACGATTTTGCTTCACTGAAAACCAGCCTTTTCTCTTCTTTAGCATTGCCTGTATGCCTCCTGGAGCATAGAGAGAAACAAAACTCTTGATTTTCACAGGTTTCTAACACCCAATTCTAGCTTCTTTTAATCCCTTTTCTCTTCTCTGCCAGTTTTGTACCTATAAGAATGCCTGGTACTTCTATAAATATGAGAATGGACACTTATGGTATTCCTTCATATCTGTTAGTTCAGTTAATTGCCTCACACTACAAGAGAGGTTTTCTCTGAGGTCACCTTTTCTTCCTGCTAAAGAACTTATCCTATCCATAAAGGTTTTCATTATCTGCTCCTTCTTTTATTTCCAAGTGTTCTCTTGGAACATGTGTCAATTTTTTGAGACCTTCTCTTTCATTTATTTGGCTAAGAAATATGATCTGAAGTTTAGGAGAAAACAGTTACTGTGGCTACAGTGAGGCTATTATGTGCTGGCTGCACTCTCTGGAGTGTTGACATTGGAATTTTCAATTGGTAAGACTGTGTAGGCTTTGTCCTTCATCTGACCTCTGCTTCCCTATCCAGTCTGGTCTAGTGCCTCAGTCCCTTAGCTCTCTATTCTCCAACTTCCCAAATTATCCACAGTGCTCTGCGTTTGCCATAGCATCTATTTCAGTTCTGTTGTAAGTAGAATTCACTTAGGGTAGGTTAGCCATTGTTAGACATGAATTCCAATGTCTCCATAGGTTTCATACAGCAGAAACTCATACATTCCACCTGTGAAGCCTGTCTAAGTCTGTGTTGCTATAACAGAAAACCTGAGAACATGTAATTTCTTAATTTTTGCAACTAGGTAATTTATTTAAAATAAAGACCCCCAAATTTATTTGCTCATAATTCTGGGAGTTGGTAAGCCCAAGATCAACAGGCAAGCATCAGGTGAAGACCTGTTTGCTGTATCTTTGTGCCAGGAGGCAGGAGGGAAACAAAACTCTAATGCTATGTTTTCACGTGACAGAAAAAAAATGAAAGAAAACCCACTTGTGCAAACTCTATCATAGTCAAGTGGAAGGCCATTTGTGAATGGAGGACACCCATTTCAAGGCTTTAGTATAGTCTGAACGCCCCCCACCCCAAGTTTATATATTGAAAGGCCAATTCTCCATGCACTATAGTTGTTCAGGATGCAGATTGCTTTTCTCTTGAGTGTTTGTGTATGCATTCAGTTGGCAGGTGTGAAAGAGGTGATGGGATGATGCCTTGGAAGCTTTTATGAGCTGGACTTAGGAATGGCACATTGTTTCCACTGTTATGTATTGTCCAAATTTAGATATGTGATAATGGCCAACTACAAGAAGGCTTTTTTTCTGGAAAGAAGTTGAGATTAGCTAGCTTGTCACAACTGGTATTTAAACCCAAGGAAATTATTATAGAACATTTGGTGCCAGGGTCTGTAGAAATGGCTCACAGATTTAGAGCACTGTTTTCTCTTTCAGAGGGCCCAGGTTCAATTCTAAGTACTCACACAATAGCTCATAACCATATGTAAGCTGAGCCCCAGGGCACCCATGGATACCAGGCAGGCATATAGTCTATAGACACATATGTAGTCAAAATATACATTGACATAAAATCAATGAGTAAACTAAAAACTTAAAAGACTGTTTGGTGGCTCTGAAAACATACATAGGCTGGAGGAGCTTGTTTGGAGGCTCGGTGTTAGGAAAAATATCTGTGAGAATCCTGGACTCATCCAGTGGAGGCTTACCCATCTTCCTGCTTTCTGTGTAACTCACCATAACCTCATACTGTATTAAAGCTGTGGTCGATGTCATGATGCAGCTAGCACTGTTCAATAATACCTTTTTGGTATGCCACCCTCAGAAGTACAATGATTCTTTGTAAAACATGCTTTCTCATTCTTATCTGTTTGGAGTCAAAGTCTCCCATGGATACATCTGGTTGGCTAAGCACTGGACAAACACTCGTGCTCATACTGTGAGGGAACGTGAGTTTCTTTCTCTGGGACATGAAAACCTAATGTGGGAATCCCCCAAATTCATGAAATTTAACCAAGAGTTACTGGACAGAAAAAAGTGCCCCAGTTTGAGTGCTATTGAAAATAGTCTCCCAAATAAGAAACTGGTGGTTTAATTGGAAAACAATCCTAAGAAGCAGAGTAAGGAAGCTGTGGGGAAGCAATTAAACGTGTCTTATGAAACAAAATCACTCAGGTATCAGTGCCTTAGGGACCCTTTGGAGAACTACCCAGAATACACCTTAGGAATGTTTCCCCAGTTTGGGGGGCATAGGGGTATTTACTCTCATTGCTGAAAATTTTCTCTGAGATGGTAACTATACCCCTGTACCCCCAGCTCCATTTTTTTTGGTAATTGTAGATTGTTCTACATAAGGAATAATCTTAGAAGTCTTGGAAGTAGTCCCGAGGCAAAAAGCAAAACAAAACATTAAGAAAGCAAGGATGTTGAAGGTCATGAGATAGGACATAGTGGTGCTTGTAGTTTACATGGCACTTGTCAGCACATCTGTGATGTAACTAGAGGGCCCTTCCCTTTTTCTTTCTGTTAATTCTATACTGCATTAGCTAATAAAAATGCAACAACATTCATATTACCTGTCAGTATGACATTCAAAATCCTCTCAAGGCCTGGCTCCACAAACTGTTTAGTGTATTAAAGCACTGTGTGGTTCTCCTAGAATTTGATCACCTTTCCAAAGCAAGTAGAAGGGCAGTGCTATTGCTGAAATTTGATCAGTGTGTGGGGAAAAAAATATCTGACATGCAGATATCAATCTGACATTGAATCTCCAAGAGACCACTCAGAAGGCCATTTCACAGACTCCCTTCCTCTGGAAAAATGACTGAATGCTGGACAACCTAAGTGGAGAAAGACTTAATGAAAAACCTTGGTAGCTCACAATGTGTCTCTGGGAAAGCAGAAACTTGCTACAGCCAAAGCTTTGCTAAAAACTATTGTCCATTGTGACCTTCCTGCTTCCAGTGAACACTAGAAGCCACATCTTGTCTCACCACATTAATGGAATTGGACAGCAGATGCTGCCACCTCATCATAGTATCCTAGTATGGCTGCCACTGCTGTTGCTGCTACTGAGATCACCAAAATGGAATCCTCCATTTTCTGTGCTGCTTTGTTTTCTTATCTCCTAATTCTAGTCTAGGAAGAGTGCATGCATCTGTTGGAGTAGTCTCAGACTGGCAAAGAATGTGAAATAGTAAGTACAATAAGACATTACCCACCTTGGGGCATCCTTTCCCATTGCCAAACTTCTCATTCTCAATCAATAAATAAGTTACATCACTTTGTCTACAAAATACCCGATGATCTCTAAGGACCCCCTTTCCATAAGAGAGTCTGTGATTTGGTAATTTTCTATAGATAACTACTTTTTCAGTGGGGATTTATTCTCTGGGGCAAGGATATTACAAAAAGGACATCTTTATGGCTCATTTACCTCTCAATTTCATGCTACCAATTTTTGTCTCAGATTAGAATGGAAGGGCAGAATCTACATTTCTTCAGAACGGCAGGACTGCATTAACTTAATGCCCGAGTATTTCAGGACAACCAAAGGGCTATGTCAAAGATATTTAGTTGTTTTTCCTCCCATAATTATACTGGTTTTAGTAAGGTGGGTGTGATCTCTCAGGCATTCTATTACAGTTGAGAGTATGAAACTGCCTTTCAAAATTGCTAAAAACGCCTCGGTGAATCTGAAGTAAGATAATACTAATCCTAGCTTGACATAAATGCTAGCTTTGTGGATGCACACTCCATAAAAAGTGTATTTTAGCCTGAAGAAAATGCCAGTGTTTAGATAGATTTGACTTTATTTTGTCTCTCTTGGTCTGAAATAATCACAATTAATTTTGACACACTTAGATTATCTTGAAACCCTAAATGCTTTATTACTTGGAGTTGAACTAAAATTTTCATCAATTGAAGAATTGTTTATTTTAAAGGCATCTGAAAATCCAGAAGTAAAGAAATCTGTTTACTTTTATGTCATGATTCTTAAATTTGACCATGATACCTGCCTTTTATCATTAGTTTTTACAAGCACTTGTTAACATATGACATAGAGAGATAAGGTTTTCATGTGGTTTGGAAAACATAGCTTAACCTTTTATCCATTAAGAATATCCTTTGCCAGTCACATGGTTGTATAGCCTTTGTTTGATGGTTATCTTGACAAATTCAAAAGTGGCAGTAAAAATATGAAAGTAGGGATGGAGAGATGGCTCAAGGGTTAACTGTGTTTGTTGTGCAAGTATGAAAACCTTAGTTCAAATCCCCAGAATGCATGTGGAAAAAGTTAAACTTGTGTGGTGAGTCTCTGTGATCTCAGTGCTCAACTGGGTAGATGAGAGGTAGAGATGTGGAGTACACAGTGACAAATACCCCAACAGACCCTGATTCAACAACGTGGAAGTTAAAGACCTCTGTCAGAGTCCATCCTTTGCGGCATGGTATATACTCACTTGAGTTCATTCATGCCCATGTGTACAGTGTGCATACACATGCATAGCACACACAGAGTAAAGGTGAACAAACATGAAAGGAGAAAGAATTTGGCAGGAGTGGCAGGGCCAGGAGGGAGGATGTTGTGCTGTATGAAAACACGTGGGACACATGCATGAAACTTTCTAAAATTAACAAGATAAAAAATAAAATTGAAAATCTAAAGAAAATCCTAGAGTGAGTAACACAGTGATTACAATTATGCCATTAGGACCTTCAAAGATTAATTTAATTTAAACTATTAAGTCACAAAGACATAATTGGTGAGTTAAAACACAAAGATGGTGTTTTAAAAGTGTGACTTTCTTTACATTTTAATAGTCAAACATTATTTGTGGATTGGAGAGGAAATTCTTAATTATTGAATACTGTTTTCAAAGTGTCATTACATGTTCTTTGTATTTAATTTGCTTGTGGTATTACTATTGTGCTTCCTTTCATTATGGTTGTTACATAGCCATCATGTGCTTCTTTTATGTTTCTGTGCCTAAATGGAAACTTTCCATTTGAATAGAGAGAGACTTTCACAGCTTTGTACTCATAGAGTGACATTCAAATCACTCAACACATTTGGAAATGGAAGGTGTGGGGCTAGTTTCCTGGCTTTGCCTTGACACTAACCCTTCTTGTAATGGCTATTCTTGGTTGTCAACTTGACTGTATCTGAAACTAACTAAAACCCAAATGGCTATTTATTCTTTGTTTCTTCCAAGTCATGCCTTTCGATCCTACCCATCTACCTCTCTGCACCCAGAATAAAACAAAATAAAATTTAAAAGATAAAAGGGAGAAGGGAAACTCTCATTATGGAAGCTGCAGTGTGATACAGCAAATCACACAGTAAACTCCTTTATTCATACATTTTTACATAGAGGAGTTTATTGCAAAGAATCATTGGTCTCTGCCACACCATTGACACTGAGCCCTCGCTGGGATTCTCTCTCGACATTTGTTGCTGTTCTGTGTCATGGAGATCCTGCAACCCTGGGTTCACAGGACCGCATCCTCCTCTGCCCCGTGCTCCAGTAGATCATAGGTGTGTGGATGTTGGATGGACCAACACATAAGCCTGGTTCTGGGCCTGGGTAGTTGCAGGGTTGGTCAGCCCTCCAGCTTGCTCCTCCTGTCTTTACCACCAGGATGAACTTTCTAGCATTGCCCTGGCTAGTTTACCTCATTGCATCAATGAGCAAAGGGGCATGGCCAGTTCACCAGAAGGCTTGCACATCCTCAGGGTCGATTTTCCTATGCCTACATCTTCAGGACCAGCTCTACTGTGCTGTCCATGGCCAGCTGTACTATGCTGTCCATGAGAGGTGCAGGGACTACTCTTCCAGTGCTGTACCTGATAAGGGGCAGGAATAACTCTCCCATTCTTAGGACCTCAGCACCAGCTCTTCTACCTGCCTCAGGCATTGATGGATATGTGTGTGTGTGTGGAGTGTTGGAGTGGGAGGGGAGGGCATCTCTTTCCCTGCTCACGCTGCCACATGACAGATGAGTAATTGGGACACCTCTCTCATGTTTACAACTTTAGGCCTGGCTCACCCATACCTTTACCAACAGGGTCAACTCCACTGTGCTGCCCAGGTGAGGTGCAGAATTCACTTTCCCAAATGCTGCAGCTGGTAAGGGGAAGAGTCAGTTGTTTGTTGCAGGCAGTAAGGGGTGATGGGTAAAGGAGTAACTCTCCTCCCACCCACACTGATGCATGACAGACAAGTAGTAGGGCACAGCTTGCCCATTGTCACAACTTCAGGGTTGGCTCACCCATACCTCTGGAAACAAATTTGGTTCTATTGTGCTGTTCGGGTAAGGTGCAGGGCCTGTTCTCCTGATTGCAGCTGATGAGGGGCAGGGATAGCTCTTAGGAGCTCAGGATTCCCACCTGCCTCAGGCATTGGTGGACAGGTAGAGGGAGGGCATATCTCCCCAGCCCGTGCCACTACATGACAGAGGAATAATGGAGGCAGCTCTCCCATGCTCATAACTTTGGGGCTCGGTGACCCATACCTTTGCCAACAAGGTTTGCTCTATTGTGCTGCCTGGATGAGGTGCAGAGTATACATTCCCAAGTGCTATAGCTCCTATGAGGGAGGGCCAACTCCCTCACCCACCACAGATAGCAGAGTCAAGGGGGAGGGCATCTTCCTTCACATTCACCACACATGGCAGATGAGGGGATGTGGCAAGCTATCCCATTCTCACACATTCAGGACCAGCTTACCTGTGCCTCTGTCAACAGGGCTATTCCTACTGTGCTGCCCAGGTGAGGAACAAGGTATGCTTTCCTGAGTGCTGCAAATGGTAAGGGGAAGAGTCAGCTCCCTCCTCTGTTGGAGAAGGTGAGGAGTATAGGGGGCAGGATTTTCTTCTTAATTAAATTGTTTCGATTGTCAAGACCCACTTCTAATCCAAATCTTTGAGGTGGGAAGATCCACCTTTAATCTGGGATACACTTTCTGTGGGAAGCCTATATAAAGGGCAAGGGAGAAGAACACTTGATCTCTCTTTGTCTGCCTCTTACTCTCAATTGCAAGTCCATTCTTCACTGGCATTAGAGCCTGCTTCCTTGGGGTTCTGGCATATACTGAAGACCAGCTGAGACATCCAGCCTTGAGGACTGAGCAACTACTGGATTTGTGGGCCATCTATTGGTAGACAGTCATTGTTGGACTAGCTGGACCACACAGCCTCTGAGCTATTCTAATAAATCCTCCTCTCTATCTATCTATACATATGTGTACATACATACATATATACATAAATCTATACACATATGTGTACATAATTTAAGTTCTGTTCCTCCAGAGAACACTGATTAATATACTTTTCCTTGCTTCTGAGATATGGCTTGGTCTTGGGCAGTCAATACAACTCTTCTCCCTGGATCACAATGATAAAGGAGGTATCATGTATCGTAGATAAACCAGTGAAAGTGGATCCTAGAATTATGTTCTAGGAAACATTTTCCCATGGTTCTTTATTATTTCAGTATGTCTTCTAAGTGAAGAACTGAGTGCTCTGGATTATCTTTTCAAGGGGATTTTTTTCACTTCAACTTTGTACATGCAGAGCAAAGACAGACATGCTTACTGCCCAGTGTAATCAAGATAGTCTTTCTATGGAGCAGTGGGTAGGCAAGCTCTGTGCCCATTATAAAAGATTCAGGTCACATTCCATTCCAGAATATAATGCTCCGTAGCTACAGGAATCACTTGGCTCTCTTTGCCTTACTAGAACTGAGTTTGGTACACACTAGCAAAGTTCTGATCAGCAGACCCTCTAGTTACTGATACTGGGACAAGGAATCTCTTCACCTCTGACCTTTCACCCATACCCATAGCACTGTGTCATGTGTAAAATCTTAAATTCTTCACAGTCCTTGACACTCAGGCTGAAACTTGCCTAAAGTTTCCGAGGAGACATGGTTAAAAAAAAAAAAAAAAAGTTGAACCTATTTTTTTTTTTAGCCATCTTGTCATCATAAGAAGAGAGCTTTTCAGCCTTGGAATCAAAGAAACACAGAGAAAAATGAAGCAGAGCAGAGTTTTACTCTTCTTTGTCACTGTGGTAAAATACTCAGGCCCTGTTTGTGCATTTGTATTCCGCTCCTTTCAAAGTAGGTCTTTCCATTCCCATTATAGAGAAAAGGACAACTGAGCACTACCAGCTAGGCTTCTTTTAAAAACAAATCAAAGCATGTGGGCATGAAGAGAAACACACATATCTCTTATTTTCCTTTAATTTAGGTTTTTTCTACTGAAATATTTAATGGTATAAACATGAAACAATTTTTCTAACAATTATTTTTTAAAAATACTACATGATCATTTTAAAGAAAAAATAGTCTTAGAAGCAGCAAATTCTTATTTTCTTGTAGCAGGCTGTAAATTCTGTCTACTTTCCCTTCATTATGCTTCTCCCCAATCTTTAGAGCCACTAGCTTTAAAAACACAAAGACTATGAACAATTATTTCACCATTGTGTGTCTCCCTGATAAAATGCTAAGACTCCACCTATCAGTCAGGCTTGAGGCCATGATATAAGTCAAGGAGTCAAAAGTACTTAGAGCAGCGTTGTGCACACCGTAAGGCTGGGTCTGTCCCTACTGCAGGTGATATGGCTGGGTAAAGTGAGGAAAAGGAGAGAGCATGAGTCTAGTAAGACGTCAATAAATCTTTATGGGAGAGGCTGTAAACCCAGCTACTTGAGAGACTGAGACAGGATGGTAGCTTGATACCAAGAGTTCAAGGCCAGCCTGGGCAACATACCAAAGACCTGTCTCAACAATAAAGAATATAAGTGTAACCAATCTTTTTGATAATCTTCTTCAGATCAGCATCCTAGTTCTGGGTTTCTCTTTACCAATATTCATACATTTGTTATGCTCTTCAGCTTTAGACTCTGTTCCAATAACAATTAGGGATTTTTGTTTTAAAGAAAGCCTCACCTTATCTCCACTCCTGATTTCCCAAGCTCACATGAACTGAGAAGAGCAGTTTCAGATATGTTTACACATGTCCCTTTTCAGTGAAACACTGACTCTTTAGTAAAAGAGTAAACCCAGTAAATTTAAGCAACTAAGAGCAAATACCTTTTCAGACCCATTATTCTGGTGAGAGAAGAGCTGATCCCCAAACAGTCACTGATGCCTCTTGCTCACCCCAGTTTTCCCTTGGCGTCACACTCCCTGGCTTTGCCTTTTGTTCTCCTTGAGGCATAGACTAAGATACAGAGGGTGGGGCTTGCTTGGGAACAGGGGAAGGACATTCGTGCTGTGCATTCACTCCCATTGCCTGCTGCCCTATTTCATTTTGCTAATTTATATTGGGACAACAGAGATCTTATTTGCAGTCTCTTTCATGACAGTGCCACCCTTCAAGGACTTTAGATGACTACCTCCTTAATTCTGCAGTAGACAAGCTTGGGACAATGCATGGTCTGGGCTAGAACTGGGCTCTCTTATCTAGTATTATGTTCATGTCAAGAACAAGAATAAAAATGAAGTTAACTAGTAGCATCATTAAGATGAATGGCATAACTCAGAATTGCTGTAAATGTTTTCTTCTCCACCTCTCCACACTTAAACAAATTAAGAGACCCAGAAAGTTACTGTTTTGTAGCTTCCATGATTACAAGGGCAGTGCAATGGAGAATAGAGATTTTACCCTTATTGTTTAGCTAATTTAAATTTAACTTAAAATAGACACATATGACTAATGACTAGTATAGTGGTCTAGACCAGTGTTATCAGCCATGGGTCATGACCCCCTTGGCAAACCTCTTTCTCCAAAACTATTCACATAATGATTCAGAACAGTAGCAAAATTACAGTTATGGAGTATCATTGAAAATAATTTTATGCTTGGAGTCACCACAACATGAAGGTATTAAAGGGTCACAGCATTAGGAAAATCGAGAACCACTGCTCTAGATATTATGGTGTCCTGAAGGAAGCCATTCTATCAAAACAGCAAAGTATCTTCTATGTCACAGATAAGATTGAAGATATTAAAATGAGGATAGATTGTTTTTTGTTGTCTATTTGACAAGGGAGTTGGATACTGTTGAACCAAGAGTAAGTTTTCATGGACTATTATTGCACATCTTGACATTTGTTAAAGCACACACAGAATGCCATATTTTTTGGCTTGACTGTGAGGGACATAAGAATCATGGAATCCCAAGAAGATGATTATTCCTACTTTTAAGGTAATGGGTTGGTCTGGATTGGGGAGAAGAATTTTCATTATTTCACTATAGTACCAACATTGGTCTTGATGAAATATTTCAGGGAGATAAAGAAGTAGTATTATGATATCCCTAGTAAATTGATTTGGACACCTTTCAAGTTTAATAAGTGTTACTTTCATTGTTTCTTGAGGATAAAGAGCCTATACAATGAGAGGTTGCACTGAGTTGATGGTAAACTGGCTGCCATTATGTTTTTGGACTATGAAAGGCCCAATTAGAAGTTCTCATTCTGGATCTCAGATCAGGATATTCCTAGCATAATGAATCTATGTATCATTTTGTGGCATTCTTCTGTGAATGAGGTACTCAGTTTACTTATTTAGAAAGTGAGAAGCTTGGCAATCAGTGGCTCACTACCACCTGGTTACAAGAGCTCTTCCTTTGTGCTCAAACTACATCATGAAAACACTGAACTAGATGATTACTATAAATTCTTCTACACTAAGGATAGAGTGAGCCTGTGAACTTTTTACTATTTTACCAATCTTTGTATCCTTCCCATCTCAATTTTGGACAATTCAACTGAGCTGTAGATGACTCTGTTGTACTTTTTTGCAATACTGAAGTTTGAACATAGGTCTCATACATGCTAAACAAGTGCTTTACAATTGAGCCCTGTAGGTTTAACCAATGTAAGCAACTGGTAAAGGTAATCCACAAAAGAGTTTACTCTTTTTTGGTCTGTATAATAAATATTCCTAATCCAGGTCTGGTGGGATAAGGCCCTGCACTGGAATCTGTATGATGATAGTAAAGAAGAAGCTGTATATTGAGGATAGAATTTGAAGGAAGTTAAGATAAAACTGAGGTTGTCTACAGAAGAAAAGAAAAGGCAAGAGGTAAATATGATTGATGTAAGTCAGTGGTTCTCAAAGTCTTGGCCTAATGTTTCCTGGGAACTTCATAGAAATGCAAATTATTGAGGCCTTCTATCTCCTATATTGAATCCAGAACTCTGGGGCTATGCCCAGTGAACCAGCTTAACATTTTACTTATGTGGTTCTATTATATGCTCAAGGTCAAGAATCCCTGGGGCCTTCTCAGTCCCTCCCCCAAGGAACTGTTAGAACACAGCAATGCTATCTATGGCTTTTTTTTTCTTGCAGGATGTACATCCATTCTCCATCTTCTGTGAGTACTGGTTGTTGAATTAGTTAGTGTTCTTCAGAGAAAGTGCTGTGTGTGTGTGTGTGTGTGTGTGTGTGTGTGTGTGTGTGTGTGTGTGTGTGTGATATTTATATATGTAAAGTGATGTTTATTATAAGGAATTTGCTCATGAAATTGTGGAAACTGAGGCCTGAGAAGTATGATTGTTTGCTCTCTGAATGTTAGAGACTCAGGAAAATCAGTATAGTACAAGAGCCTGAGATTCTAATCTGGGTCAAAAGGCTTGAGAACCAGGAATTCCAAGGATAGAGAGTTGATAGCTCTTTCACCCACTGAGCCATTTTTCTGGTCCTAACCTGGAGTTTAAAAAATTTTATATATACTCAGAGTAATAAGTAATAAACTCAAAATATATAAAAGTATATGTGATAAAAAAAATCTCTTAACCCAGACCTTTGTTCATTTTCTTTCATAAGGCAGTATAGTTTTCTTAAGTACTTAAGAACTTCAAAGGATCATATTCAAGTACATAACAAATTTATATTTCTTCCCCTATCTCATTACAAACAATAAACAATATATTCTATCTATACATCTATGTATCTATCCATCATCAATCATCTATCCACCCCTCCACTCTTGGCCAGAGGTTGATGTCTGTTGTCTCCCTCAACTGGTCTCCATCTGAATTTTTAAAAATACTTATTTAAAAAGTTTTTTTCATATCTACCTCTTTTCCCCCTCCCTCCCTTCCTCTCAGTCCTCCCTTAGCCCCCCTTCCCACCCCCGCCATCCATTATCCAAGAAGGGAAAGAAGTTCCAAGGTGGGTTAGTTCAGTCTGGCATTTTCAGTTGAAATAGTTCTGAGTTCCTTATTCCAGTATTAAGGCTGAGTCAGGTGTTCCTCTGTAGGGAATGGGCTCTGAGATATCTGTTCATGCACCAGGAGCATAGTCTGATCTTTCTGCAAGAGGCTCCACAAGCTGCCCATGCCATTTGACAGTCATCTACCTTTGAAGGGTTTAGTTCCTTTCCCTGAAGGTTCCTCAGCAATTGTTTCTGAATTAGTGAACTCCCAATAGTTGGGCTAGCCATCTTTGTGAGTCTCCTCCTTATGATCTTGGTCTTTTTATTCATATATTCCAATTTAATAAAGATAGATACACCCATGAAACCACAAGCAATAGATAATCCCACAAAATAAAACCCCAAAGAAGGGAAGCACACATACATGACCACCAAAAATAACAGGAAATAACAATCATTGGTCATTAATATTCCTTAATATCAATGAACTCAATTCACCTATAAAATGACACAGACTAACAGAGTAGTTAACAAAAACAGAATCCATTCTTCTGCTGAATACAAGAGACACACCTCAAATTCAAAGACAGATACTGGCTCGGAGTAAAGGGTTAGGAAAAGACTTTCTAATCAAATGGTCCTAAGAAACAAGGTGCTGTAGCCATCCTAATGTCTAACAAAATAGACTTCAAACTAAAATTCAATCAAAAGAGACCAGGGCAGACATTACTTATTCATCTCAGGAAAAATCCACCAAAATGAAGTTTCAGTCCTGAACATTTATGCCCCCAACACAAGAACATCTACACATGTAAAGCTTAAATCTCATATCAAACTCTGTACATTAATAGTGGGAAGTTCCAATACCCCACTTTCACCAGTGGATAGGTCAACCAGACAGAAACTGAACAGAGAAATAAGGGATCTAACAGATGTTATGACTTAATGGACTTAATAAATATATACAGAACTTTCCATCCAAACACAAAGGAATATAACTTTTTCTCAGCACCCCATGAAACTTTTTCTAAAATTGACCACATTCCTGGTCATAAAGCAAATATCAACAAATACAAAAATAGGAATAACTTCTTGTATCCTTTCAGACCATGACAGTCTAAAGTTAGAGTTCAACAACAGTCCATCTTAAATTTTTGAGACAAGGTTTCTCACTGAACTTGAAGCTCATTGATTTGGCTAGACTAGCTAGCAAGCAAGCCAAGAAATAATACTGTCTCCACTTCCCCTGTATTGTGATATAGGTGTATATAACTATGCTAATTATTTTATTTTGTTAAATTTTTTTACATGGGTACCAGAAATAAAACTTAAGTTCTGAATGTGTGGCAAGCATTTGTCAATGAATCACATCTTCTCCCCCAGATACAAATAGATGATACGTTTCTGTACTCTGTGTTATGGATTTTGCCGTCCCTAACACTAACTGTATTGTATAGTGCTGTCTAATATATATATATATTTTCAACAATTTAAACATGTATAGAGAGAATCTCTCTTCTCTTCCTCCTCCTGCCTCCTTCCCATCATCTTCATCCTTCTCAGTTCTCATTATGGGGAGAGAAATTACAGATTTTTACATTGAGTCCCCAATTCATGACCATTTGTATTATCATCTTTTGTTTTAATCTGACTTTTGATAATTAACTGGAAAACATACTTGCCTTTATCAGTGTGATTCTTCACAGTGTGGATGTCTTACATTATTTGTAGTGGAGTGTTCAAGAAGAAACATGGCTTATTTCACTGGGGTCCTTGGCGATTTTTTTATGGAAACATCTATTAGGAAAATTCTGGTGTCTGCAGTGGCAAGTAATCAAAAGCACAGACATCAAAAGGGAGCAATTTAGTTTTTAAAAGGCGCCATTTAAGGCTGAAGAGTTAGCTCAGGTGTTAAGAGCTCTTGTTTCTCTTGAAGAGGTCTAGTATTGCTGAGTCCTAATAGTTCCCTCTGGAAGAAGGATGTAGAAGTAGGAAGATATAGAATCAACAAAACAGACACCGGGAGTCAAGTGAAAAGCAGACAGTAGAATCATTTATTCAGCAATGGGGAGAGCCTTATATACCTTCCTCCTAGCACCCAGATAGTCCCTCATTGGCTGGGCATAATCAGAAGTTCTGACAGTGTCTGTTGCTGGGCAGACTCTGCAGGATCCAGAACTCTGAACAGTGCCTTTTCCAGGATCCCCAGGCTGACTCCAGGTTGGCTCATAAGGAAGTACATTATGTGAATGCCTTGGCAACTGTTTTGAGCCAATTTTCTTGAGTCTATGGGTCTGTTTTACTACATATCAACCCTTTTATTTTATTATATGAGCATTCAGTGGGAGTCAGAGATTATTTCTCAGGCCTTGTTAATCCCACCTCAGGGGGGCTCAGCAACTGGACTGTGCTCATCTTAGGTTGGCTTGCCAAAAAAGCTTTAGGATTGATCCCCAGTACACATGGTGGTTCACAGTTGTCTGTAATTCCATTCCCAGGGGACCCAAAGCCTTCTTCTGACCTTTGCAGGAATTAGGTACATATATATATACATATATATATATATATGTATATATATATGTATGTATATATATATACACATATATATATGTATGTATGCAGGCAAAGCATTCATACTCTTAAAATAGTAAAAACAAACATATCTTTAAAGTGTCATTTAGTAGGCTTACTGAAGTGTTCCTTTGGACTAGAAGGTTTTCAGTTTAATCTTACAAAATTCTAAATTGCCCTAACCTTTGGAAGAACATATTTTCTGTGCTAGAGAAGGCTGCCCCTATTTAGTTTTATATTCATTGCATACCATGTTTGAACTTTGCAGTAATATTGTTGTGCAAAAATTTTGCTTTAGGAAAGGTACACTGGTTGAGTTTAACAGTGCCATTGTTGAACATTTTAGTCGAAATAACACTTCTTTTATGAAATTGAATCTAGAATGATCTTTGGGGTCTTGAAAGATATAATTAACTTCTTAGGCATACCCACCTTTGGAAAATATTTTGGCTTGGCATTACAGACAGTTTGTTTTTAATCTGAAAAATATTTTCAACGTTTTTTTCTTAATCCTTCTCTTTAACTTATCAGGTTTATTTGAGTAAAAGACAGGTTAGTATTTTCTTCCAGAAGAAGGTATTCCAAATAATCACAATAATTTTCTAAAAGTAGAGATTTGTGTTTTTCACATTCCTAAAGTTTCAATTGAATTAGAGCTACTTTATGACACTCTGAGTAGTTTCCTGTCTTTCTGTCCCTGGTGTGTCAGAGATTACAATTTCAGGTTCAAAATTTGTTGTTTTAGCTCACTTGAAGTCACACATTGCTGCTAATTGCCACTGATGTTCCACCTAAACAGATTGCACATTCAGGGAAGTGTTACCAATACTGTTTCCACAGAGCAAGGAAGTTGTAAAATGTTAATTGAAGGGAAGTATTTGGTCTCTGTGGATTAGTGGGTCTTCAGCTACCTCAGGAAATTGGGATGTAAAAATCCCTGGGCTCCACATATCATCACCTGTGAATGCTAAATAACAATAGTTGGAGCCACATATAAAAACATTAGTTCAGGTTAGAAAGGCATGTGCTGCTCAAGGGGGAGAGAACAATGTCTGCCATTATCCAGGGAGGGATTTTTATCCAAAAGGGCACTTTCCAGATGAGCCCAGAGATATGACAGACATTGAAGAGTCACAGACTTTTTTGAACAGAATTTTGTAGTAAAACATGGAAAACAGAGAGAGCATGTCATGTTTTATCCATGTGCTTGATTGTGCCAATATTGGCTGAATGTTGCACAACAGCTCAGTAGCTGTACTTACTGCAGCTGTCGTTTAAGGAATGTGGCACATTTGCTCGACTTGAAAATTGTTCCAGCAAAAATTCCGCTTTTTTTTGCCTCAGGAATTTTACTGAGGAGATAGCTCAGAAGCATACCAAGATAGCTGCCCAGGGCTACTGACTTGTCCTATCACTCTTCTCTGAAATTTATGTTAAGGGCAGGTATCACTAGGGTGCATCTCAAGGTTCTGACAGGATTGCAAAAGGGGAAAAGCTACTTCTTTTTAACCCCGGGCGGTGGGGGGGGGGTACTATGTGAAGTTGTTGGACAAGTAACCACGGTACAGTTGGGGTAGGATGGACTCCTATCCCCAGGCAAGGTGAAGGCTAGAAAAGGAGTACATCAGAAACCAGTGGAGGGAAAGTGAGCCTTCAGCAAGTCCGGAGCCCGGGTGCTTTTTCACGCAGCTTCTTTGCAGGCTCTGGGGACACTTGTGTGTATCCAAGTCTCTTATCGCTCCTGTGCTTTCCAGTTTTCTTTCACCAGCTGACCTGGTGTGGAACTCTAAGAGCTCACCCATATGGAATGTTAAGAGGAGGCATTTAGATAAGACGGGTTTGGATTACACAGAGGGACACCGCTGGTTTTTTTTTTTTTTTTTTTTTTTTTGGCCTCTTTCTTTTTAAGTCATGAAATATACATGGCACAAGGTTCGTTCACTCAGTGACATTTATATATCCACATCACTGTGCGGCCATTATCACTTTCCATTTCCAGAACTTTTCATTTTCTAAGCAGTAAATATGTACTCATTATACAGTAACTTCCTATGCCCCCACTGCCAATCATTTTCAGATTTTTTGTCCTTGTGTTTTTTTATGGCAGAGTTTGAACCCAGAGCCTGGCACTACCAAGCTACATCCTAATTCCTGTCATGAGTTTGGCTTCATGCCCCATCATGATGCTTGAAGAACAAAAGTTCTCCATAGCCCTATTTAGTATCTATTTCCTAGCTAGGGACATGTATGTGGATGTACACAGCACTGATGGAGCCAGATACTTGGGTGTTTATCCACCCATGAGCATGCTGCCAGGGAACCAGTGAAGATAAAGCTTCTATATTAGACTGGAGTTTGGGATAGAGTGCCTCTGCATTTCACTCACTAGTAGACAGAGGAAGCTGAATTCTAAAAGCTGTTTAATGAGGGAAATGGATGGCTGGGCAAACGTGATTAGTCACAGAGCTCTAGGTCCAGGTTATTCATTCTCTGGAGAAACCCTGGGCTTGTGAGTAGGATGATTGCTGACTGCAAAGCTGAGTAAATTTGACCAAGAGGCCTGAACGGAGGTGGGAGTTGGTCTCTTTATGAGCTCTATTGACAGTGAATAGACATGTGGGCTTAGTTCCAATTTGTTTCCTAGCAAAATAAATACCTAATGTCAAAAGAACTTCCTTGTTTTCAGAGAGAGGAAAGAGTTGAAGTTATTGAAGGTGGAAGAAGGCAAATGGAAAGGAGATGAGTGGTTTTGAGGATAAAAATATCTTGGTAGGCAGTTACACGTACGTGTAAAAGGATACTCTGGAATCTTTCCTGGCTACAAGGGTGAAAGGAGTGAATTACAGTACCCAGCAAGCCTGTGGGTGTTCACGGGTATACTGGCTTGGAAACTGGACCAAGTGACAACATAAGCCTTAGAAATAGTGCATTTGTTTTTGCCAATATCATGGCTAACTCATTTTTTAAAATGCCAATGTTATGTAAAATCTAGATCCAGACACACTCAAAATAGTCACCAAGTAGATTAGGAAACATATACAAAACTGCACAGTGTTGACTATGTATATTTCATTAGTATCTAAGTGGTCATAGTCAACACATTTCACTTTAAAACATGGAATAGTCAGTCCATTGGCAGTGTTTATCTATCTATCACTGCATGCAACAGAATACACGGTTAAAAGTGAACTAACGGTTAAAAGGCTCCTTTCATATTTCTTGTTACCTATAGAACATTGTCATTTGTTGTCTATTTAACATTTTCATGTCTTGATAATACATGCTTACTGTGGAAAATTTATGAAATACAGACAACTAGAAAAGAAGAGCACTGGTAACTTACAATCCAGGAGTTATTAGTAATATTTCACACACAGAGAGTTAATGGTGTGTGAATGAAACATAATGTTTTGAGTTTTCTATTCTAACTTAATATTCCTTCATGCACATGTTTCTAAGCTACTAAATACTTTCAGATTGTGTAATGCTTCTTTTGTTTCATCATGTGGCTTTACCATATCGTTATTTAAGTCTTTTATGGTGTCAGATATTTCATTTTTTGAAGGCTTTGTTATCAAAAATGACTCTTTGATGAGCACTCTTTCACAATAATTTTGAATTTTTTCTCTAGATTTTAATCTGCAAGATCAAGTTTTTGGAAAAATTTTCTATATTCCCTTCACTAAAAGTTGTACCATTAAACTTGAATAGCTCCAAATATCTTGTTGGTTGGTATATCTTTATAAAAGTGAAGTAATAGCACAGCATTTAGAAAAAAAATAGAAATAATCAGGAAAAAGTGTTTCTTTTTTGGCAGATGTAAAAGATCATGTTTTTCAGTTGCTAGTTTGCCTAAATCTTGAATATGTTAACCAGTTGTTTGGATTTTTACTGAAAATTCCTGTCAATGCTTTTTGCCCATTTTTCTATTTATTTGCCCAATTTTATGCCTGATAAAGAGGCTTTGTTTTTGTTTTTTGGACACAAAAACATATTTCTTTTTACTAATAGTAATTGCTTAAAAGCTCAACAAGAAATATTGTATAAAGCAGTGTGAACTGAAGCTCCTGGAAGGAGGGTGTGGGGCCTGATTTGAACTTTACTGAGGAGCCTGATAATGGAAACATTGCTCCATTTGCTTATTCTTGGCAGAACTTAAGACAGTAAATGGAATCCTTCCTTGGTTAGTTTATAAATTAAATGTAATAAAGAATAAAAAACTACACAGGAATTTTAGGAGAACTCAACAGCAATCTGATCCTAAAATTAATATGAAACAATCATGTGTCCCCCCTTTTAAATTCAAAATAAAAAAACAGAAGTCAATGGGAGAGGAGATATCCAACCCAGCTAAAATAAAGACAAACTACAAAATTATTGCAGTTTACCAAGAATAGTATTGACATGAATAGACAAACAAATGAGTGACACTGAGATCCAGAGCAGAAAATGTTCCTCTTTCCAAAATAGTGATATATGTGAGTATATGATTTGGCTGGTATCCATACTGATAAGGACAAGACTTATGCTCAAAAAGTGATGATACAACATTTGGTTCTCTGGTATGAAAAAAAAATGTTGAAAATTAGATCCTCATATCATATTACCAAATAAGTTATACTAAAATCCTAAAAGCTAAGACAACAGTAGCAATGAGAGCTGCAAAAGAGGCAATTCTCTAAAAGGGAAGAACCTACAGAATGATGACCTACACAGTCATTATTGTTGTTGTTTTTGTTGTTGTTGTTAGCCTGGACAGTTTCCAACCAACTTTGCTGTTTTCCTACACACCCTGAAGAACACAGAGAGCCTTCTAAACCATAAGACAAGAATAGTAACTGTATTCTTTTGGGGTTTTTTAAGTCTGCAGATGTCCCCTGTCCTGCTGTCTCTTTCCTTTTATGTTCTACCACTTGCCCTTGCTCACAAAATTCCAACTCTACAGGCCTCCTTGCTGTTTATTCCTTAAACACTTGAGGTATGTTGGACAACTCAAAGTCTCCTTTCTCAGCTTTTCCTTCTAGCTACAATGCTCTTGCTTCTGATAGGCTCATGGATCATCAGTTTCTCCCCGTCTCTTAGAAACTTTATTTTTTCTTATTTATTTATTTACTGGGGATGTGTGTGCCAGATGTTACACATGTGGAGGTTAGAGGACAGGTTTCTGGAGTTCATTCTCTGCTTTCACCATGTAATTGCTGGGGACTAAACTCAGTTTGTGAGATCTGGCATCAAGTGCCTTTTACCTATTAAGCCATTTTACTGACCCTAGAAATTGTATATTTTTAAGCTCTATTTATGTCTATGATCCATTTTGAGTTAAGTTTCACATGTGATATGAGATAAAATGGATGATTAGTATTTTCACAAATGACTGGGTACTTGTTCCAACACCATTGTTGAAAAGATCCCCATGAGATTAACTTATCAAAAATCAATTGTTCAACTTGCTGTGGTAGTACAAGCCTCATAGGGCCCTTTCCCTGAGATAATCCCAACATTTGAAAGGTGAAAGCAGGAAGTTCACACGTTTATGGCTAACATGTGCTACATAGGGAGGCTTAGTCTCAAACAACAACCACAATGAATCATTTGTTAAAATTTGTGTTGATTTATTTATGAACATTTTATTTTGCTCCATTGCCCTGTATATTAATTCTTTTGCCAATACCATTTAATCAGTTTTGAATTTTTACTGCTGTCTTAGTTTCTATTGCTGTGACGAAACACCATGACCAAAGCAAGTTGAGAGGAAAGGGTTTGTTTGGCCTACTCCCCCACAGTACTGTTTACCATTGTAGGAAGCCAAACCCGGAACTCAAACAGGACAAGAACCTGGTGGCAGATGCTGACACAGAGGTCATGGTGGAGTGCTACTAACTGGCTTGCTCAGCCTGCTTTCATATAGTACCCAGGGCTGCCAGCTCAGGGATGGCACCATCCACAATAGGCTGGACCCGCCCCCATCAAGCACTAATTAAGTAAATCTCTCCACAGAGTTACCTATTGCTGTGGGAGATTATGTTGTTACACTGTAAATAATTGTCCCACCCACTGGTTTAATAAAAAGCGCTGATTGGCTAAAGGCAGGCAGGAAGTGTGGGCGGGGCTACCAGACTAGGAGAACTCTGGGAACTGGAAGCACAGAGCAGAAGGCCAGAGAGAAGCTGGAAGAAGCAGAGGACAACTATGCTGCTCTAAGAAAAGGTACCCAGCCGCATGGCTGAACAAGATAAGAGACATGGGTTAGTTTAAGGGTAAAGAGCTAGCAAGTTGTATGCCTGGGTCTTAGGCAGATCAGCCTTAAACTATTGTATGCATCTGCGTGTCTTTGAGGGTCTGTGGGTCTGCAGGCCTAAACCTTAAGGCTAGGCCCGAATGTCCGGGCCAGAAACCTCATACTACATATTGCCCATCTTACGGGGGTATTTTTTTCAACCGAGGTTCCCTCCTCTCTGATAACTTTAGCTTGTGTCAAGTTGACATAAAAGTAGCTAGGATAGTGGAATTCGTAGGAACTCTAGAAATAATAGTGTAATTACTCTGATTTCATTTTCTTACTAAGTATTCTTTCAATTTCCATATACGTCTTGGAATCAGCTCACTAATTTCTAAAATAAATGTTGCTAGGATTTTGATTGTTAGTATATCACATATATACATCAGTGAAGGGGAAGGATTCATGTTAACAATATTGAATTTTCTGATCCATGTGTATGATGTTAATGTAAGTGTCTGAGTCATTTCTGGGGGCCTGAACAGCAGCTGGTGGCTAAGGGGTCTGGGGCTGCAGTGTCTGTGGGTCTGGGCCTCTGGCTGCCCGGGATGAGAAACCACATTGTAACAGTATGTCTCCCCATCTACTTGTGCCATCTGTAATTTTGCTGATCAATGTGTAGTTCAGTGTATGTCCACTATATTCACTGCATAAGTTTGTCAGATTTATCCGCAAGTGTTTCATATTTTATACTATTGCAAATATAAATTTATTTTTATGTATATGGGTATTTTATGTGAATTTATGTCTGTGCATCATGTGTATGCCTGGTACACAGATTCTAGAATAGGTCATGAAATCCTCTAATATCAGAATTAGACATAAGTATGAGCCCCAAGTATGTGAGCCACATTGTTAACTAGGCACTAGAGACCCAAAAGCAGAGAAAAGACACTAAAACCTTGCATACTAGCACACATTATAATTCCAGCACTTGGGAGGTAGATACAAGATGATCAGGAATTTGAGGTCACTGTGGACTACACATGTCAAAACCTTGTCTCAAAAATCCAAAGTTATAGGACTCGAGAGATGGATCTGCAATTAATAGTGTTTACTGATTTTGTAGAGGACTCAGATTTAGTTCCAACACCAATTTGCTTTATAACCATCCTTAATTGTAGTGCGCTCTCCTGACCTCAGAGGACACCTGACTACCACATGGTGCACAGATAGATATACATGCAGGCAAAACACCCATGGCTGGGCATGTGACTTGGTGGTAGAGCACTTGCCTAGTGTAAGCAATGTCCTGGTTTTCACCCAGGCACTCAAAGGGACACCACCCATAGCAACAGAAAATCAAAGGGAAGAGTTTGGAATTTTTAAAACGTAAAGGCTTGAGGGGAAAGGCCCCAGTGAGTCATATACTTGAACCTCTGAGGAGAGTGAGGGCTGATTGGCTGGCACTAGTGCCTTTGAGCTCGAAAGAAGCATGATGAGCTTGTTCTACGGGTGTTGGGAAGATCAAAATCTTAACTCTACTGCTACTACTGGCATGAATCACCGCGGCCGGGGTGAAGTATTGCCAAACTAATTCTGCCAGCCAGAGGAAGTAAATACAAAGAAAAGTTGGCCTTAATTTCTTTTCCAGACTTCCAGTTTACTTCTAGAGTTTTCAATTGGCAGAGACAATATAGGGAGAAGGTAGTGGAAGAGAAGTCTGGTTTTTAGGGGCTTACCCACAGCATCACAAAATGGGATAATAAAACTGGACTCAGTGTTACAGGAAAATAGCTTTATAACCAATACTCATATTTTACAACTTTGGGAGAGATAATGTCTTATTTCTGCAAGAGTTATCTAGAATGTGACTTGGGTCATTAGAATGGATTTTGAATCTTGAGCAAATGACATCACAGTTCAGGAAGAGTTGAGTAAATATTTGTGACTGAAATAGCCATGCTTGAGAGGCCAGAGTCAGAAGTACCCAATGTGTATGGAAATGAGGGCCAAAGGGACACTTTAAGTCTGTCCCCCTTTCCTACCTTGGCCATGCTTCCTAGTGACTGGCTTACCTTGCACTTGACTAGTTTATAAGCCTGTCTTAAGGTATTTTAAATATTAATGACTCAGTAACCCATAAACACTTCTGTTACTTGAATTCAAGCACTGGATCTTAAAATAAAAAGTGTATGAATTTTAAAATTATACTATCTTTACTTATTATTTGAGAATTTCATAGGTATATACAATGTACTTTAATCATATCTAAGTCCTTACCTCCAGTTGCTCTTAAATGCATTCTGTGTTCCTTTTATAACTTCATGCCTTTTTCTTTGATAACACACTGAGTCTACTGGTATTACCCATATGTTTATGAGTAGATATCCACTGGAGCAAGTACCACCTAACAATAACCAAAGAAGAGCAGTTTTCCATTCCTCAGTAGCCATCAAGGGCCAATAGCTCCTCACCTAGAGGTGGGGCTTGTTAGCCCCTCCCCATGTAATTCATGTGATTTTTAATAAATGGCTGAAAGAGGATATTATTAAACATTAGTTTGGGGTTTTCTGTGTGTGATATGTGTGGTTTATGCACATGTCTGCAGATGCTAGAGGTCAACCTCCGGTGCCATTCTTCAGTGGTAGGCCACTTTGTGAAAGGTTACCTGTGCAAAAACTAAAATTATTAATTCTGGGAAAGGAAATAGATTTTCTTTTATATTTTTATAATTTATTTTTCTCATTTTCATTTAAAACTCATATAAAATTACTTTTAAAACCTCATTAGGTAAAAATCAGGTAAATATCCATATTTCCTTATTCTTTTCTTATACTATAAAATGATACACATTACTTAAAATTTTCAGAAAATACTCAGTAGATACAGGAAATAAATCTTACATCCACTTATTTTGTTCCAAATAACCACTTTTCTCCCCATCTATTTTCCTAGTCCCACTTACCAATAGTAATAATTTTTAAAAGTTAGCTTTTGAAAGTTGTTCTGATTTTCTGGTGCCTTATATGTACTTTAATAATAATAAGTTTAGAAAAGATATAGAGCTTTCATCCAGAACTGCAAATAATTTTAAACCTTAAATCCCAACTGTTTCTTTACTCCAGTGTCTTTTATAGCAAGTGAGCTTACCCCAAGAAGAGCTATCTGTGTACTGCTGGTGGGGGTGGTGTTGGGGGGGTAGTGTCAGTGGGGAATGGTGGGGGTGATTATGTGTACCTTTGTTGCCAGCACCCGTGGAAAGGAGGAGACAATAGCAAGTGTGACCAGAGGTGGGAGAAGTGGGGGACAGTGGCACCTTAGACCACAGGGAGTTCTGCAGCTAAAGTGGTCCATTAAATCCGTCAACTGTTGAACCTAAGAAGTCATGATTTTATGCATTTGCTTTTTCATTTTGTGGGCTACCCAGGAAGAGATGTGCTGTAGAACAGGAGTCTCTCTAGAGCTGAGAAGTCTTCAAGGAGGACACACCTGAAGGCTGCCTGGCACAAGTCTGGACTCAGTAGTGATGGCAATGACCCCAACATTGTCCATTCCATGTCCTAGTATTCCAGAAGCATGTTGCATGCAGTATAATTGTGCTTGGTTTGTTTCCATTGCTCTGTCACACAGTTCTCACAGCATTTGGAAGAATATATTGTGTTTTGCTTTTTAACACATGAGGAAACTTGGCTTGTGTTTGTTTCTTCTGATGAAAACCCAGAATAGGGCAATATTTCACACATGGCTGACGACTTGGAGTAGTTTGCCTGCTATGCAAAGGAGAAAAGCCAGCTCTGTTTTGGGGAGTGTCAGAAATTTGGACCAGATATTCTACTTTTAATTTCCTTGTGTCTCTTAAGGTAATCATGCTTGCATCTCTCTCTCTCTCTCTCTCTCTCTCTCTCTCTCTCTCTCTCTCTCTCTCTCTCTCTCTCTCTCTCTCTCTCTCTCTCTCTCTCTCTCTCTCTCTCCCCTCCCCCCCTCTCTCTCCAGGTCAGAGGTCAATGTCCACTTTTCAGTGTCTTCCTCAACTGTTCTCTATCTTATAGAATACTTAGAGCTCAGTGATTTGGTTAGCCTAGCTGACCTGCAAAGTCCAGGAATGTACCTTCCCAGTGCTGGGATTAGCTACACTTGGCTTTTATGTGGGTGCTAAGAATCTGAACTCAGCTCTTCAAGCTTGTGTGACAAGGTTTACCTAGTTAGTTATCTCACTAAACTCTTGTGTATAATTTTTTAAAAATGCATGTATAATTGATGGGTCAGCAAGATGGTTCAGCAGGTAAAGGCACTTACTGCCAAGCCTGATGACCTGAGTTTGACACTAGGCCCCACAGGGTGGAAAGGGAGAACTGACACATACACATTGTCCCCTGACCTCCAGAGGTGTGCCATGGCATGCATGTACTATACATGTACACATGAATAAATGGATTTGTAAAAAAAAAAGTGTAATTGAAGAAGTAGCAGTCAGAGACATGAAGAATTCTCATTGTTTGTTTATACTGATGTGATAGGCATAGGCAGGGTTGTATAAAAATAATCCATATCTGCTCCTCTTATTTATGCCATAATTGCTTCCCTTCCTCTATAGAATGTCCCATTAGTCAGCAACTGGATGTCCCAGCCACATGGAACACAGAAGTGACTCAATTTATTATCTGATGATCTGAAAAAAATCAACAGTAGCAGAGTAGTGTTTAAGTATCATTAGGAGAAGCAAATAAAAGCCCATTAGAACTTTGGAAGATGGTTCTGCTAGGTAGTTGCACTTTTCTCACTGAGCAGTTAGGAAGTCTGAGGAAAGTCTGTAATAAGGAAAGTACAAGTTAAAAATGAAGATATTCCAAGGCAGCATGTTGTAGGATAAAGGATTGCAGTTAAAAATTTAGGAGTAGCTCTCACATTTAGGTACAAAGTGGAGATGAGTGTTCTAGGCTTCAGTTTCTTTTTCTGTAAAGGTTCCTCAATACTTCATCTTTTTATGATCACATAGAATGAAAAGCATAACCAAAACTCGAAAAAATATATTTATATTTAAATGCATAAAAGTGCTTCTATTGTCTAGGTGTTTGATAATAAAGAGATACATTTGATTTATGTTGAGATTTGATAGAACAAGGCTTGGTGGTGTATATATGTATATGTAATTTCAGTTCTCACGAGTTGAGCCAGGGGAATTGAGAGTTTGAGACTGTCCTGGGCTTCACAGAAAATTTAAGCCCATAATGGTTGAGCTACACAGGGAGGTTTAGTCTTAAGAAACCAAGGATTAGCAGCAGAGTGAAATGGCTCATACTTACTATCCTAGCAATTGGGAAACCAAGGAAGGAAAATTGCAGGGTATTTAAGGGAAGTCTATGTTATAGAGTGAAATCCTCTCTCAAAAACCAACAAACTAAACACCCAAAAGCTAAGGATGTGGTTCAATGGTATAGTGTATCATGTACCATTCCCTAAGTTTGATTTCTATTACTACAAAATCTGATAATATTTTCAAATGGTCAGGGTAGTCTGGGGAACTCCTAGTTACTCTCCTTCTGTTAAGTATTAGAAAGTTAAAAGTTTTGGGCTGGAGAAATGGCTCTCCTGTTAAGAGAACTGGCTGCTCTTCCAGAGGACCTGGGTTCAATTCCCAGCACCCACATGATGGCTCACAACTGTCTAACACTCTAGTTCCAGCAAATCTGACATAGACACATAGGCAACACTAATGCACACAAATAAATAAATCTTTTTTTTTAAGTTGGAAGTTTCCATGTGGCCACCTTTGTACTTGGGAGAGATAAAGACATTTTTACAATGAAAGGAAGATGCTAGAAAACTTGAAACATCATAGAGTGATTATAAATTCTTGGACATAGAAGATTGTCTACTAATAAAGTTTTTGTTGGTTCAAATAAAGTGATGAAAGAATGACAACTCAATCAAATAGAGGTATGAGAGGTAGAAATAATGTTAAATATATATGCAGGGTTAACAACTCAGTAGGTACTCTGCTATAGTAATTGAAAGGAAATGTGAGCCTTTAATTTTTATTTAGTACAAATAATGACAATAAGTTTAATTAAGTACATTAGCATGGAATCCTTGCTTCAGAGCCACTAGCTTCCAATTGCCCAGTTTTGTCTGCAGGAAACTGCCTGAAGCCCCTTGAGAATTAGTCTTTACAACTTTAAAATGGAGAAAATATTAGTATACCTATCCTTTGGGGGTATAAAAATGCCTGCACAGTGCTTGCTGCAAATGAGAAGTTCAAAAGTTAAAAGATCTGAAATGGATGCATTCTTTCACAAATATTTTGGAAAATGATAGCAATTGCCCAGACAGAATGATTCAAAATAAGGATACCTAGTGTCTTAGTTGTTAGGGTTTCTACTGCTGTGAAGAGGCACCATAACCCTGGCAACTTATATAAAGGAAATTATTTAATTGGTGTGGTTTAAAGTTTCAGGGGTTTAGTCCATTATCATCAAGATGGGAAGCTTTGCCGTGTGTAGGCAGACATGGAGAGCTGAGAGTTCTATATCTTGATCTGCAGACAACAGGAAGTGAACTATCTCACTAAGCATGACTTGAGTATATATGATACCTCAAAGCCTGCCTCCACAGTGGCACACTTCTTTCAACAACGTCACGCCTACTCCAACAAGGCCATAACTCTTAATAGTGTCACTCTCTATGAGCTTATGGGGGCAGTTACATGCAAACTTGGAGAGTATGACTAATGTCATCTACAAACTCAACCATGCAGATTTTTTAGCAGAGAACTAAGATTCAAAATTCCATATTCTAATGATGACGCTAATTTATGCCCGAGTTCAGTAGTGTTATTACCATTTACTGGCAGTTTAAATATCTCACTAATTACTGTGATCTTGGACAATGAATTAACAAAATATCTATACACAGCAGTGTAGAAATCATCTTTCTTTAAAAAAAAAATAAAGATCTTAAGTGGTAATGTTGTAAGCAGATACACACACAGCAGGCATGAAATTGATCCTCTTATCTTACAAAGAAGGCTAAGCAAATGCCCCATTTGAGAAAGAGAGAGAATGCAGTCCTTATTGTTTGTGCTTCTTTAAAATGTTTTCCTGGCATTAGCAATTGCCTTGACTCAGATGTGACCTTATCCTGCAGGTGGCAAACCAAATCTTATAGGTTAATCTGAGAAGCAAGTGTGTGTGTGTGTGTGTGTGTGTGTGTGTGTGTGTGTGTGTGTGTGTGTGTGTGTGTGTGTGTGTGTGGTGTTGTACTTACATGGTCACTTTGAGTACCAAACTCTACAGTATTAGCTAAACTAGCTATCACTCAATTATTGAACAAAACTGGATGCACTTTATTATAGGAAAGCTTCCTAGACTAACTCATTTGCACTTAACACACAATTCTTATGAACATGATTAACTGCCCATTCTCTTATCTCCAATGGTTTCCAGCAGATTAGAAACACCTAGTTTTGTTTAGCCAAGTACTTGCACAGGGTGATTTACAGCTGAAAGTTTATAGGAAGGGGAAAGAAAGAAACATAGTAAAACAGTCACAAAGACTACAAAAAGCCTGGTAACCTGGTACCATTTTGCAGAAGAGCAAAAGTGTTTATTCTGTTCAGAAGAGCATAATTGTTAGAGTTCATATTGTTTTCAAATTCAAGCTAAGTTAATGTTTAGATGTAGAAACTTCAAGATAGGCCATGTGTTCTAGCACATACCTGATCTGTAGTCACAGCATGTGGGAAGTAGAGGCAAGAGGATCAGCAGTGAAAGTTCAACCTAGGCTAAATGAAACCATGCCTCCTTCCCCTGGGAAAAAAAGGAAGTAGTAAATGAAAATTCAAAGTAGAGTGTATTTTTTTTTTTAAAGACAACAATCTGAGTAAAATGAGAATCATTTAAAGTCAGGTTCATATATTTCTGTTTTTTGACAATTTCATACATGTATATAATTCTGATTATTCTTGCCACATCTCTTTCACTTCCTTCCCGTTCTTGTCAGTCTCCTTTCCTATAAATCTCTTTCCCACATTCATAGCTTTTTGTTTTGTTTTATGACCCTCTGAGTTTATCCATAATTGTTTGTTTGACCCTAGATTTGGAACTAACCCTTGGAGCCTGGTGAGCTCCCTAGTAGATATATATCTAATGACATAATCCTCTGTGGTCAATAGTTCAGCAGTAAGGCAGAGGGCTCACAAGCCCTCTTGCCATCTATGGATAACTGAAACAGGGCCAGTGTTTTTCAGGCCAGGTACTAGTAACTATAACTGTGGTGAGTGTATGATTGCCGTGATTGTGTCATGTCTACATGTATATGTTACCTTTAAAAGTTTGTATGTTTTCAGAGCAAGGAGAGCAGACACCAATGAAAATGAGTGGCCTAAGCAAATCAACCTCTCAGAGTGCTTCTGTTGCAGTTTCCCCAGTGTTTTACATGCAGAATAGCTTCAAGGTTGCTGGCTGAGATGATCCAGTCTCTCGGAGTATTCCAGCCAAGACTTAAGACAAGCCTTGCGTTTTCCCATTGAAAATAAATGTTATGATTAGCTCTCTTAGGATTTGACCATTATCCTAAGTTTCTCTGGGTCTCCTAAAGATACCAGTTCCCTCAGACAACATAAAAGAGTTCAGAGAACATGACAGCCACATTCCCTAGAGGTGGGGTAGATAACTTATGGTTCTTCAGTGGATTATAGATGTTTGTCATTGTTTCAGGAGGGTTGGTTACAAGTTGTTATCAGTCATGGTTAGGAAAAATGCTGAACAAAGGAGTTAGATTCAGGAATCTCTTTCTGAAGAAAAAAAGGGGGTTATGATATAAAAATGATGAGATAAAAGGGTAGATTTTGAGTCTACTTTTGAACAACCACCAGTCTCAAATATTTTACATTGATATGGAATTTTGTATTCTATAAAATTTAAGGTTATTTTTGTTATATTGTAGATATGTTTCTACTCTTGTTTAAGGTATTATATCTGTTAAGGACATTTAAAATATAAAGTTTTAATTCTTGAAATCTATTTAAGATAATAAAGAAATACAGATTAATAGTTTGTCCATCTATAACAATCAAACTTACGGTCATGTTAGGCATGTTTTCAAGCTAATGGAAGTTATATTTTAGATAGGTGATCTTTAAACACTTCAAAGACCTACAAATGTTTTAATAACATAAAGCTTTTCTTGACAGTAAGATACATTTACTTCTGGCAGAATCAATTTACTTCAAAAAAGAATGATGGGAATCAAAGAACCTCTATATGGAGTTTGCTTTCTTTATGGCAAAAGCTAGCCATTTTGGCAAGGGGCTACCTCAACTACTTGCCTCGTCTGTTGACAGTATGTTGTCCAAATTGGATAGGCAGGATACAAAGGAAAGCAACTGATAAACTTTGCCAAGAAAAGCTAGGGTAGTGCCTCAAAATTCCCGTTTTACAAAAAAGTATGTCAGATATTCTAGGCCTGTAGGCTGAAGATGGATATCCCAACATTGCAGAGGAACCTTTAGGTGACTGTTTAGGCAGCCAGATGTCTCCAACATTTGTATAGTTTGGGAAGTTACTGCTTCCTGTTTACTCAAGGAATATTTTATCCTTCCTGGGTCTCTAATGGGGATTGAAGACTAGATAGTTACAGTTTTACAGTTTTTCTTGTTACCAAATTCAGAAAAAAACTTACATAAGAGATGTAAAGATTATAAGGTTGAGAAATATAAAAGCATAACTTATTTATCTAAAAAAGATGTTCTAAGGTCTAAAAAGATATTTGTAATACAAGTTATAACAAAAATGGTTTAGGGATAAAACTTTGAACTAAGATAGAATAGATAATGCAATATTTTCTCTAAATTTGAAAAATACAAATAGACTGGACACTGTGAATGCAATTCTTACCTGATTATTGTTCTTATTGTATATAGTTTCACTGTTAAAAAAGAAACCTCTATTTTTTTTATTTAGACAAAAAGGAGGAAATGTTGTGGAATATTCCTTTACACTATGTGAAGATGTGTCATTATGATTGGTTTAATAAAAAGCTAAACAGCCAATAGTATAGCAGGGGCTTCTGGACAGAGAGAGCTCAGGTGGAGTCACCAACTAGATGAAGAGGAAGTAGGATAGGCAGTACAGGGTAAAGGTAACTAAGCCACATAAAAGAACGTCATAGATTAAAAGATATAGGTTAATTTAAGTTAGAAGAACTAGTTAGGAACAAGCCTAATCTAAGAAACTTTTATAATTGATAATAAGTATCTGTTGTTTTTTGTGAGCTATTGACCCAAAGAAAAGTCCATTTATACTAGTAGGGGATAGAGAATGGAAGTGGAGCCAGAGGCATTGAGAACACCACAAGAAAACCCACAGAGTCAACTAAACAGGGCTCACAGAGTCTGAAATGGCGATCAGGGAGCCTACATGGGTCTTCACCTGGCCCTCTGCATACATGCTATAGTTCTTTAGCTTGTGTTTTTTGTGTGTGTGTGTGTGTGGGGGGGAATCCTAACAATGGGAGTAGGGATGTCTCTGACTCTTTTGCCTGTTCTTGGTGCCCCTTTTTATCTTACTGGATTGCCTTATGTAGCCATGATATAAGGTTATGTACTTGATCTTATTGTAACTTGTTATGCTGTGTTCATTTGCTATCACTGGTATGCCTGATCTTTTCTGAAGGGAAATAGGGGATGAGGAGTGAATCTGGTGGAGAGGGGAGGTAGGGAGAGGGTCTGGGAGGAGTGGAGGAAGGGGAGACTGTGGTTAGAATGTAATGTATGAGAGAAGAATAAAAAAATGTGGTACCTGAGAGAAAATAGAGACTCAGACTTGCCCTCATGAAGAGCTCTAAAGACATTGTCATTTCTCAACATGCTACTTTCTGTTTCTTTATGGTCCCTGAAAGCTGTGATTTCTCTTGGGGGTCTGCATATGGGATTGTCTGTTACATCTTGGCAATACATATAAGGGCAATCTCCTTGTGATCAGTGTTTTTTGGTCATCTGATAGAAATATACTTTATGTACGAGTATTCATAGAATACATACATTTTCCAAAATTGTAACTTAATGACTATGCAAGTGTCTTAACTTTTCTCTAACAGATCACCATAAAGTTAATGTAATCAAACAACAATTTAATTTTTACAGTTCTGTAGGTCAGACATGTAGAGTTAATCTCTGTTGTGGAATGTCTTCTGTATGCTGTGAATTATTATTGATTAACAAAGGAACTGTTTTGACCCATGTATGGCAAGTCAGCTTGGAAGTAGGTGGGAAGTCCAAGCAGAAATAAAAGAGGATGGAGGGCAGAGTCAGACAGAGACACTGTGAATTGCCAACGAGAGGAAGATGTAAAGGAATTCAGGTAAGCCATAGGCCACATGGCAAGACAGATTAATGGAAATGGATTGAGTTAAGATGCAAGAGCTAGCTAGCAATATGCCTGAGCCATAGGTCAAGCAGTATAATTAATGTAAGCTTCTGTGTATTCCTTTGGGACTTTGGGACTGCTGGCCCAGACCTCAGGCCTAGGCAGAGCTAAGTAGCTTTGGGCAGGTCAGGACGAGGCCTGTGCCAGAAACTTCTTACTGCAAATGTCACTGTGCTTAAAAAAAAAAAGTCAGCATGATTGAATTCTTTCCAAGGGCTTTATAAAGTCTGTCTCCTTGTTTCTTTCCAGTTCCAAAGGTCATCTGTAATACCTGCCTCAAGGTCCTTGTGTTATCCTAATCTCTTCCCTTCACCCTAACCTCCTTGCTTCTGCCGTCAAAGTTCCTATCTCCTTGACTCCTCCTTCTTTTCAGGCTTCTCCACTTCTTCTTCCCTTCTGCTTTTATTGAGATAGGGTTTTTCTGTATAACAGCCCTGGCTGAACTCACTCTGTAGACTAGGTGGGCTTCAAACTCAAGAGATCCACCTGCCTCTGTTGCCTTAGTACTGAAATGAAAGAAGTATACCACCACCACCTGCCTAGAATTCTTTTTATAAAGACTCTGTGATATTACATTTTTAACCCACTAGGGAATTAAAAATAATCTTACCACTTAGTATAATTACATCTGTAAGTGTTTTTAATTTTTTTCTCTGTTAGGTCTTAATTACAGGTTCTAAGGAGCAGGATGTGGACATCTTTAGGGGTTGTTAGTTTGCATATATATCAAAGTAAACTTTTAAAATTTTATTCTAGCAAGGTATAATGGGACAAAGATATATTAATAGTGGGGAAAGGGAGCAAATAAGGGAAAGGCTGCCAGAGAAAATATAAGGATTTGTAGAGATTATGAATCTCCAATGGCTGGATCTGGGGATGAAATAGAAATGTGGTGTTATATGATTCTTTTATTATTTTTTGAGAATTTCATGCATGATTACACTTATTTACATAATTTTTACCTCTCCCTCTGTATTGTGAGATTCTTATACACAACGTGTTGCATTACTGCATACAGACTGAGTTAGCAATTATTAGGATTACAAAACAGTTTTAGCTGAATAAGAGAGATAAAACTCAACCACAATACATCAATTATGTTTGAATTTTTATTATTGTTCTTTTACTTTCTATTAATGTGGTTATACATTCTACATGTAACTTGAAGTAAACATATTAAATTTTGTGTTTTATATTATTATATTTTGCCGATTAGGTGAAGTATAGGTATGTACCTTTTATAATAACATTGTTACTTTAAAATACAATAATTATTAAGGAAACAAAAATAGATGAAGAGATAAATATACAGGTAATAGAATTATTAAGAGAGTGTTAATAGCCTTAGAAAGTCCATTTTTCTTTTTAAGTCTACAAATATTAAAAATATGAATATATATGTAAGGTAAAACTCAAGACTCTTAACAGTATTTATATTATAGTATCTTTAACCCTTATATGATGGAAACTATAAAGAATGCTAATCTAGGTAAATATTGTTTTAGGGAAAAATGAGTTATGTGAAATTATCCCTTTCTTCTAGCCTCAGCTGAAAGTCAGCAATGATTGGCTATCCTAAATTAATTGTTCTATACTATAATGGTAACTAAAGTTTTAAATGGGCTTGCTAGGTGTCTCATCAGGTAAGGGCTTTTGCTTCCAAGCCTAATGACCTAAGTTCCTGTGGACCCATCCCCATCATACACTAAAACAACTTGATTATTACATTTTAAAAAAGAAAGCTATGAATATATTCATATTTTGACAGTCCTGGATTGCCTTTATATCCCAGTTCATTCAGTTTTAGACAAATACCAGTGGTGATACTCAAATATTTAATATTCATCTAAAGCATGAATTGTGTGTATATATGAATATTTTATTTTATAAACCAAAAGTTATATGAACATGAAGTAGTCCAAGTTTTTAATATTTTTTATATTGTGATTTTTATGTAATTACATAAAGTTAAATAACTGAACTCATGGAATCATCAGTTATATCTGCAAGGTTCTTTCAGCTAAATAAGGTTACACTTGTGGGTTTGGAGTACATGATAGTTAGAAATAAAATTGGCCTCATAGGTAGAGGTACGATTAGGAGGTGTGATCTTGTAGGAGGAAGTGTGTCACTGTTAGCATGGGACTTGAGGTTTCATATATGTTCAAGCCATGCCCAGTATCTCAGACCACTTCCTGTTGCCTGTAGATCAAGATGTATTAACGCTCAGCTCTTTTTCTCTGGCACCATGTCTGCCTGTATGCTGCCATGTTCCCTGCCATTGAGATAATAGTCTAAATCTCTGAACTGTAAACCACCTCAATGAAACGTTTTTCTTTAAGAGAGGTGCTGTGGTCATGATGTCACTTGATAGCAATAGAACAATTACTATGATAGGTTATTAGTATTTGAATATATATATTTATGGGTCATTAATCAGTATACCACCTTAAGTTTAAATTCCTTTTCACTGACTACTCAGTTGTTTTCTAGATTTCTGAGTGATTGTAAATGTGCTAAATGTTTTATACAATATATCTTTGACTTCATCTCTGAGAACTTTCTTCTCCAGAAGCCTTGTACTAATGTCCACTTTCATATCTAACATATGAGTGCTATTTTCCTAAACACTTGCAAATACCAACTATTAGTATTTTTATAATCTCTGACAATTTGATAGGTTAGAATGGCATCACACTGCTAATTTATTTGACATTCTCTCTTTTCTATTGTGAAATTTCTATTTATGTTTCTTTCCTGTTGTCCCATGGGTGTTAGTCTTTTCATGCTTATTTACAAGAGTTCTCTGTTTATAGAGGAAGACTACTAAGGATTATTAGGATTATGATTGATAAAAGTGAGAAGCATTGACTTGGAAATGCCTTCTGTATTTTCATGTGCTTGCTACTTTCATAAGCTTGCATGGAGTGAGTGGAGAGAGAATTTCTACTGGAAACATTATTGGTGGGAATTAGGTTAGAATGTGTAGAAATTCAGTTCATCCTCTATATAATACCAGACTATTTTTCCCAAAGTCATTCTTTCTGTATGTCTTCTTTCTGCTCAGAATCTCTCCAATTGTCTTTATCAGCCATCCACCCAGTGTGATTTCATCAGATAGGCATTTAGATTTCTTAATATTTGGGTTTCCACAAGATGTCCCCGGCTAGTACTTCAAGCAATAGTAGAGGGGGGTACCTAAACAGGACTTCTCCTATACTCAAATGAATGACCCTACTAAGTGTCATTATAGAACCTTCATCCAGCAGTAGATAGAGGCAGAAGCAGAGATCCATAGCTAAGCACCAGGTCTAGCTTCCGGTCCAGCTGAAGAAAGAGAGAGAGGAGAGAGAGTATATGAGCAAAGGGATCAGGATCATGAGGAGAATACCCACAGACAGTAAGTCAAGCTATTGTGAGCTCACTGAATCAGAAAAATTCCCCGTGGGAATCCTTGCCCTCCTTGGGGAATGGATGGGGTGGAGGGAGCTTGAGGGAGCACTGAGAGGGACTGGGAGGAGGTAAGGGAGGGGGAGCAGTGGTAGATATGGGAAAAAACTTTTTAAATAAAAAAGTAGCAAAAAACTGGGTTCCCAGTATTGTTTTCAAAATGGGACCACTGGGGCCAGTGATAAGGACCAGTGGTTACAGGCACTTGCTGCCAAACATGATGACTTGAGTTTGATCTTGGGGATGCAGTCAACAGGGTTGTCCTCTGACCTTCACATGTACATGTGCACACAGACTTAAAAAATAAATAAATATAAGAAAAAATGCATTTTAAAAATGTGTTCAACTCACCCCAACCTAATTTAACTTCATTTAGACTAATCTAATCTGTTGTTAAAGACACAGAGATAATGAAGTCTTTATCTTCCAAGTGTTCCACAGATGAAGGAAAATCTGGGCTGTGGATAAACCAAAAGCATTACTTTATCATGCAATCAAATCTGGAATAAAACTAGTTATATCACCTCCTTAATAGAGGCATTCAACAGGCATCCCTGGGAAATAGAGACAGATGGCATGGTGAGAAGAGAGGGTCAGAAAATACCTATTTCTTACAAGAAAAGAGGATGACTACAAGGTATCTTGACAGGACAGTTGTCTATCAAAGACAAGTCATGGAGGACGACTGTTTTAAGAAGATGGAAAATCAGGTAAACTTACTTTAGATCTAGTGAAAGTATGAGAGAGAACTGGTCCAAGATGAACTGGACAGGGTCAAGATAGCCTAATTTCAGGGAAATTAGGTATTAAATTTAGAGTGCTGGAGTCCAGACATGGTGGCATATTGCTTTAATACCAGCACTCAGGAGGCAGAGGCAGGGGGATCTTTGTGAGTTTGAAGCCATACAGAGCAAGTTCTAGGCCAGCTGGAACCACACAAAGAAACCCTATCTCAACCTTTTCAATTAATTAATTATAGAGTTGTGGAGAGTAATGGAAGTGTGTATTAACAAGGACTGGTTTTAGAAAGTCATCTTGACTGAACTTTGCAGAATGAATCAGAAGAGGGAAACATTTTAGAGTGACCTTAAGTTCCTAGAGACATGACACAGTTTTGATTTATCCTTGTTCTATTGTTTTGCCTACCTTAGCATTTGTCATAAGTTCTCTCTCTCCCTCCCCCCTTTCTCTCTCTCTCTCTCTCCCCTCTTTCTGGTCTTATGTATCTCAGGCTGTTCTCATTATGTAACTGAGGGTGAACTTGGAGTCCTGATTCTCTTGGCTCTACCTTTCAAATGTGATTAAGAAGTAGGTGTCACTGCCTGGTTTATGTGGTGCTGTGGCTCAAACACCAGGCTTTGTGCATGCTAGGCAATCATTCTGTTAACTGAGTGTTATCCATGACCCAGGCTTTTCATTTTTAAATAGGGTATTATTATCAATGAGCATCAGAAAATTTGGAGCAAGTGGTGGACTTCCATTTGACACTTTCAGATTCATAGAGTTGCTTAGTAGTGAGTGAGATAAAGATTCATCAAGCAGACACCTTATTTCATCATGCAACTAAATTTCAAGTAAAGCCAGTGTCCCTGCTTTTGCTTGCCTGACTTTCTAGTTGCATGTTAGTTAGACCTATCTCACAGTGATGGAGAACATTCAGATTACTGAGAAAACTGAGTGCTTCCAACATCTACAACTGGAGCTGTGTTCTGATCTTGGGCAATGCTGCAAGAAATATTTTAAGCTGTTATCCTCAAGAGCTTCTTTGTGTACTATTCAGTTACTGTGGCTTTTATCTCAGCCAGATTCATATGCAAAACTATGTAAGCTGACACTTGGTGTATCAGTGGGGAATGTAGGATATCATAGGTTACATTTATATGAAGTGTAAGGAAATAAAAGCTGAGCTATGCTGCTGAAGAAGGTAGAAAGGGAATCTCAATACTTTAGTTTGCAAAGGTTTTGCCATTTATTGTATAGCACAAGTCTGCATCTATTATTTATTATATTGTTAGCTAATGCTTATTATTTTTGTTTCTGCAATAAACTCGTTGGGCAGCAATGAGCCCAAGGGAATGTTCACTAAAAAATTAAACAGATTTTTACCTCCAAAGACTGTTGATGTCAGGTGTCTAACTTGTAGAAAGCATTTATGGACATTTATTAACTACCACAAGGCAATACAGGTATCAATAACCACATGGAAAACAGAAGACATGAAGATACTGAAAAAAAATACTGCTGTCTATTTCTAAAAGCACTTGTTACTGTCCAAGGCCAGTTTGGAGATGGTGATTTGCCATACACATTTGCAGATGGTGTGTTCTGGCCACTCCTGACATTTGTGGGCCTGGGGCAAGAGGACAAATGAAAGCCCATATTCCATTAGGTTTAAATATTTACAAGTTATGAATCAAGATAGCAGGCTGTTAAATAAAATATGCCTGTACTTATACCTGAAAAAATGCCTTCATTATGACAAAATGTATGTTTCTATGGTTTTTATACGGAACTGGCAGAAACTCAAAGATGACTTAAATATATCTGAGTGTCTGGACATGTAGTGCAAGTAAATTAATATGAGACTCATGAATTATCATGTATTTATTTCATAAAATTCTTGTTGTTGAACATGTAGCTCAGTGGTAGAGCAATGTGATCAGAATGAATTGAGGCCTTGCATTCAATCTCTAATATTCATGCCAACAAAAAGACAAAAAATTTACATTATTTCATTAAAAACATTAATTTATTTTTGTACTTAAGGTCTTTATGAGCTATATGTTGGTATTACCTGTGATCCCAGCTGCTTAAGAGGCTAAAGTAAGTTCATTGCCACTGTATTCACAACAGCTAGGAAATGAGGAAAAAACTTAAATGTCCTTTAACTGATGAGTGGATAATGAAAAAGTGATACATATACACAATGGAATTCTTTTAAGCTGTAAATACTAATTAAATAGTGACATTTATAGGTAGATTGATGGATCTAACAGCTATCATATTGAATGAGGTTACCCAGACCCAGAGTTGTTTGCATGTTCTCTCCTTTTTTTTTTTTTTTTTGTAGATTCTAGCTCTGAGTCTTTAGATGTGAATATATTAACTTCAGAAACCAGAAAATTAGAAAATCACTATGTGGGGAGGGAGAAAGAATTTTAGAGGGCAGTAGTAGGACACAGGTGCTATGAAAAGGGACAAGGGAAAAACTTGGGCAGTAGGAAGGAAGAGGAAAGGAGGAGAGATGAATAATACTAAGGATGTTTGAAAAGGCAATAGGAAAACATATTATTTAATATTTACTTAAAATATACTACATATGTATTTAAATGGAGTCATGCCAAACTTGGTGATGTGCCCTCTTAGGAACCACAGGCTATCTAACAAAAACCTCAGTGCCAGACATGGAAAACCACTTTTTGAGTTGGTGATCAGGGGGTTTCAAGAGACTCCCCAAACAATGCAGTCTATTGCTATTGCCATTGCTGCCTCTCTAGTGGCTCTTGCCACAGCCAGAATCATATGCAAAGCTGTGTAGAATGTTTCTTGACATATCAATGGAAAAGTAGAGCATCATAGGCTAGATGTATATGATGTATGCACAGGAAATACAAAGACAGGGACTATATGAGAAGGATTCTAGAGAGGGAAATGGTAGGACACATGCTATGTAGGGGGACATGGGAAAAACGGGCTTTTGAAATGGGGACAGGAGCCAAGACCCTATTGCTGAAGACACTGTATACTTCAGGCACAGGACTTGGAGGAACTGATCTGGAACTGACCTGATAGCTTCCTCCCTGAGAACCAGCTCTCATAGTATTAGAAGGTGCCATGAAAACTGCAAAGGGAGAAAAGCAATCAATAGTCCTACCCCACTCTCAATACTACCACAGCAATGACCATACAGACAAGATATTCCTAGTAGAGTAATAGTGACACTTTTATCTTGGGAGTAACCAACAGCTAATTAGATGTAAGGTTTTCTCAGTAACTAGTGTGGGTGAAGAAGTCATAGACCCATTGGAGAACCTATGACCGTCATCTCCCCAAACTAATGTAATTTATAATTATATTCTGAGTACTATACTTACACCCACAGACAATGTAACCACAACTTCTCATCAAAGATACTTTTTTTGTAACAGATAAAAGACTAGTTTAGAGATCCACAGCTCTTCAAAATGAGGACAACAAGTGATCATGGGGGGCCAAATTCTACTTGATAATATACAACACAATCCATACTGAATGGGGTTGGCCACTCCCCCTTCAGGAGCCCGAGACCCTGGATAAGCGTCTTTGGACCTTATTTACTGATACCTGAATCCCACTACACCATACACCTAAGGCTCAGGGGGAAATAATAATAGAAGAAAGGACCGAACGATTTTAAGAGACAGAGGATCAGGAAGCCCTACCCTGCCCTTAGTTGAAGAGCTGCATGTAATCAGTGGCTGCTGTATCAATTGAAATTAAAAAATAAAATATAAGTTATAGTTAATGAATATTATAAAATTTTACAGTTAAAATGAAATGAAAATCATGTGGAAGAATTTTATAATCCAGGTGGCTGTAATTCAGCTTTCTTTAGGGACAAGTAAGCTGATAGCTTATATAAGACGAGGTGGTTTAGCATTGGTTAGGGGAGAAAGAGGAGTGAAAATGATGAAAATATAGTGAACATGTATTGAATTCTCAAAAAGTTAAAATTAAAAAGAAGAGCCTAAGGCAAGAAGATCAGAGTTTGAGATTGTCCTAACTAACTTAGTAAGACTCTGTGTCATAAATCAGATGAAAAGGTGTGGGAATATAATTCAGTAATGGAGCACTTGCTTAGTACTTGTGAGGCAGTGGTTTCAAACTCCACTACCACTTTGAAAAGATTTTTTTTCATGTAATTTGCATTTTATTCACAGTCTAAAGATTATAACAGTAAATTCTGTTGGTTTTCAAAATATGTAAAATTTGGATGTATGTTCACACACATATGTAAATACGTTTAAAATTTAAGTTACACATTTTATTATTTTATAAATGATAATTTTAAATATTTTAGAAGAAAAGTATCACTTGAAATTAAAAGATAAAATAAAAATTATAGTTATTGAATATCATGAAATTTTATATCATTAATATCATGAAATAGAAGTTATGTTAAAGAATTTTATAATCTAGGTGCCTGTAATTCCAGCACTTAAGAGGCTAAGTGCTTAAGTTCAGCACCATCCTTAACTTCATATTGAATATAAAGCCAGATTGTATTGAGGCCCTATCTCAAAGGAGAGAAAGAGGAAGGAAGAAAAAAAATTGTTGAACATGGTGGCACATGTCTGAATCCTAGTGTCAAATAATGGAGGATGGAGTGTGAATTCAGGACGAACCTTTGGGATGCAGGAGAATAAAAGGAATAAAGGAACATCAGACTAGATGGATAGATAGATAGATAGATAGATAGATAGATAGATAGGGATGGAGGGACGGAGGGACGGAGGGATGGAGAGAGGAAGAGAGACCTACTCACAATTCTGGCATGCAAAGCCTACCTAGTTTCTTTTGTCTTTTCACTTTTTCTTTTTCTTCTTTTTGAATTTTTCAGGATTTCACTGTGAAGCCCTACCTGTTCTAAAACTTGCTCTATAGAACAGGCTGGCCTCGAACTCAGAGATTAATTTGCCTTTTGGGATTAAATGTGTATGCCACCACTGCCCAGTGACTACCTAGTTTCTAATTCACCTGTTTTATGACCATATTAGCATGGCATATATATGTAGGCATAAACATATACAAATAAATATATCTATGTATAAATATATGAATTTAAGAGAAATTTGAATTCCTTATTGTATTAAATTTTGTAAATGCATACGAAATTATTTGTTCCTGTAGAACTCAGGAGTTGGATAAAAAGAAAACAAGTATGTACAATCATATTGGGGAATGATAGTTGCTTATTATGTACAGATCTATTGCATGCTCACTTTCTGAAGGCCAGCATCTCACAAGTTAATTTCCCTTTTTCTTTTTATAAGTCTCTCCATTGTTTATTTCCTGTTCTCTAAAACTGCTTCTGTTTCTGATATTGCTATTAGTGTTTGAGTGTGGTTGCTTTTTCTTTCTAGAGTATCAGGGGAAAAGTTCAAAAAATATTAATCTTTTTTGAGGCAAGGTCTCATGTACTCAAACTCAACTGTTCTTAATATTCTTTCCTCTACCTTCTATGTCTTGAAGTTAAGAAATATACTTACCAATATAGCTACATTCTCAGCCTAGGTATAAATCTTGAGTGTAAACATTTAGGGTGTTGGCTCACAGTATCAGAGCTGCCCATGGATTCTAAAATGCTTTTACCCTTTAGTTATGTCTGTGATCCACAGTAATCTCAGACAGACACTCATGGTCCACGCCTTAAGGATATTTACATGTGATTATTTTCACTTTGCTCTCTAACTGAAGTTTACTCCAAGTTAGGCAATAGCTGTTGTTGGATTGGCTCCATCACCAAGTGAGGAAGTTCAATGACACAAATTATCTATTAGTGTTATCAGATGCTTTTAATATCATTTCATTTCAAATAGAGTTTGATATTTTCATCTGGTTTGTGGTTCTAAATAAAAACTTCAGAGGTTCATTGTGTTAAAGGTATAACATCTGTGATGTTATAGTAAATGTATTTTCTAAACTTTAGTATTTGGAAATAAAATGACTTACCTGGGAGAGGGGAGAGGACAGTAGTTAAAATCTAACTTTTTGGTGTAGCATAACATCAGAGGCAGGACAATATTCTTAGTAAAATTGAGAAGCCTATGGAACTGAGCTATATTTACTATTAGTCAAGTTACACATATAATTTATGGTTAGCTGTGAAAAGACAGACTACAATATTATACCAACCAAAACAGAAGTTGTAGTTGTCAGCAATTAAAAAAGTCATTAATTTTACAGTGTTAGAGTAACTTAAATGAAAAATTTGTGCCAAAACTCATGTTGAAACTTGGTTTGGTGGTTCATTCCCATGCATTTTCAGCTGAGACAAAAGGATTGCAAGTTCCAGGCCAGCAAGATGAGGAAATACGCTTCCACAAACAAAGCAAAATAGAAAACTAATGCTAAATAAAGGTCTTTTTTGGCTTAGTTTGATTTTATTTTTGTAACTTTAAGAGAGAGAGACACACACAGAGAGAGAATAAAGTTGTGTGGGTAGGGAGGAGGGGAAGATCTGGGAGGAGCTGGAGGAGGAGAAAACATGATGAAAGTACATTGTATGCAAAAGTGTTTAAAATAATAAAAAGATACTTAGTATGTCAGTGCATCATCAAATGTCTGAGCCTTAGAGAACTACTTTGTTAATCATCAGTGTAGGGGATTTATGAAGTTCCATTGTAAATAATTGTCCCACCTATGAGTTTAATAAAAAGCACTGATTCGCCAAAGGCAGGCAGGAAGTGTGGGCGGGGCTACCAGACTAAGAAAACTCTAGGAACAGGAAGAATAGAGCCGAGATGTCACAGAGGCTCCAGAGTTGCCAGCAAAGCCAGAAGAAGGAGAGGACAATATTACTGCTCTGAGAAATGGTACTGAGCTGCATGACTGTACAGGATAAGAATCATGGGTTAGTTTAAGGGTAAAGAGTTAACAAGTTGTATTCCTTGGCCCGGGGTCAATCAGCGTACAGTTAAGCATCTGTCAGTATGTGTGGGTCTGCGGGTCTGTGGGTCTTGGGACTGCAGGGTCTATGTATCCAAACCTTGAGACTAGGCCAGAAAGTCTGGGCCAGAAACCTCATACAACACACCAGTGTATGTCCTATACTGGCATTGCTGTCTTCGGTTGCTGCGATGAAATACCATGACCAAAAAGCAAGTTGGGGAAGAAAGGGTTTATTTGGCTTACACTTCCGCATCATAGTCCATCATTGAAGAAAGTTAAAACAGAAACTCAAACAGGGCAGGGACCTGAAGGAAGGACCTGATGTAGAGGCCATAGAGGAGTGCTGCTTATTGGTTTGTCTCCTAAGGCTTGCTCAGTCTGCTTTTTTAAATAATTTATTTATTGATTGATTTTTTTTTATTAAAAATGACATTTTTATCAATGTATTCTCCTGCTCTCCCTCCCTGCCCTCCTCCCAATCCCTCCCAGTCAACATTCAGCCTCACCCCTCCCCATCCACCCATCCCGTCCCCCAAAAGGGCAAGAGAATCTAGGACCAGTAGCCTTCCTCACCAATCACTAATTAAGAAAATGCCTGAAGCTGAATCTTTTTGTTGTTTGTTTTCAAGACAGGGTTTCTCTGTGTCGCCCTGACTGTCCTGGAACTTGCTCTGTAGACCAAGCTGGCCTCAAACTCACAGAGATCCACCTACCTCTGTTCCTGAGTGCTGGGATTAAAGGCATGAGCCACAACGCCAACCACAGCAGGATCTTATGTATGAAGGCATTTTCTCCATTGAGGCTCTTCCCTCTCTGATGTCTTTAGCTTGTCTCAGGTTGACATGAAGCCAGCCAGACTTTTTCATGTGTTCCAACTTTGATTATTTTGATTTCTCAAAAACATTCAGACATTCAAAATCAAAGTATTCATTGAAAGCTTATCTGAAGATTTTAGAAAAGTAAAATTGTTGCAAACAAAGCTTGCAAGCAGGAAGACGAGTTTATTTCATGGGAACTGAAATTAAATAATGAGACATCAAATGATTTTTAAGTTTTAATTTTACAATTCTATAATTGAGTGTTGGAATAGCTTGACTTTGAACATCTTTTAATGATGTTCCTATTTTTAATTGGATAAATTTATAATTTGTACCAAAATTGAATGATTTTGATAGGACTTAAAATTTTGCAGCATTAAATTTGTACAAACCATTAGGAAGGATCAAAAGCAGAGACAACTTATTTTTAAAATTTTGTTACATTTAAAGTATTTGTTAAAGAAAGATAATAGAAGCAAAAAGCCACCACTTGAGAAACCATTTGGGCCTGTATATCTCCATATTTCAACAAAATATAATTTGAAGTATCCTTTAGTTATAGAATAGTTTGATCAATATGTGCCTTACCTATATATCTATGGCTAGCTGTCATTTGACAAGGGTGCCAAAATTGTCCAGAGAGGGACAGAACTGCCCATTTAAAAAAAAATAGTGCAGGGAAAACCAAGTATCTTAGTAGAAAACCGACAACTTTAGCTTCAATCCATCACAACATAGACAAAAGTGAACTCAGAATGAATTGAAGATGTAAATCTAAGAGCCAAAACAATGAACTCTTACAAAGAAACATAGGTGAAAACATACAGGACCTTTAACTGAGAATGAGTCCCTTAGATATGCTATTCAAGACACAAGTAAATAAAGAATAAAATCAATAAATTAGACTTTGTGGAAATTGAGAGCTTTGAAAAATATTTACTTGTGAGTGCATGAGTATAGGTATGCACATCCCATGGCACATGCATGGAGGGCACAGGACAACACCTAGGGATCAGTTCTCTCTTTCCACCATGTGAGTCCTAGGAATCAAATTTGCATTCCCAGTCTTAGTGGCAGGCCCTTTTTACTTGTTGATCCATCTCTGGCCTAAAAACAAACAAATTTTAAAAATGTTTTTGCATCAAACAATGTTATCCAGAAAGTAAAAAAAAAAATAGGGTTAGGGATCTAGTTTTTTTGGTAATGTGTTTTCCTGGCAGGCATGAGGACCAGAGTTCAATTATCAATATCCATATAAAAAGCCAGACATGGTGTAGAACTTGCAATTCCAGTGCTAGGGAGATAGAAATTTGTAGATTTAGTGGGTTTTCTGGTCATCCAGCATAGCCTACCTCATGAATTCTGTCCCAGTGAAACTATTTCTTTAAAAAAAAAAAAGGTAAGTGAAAAATAGCACCCAAGGTTGTCTCTGACTTCCACATGCACGTGCACATATGTGCACCTAAATCCACACACCTACTAACACCTTCCCCACCCCCCAACTTAATAGTCTATAGCTGATCTTAGTTTTGAAAGGCTAAACTTGTCTGTTTGAATCAAGGACAATGTAAATTGTGAGTGGTCATTAATGTAAAAACCCTTAACTGGTCAAAGTACAAAGAATAAATGATGATGTCATGCTTGGCCTTTAATGGGACAGCTACATCTCCTCCAAGGCTCACAGAACACCGTGGAAGAGGGAGTGGAAAGAATTTAAGAGCCAGAGAATAGGGAGATATGTAACAAGAAGACATCTTCTGGAAATAACATAGCTGTTGCACTCATGAATTTACTGTAGCTGTGCTTATCCAAACAACACTTATGCCAGATTAAGCCTCTGAGCATTTCATCATGGATGGAGGAGAGACCCATGAGGCCCATGCCTCCTGGAGAGACTATTGGTAATTAATGGTTGTTGGAAGATGGGGGCCGTTAAGTTTTTAAGCTGTATCTCTTTATTTTTCATACTTTTCATTTTAGTACAAAACAAAACAAATGAAGAAAACATAGTGCACAACACTCAGCCTTGCTATTTGGTGAAGAAAGAGAGACTTTTCTGCCTTAAGACACTAAGGACAGGAGAGAAGAAAATAACTTGTAAGCAACATCAGAGATGCAGGAGGGTCAGGATTAGACAAGGCTCCTGGGGAGCCAAAGGGAAAACTACACAAAGGGTAGGGATTCCCAGTGGGAACTCTACTTCCATGTGAAATGACAGTGTCTTCATCATACAAAAGTGGTGGGATTGGCTCTGCTCGGCTTCTCTGCTGTCACTTCATTTTCATCAGTTCCCAGGCCTAGTATGATCATGCAGTAGATGTAGTGGGTCTTGGGATCCTCAAGGGAGAAACCAGGGGGAATAAAGTGGTTTGAAACATTAGCACTACTAGGTTCTGATAACATTGCCATTTTGTCTGACTTAGTCTTTTGCTGCAGGCTTTCTATAACGAAGTGGTCAGGATGGATCTCTATGTGCTTTTTCGACAATATATAGCTAATTATAGAGTTGTCTTGGGGTGCATGGGCATTTATAATCTGCTCCATGATGACTGTCCATCCATAATCACTTTTCATAATGCAGCACAATGAAGACATAAGCTTATTGGAGATAGTCACCTTTTTAAAACTTCTTATCCAAGATTTTCGTGAGCTTTCAGAGACTTTCAAAATTTTCCTTGTTCTACTCCATTTTCTTCTCATCATCATCTGGTAGCATCATGCCCTCCTTGATACTAGACTTTTTCCCATACAACTCCTTGACCTGTTGCATGCAACACTTGTAAATAGGCTTAGTTATATATATATATATATATATATATATATATATATATATATATATATATAATAATCTTAGTTATATATAAATATCTCACCTCCAGTGCACCCTTTCTTAAGCTCCATGAAGGAAGAGTTGGCTACCCACTCTTTGCTTTCATTAGTAATGCAGTAAATGGATGTCTATGTCTCCTACATGGGAGTTACATTCTTTGATATGAATGTCATCTCATATCCAGTTTAAGAGGTGTGGTAGTCCAGAGAGGTATCATTGCCAATTAGTAGAATCTTCATGGATTCTGAGATTTGAGTTCCGAAAGAATACAGAATTTCCTGTAGTTCTCTTTGTTTTCTGTCACTTTAGTGATGAGCTCGAGGCCTTTCTTCACTGTGTTCTTATGGATCGTTTTCAAGGTTTTGCTCTGCTTGAAGCATTTCTTGGGGGATGTTAATCCTTGGAGCCAACCACATTACAGATGCAGTTAATATAGTTTGGTATTAACTCATCATGGCTGTCCATGATGAACATACGATGGACGCAGAGCTTGGTGTTCTTCTTGATGTCCTCAAAGAGGACAACAGGACCTTGCCAAGACATCAGGAATTCTAATTAACCTTCCACAAGGAAATGTTTAACTGCCAAGCGGTCTTCTCAGTCACTGATGAAGCTCTTAGAGAATTCACCATATTCTTCTTCAGTGTTACAAATAGTCTTAGTCTGGCTCAATTATTTCTGACCAATGTATATCTCCTTTTCTTTTTTTTCATTTTCCTTTTGCCAGTATCATCCTCTTCATGTGATCTTACATCTTCAATCTTAGGCTTCTCCTTATCATTATTGTCCTCTCCTTTCTACTCCTTTGCCTCATCATCACTGATTTGCTTCTGTTCTTCCCCATCCAAATGAAGAATGATAGGCTAGCCTATGAACTGTAAGGGCTTCTTAGCCTCTCCTCACTAAGTATTCAGTATGGTCTTTGGGATGAAGGATAACTTTTACATCCTGGCTTTTATGTCCGTACAGCAGAAAACTCACAAGCATAGCGTTCATCATCATTGTGCTTTGTGATCACGACTTTCTCTGCCACCAGAGAGGCAGAATGGGATTCAATACTGTCTTTTTGGTCAACTTTAAACAAGCTAGGTTTATCTGAAAAGAAGTAACCATAATTGAAAAAAAAATCATTCCATAAGATTTGCCTGGAGGCAGCCAGTTGGTGGAGGCATATGCTTTAAATCCTGCACTTGAGGAGTCAGAGGTAGGCAGATCTCTGTGAGTTGGAGACCAGCCTGGTCTATAGAGTGAGTTCTAAGGATCCTCTGATGTGGGAATGCTTTTATGTATGCTGTGAATCTCAATCTTTAAATAAAGGAGCTGTTTTGGGCCATGGCGGGCACCATAGAATAAGTAGGAGGAGAAATCAGAGCTTAGGTAGGAGAAGCAGGGTGGAGTCAGGCAGATCGAGCCAGCAGATCGAGCCAGCCGCCCAAGGAGCAACATGTAAGGAGCACGGGTGAGCTACGGGCCACGTGGCCAACAGATTAATAGAAATGGGTTGATTTAAGATATAAGAGTTAGCTAGCAATGTGCCTGAGCCATAGGCCAAACAGCATAAAGTTAATATAAGTGTCTGAGTCATTTCTGGGGGTCTGAGTGGTGGGCGGCTAAGCAGTCTCGGGCGGCAGGTCTGTGGGTCTCGGACCTCTGGCGCCCTGGACCCCGAGAAGCCTTACTACTACAATCCTCTCTCCCTTTATTTTTTGAAAGAGAGTCTTTCTATGTAGTTCTAGCCTTGGAAGTCACTATGTAAACCTGGTGGCCTCAAACTCACAGAGGTCCATCTGCCTCTGCCTCCTGGGTGTAGGGCTTTAAAGGTGTGTACCATCATGCTGCACTCCCGAGGGGGCATTTTTAAAATTAGTGATTGATATGGGATGGTCCAACCATTGCAGGTGGCAATGCCCTGGACAGGCAGTCCTAGTGAGCATAAGAAAGCAGACTGAGCAAGTTATGAGGTGCAAGCCAGTTAGCAGCATTATTCCATGGCCTCTGTGTCAGTTCCTGGCTCTAGGTTCCTGCCTTGAATTCCTGACCTGACTTTCCTGGATGATGGTCTACAAGCTGTAAGATGAAATAAATCATTTACTCTCTGAATTGCCGTTGGTTATGATGTTTTATCACAACTTTAGAAACCCTAACTAAAACAAACACAAAACTGCTGAATCCTAGAGTCATCTGCACCAGCCTGGAGAGCCTTCATGAAAATTTTGTGCCAGACTAAGCAATGGTTTCCAAATTGTCTATGAGGTCAGGCTTTGTCTTGCCAGTCTCCACCAAGTAAGGGTGCTTTTCTGAGAGTCAGGGATAATGTCAATTTTCAGCTTTTTATCCATGTCCAATTTTGACGGGTCTGTCAGGCTGTCATAAACACTCTTGTCCAAGACATAAGAAGCATTAGAGGTTAATTTCTGAAGGAACATTTCATTGTTAGAATAGAAACTATCCATGATCAGGATCATTAGAGACTTAGGTGGACTAAGTTCTGCCTGAAAGGCAAAAGTCTCCACCTCCTTCTTTCTGGTTTCTTCTTTTATGAGGAGGTTGGAGGCACTGCATTAGTCCAGGCAGGGGTGGGCTCAGCGTGTCTCTTAATTTTAGCACCAGGGCTGTTCAGGATAGAAACTTGGTTTATCCTAATTGAACAGGGATTAAAACCTGACAATTGGTATCATCTCCAACCCTCAAGAGGATAGGACAGTGTGTCTCTTTTTTTTTTTTTTTGGTGCTCTAGTAAACTCCCTCTCAAGTTTGGCCAAGAAGAGTAATCAAATTCAGTGCTTCATATGCAAAAAGAAAAAAGGGAGGAAGACTATTAGGGAAGCTTTACAGCGGGAGATTGTGTGTGTGTGTGTGTGTGTGTGTGTGTGTGTGTGTGTGTGTGTGTGTGTAGGGGTGACTAGAGAGGGGAATAGGGGCAAAAGGACTAAAATTCACTTTAAATATGTATGGAACTGTCAAAAAATTAAAGCACATTTGTTCTAATCATTTCTATTTTAATGTGGCATTGGAGGTCCTAGCTAGGGGCAAGGAAGAGAAAGTAAAAATGGAAAAAGGAAACAATGAAATTGTCTTTAAGAACAAATGACATGATTATCTATGTAGAAAATACAAAAGAATATATCAAAAGTTATTGTAACTATTAAGTTAGCGTGCCAGAATTTCACAATACAAAGTCAAAATAGAATGTTGTAGTGATGAACAAATGTAAATTGAAATAATATCATGAATAAATAACATCATTAAAAACCTATGAAATACTTAGACATAAATCTGACCAAGGACCTGGGGAGTCTGCAGGATGTGTCTGTGGTCTTGCCCATGATATGCAGCTGCGTGGGACTGAGCCTTGTAATATGGCACCACAGAAACCAGTTCCTACGCTCCAATAAATAGCTAGGCCCCCCTTGGCTCGTCATCAGGATATCCCTCTCATCTGACAATGGTTACTTCTTAATACAAGTCAGTTGTTGAAATTGGCATCAGTGCTTATGTGATATCGTATAAGGTCTGTGATCTGCACAGTGACCACTTTATGACCCTTAAGAGTCCCCAGTGGAGGAGGAGCCTGAGTGAGACTCCCCATCATTATGGATTTTGAGGTAGTCTTACTAAGGAAGCTGGAAACATTTGAGCATGCCTATGTTGTCTAGCTGATGAATGTCTATGCCACTTCCTGAACTGACCAAGAGACTATGGTGATCCTAGCTAATGTTTGAGCATATAAATCAAGACCTAAGGATATATGTACACAAGGCACCCCCACCAGGTTTGCCAGCTAAGACCTTAAAGATTCTCATGTGACAGTTTCTAAGAAGTCTAGATTTCCTTCAAGAAAATTATATTATTCACCAAGATCTGAGGTCAGGAAACAGTCTGTGACAAGTGGTGAAAGATGAAAGCTGGCTGATTTTGGACTAGCTGGATTTTACAGGAGAGGGAGAGAGAGAGAGAGAGAGAGAGAGAGAGAGAGAGAGAGAGAGAGAGAGAGAGAGAGAGAGAGAGAGAGAGGGTCTCTCTCTATAGTTAAGGATGTCCTGGAACACATTACATAGACAACAGATGAGTAATAGGGACAGCTCTCTCATGCTAACAACTTTGAGGCTGGCTCACCCACACCTCTGCCAACAGGATAAAAAGAAATAAAAGAACAAGAATATGAGACTCAAAAAGAGAAAGTGTCATTTAAGGTTTAAAATATTCTCTGCAACTGATATCTACTGGCAAAGGAAAAATCAGTTTTCTCCAATGGAAAGTAATTGGGTATATCAGTTACCTCATAGGGAGGGTCAATACCCAGGAGTAGTTGGTCAGCACAAAATGAATACCATTCTTTTTGTGGATTTCTTTCATTTTGCTTTATTTAGGCTTTTATTTGTTTTTTTGTTGTCTTCTATTGAATTTTTGCTTTGATTTTCATTGTGTTTTTGTGGAATATTCTTTTGTTTCTTTCGGAGTGGGGTTGTTTCTAGTTTGTTTTGAAAGAGAAAGAACATAAAGCTGTATGGGCAGGGAGGTGGGTGAGATCTGTGAGGAGTTGGGGAGGGGAAATTTGATCAAAATATGTTGGGTGAAAAAATTTTCAATAGAAAATAGAAATTAAGTTGATTTAAAAAAAGAAGAAGGGGTGTTGCACGAATAAATGTAACCCATGGATAGATCTCTGGGAAAGTCAGAGATATTAGAGAGAGTAAACACCACAGTCAGATCTTACCCAGCTGTCTTCCAGCTTCCTCAGCCTGACTTCTCTTGGCCTTTTCTAACTACTGTCTTTCTATGTCTGCCTTAAATACTCTCTTGGTAAGTTAAAGCATGGCCCTCCACTGCCTGCCTGGGAGCTTGGAACTCCTTCTGTAAACTAAGATGACCTCAAATTCAGATCTGCTGGGATTAAGGGCGTAGGTCACCACTCCCAGGATACTCCCTATGCTGGGATTAAAGGTGTGAATCACCACTCTCTGATCCTCCTAGACTGACTGTGGTTAGATCCCTCATATCTCTGAAACTTTTGGAGCTTTTATTAAATCCCCACAAAGGGCTATGTTATACTTTGACAAATCTAAAAGTGCAGCATCAGGCAGAGGCATAGGTGGAAGCTGAGGAGAGATGCTCCCCCAACAACACCTGAAGTAGGTGGGAGAGCTGGCCCTGGGTCCTAACAGCAAGAGAGCTGTCCCTGCCCCTCATCAGTTGCAGCTCTTGGGAGAGGGGCCCCTACACCACATCCCTTGTTCAATGCTGCAAAGGGTAAAATCACCAGAATAATGCAGATGGTGATGACAAGGGAGAGCTGGCAGGCTAATCAATACTGCCCAGGCCCAGAACCAGGGTTATGTGTTGGCCCACTCTGGCATCCACCCATCTGTGATTGGCTGGAGCTGCTGAAGGGACTGGCACTGAAGACCCAAACCTGCAGGATTTCCACAACATAAAGCAACAGCGGGAAAATCAAGAGGAGTTCCAGTGAGGGCCTAGCATTGATAGTGTAGCAGAAACCAGAGACCTTTAATCAAATTAATGACTCTGCAATAAACACCAGTAAAGATATGTGGATTAAAGGGGTTACTGCATGACTCACTGCGTCACACTACAGCTTTCTCTTAACCTTTATTTTATTTTATTTTATTTTGGCGTGTGTGTGTGTGTGTGTGGGGGGGGGGGTGTTGCAAGGGCAAAGGGTGGATAAAAAGAGACAGGGAAATGGATGGGATGGAGATGCATGATGTGAATGTCATGAAGAATAAATTAAAAAAAGATTTTAAAAATGACCAAATAGCTGCAAGATTTTTATGATTAGTAAAGTAGAAAACATTGCTGAAAGATCAAATGAAACATACAAATACATGGGGAAATATTCTTCTGAATGTAAATGCAAATGTTACATGCTTTCTGACTTAATCTACAGATTTAACACAATCTCAATCAAATCCCTGCCAGAAGTTTGGGTTTGCAAGTTATTCTTATGAAAAGATATAATACCAGATTTATTGTTAGGTAAAAGGATGCTGGAAAGTATTTATTGAATGCTAGTGTGTGCCAGGTATTGCTTCATGTACTTTGAATGTTTTAATAAATCTAATTCTCTTAACATGTTACCATCAGTTTATGGATATGCAAACAAAAGTACAAAGTGTGAATAATTTGTCTGAGCTCATCCTATTTTGATCCAGAGAGTTTGCCACTGAATTCAAGCAAATGGAATCCAGAGTTGTACTTTTGAGTTATTTGTAACAAATAGTTTTGTATCCATTACCATTTGGTGCAAACAACTACAATATCTCAATGACAATGATCATTTAGAATGCATATGTCTGCAATCTGGACAAAGTGGCTTTTCTGGGCTCAGTATAGCAGCTCCAACAGTAGGCCAAGTTCGGATTTGTTTCATGTATTTCTTATTCTCTTTGAATGACAGGGTTAGCTGTGGCCAATTCTCTTCATGGTAGTAATAGAAGCAGGACAGACACCTCTGGTGAAACTAAAGCCCACATCAATCTGTCTATTATTTTCCACTCTAATTATTCAAACAAAAAGGAAGTAAATAGGAAAGTAAAGGTTTATTCGTGTGTGTTGGACTATATCTAATTCTAGCACCTGGGTGGCTGATGTAGGAGAATTGCAAATTGGAGGTTAATCAATGTGCACAGTAAGTTCCAAGCCAATACCTACTATCTCAATTAAAAGCAAACAAACACCAAAAGAAATACTATAACCAATCAACAAACATAAACCCTACAGCTTTCTTTTTCTATCAAGGAAGCCCCACTCTGATGTTCTGATAATAGAGAACTGACAGTAGATCCAAGCAGGTGCTCCCATTGGTAGGTTACATTAAAAAGGTCAAGAGCAAGAGGAGGGCCATGTCTATTCAGTTCAGTGATCTACACAACACCTGACAGATTAACAGTGGAGATCAAACCTTGATGTGGATTTGTTAAGGGTATTATGGAGAGGAAAAAAAGGCTGAAAGTATCCCCAAGGGGTGAAGAAATGTTAGAAGAAATGTCAGGACCAAAGAAAAGAAGGCTTTGTCTCCTCAAGGGTGTAAGGGCCAGGTTCTGCGCTTGTTAGCATCCCTGACATAGTACTGATGTCAAACTGTTTTCAAGAATTATTTTTAATCAAACCATAAAAGAAATGGTTGCATATGGGAGATTATATTGTTACATTGTAAATAATTGTCCCACCCACTGGTTTAATAAAAAGCGCTGATTGGCCAAAGGCAGGCAGGAAGCGTGGGTGGAGCTACCAGACTAAGAAAACTCTGAGAACAGGAAGCACAGAGCAGAATGCCAGAGAGAAGCCGGAAGAAGCAGAGGACAACTATGCTGCTGTGAGAAAAGGTACCAAGGTACATGGCTGAACAGGATGAGTCGTGGGTTAGATTAAAGGTACAGAGTTAGCAAGTTATATGCCTGGGCCTTAGGCGGATCAGCCTAAAACTAATTGTAAGCATCTGTGTGTCTCTGCAGGTCTGTGGGTCTGTGGGCCTAAACCTTGAGGCTAGGCCTGAAACCTCATACTACAAATGGCAGCCCAACATGGGTAAAATATACCCACATAAAGTCATAGAAAGCTTAAAAAAATGGTCTATAGCCCGAGGGAGCTTCTGAGTTGTATCTCTCATGTGAACCATGGTACAGAGATGCCCTGGTGAGGCATCTGGGCTTTGGGCGACAAAATGGCGGGCTTTTGGAGTGCAGCTTAAGGTGTAAAATGGCTGGTTACTGAAGTCTCACAGGAGCCTTAGATGTAAGCAAAACGTAGTAAATGATGTATTTACGGTTTCTGTTCATAAGGACAAAAAGGGAACAGAATCAAAGGTGGCTTCCTAGTGTTGATGTTTTCTTGGATCAGCTCTGTTTGCTGGAGGCAAAATGAGGCTTGGCTTTAAGAGAAGCTTCCTGATTCAGCCTTAGGGGCAAACCACTTGTGAGTTTTTTACTTGTGAGTTTTAGGTCCTGCTGCCTAATACTTAAATGGAGTTAATGAGCAGCAGATAGCAATGCTTTACTTGGTAATTATATGGACCCTGAAATTTCCAGAGTACCTGGGCTAAAAAGATAAATTCTATGAAATTAGACTAGGGGCTGGGTGGAGCCATCCAGTCATCCTACCAACCTTGAATCCTGGCAGATTAAAGGTATGTTCAGAAACAAAAAGAAATAGAAGAATCTGGGTGGAGTCAATCACCCCAGCCAAGTAAAGGTGTGGTCAGAGACAGAAGAAGTTAAGAAATAAATATACAGTAAAGATAGTTTAAAAAAAAAAGTCTAAGTGGTTTAAAGCCTGTTGAAAATATATATACATAGGCTTAGAGAAAGAAGAGAAAAGGCTGAGAAAGTCCTTAAAAAATAAATAGAGTAAAATAAATAAATAAATAAATAAATAAATAAATAAATAAATGAATGAATGAATGCCACATAAAGATGGAAAATACAAAGAATGTCTGGATACTGTATATTATTGTTTTATCTTTAAGCTTCTTGACTGAAAATGACTTAGTAAAAGCTGCTAAAAGACAGTTGATTATAAATGCTGTTGGATTAATTCAACCTATATATTTTGTAAATGAGTTTACTTTAAAATTGAAATGCAAAGATATGCTACTTTGGAGAAGAGGTTTTCTTTTTATTTCCACAGAAAATGAGAGGCTGTGGATTTATTCCTGGATAAAGAGCATAAAGTTTGATAGAGGAAGACCCCCTGAAAAATCTCCAATGGAAATGGATGGTCCAGATGATTCAGCATTTCAGAACACCTCTGTTGAAGTTTCCAGAACAATTTCAAGGAGACTGGCTGAGATGACCCAGCCTCACTAAAGACTTGTGCATAATCCTAAAATTTTCTTTAGTTTCTTATGAGATTGCCAACACCCCTATTCAGCAGGAAGTAGCCTAGAGAATGACGCCCACATTCCCAAAACACGGATTATGGATGTTTGTGTTTATTGACAGTGTTATTTATAAGTTGTTATAGATAATGGGGGGGGGAAGAATATAGATTTGGAGTTCTTTTTGTTTTAAAAAGAGAAAAGGGGATATGTGGGAGATTATGTTGTTACATTGTAAATAATTGTCCCACCCACTGGTTTAATAAAAAGTACTGATTGGCCAAAGGCAGGCAGGAAGCGTGAGTGGAGCTACCAGACTAAGAAAACTCTGAGAACAGGAAGCACAGAGCAGAATGCCAGAGAAAAGCAGGAAGAAGCAGAGGACAACCATGCTGCTGTGAGAAAAGGTACCAAGGCGCATGGCTGAACAGGATAAGAGTCATGGGTTAGATTAAGGGTACAGAGTTAGCAAGTTATATGCCTGGGCCTTAGGCTGATCAGCCTAAAACTAATATAAGTCTCTGTGGGTCTGTGGGTCTGTGGGCCTAAACCTTGATGTTAGGCCAGAAAGTCTGGGCCAGAAACCTCCTACTACAGTTGCATTTTTCTGCTATTGAAGAACTACCAATTTTTTCCTCTTCCCAAGATTCTGCTTGGCTCAGTAGCAGATACACATGTTTGCCTTCTGACAAGTATTTAGGCCATTTGATTTGGTTGCCCTGAATTACTCCAGTGTAGTCCAGAAGAAACTTATTTTTCTTGGGCTTATCACAAATTTCAAAACTAACCCTAGCTAGAGAAACTGGAAAATTCTGCTTAGGGCTTGTGTATTTATTGTTTGCAGTGTGTGTGTGTGTGTGTGTGTGTGTGTGTGTGTGTGTGTGTGTGTGTGTGTGTGTGTGTGTGTGTGTGTGTGTGTCCATGTGCACTTTGAGCAGAGTTTCCACATGGAAAAGAAAGGCAAGATGTTGCACAGCTGGATTATCTGGCAGAAATTCTTCACATGATCTTCTTGGAAGTTTCTGCAATGCCTCTTCCCCTTCCCATTTCTATAGAACTATAAAGTTTACTGAGTCACCACAGATGCAACACAAAGTCATCACTGAGATGATTTCTGACTGCTCATGCTGGGATGAGAAGCATATGGGTGTGTGCCCTTAAATAAACCAGGTGTTATTGGAAGTAAGAAAGCTAAAGTCATCAGAAATGTTACAGTATGCACTTTGTCCATGCTTTCAGAAGCTGCTCTGGGTCATGGGCAGTAGCATTTATCATTTCTTAGCAGTGAAAACTGTGAATGCAGTGCTATTCACAAAAGCAAGAAATAGATACAAACTAAATACATATCAATTGATGGTTGGATATAGAAAGTGTACTACATTGGGTATAGCTTAAGTGTAAGAGGCCTCAAAGCGTACTCCCACAGTGATATATTTTCTCCAATGAAGCCATACCTACTTCAACAAAGCTATACCTCAATAGTGCCACTCCCTATTAGGGACATTTCCTTCAAAACCACCACATAAAGGAAGTATAAAAATATGGAAGATGACTTTTTTATGGTGCCCACTAGGTGGCCATGTCAAAATGAAGCTGAATATCTTTTTCCTAACCACCAGCTGCCAGAAACATTAAAGTGGCCAATGAAGTCAAGCTTGCAATTTTTGTGAGAAGCACATGGTCACAGAAATAACTGCTGATTGTCTGGGTGAAGAGTGGAAGGGTTATATGTTCTGAATCTGTGGTAGGAACAACAAATGGTTTCCCATGGATCAAGGTGTCTTGACCCAGGGCAGAGTGCACCTGCTCTTGAGTAAAGAACATTCTTGTTATAGATCAAGGAGAACTGGAGAACTGTTTATGGATGCATTGTGGGTGCTAGTTCAAGTGCTCTCAACTTTGTTATTGTCAAAAAAAGAAGAGAAGGATACTCCTGGATTGTCAGATACTAACTATTGTGCCTCAGCAGTTGGGACCCAAATAAGCTCGCAGCATCTGCAAACTTTTCAGTGTCTCTAAAGTATATGATTCTCACCAATATGTTGTCAGAAAGCTCTTAAGCAAAGAGGGTAAGAAGCCCACCCAAGATTTTGCATCTTGTTCTTCCACATGTCCTGCAACACAAACACCTATGTAATGCTTGAAAATAACAACACACTAAAAAAAAAACAAACAAAAAACAAAAAACAAAAAACAAACAAAAAAAAAAAAACAAGGAAAAAATGTAGAAAATGCTATACTTTTGCCAATAGAATGAAGGAAGCCAAAGAAAAATGCCAGGGACAGATTGCCAAGATGTAAGCTGTCCTCGCTTAGAGCTTCTACTTATAAGTCTGAGTCCAATAAAAAAAAAGCATTTAAGAGTAACAAATAAATGATTCAGCATTGAAAAAAGTGGAAGATGGCTTTTTTCTCTGTGTAAGTAAATTCTGAGAGTAGGCAGATAAAGGCTGGTATAATAACTTTTTAAATTATTGGATATCATATTCTTTTATGTTTCTCACTCCATCATCCTTTGTCTTTATGATCCAAAATGGTGGCTAGAGTTCCAACCATCACTTCTTGATTCATAGCATAAAAGTGGACAAGGGGAAATAAGCCATTATCTTATTTATTAAGAAGATGTTCTAGAGGCTTCCATACAGATATATTTATATGTCATTGGTTAAAACATATTAAACATATAGAAAATGTCTATGCTGGAAAATGTAACCTTATGAGTAAGTGGCTTATCTGGGAATCAATTTTATGACAAAGAAAGGCAAATGATTTTGGAGTAGGCAACTACAAGTGTTGGCTTCAGATTTTTTTATCAATAGAATAAATCAAGGTCTTTAGAAAATCATGGCAGAAATGCTATAGTTTTAGGAGTGGAATGAATGATAGTTTACTCTCCTTTCTGGGTTTTAGTCAATGCTGTATCCAGACCATTTTTTTCTTCCTTCCAAAACTCACTCAACCTTTTGTCTCAGTAATTCTCTGTCATTTGTGTTGCTTCAGTGGTCATCTCTGTCTGACCCAAGTGATCCTTTTCTTTAAGGCTGAGGCCCAGACTCTTAGTTCCTATTCTTATTTCCTACCCTTAGCCCAGGCTATGGTTTTGTATTCTCAGGGATTCAGGAATGAGGTAAATGCATGTGAATTAACTTCACATAGGGTGAGCTTTGACCTATGGGAAACAAGAAGCAGATGACTAGCTATTAAGTACCCCCTATTTCCCCTTATTTTATGGTACTATTCTGACAAGCCATTTTGCGTATGGTCTGTCTAGAGGTAACTTGCAAGCTTAAGTTGTTGGTGATGTCTAGTTGGGAGTCAGTGTCAGCTCATCTAGACATTATTTTGCCATTCTGTCCTCGTTGTTTCTCTTCTCCCTCATTCCTGCTGTCCCAGGATTGCACAGATTTGATAGAGTAGCAGTCAGTAGAGCTACCCCATCCTGGAAGTACCTAGTTGGAACTTTCTTTTGCTCAAAGAAACAGAATTAAAAAGTGAGCATGGGCAACAGGCCCATGCAACTGACTCCCAACTGATCACAGGAAAAGAATAATTGGAAATTTACTATCGGGTGGCCTTATTATTTAGGAGCAGAAGCAAACTCTGTCCCCACCCCTATCCAATCTGTGGAGAAGGCAGGAGGAGAGGAAGCATGGAGCAATGTTCTTCTATCAGAGGCATGGTCAACATAGGCCAAGTGAGGAAAGAGGTCACTATGATATTCTTCTCCCTTGTCAACACACACATCCTTCTTCTTCTATAGCTCTTTAAGCACACATCACTCTCCAGCCCACAGCTGCCTTAGCTCACACCTTTATCACTTCTTGCATAAAGGGATCTTCCTTCTTCTACTCTCATCTCTTTCCAATTAATTCTCTAAAAGACTTAGAAAAAAAGGAGTATTATTTTTCATTCAAAAACCTGTATTTTTTGCTTAAGTTTCTTTCAAAGCTTCCCCATGGACACCGGGCTAAGATTTAAGCTCCTTATATTGAGATCAAGGACTGGAAGTAGTGTAAGACAATCCTTAGGGCCAAAACTTAATAACGCACAATTCCCAGGGTGGTTCAAATTCATTGGTGGCATCTGAGAGTGAATGTCACTTCACATGTCACTCCCTAGGTGGCTTTCTTGCCTGCTCTGGTGGCAACGCCTTTAAGTGGTCTTTGATGTTCTGTGTGGCTTTCTCTATGGTTCTACCTCCATGTCATTCCTCATTCTAATAGTGGACTGCTTGGAAATTCTCTTAAGTCTTATTACAATGTTTTTCTTACTAGTGAACTCTTTCTGGAGTTTCAGGGTGATGACAGAGGGACAGAAACTCACATTGTCAGGATAAATCACAAACAACAGGATAACAGTGGATATGAGTGATCTTTCAATCATTTTACTGTAGGAAAGTACATATAAAGCTAAATTTACTATAGTAACCATTGAAACTATTTATATCACTGGTGGTAAGTATGATTATATTTTTGTGTAAGCACCATTGACATCTATTTTCAGAATTCTTTTCATTTTGAAAAGTTAAAGTTTTTATCCATCAAATAACTCCCTATCCTCCCTCCCCTCAGCCCCTGACAACTAGATAGTACCTCTCTAGCATATTATCTCTGGAAGACCTTCCCCATTTAAACCACAACATGTAGGTAGTTCATAAAAGTAGGACTAGATAGTAATTGTCTTGTGTTTAACATTCCATTTGAAATTATCTCTAGAAACTTTATTCATATTGTAGTATGTGTCAGAATTTTCCTCAGTTTTAAAGCTTAGTAATATTCTATTTCATGTGCATACTGCATTTTATTTATTTATTTATTTATCTATCTATCTATCTATCTATCCATTTATTTATTTACTTACTTACTTACTTATGTATTCTATTCATGGACACATGTTGTTTCCATGTTGTAGCTGTTGTTAATAATGCCACTATGAACATGTATATGCCAAACTTTCTTTGAGACCTTGCTTTAAATTTTTGAGTATATATTCAGAAGTAGAATTGTTGAATTACATGGTAATTATAGCAAATGTCATGTGTTGTTTACTTCAAAGACATTCATATTGACAAAAGCTGATACATGTAAAACAAAATCTTAAAGCCCACCTTCTATTATAATTATAGTCCATAATGGCATCACACCTCATAACATGTGGTTCCTCTGATGCAATTTAAAGTACTCTAGTGAAGATAATCTGATATTTTTGTGCATCTTATTTTTAATCTATACCATTAATTTTTTGGCTAGTGTACATTTGAGATTTTTTAATTGAGCATGCTTATTCCAGAGATTATTAACTCTACATATTCTAATCAGAAATTAACATTTCCAAAGCAATTGCTATAATTCTTCAACTATCTTAATCTCAAATCAATATTAAAGGCTTTGTTAATTAGCCTAATGGATGTTAGGATAGATTTTACATTGGTGATACGAATGACATCCAAGTAGTGTGCATTAGCTAGAAATATTGTCTAGGAAATACTTACCTTGTACACTAGGGATATAAGAATTTAGAAAGGCCAATAGCCTTTTAGATCATTGCCCTAGAGTCAAGATTCCAGACTGTTCTCCTCCTTAGCCATTTATTGGAGGATTTGTTTACCTGATTCTGACTAAAAATTTAGGAAAATTCAGCACTTTAAATGCCCACATGTAGCTTACGTGGACTTGTGATAGTTTGACACTGAAATTTGTCACAAGATCATGCTTTGATTCTTGTCCTCCTGTGTTATTTTCTGAGTCTGTGGAGCCTTTATAAGTTGGGCCCTAGCTGGAGATGGAGCTTATTACAGGAGGGCCTTTGGGAGTTATAACTCAGTTCTGGTCCTGGCCCCACTATCTGCTTCCTGGTCTTTTATCTCGTAAACAGTTGTGACCACATCTTCCCACTGCCACAGATAGAGTTGCACTGCCATTCTTTCAGTTTAGTACGCACATCAAAAATCTCACATCTGCCAGTAACTCCAGCTTCAGAAGCATCTGATGCCCCTGGTCTCTGTGAACATCTGTAATGATATGCACATACCCCCATATGTACATATAATTAAAAAATAGTAAAAATAAATATTTAAAAAATATTTGCAAAATGGTGATGCAAAAATCAGCCTTTAAGTTGTTCCTGTCAGGACCTTTCATGCAAGGTATAGTAAGAGTAGCTAAGAGGTCAAGAAGATATCTTCATTGAATTTCCACGCCAGAGTGGGTGATTGTCTAGGGCTCTCCTTATATGATTATATTAGTATCAGAATTTGATTTGATACTTGCTTTCTACCTGGCAGTTCAATTGTTGAAGAGTGTGAGCATGCGTGTGTCATGTGTGCGTGTGTGCGTGTGTGTGTTTAACAGCCCTAGATATCATGGAACTTTTTCTGTTTACCAGTCTGGCCTTGAAATACAGAGATCTTCCTGTCTCTGCCTCCTAAATGCTGGGATTAAAAGCATGAGCCACCATTGTCTGATGCCCTCATCTCTTCTTATAGTGATACCTATCCATTAAAAATATCCTAAAGTAACTGAGTCACAAATTTGCATAGGTTGGGTTGCAACACATACTTTATTTAAAGCAAATAAAATGGAAAACTGAAAATGAAAATGACGTATTTATCTCAAGTTGGAGATGCTTTCTTGACTCTAGAGGAAATCTTACTCATCCTGCCATCCTTTGGCCCTTAGCATGTTGTAACACATAATCCCTGCCCAAAAGAACTGGGGAAAAATCATTCCAGTGAAGCTTGGTACCTAATACCTTGTAACTAGGATTCACTTTCTATCACACACTGTCCAATGTCCAACAGTAAAATTGACTCAGTAAAAATTTAAAATTATATATAGATTAAAGGTAGAGATGGAATGCTTTAGCACATTTTTCTTTAATTACCTTTACCTTAGTAAACATAAAATGTTGAATATATCTAAACACGATTGAAAAAAAGTTATTGTATGCTAAATGAGTACCTGGCAAGAAATAAATTCTGATAGTTTATGATGCTACAGCAAAGGATTCTAGACTTATCTACATGGGAAATCATAGATTTTTGGACAAACAATTAAATGAGAAAAAAGGAATATTTTAGTTTGAATAAGAGCTAACGTTTCCTTTAATTCCTTAAAATGTGAATATAATTGCAAGCAGCAAATTTTGAGTTATAATTAATGATATAAAACTAGAAGGTAAATTTTCACATACTGCTCATGAGTACATCTTATGGATTACTGCCCTAATCAAATATCACAGAGGCCTATCAACAAGGTACATTTTAATGATATATCCATAATTGCTTCTGTGCTAATGGGTGACTTATCTTGAATGATAAACAAGTGAATTAAATGATATAATTAATATTATATTTACAGTGTTTGAACATTTTACTGATTTTTGCCTCACACTCTGCTGTATATTACAGACTTTGGATAATTGGCTGGCAGTTTCTCACCATTAAATTGTCTCATGAGTGAACAAAATAGCAGCCACTTAAAGCAGAGGCTGTGCTCAAACACAGCAGCATGAAAATTCACGTTGTCTCTTCTTTACCACTCATTTCAGGATCCCTGGAGCTTGTCAAATACTTCTCCGAAGGGCACCTAGCCGATATCACACTTTAAGGGTCTTGGATAGCTTTCAGCCTAGGTTGTAGCGTTAAGAATGTTTTAAAGTTGAGAGAACACTGGATCACAGATTGTGATGTCATTATGAATAGAATGCATCTCTGGGAAATAGAGGGTAGAACTTAAAGAAGAAAATATTTGGCACATGAGGAACACATGTCCAAGTGTGACTCAAATGGGCACTTTTTTTTTTTTTTTATACTTCTCACTTTGTGTTTTGTCCCTTCCCGAGCCATTTCAGAGACCAGGGCAGGGAAACAGGAAATGAAATCAAACACTTGGTGCTATGACTTGGCACTAGATTGCTCTAAAAACCTGTCAAAGTCAAATTTTTAAGTCAATATATGTTAATAGTCATTTGTGGATAAAATAAGTCTCTGGAGATTTTTAAATTTTCACTTAATTTTTAAAAACTCTTCCCTGGGGACTCCCTTTGGACTTACAGATTCCTGAACTCTATTTTCCAAAGTGTTTACTCCTCTTTCTGAGACTAATAATGTAGATTTGCCACCTTTAGCTCAGTGGCTCTCTGACAACCCTCTCACTGGCCCCAAAGCATATTGAAGTATCTCAAGATGAGAAGTGGCAGGCAGCATAGTTCCCCTTTTGAAGGATATTGAAAGCCTTAATCTTAGGTTATGGGAATGAGAGATAAAGGAAGCACAAGGGCATGTGTGTTTAGGCCCAGCTTTTACTGGTAATCGGGTACCATTTTTACACAGAAGCGAGTGTCAGTAATTCTAAGCCTGGAGAAAATCAGATGAGATTGCCTTTGAAATATGATTTACTGGAAGTCCTGAAGTAGAGGATGTTAATTTTGTAGTAGAAGCTGAAGGGGAAAGAAAGGAAGATGAAAGGATGTCTTTGTTTTGCTCTTCTACCAGGGAACACCCAATGGGACACCTAATGAATACATTCCCAGGAACTGAACTTAATTGCATGTTCAGAGGCTAAAATGACTTCCTGTGGTTAGTGGACTGAACACTGTTTTTGGATTCAAATCTAACTGGACAACTTTAGAATAGTTTTTTTATCCTCTGTAAGCCTCACTTTAATCATCTATAAAATGGGGACAAATCTGAATTTATTTAGTGAAGGGATACACTAAAGCATCTCATACTATAGTACAGAGAAATTGTGTAGTCTTTTTATCTATGGCTCCCAAAGTATATTCGTCAACTTTTTTGTCCTTGTGTAGTAACTTAAATCAAGTTGACTTTATGATCCACTTTAATTGACAAAGTGTGCTCAAGAATTAAGCCTAAGAAGAACTGCACAATTTTGTGGTTTTGCTAGCTCTGCACCACTATGTAAGAATATCAGCTATTCTGCAGAAGAGAATTTGTGAAGGGAGACACACACACACACACACACACACACACACACACACACACACATACCACACCACACCACACCACACCACACCACACCATACCACACATACCACACAGAGGGAGGGGGAGAGGGAGAGGGAGAGAGAACCGTGGGAATCCTGCATCCCAACTGAGCCCAGGCCTCAACCAACCTGAGTTCAAGCACATGAGTGATTACTGGCAAGACCAACAGAATTGTGTAGCCAAGTCCAGCCTGGAGTGCGCATTTGTGAGCAAATATAAATTTGGTCCCTTAATACACCAGGCTTTGAGGTATTTTCTTTTCCAAGAACAGACAAATGAAATGGAGCTCAGGAAAGTTGTAAAGTTACTATGTATACAGCAGAACAGAGCTATCTTCCCTTTCTTCCTACGTTACCTTTGTTTTCTAAACCCTTCTTGAATAAATTATGGCTTTTAAAGTTACAGTGTACAGTGATTCAGGCTGAAAGGTTTGGGATCTGTGTTAGTTACCTTTATGTTTCTGTGATAGACTACTGATAGGGTCACCTTAAGGGATTAAATGTTTATTTTGGCTCACAGTTTCAGACTGTTTCATCTATACTAACATAACTAACATACTAATATAACATCCATACTAACATAACATGCATGCTAACATAACAAACATTCTGTGTGTCTGTGTATATTGTCAAGTGGAATATTATGGTAGCAGTATATGATAGAGGGACCTTTTCATTTCATGCTGGTAAGAAACAAAGAAAGAATATAGGAAGGGGTCATTGACAAGGGATCCCAAAGGACCAACTCCTAGTGACCTACTTTTTTTCATTTATGTTTCATCTCTTAAATTTTCCAGAACTCCCAACACAGCTGCATTTGATGGGCACCAATACCCCAAGACATGAGTCTTTCTGGGGAACAATTCATACTGGACCACAATAGGCTTATTTAGATTTATGATGGCCTTCTCTCTTCTTAACCCAACACCAACCTGCCTTCCTCCTACATTCTCTCCTCTTCTCTTATTTTTTTCCTTGTGAGACAGGGTCTTTGTAAGCTGCTTAGGCTGGACTTGAACTTGAAATTCTTCTGCCTTATCATCCTCCAAGTTTCAGGATTGCAGGTGTGTGCTCTCACACCTGGTTTACAGTTTTTTAAATATAGTTTATCAGTTAGTAGTCTGTAAAAGACTCTTCCAGTTCTTCCCTTCCAGCAGCAATGTCAATAATTCACTGTTTCTCAGGAACTAAGATTCCCCCGTTTTCATCTTTCTGTAGATGCAGAAGAAAAGATCAAAGCCACTCTGAGATATGGTTGACATATGGTCAGCTTGGCTCATTCCTTAATGAAGCACTTTTCATGGCTTTCTATAGCATAAGCAATGTGATTTCATGCCTTAGCAAAACTATAAATTAGGAATGTCGTGGGTGCTTAAAGTGACTCCTGGCCCAGCAGTTTAAAAAAACAAAACACTGGCTGCTCTTCCAGATAACCCAAGTTATTGTCTATATAGTTTGTTGTTACTATTTCCATAAGCTATTGTCCAAAAGAGGCTCATTAAATTTACCTAGAGAGGGCAACATATACTGAATGGAAAGCTTAGGCTATTTGTCCAAACAACCCTGTAGCAGAAAAGAGGAATCATCTCTAATCAATTCATTTGGACTAGAATTTTTCACAGGCAAAAATGAATTGTGCTCTAAGGTTGATGAGAGAAAAATAAGCAGCCTGTATATTTCTTGAGAGCTTTTTCATGCTGGTCACATTAGTTCTTGACTCAATCTACTTTGAATAGGCTACATTTCTGCAGAGACCTTGGGGAGCTGTTGCTTGTTCAATAGAGGGTTGCAAATATAGCTAATCCTAGGGTTAAGATCAGCTTTCGTTGGGTCCCATATTTTATATTGGTCATATACAAATGTTTTTATAGAGATAATATAACAATCTTCCTGGCAACTGTGATTGGCCTAAGGGTGGTGTTATCACCACAAATGGACCAACTAGAGCTTTGCTGGGAATTTTCCCTTGTGTAAGTACTTAAAGAGGTAAGCTCTTTTTGCTGTGATTACTACATGTTAGGGCAGAAAACATCTGAAATTCTTGTGAATATTTCATTCACTTAGAGAGGAAGCTTAGAGACTAAAAATAATAGAGAAGAAGACTGAACTGAGAGACAGATAAAACCCAACACATCCTGGTTACATCAATAATCCCTGTGTCCATCTAGGCCTGAAGTTGAAGTGCTTTTTCTTTCATTCTTCAAGAACAAAAGGAACATCTTTCTGTTTTGTTTGTGTGTCTAGGCCAATTCCACTTGGGGTTTATTTCTCTTGCAACTAAATGAGTCTTGGCAAATAGACCAACTGTCTATTTTTGTAATGTTCTTATATATTTAAGGGCCAAAGCTGTACCGACATGAGGATGAATCCTGCCTATTTGAGAACTGCTATATTTTGACAGAAGAGGCAGAGATGTTTTCATGAAGGTGTAGCTGTTTGGGATTCACTAAATTGGTGAGATCACTAAGAATCTGCATCTTGACACCCAAATGTTGCAGGTATACAGACTACTATCTCTTAGACTGGGCAACTAGAGTCTGTGGGTTGGCTTTTGCTAGTCAGTCTAGTAAAACAGTGACTGCTACATGAATCTAAACTGAATCACAATAGAAAACCCACTGTGTAGAACAAAGATTTTATAACTTCTGATTGGCTATCTGTCTGTCTGTCTGTCTGTCTATCTATCATCTATTACTCATCCATCTAGTTATCTATTGTCTATCTATCCATTATTTGTTATTTCTTTTTTCTTTCTTTATCTCATCTACAAAGACAGGCAAATTGGTATTCACAAGTCTCATTGCAATACAAGAAGTAAAAGACAGGATAGCAGGTCATGAAGGGCCAAGGAGTAGAGAAGACAGGTTCAACTATGTGGATATAATGGCTTGGGTTCCCATGTTCCAACTGCCTGAAGCACTCATCCTAGCCAGTGGGAATGAAGTGGGTGGTCTTAGAAGAAGAGCCTTATGGAGCTGGAGATTTGGCTCAGTTGGTAGAGTGCTTGCTAGTGTTCACAGAGACCTGGGTTTGATTCCCAGTATCACATAAACCAGATGTGGTGGAGCATGGCTGTAACCCCAGTATTTGAGATGAGTCCAAAAGGACAAGTTTAAAGTCATCCTCAGTTTCATAGTGGATTTTAGGCCATTCTGAGATACATGGGAGCAGATACAGAGATGACAGAGAGAGACAAAGATAAACACATACACACACACAGAGGGAGGGAGAGGGAGGAGGGGGAGAGGAAGAGAGAGGGAGGGAAGGAGGGAGGGGGAGAGGGAGAGAGAGAGAGATTATTTTGTTGCATTGGAAGACAAAAATCCAGTCACTATCACTGAGGCAGAATCTAGGTATAGAAAGGTCTGTGGCCTCTCTGGAGATGCTAGGTGGCCTTCTTTGTGTATGTCAGATTACCTCTGCTACCCTCTTATATAAGGATATATATCATGTCATGTGGGGTCTGTCTAAATAAGATGGGATATCCTGTCCATCTCAAGCTTCATCATATATAAAGTCAATTTTGGTATCTAAGTTCAGGTAAGATTAGATACTCATTTTGGCTGTGAAATGCCCCTCCATTTTCTAAATAGTTGTGAACACATTGACAGTTCTTGTTTTCTGATTATTTTTTCTTTTTGTATATGTGTGTTACATATGTGCATGTGGTACATGCCTATGAGTGTGAATGAGAATGCACTGAACCCATGTGGAGGTCAGAGTAAGATGACAAGCATCTTTATTGCTCTCCACTTTATTGACTTGAGAAAGGGTTTTTCATTGAACCTGAAATTCATGCTTCACACAGGCTGGCTGGCCAGTAAGTTCTCAGGATCTGCTTGTCTTGGACTCCTAGTTCTGAGATTACAGGTATGTATAACCATGCCTGGCTTTTTATGTGAGTGCTGGGGATTTGACTCAGGTTCTCATACTTTCAGTATAATTGCTCTTCCCCACTAAGCCACCTCCTTATCCTCTGAGCCTTCTTGTACAGTCTTTCCAGCTTATGCATTTTTTCTGTTATTTATATCCTGCATATCATCAAACCAGTGTGATTTTTAGGTCCATTAATATACCAAATCTGTGTCTCTGAAACAAGTCTCAAAATATTTTTGTTTGGATATGGGTATTTTTGAGTGTTTTCAGTCACAAGTTTACAAAAAGTAGACTATTTGGGGGGTAATGCTTACCTTTTCTTTAAAGTCATCTCTCCCAGGAAGTACCTAGATGACACACTTGCTCTTCTGCATTTACTGATGACAGACACTTGAATATACACAAACCAAAAATTTTACATACATTCTAATCTAATCTAATTCCCCTTACATTTCCAATGTCTATGTGCACACATGCACACAGACACAGACAGACAGACAGACAGACAGACAGACAGACAGACACACACACACACACACACACACACACACACACACAGTGGGGAAAGAGTTTTGCATTACTGGAAGTTTCTGAATAGCCATTTCAGTTCTGTAATTTTTCTTGGCGTGTTTAGATTTGGGCAGAATTGAATTTTCACCTCTTATTAAATGTCAATACAAATAACATTTAGCTAGCTTAGTGCTCTCAGCCAGCTTTGAATTACTCAGGCCTACAAGTGTTTGCAACAGGCACACTTGTTATGTTCTGTTTTTCTCTTACTTAGCAGAGAACATTTCAGGTACCCATAATGCTAGGCAGCCTTTGGCAAATACAAACCACTCCTTCTACTTTGGCAGGCACAAGAGCTGTGAGGAAGCTGTCAGCATCTGCTTGAAACTATAAAGGGCATAGAATGCAGCTTGTAATGTTGACAAGCTCTTCATGTTCCATGCATACAGACTGGAGAAGCACAGATCTTGATTTAACACTTGCTTTTGTATTAATGGCTTTCAGAAGAAAATATTTAATTCTAATCTGATGGTGGATTATTCTTCTTGGGACTTGTGCCTCTCTTGATGACCCTGGGACATATTTGATTCAATTTGAGCATGCAAATGAATAGTTTAGTTGCATGGGTGATCACGTCTGGTCACCAGGCCTAAGCTGAGTGTAGTATCTCTGTTTTGCAGATACTGTGCCTTTTAAGGTAGTTGAAGAAGTTGAGTAGATTGTCTTTTTGCTACATACCATCTTCTTTTGTATGTGACAAATTGTATTCCATTTGCTGTGGAATGCATAGTGTGGCAGTGTTTTACCTGTTGACAAAAAGGAAACAATTTCCTAGGGAAAGCTTATCTGATACTACTTTATTGCTTAAAATATTAATCTGTGTAGCTCATTTTAGAATGAAGAATGAACTCATTTTCCTGCATTCATCTGTCTCCATCACATGCTCCTAGCACCATCTCTTCAGTATTATTGGGCAAATCAGCCGTTCATTACTATAAAATGCTCCTCAAGTTCATTTCATCAGTTTCTTCTTACTTTTGCCCCTTCCATCTCTCTTTCCCTTTCCTCATCCTCTATCCTCCCTGTATCCTTCCATTCCTGTTTTCCCTTTACTCCCCCATTCCTTGCCTCTTCTCTCCCTATTTCTCCCCATGTATACTCATTAAACACCTACAATGTGCAGGGGGCTGTGCCTGGGATGGCGGTGAAAGAACTCGGTCAACAGGGTATTTCCCAGTGCTGTGGATGCCCTGCCCACCTGTGTTTGAGAAGGTCAGAGTTGTCTTCAGAGAAATAATAACTTTGAGGACTAGTCGGGGCTCAACAGGGTGACAAAGGGGACTTGTTTATTTTCAGCATAGGCAGCAGCACAAATGCAAGAATTGGGATAAGAAGCACTACATTCATCCCTTACCCCCAATTTCCCTGTGCATCTATCTACTGAGCACCTATAATATGGCCAACCAGGTCCTGAGGCACATAACCAGATATAAAAGACAATATCCCTGCCCCTGGCAACTTATTTGCTACTAGTAAAGTGACACATGATTTTCTTGGATTGGCCTTTCTCTCTCTTTCTCTCTCTCTCTCCCAGATTCATGTTGTACAATTTTGCAGACATGTCCCTGGGAAGCCCTCCATCAAGAAACCTGTTATTTTCATTTACTCAGCATTTCTCAAATGTATTTAGCCAGCAGAGCCTTATTTTAAGTAGTAGTTATTAAAATCACATGAAGCTAGTTTTCCAAAGGAATCTCTGCAGGCAATACTCAAGTGCTCCATTCTTGTAACCTCTTTGCTTATTATATGAGTTACTTATTTTCATAATAATGATGCCTGAAACAGTCACAAAACCTCCATGGCACACAACAAACAGTTCATGCTTGAAACAGTTGACTAGGTGTCTCTGTTGCCCTTGGCTGAGATTGTTCCTATCTTGGTCTGACAAGCTTTTCACGGGAATAACTGGAATGAATTGGCCTGTTTCTGCCTCTGATAGAGTATATCCTTAGTGATGGCTGAAATATAAAAGGCAAGTGGATCAATTAGGTAATTTATCAGACCCTTCTCTTGCCTAGTCTATGAGTCTACATCTCAATGGCCAAAATAAGCCACAAGGCCTGATCCCTCAGGCTAGGGATGGGGAAACACTATGAAGTTACAGGCTAAAGGTGGAGAGTATAGGAACAGAGTAAGAATTAGGACATTCTAGTGTTAACTCACACCTCCCTAAGACCTTGCAACTCAAATAGCAACTTTTCCATGAAATTTTTTCTGATTTACTTAGACTCATACTTGTTGTCCCTTCTGAAATCATACACAAGCATCCACTTCTTCCTAGGTTCAGGAACTTTTGAAATCCATAGTACACTCCATGAAGATAGAGACCATATCATTTTTTCCTTTCATTGCATCTTCCAGAGCACCTACACATTGTTAGCAACACAGAGGCAGTGGACATTTACTAAAAACTTACTAACTGAAGTAAGAAGTTACTAGAACAGTAGTTCTCAACTTGTGAGTCACAACCTTTCTTGGCAAACTTCTGTCTCCAAAAATATTTACATTACGATTCGTAACTGGCAAAATTACAGTTATGAAGTAGCACCAAAAATAATTTTATGGTTGGGGGTCACCACAACATGAGGAACTGTATTAAAGGATTGAAGCGTTAATAAAATTGAGAATCACTGGTCTAGACATTTAGGAAACCAGAGCTCCAGCTGAGATTGGCCCCCAGTTTGGCTCCAAGGTTTGGTCTTTATACTCTCTCTGTTACCTGGGCTTGTGTTTATTTATAGAGTTTGGGTCAGCTCCAGGGTGGGCAGGCTTTCCTGTCACAGAAATATCAGCAAACGTCTGCTGCCGCGTCAGAAATGAGGCTGTCTGTAGTGCTTCTTTGTTCGCAAGTTGTCAGCTCTCACAAGAACTCTAACCACTTCCTCTGCACCTCAGGCCATGTGGGAACCTCACCTCCCTGTAGTAACAATCCTCCCAAATTCAGGCCACTCAGCTTATTCTTTCCTGTCGTGTGTTTGCTTCCTGTCTGTTCAGGCTATGGTGGCTGCATTGCTGACTCGGAGGCATCATTCACAAAGCATTCTGGGTATTTGCTCCTCAGAACACATCTCTTGGCTAGCAGTAGTAGGAGAAAGCTGATCAGAGATGGAGTTATTTCAGACATCCACAATCAGCCTTTGCTTTGGAACAAGAAAGCTTCAGGCATAATGAGATCTATGAAGCACCAGCTTGTGTCAGTGGCACCCAGGTATCCCAGCCCTGTAACCTGGCAAGTCACTTCCTGACTCTGCTTCTTCAATAGTTTAAAGCAAGAGACGCAGACATGTGAGTCTTCTGTGGAATCAGATGCATTTAATGATGCTTGTGGTCATTTACTTCGTTGTTTTGTATAAAGGTGTGTGGATCACATTCTGCACCACATCAAGAGGCAGCAGGAACTTTATTGAACATTTTTAGTTTTGTTTTATAGCCACTAAAATCCAAAGGTTACTAAAATAATGCTCATCTCTTTCTGTCTGCACTCTTCCTACACAAACAGTGCTCCCTGTGTGGCATCACATCACCTGAGTGCCTGTGAGAAGTGAAGACTCTTGGGCTCAGGCCCACACATGTTGCGCTAAAACTTGAATTTGTCAAGGACTCTGTATGAAGCACACAGACAAGTTTAGGAAACACTGGGCTATATGATGCAACCCTGCAAACACTTGAAGGTAAGTGAGGTCTAGAACAGACATCTTATTTTTACAAGTTTTAAGAATATAGGCCTTAGAGGTCAAGAAACGTGGATCTGAATCTCAATTTTCCATTTCTAGAGTTGTGGTTTTGAGAATGGTACTTAACTCCCTCAAAGCTTTACTTCCCTCATGTATAATGCACTTATCATGATGCCTGGCACTCAGGAAATGCTTAGTAAATGTTAGCACAACAGGGCTGAGACTTAAAAGCACAGATTCTATGGCCAAGATAGTCTGAGTTTATAAGCTTGTCTTACCACTCGGTAGTTGTGTGACCTTCAAGAAGTGACTTAACATCTCTGTGTCCCAGATTCCTTACTTAATGGAATGGGGAAAAAAACCCCAGTAAGATTGTGGTGTGAATTTCATGGGTTAATATTTGCAAAATGAATGAATTTCTGGAGCATAGTAATAACTGTCTGTTAAAAATTATACCATTGTTATTTTATAGACTTGATGAAAGGAGAAGGGCTAGGCATCCATAAACTCATTCAAGCTTCATAAGCAAAGTCAGGAAACACAAAGTCTGTGCTGGTTTCTGGTATTGCTGGAACCCAGATGCCTTTCTTTATATTGCCACCCTCATCAGGTGGATTCCATCCTGGCTGCTGAAGCTCAAATTCCCACTTGCGTGTATCAGGCCATCTGATGAAGATTCAGAGGCCGAGTCCAGGGATTGTAGATTAGTGATGAGCTCTGCACCTGTGGAGTGGAACTACTGTTGTTCTCATCTTCATGTGGGACACAGTCAGGAGCTTCTTTGCTGAGTGGTTGTGTCCCAGGATATCCCAGGCTGCAATCAGAATGTCAGCCTGGAGGCTCAATTGGGGAAGGTTAGTTCAGGTTTTGGCAGGTCTCTTTTGACAGCCCCCTTCAAACTCACCCATCCTGGTCTCCCCACAGAGTGCCTCATGACATGGCAGCTGCTTCACATATTAGAATACATAAAACATTTAAGGGCAAGGGATTGGAGAAAGGCTGGACAGCATGGGCTCCTTTCTAAAGGGATCCTGTTCCCTTTAAGCAGGCTTACTGCAATTCTCACACATTGTTTTGCTCAGAGCTAAAAGGCCAGGGCATAGTTATATGGCTATACAGAGTTGCACAAAATAATGAAAAATATAATTTTTCATCTAGATGCATTTCTACTCCAAATGAAAAGTTTTCATTGCTATAGAAGGGGATATCTTGTTTAGTGTGTGTGTGTGTGTGTGTGTGTGTGTGTGTGTGTGTGTGTGTGTGTGTGTGTGTGTGTGATTGTAGAGGACAAAGGTCCACATCGGGTGTCTTTCTCAGTCTCCACTTTAGTTTTTGAGAGTTCACCAAGTGTGTCCCATTGATTGGCCAGTGAGTTCTATAAATCTGCCCATCTCGTTTTTTGTGTGGTCATAACTTTTGCCAACAGCCATGTCTCTAGCCCCAAGTTCATTTTTTATATCTTTCAGTGGTGGATTTCAAAGTGTATTTCAGGACCCAGTAGTGTCAGCATCATCTGTGACCTGATCAGAAAGGTAAATATTTGAAATCTCACCCCAGACTTAGTTACTCAGCAATGTGGAGTGGGTGGGATTGGTGGTGTGTTTTTAACCAGCTGCTCAGAATGTTTTGATACACACCCAAGCATGGGAGCCACCACTTAAAAAGGACAGGTTCAATCGACTCTCTTCAAATAAAGTACACAAGATAGAAGCAGCATCAGGATGTTCAGATTGCTTACTCAGTACCATGATAAATGAAGTGGCTATTACAGGTGAGGTGTAGAGCACCAGTGAATTAGTTACAGTTCACTTTGTTGTTCTAGCCCAAGCCTTCACAGATGTTTTATCAGGTGATAAATGCTACTGTGTGGATAAGGCCCGAGGGCATACTTGACAAAGAAGATAACAATGGAGGTTTCCTTTCTGATGAACAGAACTACAGATTCTGAGTAACTGGAAGTTCCATACTTAAATAGTAGAACCAGAGAAACTTATGGAATGCACCACTTACATAATCGAATCCAGCAAAACTGGTTTTAATCAAAACTCTGGAAATAATAAAGAAGGCAGGATGTGAAATGTTGGGGCTTCACTAATGTACATATTTGGAGACAGCTGGATGGCATGGGAGACAGATTATGGCATCTGTAGCCTTATTTCAGAGGCTTGTGTGCCCAAATTTCAATAAGACTCAAGACATGTGAGCTTCATTTCCCTCCTCAGCTAGGGATGGTGAGAACCACAGGTTTATTTGACTGAAGATAGAAAATGTACTGATGTTCTCTATGTCACTTGACCTTAATCCTTAACACATAGTAGGAGCCAACACTGGGATGTGCTCTCTCTTCTTTCCCTTTGTCCAAGTGATGTGTGGAGATGATTTGTAGTGACAATACCTTTAAATGGTTTGAGAACTTACAAGCACATAGAGTATTCTAAATTTGCTTCTGACTTCCTTGAAAATCCGCCTTTCCTTTTGTTTTATGCCATTTCTCTTCATTATTCCGGTTTATATCAAGATACATAATTTTTGAAAAGTTCTATTTGGGATTTATTTTTAATCTTTATTTTTTCACTCTATTCTTGTTGTGCCCCCCTTTTGCAGATGGGTTTTGCAAATTTAAACATTGTGACTCTTTGCGTGTTGGTTGATTGTTTGGCTTTCCTTTTTTATTTATTTAATTAAATACTTCTAATAACTTTGTGCTTCTGAAGATCCAAGGATTCTCAGGCAGCCAGAATCTACCATTTCTGGTACCATAGATGGGAATTATGACTCATGCTAAGGTAACACATAGCTATGGTATTCTACATGTGCATGTCTGCATCTGCATGTCTGTCTGTCTCCATGGTATGCATAGGGGAGTCTCTTCTTATATTTTCTCTCTACCTACATCTGCCATAGCACAACACCCTTTCAATGCTTCTGTGAATGGCCTGTTGCCTCAGGTAGAAGCTCCCAAGCCCCTCCCCCCACCCAGGAAAGTTAATCCTTTTGCCAGGTACTGAGCCCTCCTCTCAGAATGGGACTATATGGTGGTACAGTTGCTGTGAGAAATTCAACACTGAAAACTTACAGGTTTTCTGAACTCTTCTAGTCCCACCTGGGTCAGCAAATCAGAAATTACTTTTGGGGTGCTTTCTCTGCCTTGCCTTCTTCTTGGACAATACATCTGGGCCACAGCCTCTCCTCCCTCCACTGCTCCGAGTCTGCTCCCAGCTTCTCCTCTTCCCAAGATTCACTCCTTCTCTGTTTTCCTCTCAGTGTTATCAGCCAGAAACAGCATAACAAGATGCAATAAGACTAGGCAGAAAACCTTCATGTCAAGGCTGGATGAGGCAACCCAGTAGGAGGAAAGGATTCCGAGAGCAGACAAAGGAGACAGAGACACCATCCACTCTGACTGTTAGGAGTCCCACAAGAACACCAAGCTACACAACCCTAACACATATGCAGAGTGCCTAACACAGACTCATGGAGGCTCTGTGCTGGTTGCCTCAGTCGTCGTGAGCCCCCATGAGCCCTGCTTAGTTGGTCCTGTGGGGCATGTTCTTCTTGTGTCCTCCATTCCTCTGAATCCTATAATCCTTCCTTTTCCCCTTCTGTAGAGTTCCCGGAGCTCTGCCTAATGCGTGGCTATGCGTCTCCTCTGCATCTGCTCCCATCAGCTTGTGAAGGAAACCTTTCTGATGATGATTTGGCTGGGCACCTACCTATGACTATAGCAGAATTTCATTATGAGGCTTGGGCCTCAAGTTTGGCCAGTAATTGTTGGCCACTCCCATAAGTGTCGAACCACCATTGCCCCAGCACATCTAGTAGGCAGGACAGGCTGTAGATTGAAGGTATTGTCACTGTCCTGTCTCGGAGAGACAAATACAGTATGTATTCACTTGTAAGTAGATATCAGCTGTAAAGTAGATGATAATTATTCTACAATCCACAAATACAGAGAGGATAAGTCACAAGGAGGGCTCAAGGAGGGGACGCATGAATTTCACTGGGAAGGGGAAGTAAAATAGACATCATGGGTGAGCTGGGTAAGTGGGGATGGGATCAGGAATGCTTCTTCTTTAGCTTTAGCTCTAGCCCCTAAGTAGAGTTGACATATCCTCAGGGGGTGAAAGGCCTTCCCCTGAAAAACATGCAGTGTATTGTCCTTTTTATATTTTCTTTATGATGAGAAAAGTGGAGTAAAAAGTCAAAGTCACTACCTTGCTCCATGGGAACTGTCCCTGAGATAGCTGTGACTTTATGGCGTATTACTTTATGGCTTTCCTTTTCTCAGTGTGTGTGTGGGGGGGGTGGGGGCAGGTCCTGCATGTGGAGGTCTGAGGTTGGTGTCTGGAATTATTCTTAATTTCTACCTCATTCATCCAGGCAGCATCTGCCAATCAAATGTAGAGCTTGCTAATATGGTTTATGTTACTAGATATGTAGCTTGTTCTGGGGATCCCTTGATCCTCCTTCCCAGGTTGAGTTACTGAAGAGTAGAGATGCCCACTGAACATCTGCATGGGTTTCTTGGGGATCTGAACTCCATTCTTCATGTTTGTGTGGCAAGAACTTTGACTGCTGAACCCCCTCCCCCCCCACAGTTCTAGTGTGGATCCAGCACAGGAGTCCTACCAGTTCTTTGAGCAGTGATATTTCTGTGCAAAATGAGGCATAAAGTTGCTCACTAGCCATCCAAGCAGGTGAAAAGAGAACTAAAGTGCCATGGGGTGTTGCAGCTGTATGGGATTAGTCCAGTTTCTGAGACTGACAGAATAAAGGAAAAGGCTCGACATGGAGGACAGGGCTCCATCTTCCTGACACTTGGACCTCTGAGGATACGCACTTTTCTGGTGCTAAACTGAGAGGTGAGGATGGTGGATTTGACTACAGACCCCCGAGGGAAGGGATATTGGGATAGCAAGGTTGAAAAGGATGGAGGTTTTTTGCAAAGTCAGATTACAGAGTAGAGTGTGGAGGGGTGGGCTTGGCCCTGAGAATCAATTAATACTGAATCAGAGCCTAATAACTGGAAAAGTTGTTTTTTTTTAAAAAGAATATTTGTCGTCATTTCCTAGAACAATGCTTCTTAACTGCAATGTGTATATGAATCATATGGAAATCTTGTTACAAGGTAGCAGGTCTGGAGTTGTGTCAGAGTTTCAATTGGAATGAGTCCCAGGTCATACACATGCCACCAGTGGCAGGATCTGTGCTTATGCTTTCCAGTTAGGTATGGAATGCACACCACTGACGGCCTCTTCACTAAGATAACTGTGTTCCTTTCGCCTCTCTTCCATTCCTTATGCTGGGGCTTTATCATTTCCTTTCTCCATAGTAAGTTTTTCAGGGTTTGCCTAGCTGACGTGATTATGCATAGATATTAAGTGAAAACCTGGCCTCTTCTAAATGCTGTGATCATTTTAAACAGAAACTTCTCACCGACAAGGCAGATGGAATGTAACAAATAGTTTCCTGTTGGGCAAATTTTAGGTCCTCTAATGGACCCTAAGAGGATACTTTGTTGATGACCTCCATTTTGTGATAGTGTGTTTATTGTTCAGTTTTTTGCTTAAGTACTGAAGAAAATCTCCTTCCCTCCCTCTCCCCTCTCCCCCCACTCTCCTCACTCCCCCCCCCCCCCACAGGCTTTTAGGATGATATCTGTGTTTTCCCCCAGGGAACTATTTTGCCAGTTCAGAGTAAGGAGAAATTTTACTATCTTTAAACTTCTTAGATGACAAATTATGCTTCATAAATTGAAGGTATAACAAACAGGGTAGAAGCCAAAGCCAAAAAGTAGAAATCTGGAAAGATCTTGGGATAATAGCAGCCAAAGAATAAACTGAAAGCAGCCCTGGCCACCATCAGTCTTTGGCAGCTAGCTGTGGTATCTCATGTTGGTGCTGTGCCCAGGAGCTCCATAAGTGGACTCAGCCATCGAATCCCTTCTGTTGGGGGACTTAAAGCTGGCTGTACGCCTCCTTTTCCCCAAGTGAGCTCTTCTTCTGGAGAGGGATGATACAAAGGTGAGTGGACAGATAAAAAGAAATACTGCAATTCAGACACTGCAAGTTGCAAAATGGAAGACACATTTCCTGCTGAGATGGCTTTTATAATGGTATCCATAGGAACACCTGCCTCCTGGCATCCGAAGTGACAGTGCTTCGGTGTCTCTCCCACACTTCCTGTTTTTAATGTTATAGATGATCACTACAATCATCTGAAGTATGGAAGAGAATGACTTTTTGGAGGACTGATTTTGTAGAGGGTAGAGCAGCAAGGAGAGGGTGAGTAACATCCTAACAGCTCAGAAACAAAACCGTGGTCTTGGCTTCTTCAGAGACCCTGAGACCATGGCAGTAAAGTTCTTAGGCCCATATTTGAATTGACACATCTTCCTTCTTCCCTTCCTCCCTCTGTCCCTTTCTTCTCTTTGCCATTTTTATTTTTATTTTTTAGATAGAGTTTTATTGTGACATAACATAAGTTGCTCCTAAATTCACAGCAATCTTCTTGTCTCAGCTTCCCATATGCTAGGATTACAGGTGTGGGCTATCATGTCCGGTATTGCAATTTTTTTTTTTTTTTTTTGGTAAAAGGCCAGATAGATAGATAATGTTTTTGTCTTTGAGGGCTGCCTGCTCTCGATCCCTACTATGCAACTCAGCTGTTGTTTCATGAAAGTAGCTATAGACAATACATAAACAAATTTGGCTGTGTTTCAATCAAACATTATTTATAGACGCAAGCAGGAGGCTGATTATGTCCAGCGCAGTGTGGTGGGCCAATTCCCACTTTATATTCATGACAAAATAAAAACAGGATACATGTTCCTGATCTAATTATGACAGGAGCTGGGAATGGTAAAGAATCTGTGCTGGGAACGAAGATGGCAGGTGGGAATGAAAGAGTTGAGTGGGAAGTGGGAGAGGGAACTAAGTGGGCTGAATACCGTGGAAGGAGCCTCTTAGAGTAAATGAACAGCAAAAAGAAGGAATGAGTACCAACACAATGTTAATTTTTGAAACCAAAGAAAATTGAATGTTGAACTTTATGCTTCATGCAAGCCAACACAGTCTTATATTTTTTTCTGTTCACGATTAATTGACTTTTCTTGAGCCATTTTATTTTCAAATGGCAAACTTAATCAGAGCAGGCACAATGAAGTTTGTGCTATGAAATCACCATCAAGTATGCCTCTGTCAAAGTAATTGTCCAACTGACTTCTCAGCTGAGTACCAACGATTTAGAAATACATAATTTATGACCAGGGGTGATGGAATCTAGAAAATATTTCTTAGGAAAGAATGATGTTTCAGCTTCCAGATAGCAAAAACAAGTCCTTTTTTTATTAACACACTCTCTGGTGCCTATGACATCATCACCCATATTCAGAAATTCAAGTGTGTGTGTGTGTGTGTGTGTGTGTGTGTGTGTGTGTGTGTGTGTGTGTGTGTGTGTGTGTGTGTGTGATGCTAAGTGCTTTGTCCTTTTGCTAAAGCTTTCAGAAAGCTCTGGAGATAGTATTGATGGTCTGGCCATCATGCCCCACCTTTCTGCAAACTTTGACAGATGACTCCAGGTCTCTTTAAAGGAGCCTTCTCCATAGTTTCCAAATCAGCATTGCTGCTTTGCTGAGTCAGAGGCACAAAAGGGGAAAAAGAGTGGAAGAGGCAATTCACACTACCACTTTAGGGAATTTTTTTCTCCCACACATGGAAGCTGGGGGCTGGTGAACTGCATGGAATTGGAGTGTTCTCTGACTCTTCTCTCTCACATCCAACTTATTAACTTGGCAGGTTTCTCCTCTGCCATGATATGAATGTTTGTGTCTCCCTCTTTGAATTTCTTGGTAGAAAGTCTCTCTTCATCATGATAAAATAAGTTGGGGATCTTTGGAAATGATTAAATCATGAAGGCAAAACCGTGGGATTAATACCCTTGGAAAAGAGGCTCAAGTGAACTTTATAGCTGCCCTCCCTTTTTTAACCATATGAGAGTGTTGTGGAATATTAGTTGAAGATGTGTTACTTTTGTTTATACTGTGGAATATTTGTTTAATGTTGCAAAGCTGTGCTGCATTCTTTTATATTGCATTTGTTTAGCTCTGTGAAGCTGTGTCATTTTGCCTGTCTAAAACACCTGATTGGCCTAGAGCTGAGTGGTCAATAGCAAGGCAGGAGAAAGCATAGGTGGGGCTGGCAGGCAGAGAGAATAAATAGGAGGAAATCTGTGAAGAGATATCAAGTAACAGGAAAAGGAAGAGGAGGGGGAACACCAAGGGTCATCCATACAGCTACACAAGCCACAGAGTAAGAAGTAAATAAAGGTATATAGAAATAGGAAAAGATATAAGCCAAGAAGCAAAAGATAAATAAGATAATTTAAGAAAAGCTGGATAGAAACAAGCCAAGCTAAGGCTGAGCATTCATAAGTAAGAAAAAGTCTCCATGTGATTTATTTGGGAGCTGGGTGGTAGATACCCTAATGAGCCAAAAGAGTATATATCTAAAAGACCCAGCAACTACACCCAGGATTCAGTGAGAAGGTACCACCTGACAGGGTTGGACATCATTGGACACTAAATAAGTTGCTTCAATCTTGGACTTCTTGGCAACCAGGATAGTGAGCAAGAAATGTGTTTATAAGCTAGCCAATCATCAACTTGTTCTAGCAGCTCAAATGAACTAAGATACTAATAAATAGCTTCTAAACATGAGTGTACCTTTTTATTCCCAAAATACATAATCAATGTTATCCAAGATACCAATATCTGGCATATTAGACTTCTTGGCATACAACTACTCCTTCTTTGTCCCATTAAATTATTTCCTCTTGGCTCAGTGGGTAAAGGAGCCTATTGCACAAACCAGATGGCTTTAGTTTGGTCCTTTTGACCTTCCTAGTGGAAGGAGAAAACCAATCCAAGAAAATTGTCTCCTGAGTTCCCACCTGTACCCACACAAATACATGCACACAAACTAAATAGTTTTTAAATATATCCATTTCTAGTGAAAAATTTCTTCTCTTTAAAGCCCACATTTAGTTTTACTTTCTTAACTGGCACCTACTTAATGTGCTGGATATACCTACTGCTTTCTTTTAGTCCTCTGTAAAATACAGAGCCCATGTCCATGGTGCACTGACTCTTCATTGCTTGTGGATTATTTCTTACGATGCTTCTACTTGTGAAGCTGTGTGTTTATGAAGAGTCTCTAACCTGTTTTGTCATTTTTTGAAATAATTACATAATTTAATGAAGTATTATATAAGCCGACGAAACATGAACACATTCATAATTCAAAGAGTTATTTTTTTCCTGTAAAAATTAGGTTGAAAGCTTTAGGAAGACTCAATAAAGACAGGTTGCTATAAAGAAAATTGCTGTTCAATTAGGCATGAGAAATCTGCAAAAGATCCCAGAAAGCAGTGCTCTAGGAGGATTCTGTACTCAGAATGCTTGCAAATATATTTTAATTCTTCTTAAACGGAACTGAAATGGAAAACAAGAAATAATTTATGGACCAGAGAGAAGGCAAGGCAGGACATTTCTCTTACCAACACATAATACAGAGTCTTGGTTCTACATGGGGAGATTTGTGACCAACTACACACTGTGAATAATAATGGTAAAGGAATGCATGTGTCATTTTTAATGATTTTCACTTTTATGATGATTTTTAATGCAACGGCTTAATTATTTTCATAGATTATATATGATCATATCAATATTAAACTTAATATATTTGAATTCTTTCCTCTTTATCTCGCAGTCACAAATGTGTACAATGGTTGATAAAGTCTAGTCTGGGTAACTTTGTCTTGAACATTTTTCCCAATCCATGAGCTTCCTTTATTCCATTGTGGCAACCATGAAGTCTTCCCTCACTGGGACTTTTGATGTGCTTCTTCCTCATCTCAAAGCACTCGCTGCTTCTCTTTTACCTCCCATTTCATTCTTCCATCTTTCAGAAGATGTCTGATGTTGGCAAACACAGGAGATAGTTTACTTTGGGACTCCCATTTGGTTTTGATTTATGAATACTCCCTTTTGTAATAATGTATTTTACAGCTTAGTTCATTCACCTACTCACACTGTGTTCATGTACCTCTCTCCTGACAATGCACATAGCAAACCCAGAACCCCTTAAGTCCCTTATCTGTATTAGAATGCAATAGAACCCAGGGCTTTGGTTACACTGGACAAGCACCGTAGCACTGAATTACACTCCATCCTACTGATAAGATACTATCTTGTGATGATGGATCATATGTCCAAATCTAGTGTCCTGTGTTCCCCAACTAGTTTATCAGTGAGTTTGGTGGAATAAATACATTTTAGACTTAGGATATTTTCAAAATATGAGGCATTTATCAGAATATAATCACATTTTAAGTTGTGGAATATCTGGACCCTACTGCATATGCTCTTCAAATATAGTAGAGTGATATGTCTCTTGGCAGTGTTATTAATCAGGACTTTTGCAGCATTTCATAATAACAAAAATTTCACCTGTGGACAAAGAGAAACAAATCTAAACAAACCCAAAGTGCACTCTCTTCCTAAATGCTTGTAACACAGGTCACCCATTTTATTGATTTTTTTTGCTTTTAGTCAAATGTGGCACAGCCACAGTTGTTTCTGCATCAGATCTATACATGGTGTAATTTTTAAAAAGTAGACTTATACCATAAATTCCTAAGCAGTTGTGACTAGATCTATAGACATTACTTGTTACTGTGGAATTTAAGAAACTAGCAAGAGAGACAACACAAATCATTCTAGTTGTAGATGTATCACCATTGAGCACCTTCTAAGAAAAGATCCCTGTCAGGTGACATTAAAGCTAACGATTCTTTACTGGATCAAGGATCCTAGATTTTTTTTTCTTATGAGAAGACAGTATTGATTTCTACGGAATCTTTATTTTGGCTGATGGTTATGGGAGTAAGCTGTTGTCTTTATTTCCATTCCCGAAGCTGTAGCTTTGCAGAAAGAAGAATCTTGGAAACCAACCAGTAAAGGCTGTGATTCCCATTAGTGAATAACTGCAGCAGCAACTTATCACTTATGCATCTGGAATGTTCTGAGTACTTTGTCTTTATCATGGCAAATCTTCACATCAACCCGTTAGGGTCTAAAAATTCCGTACTTCAATTTATAGACAATAAAACCAGGGCGCAGAGAAGTTAAAAAATTGGCTCAAAGTCACAGAGCTAATAAATATCTCTTAGAATTGGAACCCACCTTGACTCCAAAGCCTACATAATTTCCACTTTCCAAACTTCTTGCTCAAGTTTTTTCTATGGAGAATGGCTAGTCTTTTGTTGACTTAGTGTGGAGATATTGTCAGGTAGTCCTTAGATTTCTCTCTATTCAAATTGAGATACTGTTCATAAGCAATGACACATCTTTCATATCAAGCCATTTATGAGGCATTACAAAAAGAAAAATTAAAGTGAAACAAGGAATTGAGAACACATTTCTTATCTTTTGGAAACTGCTTTTGACTAAAAAAAAAAAATCAGATGCCAGGACTGGGGAAGTAAGAACTCACATTCATCTTTCTTTACCTTTGTCAAACACCCAAAAACGATTTCGATGGTATGGAAAACTACCATAGTATAGCAATTAGAGATTAGTTAAGAACTGAATCCAACCTAAGTATTTTAGAGGGAGAGCTGGAATACAGGGCATTGTATACAACATGTTTATAAGATACGAAGAGCAAAAAAAGGTATAATAAGGAAATGCAGAGTAGTCACTATAGGAAGTGGCCCTATTTCACGCAATAGAAGTCTATATAAATGGGTTGTGTGTTCACATATCCATCTGGTTTTTGAGTTCAGATAGAGCTTGCACAACAAGCTCAGATAGTGTGTGTGTGTGTGTGTGTGTGAGAGAGAGAGAGAGAGAGAGAGAGAGAGAGAGAGAGAGAGAGAGAGACAGAGAGAGAGAGAGAAATCAGCTTTTATTCTATACTCTAGTGACAGTCCTCAAACAGAAGATTATGGAAGTGCTGAAAACATCTGTGGATTAATTCCTCAATCCAGTAAGCATTTATGTAATGACTCTATGGAGAATCACTTTATTGGAGAAGAGGTCCCCCATGCAATGTGGTTATTATGTATGGTGAAAAAAGAACAAAGTTTGCATGTGCCAATATTTTCTTTTTGGCCCAAAAGTTATATATCACAGCATACTCTGTATAGCTTTCTTATGAGCACACATATTAGCAGACTTTGTATTCAGGTGACAACCAAATCTAATCTAATTTTGTTTGGTCCAGAAAGCTCTTTGCAAACAGCTGGCATTGTCCTGTTACCTGTCACCACAGTGAACCACCATGAGAGTTCTCCCAAGCAAATTGTAAAATGTATCTGTTTTCTTTCAGGGAAGTGTGTGTTTAAAAATGTACTCCTTGCTCCTAGGTTTCCTGGCTTTTTGCCTTTGGCAAATCATTTCTGAGCCTTTATTTTTTTCATCTACAAAATGGAGCAGATAATAACTGCCTTGTTAGCCTAATCCAAAGACAAAATGAGTTCATATGAAAGCTCTGTGGTAAATGTAGCATCACACCAAGAAATGTAAAGATTCCTGGATTTTAAATATCTATTTGAGGTCTCCTAACCCATCAGGGGTTTATGCTGCCTTTCCACTGGGGGTCCATTTGGGGAGAGTGGTAATTCTAGAATCATTTCTTTACCTTTCTGTGATTCAGTACTCAGAGGTCTACCATGCTTTTCTGACTCTAGCAGTCCTAGACCCCTGCCAGTCACAAACCTATTTATTTAGCCCACATTCTCTCAAGCCACCCCAGGCATTGTTGCCAGACACATATTAAAACATCTCTGATATTTTTTCCTCAAACTTAAAACAAAAACTTAAGTCCTCTTTGCTTGTCATAGACAAGTCCACCTTTTCTTGGTAGATAATAATCACCCACTTTCTCAATCTCACATGCTTTTTTTTAACTTCCAATATCAAAGTTCCTGCCACATGGTTTACCCCCTGTTCTCTGCTAAATTTCTAAGAAACCCAGACTCAAATTCTAGAAAAGACTCCCACTAGCAATGTAACATGAGACCTGTTACTTTTCAATGGTTCAGTCTTTTGCCCCTGTAAAAGGAAATGGTGATAACACTTACTTTATGGGATTGCTTTTAGAATCACATAAAGTGATGTATATGAAGTTCTTAGCACAGAGCCGTGCATAATTAAGCGGTCAAGAAATGTCATTCACTATGGATATTTGCATTAGCATTGGAACTATATTTCTTCATCAGGGAAGTCCATCTTAGACCCACCATTTAAAATCACATTTATTTGACAAATGATTTGCCCAATGATTTTTAGTCTTCTCAGCCTTTGTTTCTTCATCTTCAGACTGCAGATAGTATATATATATATATATATATATATATATATATATATATATGTATATGTATATATATATGTATATATATATATATTATTTAATTGGACTGTTCTTTGGGATACCTGAGATTACATCCTCTTTCGTGAGCCAGAAAGTATGGTACATACGTGCTCTAGGAGATTTCTTTGTTTATCCCCTGGCTACTCATCACCACTTTGCTCGTCCCTGAATTTGTACTTTGTTTTTGGCATTTGCCATAGCACAACCTTATTATTGGTCTTGTAATTTATACCCACATACAAACTGGATGATTTTACTTCTTTGTGGAGATGGGGGGGTCTTACTCTAGTCCAGGCCGGGCCTGAACTCATGACAACATCTCCCCCTACCTCAGCCTCCTAAGACTAGGGTTATAGGTATGTACCTCCATACCTAGTTTTGATGGTATGCTTTTAAAAGGTAAAAGTGATATCTCCAGCTGTTGAAGTACAAGGCAGCACAGTAAGCTTGCTGAATTGAGCTGAGATGGAAATTCATAGTATATCTTCAGTGTGGATAATTTCTGTGTATATGCATGTCTGTGTGTAGGCAAGAGGCTGGTGTTGAGTATCTTCCTCTGTCTCCTACTTCTCCTGCTCCTCCTCCTCTTCTTCTCCTTCTTTTTCTTCTGAGAAAAGTCTCTTACTGGCCTGGAACTCCTCCTGTAGGCTTAGCTAACTGGCCTGAGAGCCTCAGGGGCCCACCTGTCTTTAATGCCTACCCCAATACTGGGATAACAGATGCAGACCACTATATCTGAATCTGATCTCAGGGTCCCATGCCTGTGTGACAAGCACTTTACTAGCAGAGCATCAGTTGGTATTTTTATTTGTGTCTTTCTTTACCTTGGGGCAGTAATACCTCACCATGGAGTTTCTGCCTTTACTGACTAGCAGCTTACCAGCCCAGACCAGAACTATGCCAAGAGTGATTTGCAGAAGCTACTGAGAAATTGTTAGAGCTGAGGAAATTTAGGCTTTACCCAAACCTACTTAATCAGATTCATGTGGCTGGATTGTTCTGTTTGAGCAAGTCTTATGCACATAGATGTTGCTGAGTCCTTACAGTTCCCTCAAGGGAGGGGATGAAAAGGTACATAGTCAACAACCCCAGGAGTCAGTTGGAAAGGACTAACTTATTTATTAAATAATGGAGAGAGCTGTAATACTAAGTTTCTGGCCCAGAATTTTGGGCTTAGCCCAGAGGTTTGGACCCGCTTTCAGCCCTACTGCTGCTTAGGCCCAAATAAGACGCTTATATTAATTTTATACTGATCGACCTATGGCTCAGTCATATAACTTGCTAATGCTTAATTCTTGAACTAGCCCATGATTCTTATCTTGTTCAGCCATGTGGCTCAGTACCTTTTCTCAGAGCAGCATAGTTGTCCTCTGTGTCTGTTAGCTTCTCCAATGGTCTCTCTGTTCTCAAAGTTTTCTTAGTCTGAAAGCACCACCCATACTTCCTGTCTGCCTTCAGCCAATCAATGCTTTTATTAAACCAGTAGATGGGACAATTATTTACAATGTAATATAATCCTTCTAAAGAGAGCCTCCTCTCAGCATCCAGGTTGTGTCACAATATGGTGATATTGCATGGCTGTCCCTTATTGGCTGGGCACCATCAGGAGATCTGACAGCATCTGTTGCTAGGCAGATTCCCAGTGGTCAGGAGCTCTGGGCAATATCTGTTGCTAGGCAGATTCTGAGCAATCAGGAATGTTGGACACTAGCTATGGCTAGACCCCCAGGCAACTCCACATTGGCTCATAAGGAAGTACATTATGTGCATACCTTGGCAAGTGGTTTGAGCTGATTTCCTTGGCCCTATGGGCCTGTCTTACTATACATAGACATTTCATAAGCCTTGCTATAGACAGTTTGAAAGAAGTAAAAAAGTAATTTTCTTCATTTAAAATTTTATAAAGGAATACTTATTTGTAATAGTCTGTTTACTAAATAGGCAATTTATTGCTTATCAGCCATTTGTTTTCAAATAAGCAACATTCCACACAATTTAACAGAATTTTCTAAAATCCCCTAAAATTTGAGGAACAGTCATTTTTTATTGATATGGCGATATAACTATGAAACATTTTAAGTTAAAAAAGAAAAAGGAGAAAAAAATGTGAAAGAGGAAAAGTCACCCAGAAGTACTTTGCTTATCATTTATAAAAAACATGAATTGTTTTTGCAAGAGTATGAGGCTTTTGGCTTTATATCCTTTAAAAGTCTTATCTCAAGCTATTAAGTGAAGGGAAATACCTTCTAGGCTCTACTTTTCTACTTTGAAGGCTTTCTGCTTCCATATTGTGAATAGGAACTGTACATTGCAAACAGTAATAGTTCTCTGTTGGAACCTGTTAGAAATGCCATCCTCTTGGCTGTGGACATAAACACTTCAGAGCTTAGATGCTAATTGCTGTCACATGAAAAGCAAGGAGACGTATTATGACTTCTTGGCTGTCAGAAAGCCCATCTTCTTGCAAATGACAGCACTTCACAGGTACTTTTGCACTGTACAGTTTGTAATTTGCATGCTGACCTGTTATTTTAAAATACCAACAGGAAGATGAAGGATGTTGACACAAAGCAATACCAGCCAAGGCTTTCTTAAACTCAGTGCAGACAGTTGCCCAGCCTTTTAAGGAAGATTATAATCTGACACAATAGAAAAAAGATTATGTTCTATAATATATTGCATGAATGAAGGAAACTCAGGGCCAGATCTCTGGGAAATGCAGAGATATCAGAGAGGAAACACCACAGTCAGATCTCATCCAACTGTCTTTCAGATTCCTCACCCTTGCTCTTTCTGGTTTTTTCTGCCTGCCCTGTCTTTCTATGCCCACCTTAAATGCTTTCTTCGCTCAGTTAAGGTGCCTGCCTGGGAGCCTAGAACTCCTTCTGTAAACTAAGATGACCTCGAACTCAGATGGAATTAAGGGTGTAGGTCACCACTTCCAGATACTCTCTGTGCTGGGATTAAAGGTGTGAGTTACCACTCTCTGATCCTCCTAGACTGACTGTGGGTAGATCCCTCTAATATCTTCAACTGTTTTATTATATTTAAAACATATGCCTACAATAATAAGCTTTGAACAAGCCACATTTTTCCTCAAGCAATTGCAGGCTGTACTATGATATAGTTGCATAGGCAAGGCTTGGTAATTTGGTCATAGGTTGTTTCTAATAAAAGAACAGGACAGAAGAGTGCTAAGCTCTGGAACAGATTTCTGCTTGGAAATTTGACCTGTTCCTGAATTCTGGATTGTGTTTGGTGGATTGTCAAGGGAATAAATCACCCAGAGCTTTAGCGGAAACACATATGACTGCAGGACATTGGAACTTCTCTAGAACCAAATGGAATTAAGTGAGTTAATATTTGTAAAACACATTACACAATGCCTACCACATGGACACTACTCTGTAAATGTTTACAAAATACTTGAGAAGTTCTGCTTTGAATTGAAGAAGGCCTCCTCTGTGTGCCTAGAAAGATTTTGGATCAGAAAATGGAATGATCTTGATGAACTGAGTGCCCTGGAATCTAGGCTGTAGAACTCTCACTCAGTTGGTACCCGTTACTTGTTTTTCTCATGACTGCCATATGTGCCAAAATTCTACCTAGGATTTCAAAGTGGCAGAGCTAGTAGCAGTTACCACCTGGTATTTTAGGCTCATTTTAGACACATCACTGCTCTTTATTAGCTAAGGGTTTGGGGTAAGTTGTTTCACCTTTCAGCGTTCTTTTGTCTTAAATATCAAGGCTCATATGAAATATGTCAAAGAGCTATATAAACTTGAAATTTGTACTCAGACAAACAGTTTATCTTTAGATATCCACTCCTAGTTCAACTGGTGGGGAGGGGCTACATATTGGGTGAGTCACCTAAGATAAATAGTTAAAAGTTGACATATTTCCCAGAGGGGTGGCAAAATACTCTAGCAAGAATTGTTAGGAAACTCCCCTTGAATTAAATATATGTCTGGGGAGAGTCCTCAGACCCTTCTACTAAAACCTCTACTAAAGAGTTATAAAGCACACTTCAGACTCAACTTCCTAACTCATAAAACAACAGTGAATAGAAATCATTTATTGTAATTGTCTGTTTATTGCCAACCCAGCATGCCTTCTGCCTTCTCTTCTAGCAAAGCTGTTCTTTCCCTCTACTTTGTTTTGTCCAACCTGTGTTCTGAGGAAAACCAATTCTATCTACATATTCTGGGATAGCCTAATTGGTTTAAGGTTATCCCTAGTCATTTTAAATAGACCCATGGCCCAACTCTGACAGATGAGACTTGGGACAGCTTGTTCAAAGGTTTCTAGGAAATTTCTTCACTCTTAAGAGAGCTACAAATAGAGACATTGCATGCCTTGAGCACATGCCTGAAACAGCTGCTGTCATCTTGTTGCTTGTTCAAGGCTGATGAAGTCAGAATGGAAGGATACTAAGGGGCAGAAAACAGGTCAGGTTAAAGATTTTGTGAGCTGCAATTACCAAAGGACACAGAACTTTCCATATGTTATCTCATCAATCACTCCAGCAGTGTTTGAGGTAGGATATGTTATCCCTAATGGACAGGATGAGTAAACCAAGAAGTTCAACTGCTCAGGGTCACACAACACGTAGGTGGAAGATGTCAGATTCAAACTGAAGTCTGTTCAACTTCAAAGGCTGCACTTAAGTTGTTGTGGTGTCCGAACCTCAATTCAGATGAAAAGCGAACAAGAAGCAGAACCTGAGAGCTGTCTGGCCTGTTTTTTTTTTCTTTCCTTTCTTTTCTTTTCTTTTCTTTTCTTTTTCTTTTTCTTTTGACTTTGCTGCCCAACATTTGACCTTTTGTGACCTCCATTTCATCATGTGTAAGACAGTTGGACCAGATGTTTACTGAGGTTCTTTTTGGCTCTAAGATCTTTTGAAATGCTTGGTAAACCACAGGGAGGGATGAGAGAAAACAAATCACATACGTTTTTTGGTATGTTGAGAAAGGCACTGGGAAGGATTTGCTCTTTGAGTCCAAGACTTAGGAGCCTCTGAAACAACAGAGGGTTCCATGCAGCAGTCCAGGGAACAAGCCCAAACCAGGTTCCTTGCCACAACAAGAATAACAGACCTAGAGAGGCACTGGTAAGAGGGTATTTTCTGCAGGTTCCTCTTCAGCAAAACAACTGGCTTGATTGCTTAGTTCCTGAACAGGGCGTGAAGTTCTGAAGAACATTTGTGATATCTTTCATGGTTTCCATTTCCACAGTGATTAAAGTGTTACCAACTCAGAGCAGCAATGGGTGGGGGTGTTCTCTGATGTGCCTGTAAAGGTGAGCTACATTCCCTCCTTTGCTTCATTTTTTTTTTCTGTTTTTGAACTTGATTTGGAATTGACAAATAACAATGGGAAATGCTAGGGGATGCCATGTGATATTTTGGTACACAAATATAATATGCAATGATGAAATCAGCAGGGTCATCCTATTCATTAACTTAAACATTTATCTTTCTTTCCCCTGTGGTTAGAACATTCAAATTCTTTCAGATATTTTGAAACATATACTAAATATTTCCAGAAAACTCTTTTGGGATATTATCCTCAGAGACAGTGATGGAGCACAGAGAAATTTCATCCCTGAATCACCAGGAGGCACCCCTTACAGGAGGTATTCCTTTAAGGCCTAGCAGGAGGAAAGCCTATTATAGGTAGAATGAGTACTTAAGTGTGGTTATATGTTGTACATTTAATAATAGTCTGAAATATCAGAAGACAGAGCCATCTCTCCAGCCTTTTTTGGTTTTGTTTGTTTGTTTGTTTTATTTTGTTTTTGAGACATGGTTTTCTGTGTAACAGTCCTAGCTGTCCTGGAACTTACTTTGTAGACCAGGCTGACCTTGAACTTACAGAGATCCTCCTGCCTCTGCCTCCTGAGTGTTGGCGCTAACAGCACATGATACCACTGTCTGGCTTTTATGCCTTAAGCTCACAGAGAACTAGATGGATTTCTGTCTCCTGAGTGACTGGATTATAGGCATGGGTCATCACTCCCTGACTTTCGTGGGTTGGCCATGGGCAATTCTGTCCTCTGATATTACAGACTATTTTTTATTAAATATACAATAGATCACCACCCTTATGTTAAATATATAGTATTTCACTACACTTAAGTCCTTTGCCTGCCTATATTGTTTTTAGAGATTTATTTATTTTTATATACACTGGTGTTTTTTCCTGCATGTACTTCTATGTGAAGTGCCAGATCCCTGGAACTAGTGTTATAGATAGTTCTGCACTGCCATGTGGTAGGTTGCTGGGAATTGATCCGAGTCCTCTGGTAGAGAAGACAGTGCTCTGAACTACTATGCTATCTTTCCAGCCCCTATATTAGTTTTATAGGGCTTCTATCACAAAGTTCACTAACTGGTGGCTTAAATACAGCAAACATGCTGTTCCACAATTTTGTAGCCTAGTCATTTACTAAATCAAGGTACTCTTGGAGGCCATTCCCTGCAAAGGAACAACTCAGCCCAGCATTAACTTTGGAATGAGTCAATCAGTCTTGCCTGGAATGGATGTGCCCTGCTGAGTTGACCCACCTTGGGACATCTTGCCCTTTTGAGGGAGGGGATGGGTTGATGGGGAGGGGCGAGGCTGAGGGCTGTCTGGGAGGGATTGGGAGGGGAAGGAAGGAGGAGCAGGAAGATACATTGATGGAGACTGTTACAATATAGTTTCTGACCCGGTCTGGCCAGAGATCCAGACCCACAGACCTGCCATCCCAGATCCCTTAGCCACCCGCCACTGCTCAGACCCCCAAAAAGTCTCAGACACTTATATTTACTTCATGCTGTTTGGTCTATGGCTCAGGCACATTGCTAGCTTGCTCTTTCATCTTAACACAACCCATTTCCTTTAATCTGTCTTCCACGTGGCCTGTGGCTCACCTGTGTTCCTTATGTGCTTCTTCTTTGGGCTGCTGGCTCAATCTGATCTGACTCCGCCCTGCTTCTCCTAACTATTCTGACTCCCCACCTACTTCTTCTACTACGGTGCCTGCCATGGCCAAAACAGTCCTTTATTTAAAGATTGATATACAAAGCATACAGAAAGACATTCCCACATCAGGAGATGACATTTTTTTAATGAAAAATAAAATAAAATTAAAAAAGAAACTGAGTTCAACAAAAACCAAACCAAACTAAACAAGGTGCTATCAGGCCACACTCCCTATGAAATGTGTGATGGAAGGTCTCTTTTTCACTTCTAGCTTCTGGTAGTTTGTTGGAAATCCTGTATATTCCTTGGCTTGACATATCATGGGATATGTCACTTCAGTTTCTGCTTCAGGGTTTTTCTTAGAAAGACACCAGTCATATTGGATTAAGTGTCCACCCTTCTCCAGAATGACATCATCTCAACTAACTGTATCTGCTGACTTTAATTCTATATAAGTTTACACTCGGAGGGATTATGGTTTAGGACTCTGATACAACTTCTGTGGACTCCAATTCAGTGTCTAACGCCACCCATCTACACTAAGTCCTGCTCACACCTAATTGGGTCCTTACTGTATGAAGCAGTGTGCTTTTCTGTTTCGAATCATTGTTTTCTTTTACTTTTTTTGTCCCTCCCTCCTCCTACCTTACCCCCTCCTTTCATTTTTTACTTCTTTCCTTCCATGTTGTTGAGATAGTGTTTTGCTATATAGCCTAAGCTGGCCCCAATCATAAAATAACCCTTCTTTGGCCTCTCAAGAGTTTGGAGGTTTTTTGTTTGTCTGTTTGTTTCTTTTTTGGATTACAGACATGAGTTACTACACCTGTACCTTTTCTCTTCACTGTCCTTTTTATGTGGGTTGAAAATAGATTCTGTTTGTCAGAAGCAGGAGTTGGATGTTCTTAGAGTAGCAGCCAAAGAATGTGGTACTCTAGACCATTGCTTCTCAAACACTATTTTGTATGGAAATCTCCTGAGAACCTTCTTAGAAACCCAGTCCTCAATACAGCAGGTCTGGGTGAGGCCTGGGACTTGGCTTTTCTAACCACCTGATGCTGCTGGGTCATAGAGCAGCAGGCTCTAGATCTAGGGTAGGTGGTGATCACATCTGTTTATTCACAACAATTTATAATTAGTTTTGAGAGTTTCAAAATTTTAGCTGTATATTAGCCAGAAAAAGTCCTAGTAAACTATTTCTCATTTAAAAAAATCCAAAAATGGGAAAGAGCAATTTAATTATTTTATTTTCATGTAAGAGTGAAATCAGAAACATCTGTGTGCATTCATCTGGATGGAGACAGTGGGGTTTTTTTAGTGATTAGTTGAGATGTGCATGTCTGGAGTTGTGACTCTTAGGAGGAGATAACTTCAAAATAGCTAAGTAGCTTTTTTTTTTTTTTTTTTTTAGAAAATAATTTAATTTGGAGAAACCAGAAGCAGATTCTAACAGATATTGCCCACTTCTTCCTTCAAGAAGTCAAGTATTCAGATTTCTTTGGATCCAAATCATATTGGAAGCTCTAGTCCAGGGCCCACCCAGATGGTCCCAGTCCCTAAAGACCACATCTGCAGCATCTCTCACTCCCACACTCAGAACCCTCTTTACTTGCCTCCTTACTAAGACCCTCAATGACTCACAGACAGTCCCCATCCATTCTAGACCAGGTAGGAGAATCAGGGTATACCTATCCTTTGGAGGGCTCTGCCTATGGATGAACCTTTGTAGAATGGGCCCCAGAAATATTCAATAAATCTGTAATGGTGGTGGATGGCAATTTGATTTTCCAAATTCAATCAATCATGCCTTGATTATTTCCAGCTCAAAAACACCCATGTATTGTTGGCTCACTAACAATTCTTAGTTGGAAGTTTCTAGGAAGAGAGTTGTCTCTTTGGCAATTACATCTTTTGGGTCAGAATGTTAATTTGTTTTCATAGTCAGCATTTTATTTTATAGGGTTTGAAGTAAGACCTAACTGTATCAAACTACAAAAGCCTGCAGCATCTTATGATAGTTGAGAGGATGAGGAGGAAAAAGAATATATTTGGTTACCTATTGCCGCACACCCAAAACCTAGTGATTTAAAGCAAGAGCTATTTTGCTTACAAATGACTATTGATTAGTGAGTGTGGGAGCCACAGAGGGGATGCCTTGTTTCTGGCCCGGAGTATCTAAGCTACTGGCTCAGTAGCTTGAAAGTGTGAGAACTGGTTGACATGCTTATATTGGTGTCATGTGGGGCCTCAATTCTTTGCTACCTGGCTTCTCCACTTGGCTGGTTGGATCTGCCTTTGGTGGTGATTTCAGGATAATTTGCATTTGTTAGAATCAGAGAACAGAAGCTTTGCAGGTCACCCAAAGGCTTGATGCTCAGTGGTATGGTTCAGAACCAGCACAGTATCTTTCTGGCATCTTCTACGGGTAAAAGCAGCAAACACAGCATGCCTAGATTTAAGCCAAGGGGAGATGAAATCTTGCCTCTGGAAGGGAAGGATGACAAAGACTTTTGGACTCCTTTAACTTACTGCTGATAAAGAAACATTTTTCCACATTCCTTTCAGGTTCTTATCAGTCTAAGTCAAGACCTCTGTTAACAGGGTACCCTATGATTTCTGAGATTATCATCCAGTGGCCAATTTTTAACTCACAGAGTGGAGAGTCAGAAGCTAGTCTTTGAACCTTTAGCTACAGTTGTTCTTTTAGACTTTTCAGTGTTAGTTTTCGAAATTTATTTGCTTTTTTGCTTTTCAGTGGATAGTATTTTTCTAAGTGATTTTTTTTTTTAAAGAAAAGCTGTCATGCTTTTGTTGTTTTATACAAATCACTCTGGGTACTGTTATACTAGCAAATTTTTGATGATCTTTAGTACATATAATAGAATGTAAAAGTGTTTCCTTGCTTTCAACCCCAAAGAAATAACCACAAACATTTAATCTTGTCTCCCTTTATACCTTTTCTACAATATACATTTGAGTCTATATCTTTATGTTTATGGTAGGTTTTTTTTTTTTAAAAAAAACTAGACCATACATTATGATGCAACTTAACTTGCTTTTTCTGTTTAGTAATATGCCATGGTCATTGATTCATACTAATATATATATATACACTGCTTTCTTTTCAGAAATATTTTAGTTTTAGTTACCTAGGTATGTGCATAAATGTGTGTTCGTGCACATGTGTGAAATGCCTGTGGAGGTGAGAAGAGGGTATTGGAACCTCTGTAACTGAAGATGTGTTCATAATGGAAACTAGACCCAGGCCATCTGCAAGAGCAGTAGGTACTGTTAGCCATCAAACCATTTCTCTAATCCCAACATGCTTCTTTAAACAAAATAGATGCAAGTTATTTCACTATATTGACAAGATATGATTTAGACTTTCCTGATAATATTTACAGACCTTCTGTTTGTGATCTCTAAAATCAAATAAATGGCAATTGCAACAAATATTCTAATATGAACATCTGGATATTTTGCATATGTGCAGGTATTGCTATATGATAAATGCCTGGAGGTGTAATAGCTATGCTACAAAGTATGGGCATTTGTAATTTCAATACATTCAGGCAAGTGATTCTCAAAACCTGGTGCACCAATTACACCAGGAGCTCTCATCCTCAGCAATGGTGGGTATTACTGAAGTTTTGAATTCTTCTGGGTTTATTGATGGAAGGAAATATTTTACTATCACATTTCTTGCCTGTTATTTTTTTCTGTTACTTTTTCTTTTACTATCACCTAATATTTGTAAAGCAAAACATGTTCTTTATATTTTTGCTAAATATTTGTGAATATATATATGCATATATATTATTTGTTATTTCTGAGGTGAAATTTTCAGATGTGCAATTGTTGAGTCAATGGGTTAATCCATGAAGGGACATTTTTAAAATGAGTTTCAGGGGATCTTTTCAAATCTTTCTTCACATTGAACACTTGGTTGAGAGTCATCCTACTTCACCTCGCCAATGATCCAAGTTTCATTTTTTGGCAGTTACAAATCCTCTACACAAAAAAGATCAAATTGTGAATTAGATACTAATAAATCATAAAACAATTGAGACCAAATGATGCTTAGTTACTATCTGCAAATAAGCAAAAACCTTTTTGTGCATAGATTAGCTAATAGGTGGCTCAATAGCTATAATAAGAGCAAAGAATATCATTCATTCAATGACTATACACTTTTTACCCCAAAGAACTCAGAGTTTTGTTAGTTACTGAGCTGTTTGTCAAGTATCTAATAAGGCCCAGGCATTATTTTGTTATGATCTGGAGTCTCTAAAGATGAGCCAGTTTCTGAATCTAGTAGTATAGTTGAAGGCATCTGACACTCCAGATTCTTGTTTTAGCAGTTTAAATTCTACTTTCTGAGACTGTGTTATATCAGTGCAACTGTATAATTTAATTACTAATTTTCACAGGAGGACTAGCCTGTCATCTTTGGTGTGGTTTTTATGTTCTCCACATATATCAGGTACAAAGCAGTTAAAAGATTTTTTTCTTTTGTTATACATGGCTGTAAGTGAAAGAGAAAACATTGGTAAAAGTTGAAAAGAGAGATAAGTTGTGGTGTGTGGACATGAACAGGAAATAAGTTGCGCTTGAAAGGAAATATGATGTAGGAGATAGCTAGGAGCTTGCACAAACATTTTTGTCATTTCATAGTCTAGAAATTTGCAGAAGTCTCAGATCAGCAGCCTGCAGTACATGATATATTCTGGAAGCATTTCATTAAACATTGATGAGACAGATATACCTGCAGCTAAATGACTTATATATATACATATATATAATATACATATATATTCATATTCTTAACCTAAATGACTAAAAAGTTATTATTGGAGCTGGTTTTTTAATGCTGTTTTTCCCTTTGGGTAGAAATAATAATAGTCTTAGTGTGATGCAGCCACATGATTTGAAGTCTGAAGTATATTGAGAGCCATTGCTTTCTTTCTAATTGACTGTCATGTTTGGGAATCCACTTAATCTCAGGGCTTCTTTTTTATGTGTGTGTGTGTGTGTGTGTGTGTGTGTGTGTGTGCATATGTGAGTTTATGTGTGGACGGTAAAGGACAAGCTCAAGGGTCACTCCCGAAAGTGCTGTCTACCTTGTTTTTTGAGACACTGTCCCTCACTGTCCCTCAGAGTAAGCTAGACTTTCTTGCCAAGGAGTTGCAGGATCCTCCTGTGTCTGCCCCCCCCCCAGTGCTAGGATTACAAGCACACATCATAATGCCTTGAGCTTTTATTATATTTCAATGTAGGTTCTGGGTATTGGACTCAAATCCTCATGTTTTTGAAGCAAGCACTTTATTGTCTGAACAGTCTCTCCTCAACTCAGTGCCTTATTTTCTTGTCTGTAAAACTATAATGCTGGGCACCAAATTTTGTAGACATAAACTTTGGACGAGAACCAAGACTCTTCAAATAAAGTATAAGGAAAACATACTCACTAGTATGAACTTATTATTTTTCCACAATAAAAAGAGGGAAATTTTTTGTATTCATTCACCCATTACCAGTTTCTGATTAACTGCTGTGAGCCAGGCACTTGAACATTATAATGGCTAGAATAGTGACATCAACAAAGAACTGCTTTCTGCTTTGTAAGTTTACCCACCTGTAGAGATAGTGATCAGAATGGTCTAGTCTAGTCCATGCTGTGCTAAAGCTGGTTTATGCAGGTTCACAAGAACTGACGTCAATTTTCCAGAATCCTGGAAAGGGTAGCTAACCATATCTATTATTAAAAATACAGCTAAATAGGTGACTCTTGCTACTTAACAGATTCCGTATCTGTGAATTTGCCTACTCAGTAAAATTTATTTTTAACTGTAAGTCAATACTGTGGCCATTTGTGAACATATACACGTGTGAGCTGTGAGAAATTTGACTTGTCCCATGTGCATGTTGCCAGCAAAGTTTGAACAAGGCCTTTTCATTTCAGCTCCCATACTTTAAACAAACATTCTTTTGTTATATATTTAGTTCCAGGTTTTTCACATTTTTGTGGGTGGTTTTTCTGTTTACAATAACCCCAAATATACTGCTGAAGTACTTTTTAGTGTTCTAGGGCACAAAAAAGGCTATGGTGTGCTTTTTTTTTTTAAAGAAAATAATTATATTAGATAAGCTTCATTCATGCCTAAGTCGAAGTGTGTTAGGCTGTGAATTTAATGATAATGAATCAGCAATACATTTTATAGAGAGTGTCTTTAAATATAAATACAACTAAAACAAGTTTATATGGAATATCACTTGATAAATACAAGATGTTTTGATCAAATACCCATAGGAACCTAATTTTGTATTTCTTCTAGAAACATTATAATTTACTATTCCAGCTACTTTTTAAAAGCCAACAACTGTGGATAAGAACTGACTCTGTAGAAAGACAATAAAAATAAACTTTATAAAACAAAAGTTAACAAATTACCCCAAATCCCCAGCTTTTTTTTTATTATGCTACATGCTATTATCTCTGCATCTGTTATATATGTCTGTTGTGTTCATATAGTAGGTGTATTATATACTAAAGGTGTTATGTACATATCTTTCTTTCCATGTTTAATGATGACAAGCCAACAGCTTGGCATTGGCCAAGGTAGAAATATTTACTCCATAGAATGAATAAATGCTAAAAACCAAGACTATTTCTAGTCTCCACTTGACCTTTAAACATTTACTAGTGTATGTCTATCTTCAACGCTTTTTTTCAGAGGTCTGCTGATGGGGCTAGTGAAGGCAACTTTCAGGTACTTGGTAAGAGCCCTCCTACTCCTCCCTCTGGTCCATTGACAAATACTGACTCACTGTGCTCCCATGCCTCATGGTGGGATTTATGTTCTCAAGCTTCCTGTGGGACCAAATGAACTGAGAGGCCCAGATGCTTGAGAACATATTCATTTGGTTTCCTTCTCTTCCCTGTCTTGCTTCCTTCTTTCTTTTTCCATCTTCCACTAGAAGCACTTTCTTCATAAATCTCTTTCACACAAATCCAAGTCTCAGTGTTTGCTCTTGAAACAGCCCACCCAAAAGGGTACACTAACAAATCTTTGAAGAAAAGCATAGGGTCAGCAGCTGGCATTACATTGACCATAAACAAAGAAAGCAATTCTGGTTCTAGTGCATGTGCTACTAAAGGGAGCATAATTATTTTCTTTCTTTCAGTACCCCTTAAGGAGAGTCTGTATGAGCAGGGGGATAGGGATTATGAGGAAGGTTCCCATGGTGATGGCTGGCTGGAGCTCTGGGGAGCTCACTGAATCTGGAATTGCCACTGTTGATCCATCGGGAGGAGGAGCTGGGCCCTCTAATGGTGGGTGGCTTTCGACTGGCATGAGCAGAGTGTGGAGTCATGAGGGGTGGGATCAGACTGTGCTCCTGTTCATAGGCTGGCACCTTGGAGCCCATTCCCTATAGAGGAACACGCAGCCCAGCATTGACTTTGGGATGAGTGAATCAAACTTGCCTGGAGTGGATGTGCTGCGCTGGGTTGGCCCACCTTGGGACTTCTAGCCCTTTGGGGGGAAGGAAGGGGTGGATGGGGAAGGGCAAGGCTGAGGGCTATCTGGGAGGGATTGGGAGGGGGAGGGAAGGGGGAGCAGGAGGTTACATTGATGAGATGACATTTTTAATAAAAATAAAGTTGAAAAAAGTAAAAAAAAAAAAAAAAAAGCTATTGCTGCTAGGCGATGGTTGTACACACCTTTGATCCCAGCACTTGGGTGGCAAAGGCAGGGGGATCTCTGTGAGTTTCAGGACAGCCAGGACTGTCATGAAAAACAAAAACCAAACCGAACCAAAGCCAAAACAAAGAAACAATGTATTACTTGGCTGGCAAGATGGTTTAATGGGTAAAGCAATTGCAGAGCAAGCCTGATGGCTTAAATCCATAGACAGAACCCACGTAAAGGTAGGAGAGGACCAACTCCACAAAATTGTCATCTAACCTCCACTCATGCATGTGGCACATTTCTGCCCCCACCCATCAGATACACACAGGTCTACAAGTGATAAAATGAAACTTTAAAAGCCATTGATTTCAAATTCTGCATTTGATTTAAATGTTTTAATACCTGTAAAGAGGCATAAATTATAATCTCTTTTGGTTTTGTAGTTGCAATGTTGTTGTTGCTTAATGCATTTGTATATAAAAGATTACTAAAACATCTTTTACTCAGCCTGGCTTCTTGGTAAGTTTGCCTTTGCTGAGCTCAGCTAGTGGCCTTGAACTCTGACATGCAATAATAAATCAAGCTTTCATCAAGTTTTTCTTGGACTATTGAGAAACAAAAACCCCTAAGCAATGCTGCAATAACTTCCTTTGAAATTCTAATTTGTTTTACTGTGATAAAAAAAAAAAGAGTAGTAAGTAGTGAGGAAGCCCACTGTGCTATTGTATACAAGTGGAATGTGATTCTCCGAATAATTTCCTTCATTTTCAAATTATTATTGCTCTAGAGTTAGCAAGTGCCAGTTTAGAGGCATGGCCTGAGTAATTGTGCAGTAATTAAATGCTTGCTTGGGAAAACAATTTTATATTGATAAATTGCTTTATTGCATTTTGAAAGGCTGAAAGGGGCAGTCAATCAGGTGGACTATGTGTTTGTTTTCTACACAAAATGTCATAAATTTTTCATATTGGCAAAGACTGAATTTGAGATGGGAAAAGACTTGGTACATACAGTAATTATTGCTTCAGCAGCCATTGTAGAGGTTGAGGCCTGTCTCAAAGATTCCCTGCAAGGGTTTGAGGGTAAGAGAGAAGTTATTGCACAGTAAATCTGATGTTTAAAACTGAGTTCACTGACTGCTGCTGTGGGTGTGGGTTATTTACACTTCTTGATACTACCGTGAGACAAGCTGCTCTGTCGAAGAAAAGGATTCTGGAAAACTCAGAGAGAAGCATGAAATATGGTGTGAGAGAAATATTGCTAAGAACATTTGGCATCATAAGACAAAGGCTTTACTGGGCCTTCTATCTGTATTTATAACTTTATCTTTGCTCAGGATTTTTTTTAGATGAGCAATAATTTACTCAGGCTAAAACACATAAAATTTAAGTATATAACTTAATCTTAAGTTATACATTCATACAATTATTGTACAAATAAAAATATAAAATAATTTAATTTCTCTCAGATGGTTTCTTTATTCCTTTTCCCAAATACAATCTTATCCCAGAGAAAATCAATATTCTAATTTTAAAAGTTCCTTAATTAAAACTTTTAAAAGTAATCTGTATATATGGGTGATGTATATGTGGGTATGCAAGTGCCATGGTGTATATGGGGGTCTGAGGACAACTTTGTGTTCTCTTCTATCTTTATGTGGTTTTGAGGATCAAATTCAGACCACCAGACTTTCATAGGGCAAGTCCCTTTACCCACTGAGCCATCTGTTTGTCCTCTGCTATCCAAATTATTATGATGCTTTAGTTTACCTTGCACTTGCCTTATTGTAAATGAATGCACTCCATTCTTTGAAGTTCACTTATCCTAATGCACACTATAGAATGGGTGAATATCAAATATATCAACATTTATTGATAGTTATTTGGGTACTATACCAATCTGTGTGCTACACCACAGTTTGTCTGGTTTCTAGTTGATGAATTTCCCCTTAGCTTCTGCTTACTGTGAGTAAATCAGTATACTGTAAGTATTTGTTGAATTGGAATACTGCAAGTTGTTTCCTCTCCATGGGGAATTACGAGTAGAATTCAGGTTCTTTCTTGGTGAGATGAATGTAGACATTGTGTGCCTGAGTGTATGGAAGCATTTAAGAATCTTTGCCAAGGGATGCTTGCAACCTGGAGAAATGGGTTAATCTGAGAGCTCACCTGGAGACAGGGCTGTCTAGGTTCACTTTGGAATCACTTGTGGCTGAAGATAAAGGAACCATGTTGGAGAAAAGGGACTGATATTTTAGTGCAACCAGAGCATCATGGGATTTCAGGGCTGACATGGTTGGTTTCTAGGAGACCACATTGGAGATTTGCTCTCTGCCAACAACCCTCTGATAATGGAACTGGACTGCAGACTCGCCTAACTGCACACAGAAGGGCTCATAGACTTGTGGAGGGATTATGGCGCCCCCTGGGGCACTAATGTGTTCCTCCAGAGGTCCAGTTTAAGTTGTACAGAGTAACTTCACAGGCATCACTATTTCAGTAACTTTCTTGAAAGATTTCAAAATAAATGCAAAAATATTTATGATTTTCTTAAGTAAAATTCAAATTAAGGAAAGACTAAGAGGAATATATGTGATGCTTAAGCTCTCACAAAAGGGGTTACTGTTTCTGACAGAAAGGCTTCATGATTTTATAATTTATAATGTCTGCTTTGTTAAAGAAGGTGCTAGGATAAAATGACAATTCATCTGCAAAATTCTTTGGGCAAAATGCCTGCAGAAGATGGCAGTTCGCCTTTTGTGTCTTGCTTGCTCAGGGTATAAAATGAGTGCTTCTCAACCCACATCAGCACAACTCTTTCGGTGAGCATCTGGGGATGTGTGGGAGCATTCTTGATCGTCACAATGACTGGGGGGGTGTGCTGGTTCCATTTTCTGAGGTGGAGGAGGGAGGGAAAACGTTCAGTATGAGGGAGAATTATTTTCTCATCTAAAATGCCAGTAGGACCCCTGATGAGAAATGTTCCCCCCCACACCCACCAGAAGATCTAGAGATATTTGTAGGTGACTAATATCCAGGAGGTTTAGTTATATACACAAAGAAAGTCAATCAAATAGAAGTCAGCAGAGTTAAGCTTATTGTAACAGGGATGGAATTAATCCCAGTTTGGTACATTGGATTTATGGTGACTTTCCCCAAAGCAGAAATGGAGTGCTAGTCTTAAGTTGGATATGGAGGTAGGGAAATCAGTTTTCCAGGATTCTCTGCATGGCTTTTTCGCTTCTCTTCCAAATGTTTGCGAGATCACTGATTCTGCTCTTTTCTTTTCCTTCTAGGGATAAGGATGCAGCTTATAAATTCATTAAGTCATGGGAATTTTCTATTATACCTCCCAGCTGGATTATTAAGAAGGGAAGAATCTCAGATGTGGGGGAGAGAGGGAGATTTTGGGGGGCTATGATATCATTGCAGAATTTCTTATTATTCTCATACAAGTAATTAAACTATTTTCTTAAAAGGATGGCTTTAGATGTAGAAACCAAGGTGTTAATATTTGCTGTAATCATGACAAACTAAGGGAAGGTTGACTGGATACCTTATGGACATATGAGCAAACTGAACAAGACCCTTGAAGAAATGAATTTTAAATGCACCATTTGTATGACAACATATGCAATTTTCACTTTTGTTAAACCAAATCATCCTTATATTTCTCATAATGTATAATTGCGAGTCTTGTATAAAATATCCATTCAGTGCATCCCAAATGATGTGAACAGTTAGGCATGAGAAACAGTGGAGGCTATGGACAAAGGTTTATTTATTCATGAACCAGGATGTCTTAACTATCCTCTGAGAAGTTCTGTTGCACTATTCTGTTTGTTTCCATCAAGCATTTCCTTTGTGAATGTGACTGATGATTGGGTTCCCTTGGGCTTTCAAAAGACATAGACTCATTTTTGTCTATTTAGTATCTGAAAGAAAGATTGAAGCGTATCAGCAGTGTAAGAATAAACACTTTTTGAGTTAACTAGTGGCCATAAGGTCTAATAACAGAAGCTCCTTAGATTGTTGAAGTCAAGTCTTTAGGATTAGAATGTTTGGTGGGTCACTATTACTTTCTTCTTTGTGTGAGAAATAATATTTTTAAAAGGATAAGAGCTTAAATGCATTCCTACACTTCTTGCCCAGTAGTTGCTGCTGTACATCAGGTGTGAGAGTGAGTGTGACTCTATCATGGAGTATGTTGGGCAAGCGGGAATCAGAATATTAGTTATAGGTGGCTATAGTCATCTTAAAAATCTTCCTGCTCAATTGGGTGCATTTCCAGCATTTCAAAACCCAACTGAAGTAGAATCATGAATTTGAAGTCAGCTTGGACTACACAGAGAGTTCTAGTCCAGTGTGGGCAGTGCAATGAGACCCTCTCTCAAAAAGTAAAAAATATAAAAGAAGTCCTCATGTCAAGCCTCAGAGCATTACATAAGCAAGCAAAGAAAGAAACAAAAAAACCTCAGAATATCTAGAGGTAGAAGACAAATTTTAATATTTTTAAAGCTCCCCAACTGATCCTAAAGTTTAGGTACGAAAGAGGAAACAAAGGGAAGGGGGAATACACAAATCCAGAGAGGAAATTTTTAGATTAAAAAGTGACAAGTGCCCTGTGAGAAGGCCAAAGTGCAGCAGGAGAAGAGCAGGTGAGAAGAATTGAACTAAGTACCTAAGAGAAGCTCTCTATCAGTGTCCTCAAGACAATGAGAAAGGCACTGGGGAATGACAAGTTCTTAAAAGTTAGAATGACAGGCACCCAAATTACTTTTTATATTTCATGTTGATTCTTTGAAAAATAAAAAAAATGATGTGTACAAGTGTGCGCCATATGCATGCCTGGTGACTTTAGAGGCCAGGAGAAATGGTCTGACCCTTTGGAACTGAAGTTGCAGATAATAGTGAGCGACGGAATCAAACCTAGGTCCTTTATGAGCAGTAGATATTCTCAAATACTGAGCCATCTTTCTTGGCTCCCACCCTATATTGATTCTTACTGATGATTTGAGGAGTTGAAATAGGAATTGGTAATTGAGGCATTGTGGTTCACTTTCTTTATTACAACCTTTAGCATACACATGGTAACAGTAATGCTAGGTAGAGGTTGGTATTTGCTGATATGCTAAAATAAAAGGGCGAAATAAAACACACTGTTTTTCTCTGTGACAAAAGCAAATGAATGTACTATTTGATGTGATCATATGGCTAATCATTGACCTGAAAATAATAATTAAAAATCCCTATTATCCATAATCCTCATTACCTCTACAAAGGCATCATCTCTGGCTAGAGGTAGAGGAAGTTGGCTCAGAAAGGTTCGCTATCTTTTGAAGCTCTCATGTTTGTTTATTGGCACTAGAGGGATTCAAAGACTCAATTTGTTATGTTTTCCCATTTATGAGGTAAATACTCTGACCATTTTTTTAAATTTCAAGTTACTAATATGGCATAATTGGTTGGGAAGTTGGAAGTGCCTGCAGCACATACCCTAAGCACAGTGAGCCACTTACATAAGTTTGGGCGTCTGAGGGCAGAGTTTTATACTTATTTACAGGAACAACTAAGAAATGGCTGCAAGAGGCTCAGATTTCATCAAAATATGTCATCTAGACTAGGGTAGGAAGGTGAGAGACCACCTCTCAAGTTTCTCATTGATTCCTAGTACCATCAGGAGAGTTGGAGATTTTCTTGTACTTCCAGGTGTATTACAGCAATGTCTGAGCATATGGTGGGATGGTTCAAAGAGCTCTGTGGTTAGAAGAAAGACTCAGAGGATGGCATGTAGAAACCAGCCCTAGGTACAAATATTGGAGTTGGGCAGTAAGCACAAAATCTAAACAGTAGAAAATCAGATGCCTTCTCTTGATGCTAGGGTGCAACCAACTTCTATGATCTTTAGAGAAAGAGCAGAAAGGTTTGAGGAAACATAAAAGATGCAGATGTTAATTATTGCCATAATTATAGGTCATTATAGAGAATGTAGCCAGATTCTCCCCCACTCTTATTTCTTTGTAGAAAACCAACAGGAAAAACAAAACCTGATTTTTAGGCTTATATTGTTAGAACTATGGAAGTGATGCAGACTATTTTTTCCTCTTTTCTTCTGCGAGTAGTAACTGGCAATATTTTGCAATTCTGATAAAAACCATTATGCCCTGAGTTCACTGAGACAAGGTTTTCAAAAGCTAATTTTAATAGGACAAGGTATCGCAACTTATAAAATGCATGTGGAAGTCTGGATAAAAAGTTCAGCTGATGAAGTGCTGGATTTGCAAGCTTGGTGACCTGATTTGGATACACATAACCACATAAACTAGTTGGGCATGGTAGCACATACTTATAATCCCAGTTACTGGGGAAGTAGAGACAGGTGGAACTCCAGAGAGCCAGCCTAGCCTACTTACTGTCATCTAGGCCATTAAGAGACCCAGTCTCACCAGGCAGTGGTGGCTCATGCCTTTAATCCCAGCATTTAAGAGGCCAAGACAGATAGATCTCTGTGAGTTTGAGGCCTGCCTGGTCTATAGAATCAGTTCCAGGACCGCCAGGATGGTTTTATAAAGAAACATTGTCTCAGAAAACCAAAAATAAACAAAAGATAGTGCCTTAGAAATGGAATATGAAATTATCTTTATATGCGCACGCGCGCGCACACACACACACACACACACACACACACACACACACACACACATACACACAATGCACTTGCAAACATGCTGCTTAATAGGAGTGTTAGAGGAGATTTGTTCCCCATCTCAGGGATGTACATTGCTGAACTTTACAGGTTTTGGATGCCTGGTAAGTAGTGTTCATTGGATGCTTGGTGATGTTGAAAATAGTGCTAGCCTTTTGCTGATGATCACACACTGTCAACAATATGAAGAATCTTACTAGGAGAGACTGAATTGCTGGAAGAACATCAGATTGGGTTTGAGGAGCTCTAAATTCTCAACTTCACTATGTAGAAGATGTGTAATGATGAAAAGTGGACTTCTCTAAGCCACTCACTACACTATCATTGATGACTCCATTCCTTTTGTTTAGAGAGAATGGCTCACTACCCCTCTGATTTTTGTTTTAAAACTCTTCTTTGGACCTGCCATCCTATTCTAGCTACTTGCCCATTTCTCTGGTCACCTTGGCAGAGAACCAAAGAGTGTTGCATGTGTTTGTCTTCACTTCTTCACTTGGCATTTGTTCCCTAATCCTCCTGGCCTATCAGAACCTGGACTTACAAAGCTCATCCATGGCTTTGACATTGCCAAATTCACTGTTTAGTATGCCTCACCTACTCAGCACCATACACTGAATTATTTATTGACTTTTTTGCCTACTTTGTGTAACACCACTCCCTCCTTGTGGTTCTTTTTCATTGTTTATTGCTGGAGTGACATCCTCTTCAAAACCATTAAAACTCGGCATGTCACAGTGACTGATCTCGCCTCTGGATGGTTTTACTTTCCCTAACTTAGCTATGTTTTGTTGTCAAATGAATGTCTGTCTACCTTTGCCTCTGGATTTGTACAACCAACCCCTTACCAACAATTTCCATCTGTATGTCAAACAGGCATCTCAAATCCAATATATAGAATGAACTCCTGATTTTCCCTCAATCATAGATGGTTATGTTCACATTTCTCATGGTTGTGTCATATACCATAGAGAAGTTCGAAAGAAGAGATATTTATTTTGGCTCATGGATTTGGAACATTTATTCTATAGTAGGCTGACTTCAGTATCCTGAGTCTAATGCAATGTAGACCATCATGGTGGTGGGAGCTTGTGGAGGAGGCAGATGTCTACCTAATGGTGGTCAGAGTATAAATGGATCAAGAGGAAAGGACAAGGAACAAGATAACCTCCAAAGGCACCCTCCTCAAGGTACTTACTTCCACCCACCAGGCCTCAGCTCCTAAAGTTTCAAACATCTCCCCAAATAGAACCACATCTGGATCCCAAACCTTCAACGCATGGGTCTGTAGGAAACATTTCATACACATGTTGTAACAATAGTATTGTTGCCAAGTATCCACTGTTAGGAAATTTGCTTGAATGGCTTTAGCTAAGAAAGTGGGAGTGATGGTAACATATGCACATCTGAGTAAGATGCTTTAAAACTTTTTGCATAGTTCTCCTATTGCCATTTCTCTTCTGATTCTGTATTTTAGATAGGCGCTGTGTCTTCAGCTGGGTCCCAGAATATGCAGTAGAACTAATATTTTGTAGTCAAAATATAATCAGCAAGAAAGAAAAGTTTGTTGTTGCAAGTTACTGAGACCTTGAGTTACTTTTCACTGTAGTGAAAATTTATTGTAATTTTTAGCCTCAGATCCATTCTGAGGAAAAAATGCACCCCAAAGCATACTGGCTTAACATAGTAATTATTATTTATTTACTCCTAATATTTAAAATCAGACAGGGCTTTATGAAGACAGCCTATCTTTACCATATATGTGATACCACCTGGGCTGTGTAATGGAGCTTGAGGAACCACATCCAAAATGGCATGTTGTAAAGATGCCATTTGATGCTGGCCATTGGCTGGAATCTTAGCTATCTTAATTATTCTTCTTATAGTCCATAGCAGCTTGGGTTTCCTTACGTCCCAGCTGCTGGGTTTTAAACTGTGAACATTCCAGAGATAAAAGCAGAGGCTTCAAGGCTTCTTCTTGCCTAATTTTACTTCTACAACATTGTGTCACTAATCAATCAAGTCAAGCAAAATGAACATCTCACTGATCAAACAATGGCCAGCCTAGACTCTAAGAAAGTGTAAATAAACTTGGTTATCTTAAGGAAGAAGTAGCAAGTCTCATCACAAAAGAGCAAGAAGTATGCTAGTATGGCCATATTTGGAAACAAAATCTGCTATAGACCATCTACATCTCATTCTGAATTATCTTTGTAATCTCTTTATCCTTATAGTCTTTATTATTCAAGCCAGGAAAACTACCTCTTTTTGTAAATAAAGTTTTATTGCAACAGACCCATGCACATTCAATTACTTATAGTCTGAAGGCTATTATAATAGATATTATAAAGCTGAGCTTATTCATTACTTGGCTATTCAGGTTCTCAACTAAAGTTACTTCTGATACCTTTCTCTCTGTCATACATTCATATTCAATTCTAGAATCCACTGAATTCTCTCAGAAAACTAATGTGATTCTGATTTTTCACCACCACCACCAACACCAGAAGCAGCAGCATCAGAAGCCCACTTTGGATTTATTTGAATTCTGGATACCACTGCTGTTTTTACTTTTATCCTATTTGTAATCTTTTCTCAATACAATAATGTAGTAGGAGGTTTCTGGCCCGGACTTTTGGGCCTTACCTCAAGGTTTAGGCCCATAGACTCACTGACCTGCAGAGACACACAGATACTTTCATTCATTTGAAGCTGATTGGCATAGGCTCAGGCGTATCACTTGCTAGCTCTTTACCCATGTCTCTTATCTTGTTCAGCCATGTGGCTGGGTACCTTTTCTTAGAGCATCATGGTTGTCCTCTGCTTCTTCTGGCTTCTCTCTGGCATTCTGCTCTGTGCTTCCCGTTCTCAGAATTTTCTTGGTCTGGTAGCCCCGCCCACACTTCCTGGCTGCCTTTGGCCAATCAGCGCTTTTTATTAAATCAGTGGGTGGGACAATTATTTACAATGTAACAACATAATCTCCCACACAATAAGCAGGTGATTTTTTTTTAAAAAAATACCATTTAGAAAAGATGTGGAAGCACACATATATAATTTTAGCACTTGGGAGTTGGAAACAAGTGGACCAAGAGATCATCTTTGGGTACACAGTAAGTTCAAGGCCAACCTAGGCTATATGAGACTGACTGTCTCAGTGGATAGGGTAGGGAGAAAGTGATATAATTATACTTTAATTTTAAAATGAATAAACAAACAAAAATTAAACAAACATGCCTGTTAGATTATGTCTTGTCCCAAACCTACAGTGGTTTCCTTATCAAATTGTGAATGAAATGCAGAACTCATATTGTGAACTCTGAAGTCCTACATATGTCCCCCATCCCATGTCCACTACAGGTCTGACATCACAGACTTCTTTTCTCCCCACTCCTCCACTTTTTAATCTCAGCCATATTGGCATTCCTGATTCTTAACCCTCAAGGTATGTTCTTGCTGTAAATGAGCCTTTGTACACTTAGTTCTCTCTACTTGAATGTACTTCCCAGAGACTGACCACCTCATAGACTTCAGACACCTACTTGATTGGTATCTCAGAGAAAACTCAATTGATTCCAAAACCCCATCATCCTGCTTATTCTGCCTTTAAAATATACAGTTTAACTAAAATATAATTACATCAGTTTCCTCTTCCCTTTCTTCCCTCCAGCCTCTCCCAAGTTCCCTTCTTTGAATTCCTTCCATGTCATCCTCACTCTCAAATTGATAGCCTCTTCTTCCCTGATTTTTATCGTTATTCTCACACATATACTGTGGTGATATATTGGATATTTTTAAAAAATCAGCCTGGAATATCAGAGAACAGAATTACTTACAGTCAAGCCATAAAGGTCAGAGAGGTGATTCACGACTTTAATCCCACCACTCCGGGTGACAAAGTGATGACTCGTGCATTTAATCTCAGAAGACAGTGATCTTTCTGAATTTGAATTTCTGTGAGTTCAAGGCCTAACAGCCAATCAGTAGTAGCTCACACCTTTATTTAATTCTAGCTCTAGGATTATGATTCAGAGTTGAACTGGAAGTGAAACAGCTGGGTAGGGAAGACATATAAGGAAGGAGAAAGCAGGAATTAAGGCATTCTGCAGAAGTGACCAGCCAGGCTAAGGACTCTTGAAGATAGCATTTACTCTGTTTTGGCCTGAGAAATTGGCTGGGTGAAAATTTATGTGGTGATATATTGTGTATTTAATAAAATCGGCCTAGAATATCAGAGAACAGAATCATCACAGTTCCTTGTCCAGGGGTGTGATCCTGTGAAATTTGTCCCCTTCCTTGCTAGTATATCTATCCATACTACCATTGTTTATATCTCCTTCACACAGCCATTCCTATGAGAGACTATTTCACAGCAGATTTCCTGGAATTCTAGCTCTTGCAATCTTTCAACTCCCTTTTTTGTGATGTTTCCTGAGCCATGGATATGGGAACTGGGATGTCTGTAGATGTATCCATTGTGTCTGAGTTCCCCCCAATTGGGGTTGATCTCTACATTATGTCTAGTTGTGGTTTGCTATGATGGTCTCTATTTGCTGTATAGAGAAGCTTCTTTGATGGGGGATTGCAGCTGTACTTAACTGTATAAGGATGAGATTTAGAATATAGCTAGGAATTATGCTGTGCTAGCAAACTGGCTATAGTAAAGTCTCTTCGAAGATCCATGACATCACTAGTTCCAGGAGATTGGCTGATTATCTATTACCAGGTGTGGCTTCCTTCATGTTGGGGGGCCTTAGGTTGAAATAGACAACTATTGGCTACCACTGACATGTGACTGTTACTTTCCTGCATATTTATGGATATTTTGCCATGCTGGTCATTTGTTATGGTTCATAGGTGTCATTGCTGGGTAGGGCTATTAATTGTAGCTTCCATGGTATTTTTTGGTACCATACAAGCTAGACCACAGGAAGGAGGCTTTCAGGTTAGATCCAGCTTGAATAATCTGAGTCTTATGTTCTAAGTGTGTGTTGTCCTTAGCAATAGTAGTTTAATTTTAATCTGAGAGGCAACCAAGGCTAATAGTCTATATTGTTTGTGAGTTACTTGGAATACTCTCTGATCAACCATTCTCAAGGATATTTCTCATGCATGGTGCTGGAATTTTTGTTAGTCTGTTTCTTGTGAGGAAAACTGTCTGCAGCATTGGCATATTTTATTATATAATATATGTGCATACTTCTGTGTTTTGTGCTGTTTGATAAAGCCTCTGCCTTTTCTTTAGAGCAATTATCTATTTGGCTGTCTCTACTTTTCTTGTTAAACTGAGACTCTGGATCTGTATCCCAAGCACAATATTCAATAAATATTTTTCTAGTGAATCTGCTCGGTGAATGGGCCTCAGTTTCCTCTTGTGTAAAATGAATGAAAGGACCATCTGGCCAGACCATCTGTCATTCAGCTGGTTGCCAGGATCTATCTGATCTGATTGGCCAAGTAGGTTTTCTTTTCTTCCGTATGGCAGCCCCTCCAAAATGCAATGTGTTGAGCAGAGTCCTTCTTTTCTTTGGTTGGGAGTATCAGAAACCCAGCCCTTCCTTCCTGGAACGTGAAAAAGCCACAGCGATGCTTTGTGTGTGTGTGTGTGTGTGTGTGTGTGTGTGTGTGTGTGTGTGACTACCTTTTCCTTCTGTAAGCAGTCTGAAAAGCCAACTGTAATATTAGACTTTAAGCTTTAAACCTCTGTATTAGAGAAGAGAAATGACATTGCAAGATAGATGGGACTGACTAATATTGTTCACAATTTTCTCTTTGCTCCAGTGCTCCTCAGTCAACACCAACTGGGGACTAATTTACAAGGCTGTGTGAACACTAGGCAGAAATTGAAAATGGAATAAAGGTGCTTTGGGAACTGGTAGGTAAGGAAGATATTTATTTATAATTTAGAAAAGAAAAATATGAAGAAAACCCAAATGTGTGTAGCAAAAGGCTATACCTAGACTCCCCAATTTCCTGGGCTCTAAGACTAAAAGCAAAACAAAACCTCTCCAAATTAAACCCAATCAAAGTAAAAACACTTCATCACTAGGATTTTTAGGAAAATAATTTTACTGGTAATAGTAGTACATTTTGAATATTACTAATTTAAAAACCCTGAATTCTCATAGTCATATCATCAAAACACCAAATACATATTTGAGTTGTTAATTACTTAAAGATAATGTTTCTTAGTAGGCTCCTTTTCTATAAGCAGCTCATGGTGACGATGAAGATTTATCTTGTGGATTTTATAGCCAAAGAAGCTGTTGAGATTTCCGGCTTCCAGCTTTTAGTGTAGGCAGTTAATGATCACTTAATGAAGATATCTTCACCTAGGCAACAGTCATAAATGTTTCGGGGTTTTGTTGTTGTTTGTTTTATCTCTGTCCTAATGAGAATTAAACAACAAGTATTTTGGGTTTAAATGGGATAGACCTGACTAGAAGTTATTTTAGTTTTACCTCTGATGTGAGCCCTTATCCAGAACCAATGGAGAAATGCCAACAAGTGGTGTAACAGTGACATCAACACTTCTTTTATTGATAGTTACTGCAACACGATCAAGAGCTGTGATACTCTTCTGGATATCTCCAGGTCACCAGTTTTTGAGAGCCTTGACATTTTCTCCCCTTAGGCTTGGAAATAATACAAATGCATATGAGGGATGACCCTGGAACAAACACCATTAAAAATCTCCATAGAAATATGATTTTATTTTCATCTTGACCTTTATATCATGGTGATTAAATACATGAGCTGTGGACTCAGACAGATATATTAAATCCAACCTGCCACTTACTAACTTTATGCATTTATGCAAGGTAACAAGTTTCTTTAAGCTTCTGTTTTCTAATCCATGGAACAGAAAACAGAGTTATGTAATTTATAAGATTGTTTTAAGACTAAGCTAGGCAATTGCTGTAAATACTTATCCCAATGCCATGCACAAAGTAAACACTTGTGAGACAATACCCCTAATAATAATATTACCACTTTACACTTAGTATAGAAAAATTATCTGATGTGTTAGCTTCCTAGGGCCACTGTAACAAAATGACGGATTTGTTGAATTGAAACAAATCAACAAGTAATTTATTCTCACAGATCTGGAAATCAGTGTGCTTTCAGGGCTCCAGAGACTGTACAAAAAGAGTCTTCCTTTTTTTTTTTTTTTTTTTTTTTTTGCTTAGCTGCTACTTGTTGCTGGCAATCCTTAGTGTTCCTTCTACATCTATAATACATGGCATTCTCTGTGTGTATGTGTCTTCTGTTAAATTTCTCTCTTCTTCTAAGGACCCTAGTCCCTGGACTGGGTACCATTTGTCCAGTAGAATCTTATCTTTAAACTTTGATTATTTCTGTAGTGGTCTTGTTTCCAAACAAGGTCACACATTCTGAGATTCTGTGTTGATTTTTAGGAACACCATGTAAAGCAGCACGCCTAGTAGGAGAAGTGGATTTTCATAGCTCACTCTGAGCTATGCATAACACTGGCAGGAAGAGAAGTAATGTAACAGAAATCAGTCACCACCCCTCGACACACACACACTTCCAGGAGAATCATGCATCTTTAGTGGGTGAGTGCTATACCATGCTGAATTATAATTCCATCTCTGCTCATAGGAATCCAAGGCTCAAGTCTAAAGGTTAAATTTGCAAGCAGCTAGGAACAGTTACAAGACAGGATGGAGGGAGTGGGTAAATTGAGGGTTTAGACTTGTACATTTAGAGAGGCTAGTTCTCAATCCACTTGTAGGTGGAATGGGGCCATATTCTTGTACCAGAGCCTGGGACTAGAAGCAAGAACATCTCTGCCACACATTTTTAATGGTTTTCAATTTAGAGAGACATATGAACTACAACAACACTCTTCAGACTCTATAAAGAAGTCATAAGGGAAGAAGTTGAAATACACATTGTGATTCAGGAGACCTATGGTGGAAGCTGCATTTCTAACAAACTGATGCTATCACTGATTCATGAATCACACTCAATTCTAGTTTGGTTTGTTATAAGTTACCAAGTATCTATGTTTTAAGAATATCTTGGGAGGAGCTGGGCAAGGTGGCACAATCATGTAATCCTAGTCCTGCATTGTGTTGATGGAAGAAGACTGGGAATTCAAGGTCAGTTTGGGTGAAAATTTCAGACTAGGCTGTTACATAGTAAGATCCTGTTTCAAAACACATCATACACACACACACACACACACACACACACACACACACACACACACACACACACACACACACACCTTTTACAAAATAACACAACCACAAATTGAGTTAAATTTATACTGACTTAATCATCTAATATATACTTAATAAGCAAATTTAATTTGTCCTTTAATTAAAGATTCTACTTCCAGGAGCTCTCATTGTAAGAGACTATATCCTATTCATTTCTTTTATTCTTAGCCTGTTTTTCATGATCATGACCCAGTTGTAGACAAGTTGTCTATAAAAATACCTTACCTTCTGGATTTATGTGGTTATTTCCTTGTGGTGTCTTTGCTGTTATTTAGGTGCATTTCTTGTAAACAGATTTGGCTGTAAAAGCTTAAATATTTGTGGCTGGAATGACAGGTACATTCAAATACATCAAATCACTGACATGATAGTTGCTTATTCTACCATTTCTGATGCAAAGACTGAGCCCTGGATTGGGGCAATGGCAGCTTGATCCCTCTGTCGTGCACTTTTACTTTGGGATCAAAGAGTGATCTGCTTGGTTATTCTTTGGCTCTGTAAGAAAGCTTTGTTCCCTACCAACTGTTCCTTTAACCTTTTTAAATTAGTCTTTTAAAATTTCAATTGATAATCTGTGCCTAAGTCAATTACTTTTGGGGGGTTTATAAAATGATGATTGTATAAATTTAGCATCCCTTTTACATAATTCTGGATCACAATGTTTCTCAGACTCTAATTGTATGAATCAGCCTTTCTTTTTCCAAAAAGCCCTGGGTTTTTTGAGTCAGAAGCAGATCTTAGAGGTAAAATAGATTAGAAGGTTTCATGTGATTGAAACAAAATTGCTTCTAGGGCTTTTATTTTATTTAAGAATTTTTAATTCATTTTACATACCAACCACAGATTCTCCTCCTATCCCCCTCCCTGCTCTCTCCCAGTTTTGCCCCCTACCCCAGACCCATCCCTCATCCCCTCTGCCTGAAAAGGTAAGGCCTCCCGTGGAGTCAGCAAAGCCTGGTACATTGTGTTGAGGCAGGTCTGAGCCCCTCCCCACTGTATCAAGGCTGTGCAAGGTGTCCCTTCATTGGTAATGGGCTCCAAAAAGCCAGCTCATACACCAAGGGTAGATACTGATTTAACTTTCAAGGAACCCCTTAACAGATCAAGCTACATAACTGTTTCCTGTAGTCCAGTCCCCATACAGGCTCCACAGCTGTCAGTCTAAAGTTTGTACATTCCCACTTACTTAGTTTGGGTGTCTCTGTAGATTTCCCCATCATGATCTTGACACTCCCCCCAACCCCCCCTCAATAATCTCTCTTCTTTCAGGGAATTTTAATACAGAGCCAGAAAACGTGTCTATATGTATGCATATGTATTTACATAAGTATCTGAAGTACTCTGAAATATTTATATCTGAAAAAATACTTGTTTTCTTTTACACTAAAAAGAAAAATGCCATTATTGTGTTTAACAATAATGTTATGAAGTGATGTAAAATGTTTTGTGATTCTTTGGTCTGAGATAAAAATCCACTTTTTACACTGCATCCCACACTATGAGAAATGAGTGCTGATTGGACACTAGAAATTTTGCTAATGATTCTTTAATGAACAGTTTTTAAGGAAAGAAGGGTTCCTAAATATTCAAAAACACCAAATGTGTGATGGGAACATAGGGCATGTTATCAAGCATCTATCAAGTGAAGTATTTAAAGTCAAGTTCATTTGGGGAGTATTCAGTATCTTGCTGAAATCCCTGAGTCTGTTTTCATTTAAAAGTTCATTTCCCAGTTTAAATGCATTGATATAATTTAAGCAGCTGGTTTGTAGAGTGCCCTTAATGCTCATAAACAGGACTATGAATTCAAACTTTTTGGTCTCCTTTTTCTGTTTTCATTAAAAGGCCTGAAAGTAAGAGCTAGGCATCATGAGAGCCTGTGACAGACTGGAATAGGGTTTTTCTCTTCATCTTCTTGAGTATCACCGATGATGCCCAGCTTGCATCTTACGTGTGCTTTGGTCATCAATTTCTAACTTTGTTCATGAGTTGGTTCCTGTTGTGTTTCTTTTTGAATGACATTTAATCATTTCAACTTTGATCTTATATTGAAATATTAGCTGTCATGTGATGGGGGAGAAAGGAAGTGGCATGACCCCCAAATTAACAGAATTTCCAGGAGTCCAAGGATTGCTGAGTGTTGGGAACTTTTCTTCTTGCCTCATAAGACACCAGTGCTCTAGACTATTTTAAAGTCTTAGTCTTCTTCTAGTCAGGAAGGACTTTCACAGTCATATCACTCATGCTTCATTTAGCAATAGGTTCAAGAAATACCAGTTACAACATGTAATTTACATCTCTGTTCCTGACAATAACCAATGAATGCAATTTATTCACCACACATTGATACTCCTAACTCATAACAGGGAAATTATGGAAGGTGGCAATTTGAGAATTAAAGGAATCTATACATTCACACAGACAGGGACTTAGGTTGGTTTCTGTCAAATTGTCATTGACCCAATGATGCCTTTGAAAATTGCCCACACGATGAGAGAAAACAAGACATGCGAAGTACAAATCATTTTGTGGAGGCAACGTAGAAATTCTTTCATCCCAGTAGGTTTTTGGTAGGTTTACTGGGCAGAGGTATCTAGTCCTCTTTCTAAATTCCTATCCTCTTCACCTTTTTCATTTATGTAACCTGGAGTATATGGAGTCAATGGCTGGGATATTAATGAAGGACAAAAAAAAGCTCATTTTATGCACCCTAGCATAAATTTCAGAGCCTCACCAGGATAAAAATAAGCCATACTTTTCTTTGTTAAAAAAAAATACTGTGTTTGTTCTGTTTCAGGGCTGTTGCTATTTGACTAAAGGCATCATTTGCAAGAGACAGGAGCTCTGTCTGCATCTCATGCTTTCAGAGACTTCGGAATGATGAGAGGCATGATAGATGGGAAGGACATCTCCCCATGTAAACAAACACAGCAAAGTCTCCCTTTTCTCTTGAAGACAAACAGCCATTAAGGTGCCAATTTTTATTTTAAGAGATCTTTTCCTAGGAATGGACTCCAACTGGACAATTCAGAGACAGCTTCCTGATGGGAATCCAGCCCTTTGCTAAGCACAGTGTGATGATATTTTCTAAACTGAAATTCAGCACTGGATCTGGCAAGATGATAAAATATTTGAAAGTGGGACCATTCTAGAAATTGTCCACATATGGCTGCCAAACATGGATGTCTTAAGAAAACCCACACTTAATTTGTGTTTGATGTCATCTGGGTATCAGATGATATCATATTATTTGAATTTACCAAAAGAAAATTTGTCTTTTATTTTAAATTTGAGGGTTAACCACCATCATATAGAATTTGTAATAAGTGGAGTATGTACATCTGTGATGTCCTTAAGTTATTTAGTTTTAGGCTTTGGGGAATATTTGCCTTATGTTTTCCATTATATTTTCAACATTTGGACCTGCTACACAACCTACAATGGGGAGGTTTTCTGTTTGCTGATTTAACACATGTAGTTTTCAGTATTTACCCTACTCCCTCAAACCCTTGGTGATGATAATTTCCAGCTAGAACTGTGTTTTACACCATCATCCTTTTCTGATAGAACTTCACTTTGGCACAAATGCCAGCAGTTTGTAAAGCTCATCCCATCAGGTGTCTCTTAAGCACAGGATGAAACAGTATTCCTTTAACAGGAAAGAGCTCTCTGTGGAAGATTAGGCCTTTGGGATACGTGTTCTCTGAATAAATGTCCTTGTCATCTGCAGCCAATGCATTGCCTTCATAATAACACATAGATGGAAGAAATGACCTAGAGCTATTAGTCATCCATCTAATGCTTTAGACATTTAGCAATGGCAACCGTTAGTGTGCGATTTTTATATTAGGTGTTTTGAAATGTCAGATACAGATGCAGGGAAAGTTGTGGCACATTTGCTTCCATTTAGACTTGACACCATTCATTGCTTTCTTTTAAGAAATGGAATGAGGAACAAAGATAGTGGCATACTGTGCCTTCATGCTGAGGCTGTAAGCCTGAATGGGACATGAGATAAAAGAGAGAGGGAGTAAAGTGTTTGAAAAGCTCAAACATCTGTGATGCAATAAAGAAGGCTCAGTGGGTATAAGAAGACTACCTGAACAACATGAGTGAGTTTAATGTTTCTGTTAATCCTCCACCAAAGACATGTAACTTGGGGTTACTTTTCATTTCTGTTCACTGAGTATTGGATTGTAAAGAAATGTTGCTAATCTACATGTGTCCTATTGACAACAGCATCAGCTTTGAGAGAGGAGGCTTCTGAAGACAAGAGCAGAGAGGTGCAGAAGATTCTGAGTGATGTTATCTGAGCTGTTTGAATTCTGTTGTATAGCAGAAAAGTGAAGTGAAAATTAATAGTTGCTTTCTTGATATTGCATTGAAAAAAATCCATGCTCTTTAAACTTTCAAGAGCCATAAAACACTCCGATCTTACCTGTCATTGGCCTTTGAACAGAAATAGTCCCTTCACAGAGACAGAGTCTCTGACCTTGATGGGCAAGCACATTTTCTTTGTGATGTTTCCATGGAGAACAGTGATTGATCTTTGTGTGATCTTGAGAAAGCAGCGTGGGTTTTATTTGCCCCATAAAAAGTACCAAATGTGGAAAATGTACTTAGCATATGTGGATAAGCGTGCAGTCTTTCAGGGTCTTGGTGTATGAGCCAGAGCCACTGCATTAACTTGCAGCTTCCTGTGGTTGATCAGTAGCTTCATCTGTGAAGTCAGGAAATCCAAGTAGAGCCCTAGACGAATCACATGTGTGTTAGAAAAACCTCTAATGATTAAAAGTTATTTCAGGAGAAGGTGGTATGTTAATGAGGTAATGGAAATACAACATGTGTTATTAGGATACTTACAAAAGAATTGTCAACCTCAATACTACTGCCTTTTAGGACAGGATCATTCTTTGTCATGAGGCTACCCTGGGCATTGGAAGATGTGTAGCAGTGCCCTTGGATTCTTCCCTCTAGATCCCAATAGCATATCTGCTTCCCCAGTTGTGAAACAAAAGATTTCTCTAAGAATTTTTCTCCCAAAAAATTTTATCTTGGAGAGCATACCTGACTCTAGTTAAGGATCCTTGATTGGGTATTGCCTGTGGAAGAAATATATCCTCCAAAAGGCAAAAGACACATCAAAAGGCCCTAAAACATAGAAAACTTGTTTAATTAATGATTATCATTTGTCTTTAATGAAATAAGTATTTTGCCAAACACCAGTTGATAGATGTATTTGTGTGTGTGTGTGTGTGTGTGTGTGTGTGTGTGTGTGTGTGTGTGTGTGTGTGTGTGTACTGAGAATTGATATAAGGCTGTTAGGTTCATTCAGAAAGACACAAATATCATTTGTTTAGACAGATGATTTTTTTTCCCTTGGTTTTAAATTTTAAATTTATTTATTTAGTTCTGTGGCTGTGTGAATGTGGGTATGCACATGCTACACACACGTGTGTATATGTGGAGGTCAAAAGACAACTTGTGGGAATCAGTTCTCTCCTTTATCATGTGCATCCCAGAGACTGAATTCAGAACATCAGTCTTGGAAGCAAGTATTTTTGTCCATCTTTCTGGTCATCGTTTTTTCTGGGGGGCATGGGTGGGGGAGATAGGGTCTCATGTAGACTAGGTTGGCCTGGTACTCCTGATTTCCTGGATTCTAACTCCTAAGTACTGGAATAATAGATGTACGCGGCCAGGTGTGGCAGGCAGATGATCTTGATACTGCCTTGGAATGTGCGTAAATTCCCCTGTGCTCTGAGCTCTAGATTAGTAGCGAGAGTCACCACAGAAGTGCTTAGGGAAACAAATCCTCTTGTCATAGTTTGCTCACCCACCTTACTTTTTGATTCAGCTTTTCCCTACCCAGACATTAAGTCCTGATCAAAAACTGAGAGCTACTGCACTTGCTTTAAAGAGTTTCATCCCACTTCCCCATCCTTTGGAATTGGTGTTGTTAAGGTTCTGAGTCTGAACTGGTCCTTGAGCAAACTATGATGTTAGAAAATTACATGGTTTCCCAGACCCTGTTTTCTTTGCACTTTGCCCTCCCCTCACCTATGAGTTTCCTTCAGCACATTACCGTTACCACCTCTGCAAATCCACCTCCAGCTGCTTCAAAAACCTTTTCAACATTTCTTCCCTCTCACTTTTTAAAAATTAGGTAGATTTTTTTTCTCTCTGTGCAGGATCTAATTACCTATCCACATTGTAGCTTAACGCACACCTATTTTATGAGACTAGAATGTATTGTATTTTAATATTTAAAAAATTACCTCTTTATATCCAGCTATAAGAGTTTTCTCGCAATAAAGATCCATAACAATTCTGTCACTTCAAAAACATCTCATCTGGATGCTACTTTGTAAAATTCATTACTCAGATACTAGCTACCATCCAATCTGTTCTCCATCCCTACAGTTTTGACTTTTCTCAGGATGTCATGTAAATGAAATTATCCAGAATAAGACCTTTAAGAGCAGCATCCTTCACTTAACATGATGAAATTCTTTTTTCTCTTTAGACATTCATTCACACTGTTGAAACTTATCAATGTCACTTATATGATCTTTAATACCTTTCATTCCTGGTAGAATTCCACATCATCAATAACCATGGAATATTTAAAAAAAACATTTGGGTTATGTCCAGATTTGGGCCATTGTGAGTATAGCTTTTGTTCAGGTCTTTATGGAAATGTATTTCATTCTCTAGTGGTTGGGCTGCTGATTGTAGAGTAACTCGGCCTTTTTGTCTTTCAGAGCAATTTTTAACTTTAATTGGTCCCAAGAATGAATTCACCATTTAAACTATAATGATTTTGTAAGTCCAAGACTTCAGGCTTTGCTTTTGAGATTTCTAGTAAGGTGGGAGGGGGAGTGTTAAGGATTGGGAGTTCTAAAATCCCTGCAGCTCAAATGGGTCTACTTGACTGTCTTATGCTTGTGGGCTGGCATGTCAATGTTTCTCCACTACATTAATCCAGACTCATGGTATTAGTACAGGAAGAGCTATTTAAATTGGATGAGTGTTTGACAAACAGCCTTCTGTTTCTGATGAGTAGATTTCCTTCTATCTCCAAATCCCATGACTATGACTGTGACTCTTATGCTTGAATCATTTTCTAGCTACATCAATTTCATGGTTGTCAGCAATGCCTAATCCATCTTCCATAGTCTGGAACTGCTCAGGTGGCAGACTCTCTTGAGGTGGGAGCTCTCCTTCTATTCACTAATGCTCATTCCTGCCATCTTTGACTTACCTGTATGTGGTCAGAATTATTTCATTTTAATTTTAACTATAGGAAAAGGTTTTTGTGAAGGAGAATATGAACAATACAGCAAGAAATACTATAGATATGAATTCCCTTTCAAAAACTGACCATTTCCATCACTTATTGTTATATATTTTGAGATTTTAAAATTTCGATTCTGTGCACATAGCAATTTTTCTGGATCTCAAATACCATTGCCAAGCATGGCTAATACTAAGTGCTCAGTAAATATTTGCTGAAATGAATGCATAAAGAAAGTAATTTGATGGAAAACAAACATCTGTGTGATTTTCTTCTTTGATCACTATTTATACTATATCAAGTGCTTCCTTTGTGCACTCCAGATAAAGTTCTACTTCAATAAGACTTTCTTAAACCATGCTATACAAACTTGTTCTATTTCTCATAGTCCATAGACTTATTATAATGTATTTGAATTTGGTCTAGCCTTCTCTTCAGGCTTTTATTTATGTCTCATTCTTCCTTGCAATTTTAGCATGTATCCTAAATTTTGATTCATTTGAGTTAAATAAAATTTGTCATGTTAAGTAATATTCCTAAGGTATAATGAAAACATTAGCTACCGTTGTTCATATATTTATATCTACATGTATATAGATATATGAGATTCACACTCTCATATTTTAGGAACAGACAGACAGGTGAACTTGTATAGAAGCAGAATCCTTCCTTGGGGTCGTATAGTTGAGATGAATAGATTTTTTTTAAAAAAATGGGTAGATACCACCAGAACTTGATAATAACAGTGTATTGTTTAAAGTACCTCACAATTTAGCCAAAGGATATGAAGAAATTAAGCTGGTGTTGACCTGAAAGCTTCCTCCCTACTGGCTAACTTTCAGAATGAAGCAAGGTGTTCTGCTGGTTGCTGGAGGAGAATGGTCATCAACAGTGTTGATGCTGTAAACCCCATAAACTACTACAACAGGCTGGAAAGATATGCCTGTTGGTGAAATAATGGTATGAATGTTATGAAGGGTAACCAATTACTTTCTTATTGGACTTAAGGCCTGCGCCATGAGGAGACTCATACTATACATTTGGTCAAAAACCTGTGGTGGATGATGTCATAGGCCCTAGGGGGAACCTACTATGATTATTTTACTAAAACTAGCTTTTAAATATTTATCTTTATACCTGTGGGTCAGTGTAGCTCTCAGCCCTCATCTGTAAAGGTTTTTTTGTTTGTTTGTTTGTTTGTTTGTTTTTGTATAGCATGGTTAATACAGAGATTCACAAGTGGTCAAGTACAGAGAATAAGGTTCTGTGGGGAGTTCAGCCCTGAATGTGACATCTATAGTATACACTCGCAATAATGCAATAATGTTCACAGAACATTACAGATGAATGGGAGAAAAGATTCTAAGAGCCAGAGTTTGGAGAGGACTGTCACAATCCGTGTCTCCTGGACATGACAAGACTGGGGCACTCATGAACTTGCTGCAGCTGTGGTTATCTCCTCAAGAACCTCACAAGATTGGGCTTGTCAGTCCTTCATTATGGAAGGAGGAAAGGCCTATAAAGCCTCACCTCTGTCTCAGGGAATATTGAAGCAATGGTGGTATGTGTGTGTGTGGGGGGTCACTTTCTCCAGGGATGTAACTAGGAAGGGGACTTGTTGAGAAGAAGGGCTTCAGTGAGAGAAGGTCTGGGGATGAGAGGGCTTATAGGGGATGAAAAGGAGTTAGAGATGAAAGTGTCAAAGAATTAAATAATGAATTAAAAGTAAAATTAAAACCAAAGGGATATAAATTATCAGCAAGGGAAAAGTGAGTTTTAGAATAGTTGGTTATTACAAAGATGAAGTAAAACATCTTTGATTAATTTGAAGGGACAAGGGCTCCAATTCACTCTGCCAAGTTGATTTCTAGAGCTCTTTGTGCATATCTTAAACCAAAAATGTCCTCATGAAATGACTTTTCAAATTGAAAAAAATATATCTGGTGTCTTGTTTTGAAAACATTCTGAAATTGACAGGAAAAGAAATCCAGCTACCTGGGAAACCTTGCGGGACAAACTGTGGACCTCAGTGTGGGTGAGAGCAGTTTGATGCAAACCAGCTCTCCTTTAGCCTGATACAGGAAAAGTTCATAAAATTCCCAATGGGAAAATAAATTGAAGGGCTACAAGGAATTTCAGCTAAAATAAAGAGCTTAGGCAATACTTGCATATTATTGCTTCTTATTCTAGATGGAGGCTAAACATTCAATATTATCTTTTTTCCCAGGTGGCTTAGTGTGACACAGATAACTTTCTGATATGACCTTACAGCAACAATGAGATTGACTAGGGAGCTATGCCAGGCAGCTGGCCAAATAGTCTTAAAGTCAACTAACTAGTCTGGTCAGATTCCATCTGAAGAAAGCCATGCATAGAAAAAGCATGTTTCACTTCCCAAAGGACGATTCTTGGTAACAAGCTATTGAAACCTATAGATTTACCACTGGGCTTCCTTTTTCTAGGCTATACTCATATACTGTGAGAGCTAGCTTCTTATGGGTCATAATTGTACACTTATCTGAATCATTCTCAGCCAGTTGGGAGTGCTTTCCATGGGAATGCCTGGGAGATTGTGCTTCCTCGCTGGGGGTTGCCCATAGCCAGTGACTGACTGCTTGGAGAGAGACATAGAAGATCCTATTTGTCCCTTGCCACAGTGTAGTATAACTGCCATTTGCATTGCTGAGCTTCTTGTGGGATCAAGACTAGACTTTGGCTGAGACATCCTCTTTGCAACTCTTTGTTCTCTTCCATTTCTCTCCCTTTTTTGAGTACTCTTGAGAACACTTTTGTAGTGAATCATTTGTACTACACTCCCCATTTTACGTTTTGCTCCTAGGTAAGCTGACCTCAGACACGTGACTCATCTTAAATGACTCAGCACAACAAGGTGTTAGAAATAAATTGAAAAATTCCAGAACTGTGAAAGGAATACACCGACAGGAAGCAAATTATCTTGGTATGAAACTGACTGAGGACTAGGCAGGGAAACCTTGCCTATCACAACTGGGCACTGCCCTGATCGGTTGAAAAATTAGCAAGTGAAGAACACCTCATAACTATGTCAATGACATGAAGTGTGACTTACTGATTCTAAAGAGTTTGCTGAGCCTTCGGTGGAGAAGTTTATAATCCTACCTGCTTTGGAAGTTGAAGCATGAGGATCAAAGCATGCTTAGGCTACAGAGTGATTCCAAGGCCAATCTGGATGAATTCATGAAACTCTATCTTAAAAAAATAAGAAGGGACCTGAGGATATAGCTCAGAACACTTTCCTAACAGGTACAAGGCCCTACATTCCATCTTCATTACTATGAAAAACTAGCAAGCAAGCAAGCAAGCAAGCAAACATAAGACTGGAAATTCTTCTGAGTGGGCAACCCAGTCATCACAGAACTGCGTTTGACTAGCACCATTTGTTGAAGATTCTGCCTTTTTCTTGGTGTGTTTCTGGCTTCTTTATAAAAACAAACAAACAAACACAAAAAACAAAAACAGGTGATCATGGACATGTGGATTTTTTCTGGCTGTTCAGTTTGATTCCATTGATCAACATGTCTGGTTTTTGTTCCAATAACATGCTTTTTTATTATTATAGCCCTGTAGTACAGCTTGAAATCAGAGAGGGTGATACTTCCAGCAATTCTTTTATTGTTCAGGATACTTTTAACTCTCTCTCTCTCTCTCTCTCTCTCTCTCTCTCTCTCTCTCTCTCTCTCTCTCTCTCTCTGTGTGTGTGTGTGTGTGTGTGTGTGTGTGTGTGTGTGTGTGTGTGTGTATGTGTGTGTGTTTCCATAAGAGACTGAAAACTGTCCTTTCAAGATCTGTGAGAAATTGTTTTGGAATTTTGATGGGGATGTCACTCAGTTTGTAGATTGCTTTTGGTAAGATGTTCATTTTTACTATATTAATCCTAATGACCCAGGAGCACAGGAGATCTTTCCATCTTCTGATATTATCTCCAATTTCTTTCTTCAAAGACTTGAAGTTCTTGTTAAACATATCTTTCACTTATTTGGTTAGAGTTACACCAAGATATTTTATATTATTTGTGGCTATTGTGAAGGGCATTGTTTCCCAGATTTCTTACTTAGGTTAATTTTATATCCTGCCACATTGCTGAAGGTTTTTTTTTTTTTTGTTTGTTTGTTTTTTTTATCAGTTGTAGGACTTCCCTGGTGGAATTTTTATGGTCACTTATATCATCTGCAAATAAAGATACTTTGACTTCTTCCTTTCCAATTTGTATCCCCTTGGCCTCATTCAGTTGCCTTACTACTCTAGCTAAGACTTTAAGTGTTATATTAAGCAGGTATGGAGAAAGTTTACAACCTTGCCTTGTTCCTTATTTCTTTGTGTTCCTCTCCATTTAATTTGATGTTGGACATACACTTGCTGTAAACTACCCTTATTGTGTTAAGGCATGTCCGTTGTATCCTGAATCTCTTCTAGACTTTTATCATGGAGGTGTGTTGGATTTTTGTCAAGGCCTTTTCTACATCTAATGAGATCATCATGTGTGTTTTTTTTTTCTTTTTCAGTTTATTTATATAGTGCATTGCATTGTTCAATTTACATATGTTGAACCATCCCAGCCTCTTTGGGATAAAGCCTACTTGATCATGATGGATGCTCTTTTTGGTGTGTTCTTGGATTCAGTTTTCAAGTATTTTAGTGAGAAATTTTGCATCTATGTTCATAAGGGAAATTGGTCTAATTCTCTTTCTTTGTTGGGTCTTTATGTGGTTTGGATATCAGTAAGTATGGGCTTATAAAGCTAATTAGGCAATGTTCCATTTCTTTCTATTTTGTGGAATAATTTGAGGAGTATTAGCATTCTTAGCTTATATTAAAAATTAATATAATTACATCACCCTCCACTTTAAATTATATAGGTAGGTGTCTTTAGCAATGGGGCTTTGTCTTCAGTTTGTGAAGAACAACCTATAGTCCTGGCAAGATCCTGGGTTGTTTGGGGGATTCCAATGGGACCCATTTGACTATTAGTTTAATTAAATGTAACCCAATGCCAGTACTGGAAGCATCATTTGGTGACATGGCCATCTGGGACTCTGTCTCCCTAATTATTAGGCCATTTCACATATGTGCATATTTTAGGAAGCTGTATTAGGTTTTCACAGTACCCTGCAAAGGGCCCTTAATTTTAGTTGTCTCCCTACTTATTCCCTCCTGTGTCTTCTCCTATCTGCCTCCCCACTCGATCCTCTCATTCCAGCCCCCAAACCATCCATAATTATCTATTCTATTTCCTTTTCTAACAAGATCTGCACCCTTAGATCCCTCACTCTGTACCTAAACTCTATGGTCTATGGATTGTGGCTTGGTTATCATTGACTTAAGAGCTAATATCCTTGTTTATCTTTCTGAGTCTGAGATACCTCACTCAAGATGATTATTTTCTTCTATTCCATCCATTACCCATGAATTTCATGATTTAATTCCTCCCCCCTTCCTCTAAACCCTTCCATGTACCAGATTTCTTTCCAATTCTAGGTCTCTTTTTCTTTAATTGCCTGCGTGCCCTAAATACACATTGCTTAGTCTATATGTTACTTGTATACACACATTTTCAGGACAGAACATTTAATATTAGATAACCAATTGATGTGCTTTTCCCTGGGGAAGACTACTTCTCCAGTTGTCAGCTTTCTGTAGTTGCTTGCAGTTCTTTGTCTGAGGTTGATGCTTCATGAGCTTTCTCCTGTTAGCATGTCTGTTGCTGTTGTTCTGCACATTTGGGCAGTTATGTTGATGAGATTTTATGGGTGTAACTTCTGACATTTCTTGGAGGCACAATCTCACGGCAAACTTCTTGATCCTCTGGCTCTTATAATTTTTTGTTTGTTTGTTCATTTGTTTTTGTTTTGAAACAAGGTTTCTCTGGGTGATAGTTCTGGATGTCTTGGAACTTGCTTTATAGACCAGGCTGGCCTCAAGCTTACAGAGATTCCCATCTCTCTGAGTGCCAGGATTAAAGGTGTGCACCAGCTCACCTGGTTGTCCCTTATAATCTTCTATTCTTTCTATTCCCCTCTTCTGTTATGTTTCTTGAGTCTTAGTAGAGCGAATATTTCTAAACAATAAGAAGCAACACCATATGGAGATCACATAATGGGCTTGTGAAAAATTTGGTCACAGTAAAGAGTTTCAACATATAATGAAATCAAGGTGGGGTTTGTTGTTGTTAGTGGTAATTTGGGGGGGGGGGGGCTCAGTGTTCACCTGCATAGCAACACATGACTTCAATGTAGCCTAATTCATTATAAGTAATGAATCACTATGCATATTGACACACCATACAACACTAATGAATGCTGCTTGAAACATTTCATATCAAATTTAAGGTTATTATATAATAATAATTACAGTGTTTTCACTGTATACATAGGATTTTCTCTTCTTACAGAAACAGTGCTTTTATTTTGGAGAACAAAAGTTTTTAGTATTTTCTTAGCACCATTTCTTAGCACATTAGTATCAAATTAGTGCATCTTTGCATTTTATTATGATAGAATGTTAGGTTTTAAAAGTTTCTGAGTTATCCTTCACAAAATACTCTTCAATGACTTTTGGTTTGGTATTAGGACAGAATTTCCAACAACTTCTGACATGGCCATAAGTGCACTTCAGCCATTTTGTACTTAGTATTTTTGTAAAATGGTATTCTCAACACTGATGCTTATAAAATGAAATAATGATCAGGTCTGAAAAATGTTGATAATGCTCTATGTCTTTGAATATCAAATATTCATCCAAGATTTATTTTTATGTAAAATTAAATGAGCTCATTTGTTATATTAGTGCACAAATTTGCTTTAGTTTTTAATTATTGATAAAATATATGTACAACAGAATTATTTTCAATATATCTTATGATTTATTATCAGTAAATGTTTGATTTGTATGACATATTTTACATATCCTTATACCAAGGTCACATAAAAATTTCTTGGGTGAAAAGTAATCTTGAGTAGTGAAAGTATAAGAAGCCCTGGGCTACACTGTGATTACATATCAGATCTCTCACTGACCACAAGATGATGTAGAAATACCCTACCTATTTGATACAGCCCTAGGAAAGGAGTAGTGCTGAATTTACCAGAGTGAGTTATCTACTGTTGAATGAATATGGACCTAAGAAAAGAAATTAGGTTTAGCTTAGGAAATAAATGTATTGGTATCCTGGGGCTGCGTCCTGAGATTGATATATACTGTGTTTTTTTAAAATGATACATGGAAGGGTGATTTGGGAGTAGAAGAGGACAGCTGAAGGAGATGGCACGGATTGAAGAACCTGATGAAAAAACTTAAAGTTGCGATTGTGTGGACCACAATACAGTAATAACTTTGAAAGCCTTTCCTGGTGAATCTCAAACACGGTTCCTCTATGCCATCTAGTTCTTCTGTTAGAAAAAGGTGCATCACATAGTTTTAGAGAGTGGAGTGTGGGTTGGATAGAATATCAATATTTGGAAGTGTAATCGCAAAGCCACCACCTTTGTTCTTCCTTTGTATCTAGAATTAACACTTTCAATCCTGATGTTTTTCATTCTATTCTGTATCTATACCTTCTGTGCTGTGAGTTTTCAGTGTTCCCATACCTGAATGTTGGTGCTGGGGGTTCAAACTCAAGTCCTCCTGATTGTAGAGCAATCACTGACACATCTCCCCTCAGCCCCAGCTTTGCAGTTCTTCCCAGTAAAGAGGTGGACTATGTTTCTCTAATACTTGATTTTTATCTGGTCATATTGATAAGCTTTGGTCATTGGGTTATTCAAAAGTGTCAAATGACCAAAATTAGAAGCACATTTATGATTATGCTTGTCCTCTTACATTTCTGACAATAACTTGCTAATCACACGTCCATGATAGAATATTAATTTCAGAAAGAGGATGAGAGCCTTGTGGAGCAAAGTTAAATCATTCAAGTCAAATCCAGACCAAAGCAGAGCTATTGTTCTTCATCCAGTCAACCTTGTATTTTCTGGAGGAAGCCCTCTGGCAGAGAGCACCAAAGCCGCTCAGCCAAAGCCCAGCCCAAATTATTTCAACCTCTGTTGATTCTTACATACAAGCACTGGGATTTGTGGGAACACAGTAGGTAACATCTTTTTGTCTTGCTGCCACCATGAATTCCCTATTCCAGGAATTAAGGGATAAAAAGAATTTATCCCTTTCTACTCTTCCATCAGCATTGCTTAGAAATACACATCCAAATGACTGGGGAGATGAGTCAGTTACTAAAGTGCTGTTTTGCAAGCATGAAGACTAAGTTCAGATGTTCAGCACTCATATAAAATCAGCCAGCTTTAGTAGTATATTCCCATATCCCTCACACTGAGAAGGCAAAGACAAGAGTATCCCTGGAGAATGCTAACCAAATCAGTAAGCTCTAGATTCAGTGAGAAATCTTGTATTGAGAAATCTTGTCTCAAAAGTCAGGGTTGGGGTGATTTAAAAAGACACATGTCAACCTCTCAGCTTTACACACATGTGAATACAAGCACACACACACACACACACACACACACACACAGAGACACATACACAAGAATGCTTGTACACATGTAGGCACACAGGCAGACAGATACACACACACAAACACAAAGACACACACTCAGGTGTGCATGTATACACACACAGGCACACAGACAGACACACAAATACTCATCCAAGAAAAGATTGAAGGATGCTTGACTCAATAGCTCTACTGCTAAATTATCAAAGCTAGAGCTAGAAGATAATTCTGATCCAATGATTCGGCAAAAGAGGTGTGGGTGGTGGAGTGGGTGGAGCGAAAAGGGTTAACTTTTTTGCCTTTGGTCATGATTTCTCAGTGTAACAGAGTGTCAGCTCATAATTTCCTTTCTCATATTTATATGTCTTTTCATGTAGGATTTTGATAAATAGTATAATTTTTGCTAGCTGTAATTGTCTAACTATAGATAGGAACAATGCCATTTTTTACCTTGATAAGATATGGGAAATGAGTATATCTGAAGTCTCTACATCAAGAAGAAAAGCAAAGAAAGTCAATAATTTTTAACATATCATTCATCAAGGTGTTTTTGCTTTTTTTTTCTCTTTCGTTGCCTATCCTTCCACATGGAAAAATTGGTGGTATTTTTCTTCCCACTATTCATGTGATCTTGACTGATTTTTATTAGCTGAACAAACATTTTAGTCATTGGTGAAATGCAGCAATCAGCTTCAGCGGACTGTCGGGGCAAAGGAGTTCACACTGTAATAGCTGTCATCACCACAGAAAACTTTAAGTAAAGACAATTTTTCCTTTTGTAATTCTGAATGCCTTGGGGACCAAGTAGCAAGTCCACCCACAGCTATTGTCAACTGTTTCTTTTTTCACCAGTAATAAGGAGTGATCTTTCCTCTGCCTAAATTTAGTTATCCTACAAAAAAAGATCGAGAGGTTCGTTTTGCAGTATTGAATTCCTGGTCTTATCTATTTTTTCTTTTTGAAGTCTCATAATTTCTAATATAATCAGAATCTTTAATCCTAATATTAAATAACTGGTCTAGATAGTCCAAATACACATTTTTTCCTACAAGGAACTTCTTATATGATTTCATATTTTGACAGATAAAAAATTCCACTTTTCCTATCTTTCTTGCTAATCAGTCAGTATGGTTAATGGGAAGTGATACTTGAATCCACCACAAAGGGTCATGTGCTCTTTGGTCTAGTAAATACCCTGGATTAAACCTCTGTGAGCCTACAATTTGACTATATGTAAATAGAATCATATTTCAAGTGAATGGACATAGACATGTTATTTTCTTGTACTTTATATTATAACGTTGCCTGTTGCAGGTTGGGTTCCTGGGAAGCAGACCCAGTAATGGAGTTTAGCGGACCAGATTAAGTGGGATTCTCAGGATTATACTGTTGCTACTTCACCTCCCTTTCTGCCTAGTTCTGCCTCTTTTCCCTCCATTGTACTTCTGTCTCTTTAGTTCATATAACGTTTATGGCTGACATAACTAGATTGAGCAGTTATGAGAACAAAATCTGAATTTATCTTCATAAATTATTTTTATTTTTTATTATAATATACTTTATATCACATCCCACCTTCCTCTACCCCCTTCAATTATTCCCATAATTTTCTTTTGCACCTCTTATATTTATGGCTTCTTAGTCTTAATGAGTACATACATATAATTTCTATTTATAAATATGTTTATTTATGTGTTCAAATACAACTTAGAGTCTGTGCTGTTTATATGAAAATATTTGTAAGTATACAACTTAATAGATGGGAGCTGAGTTTTCTGTAGGTGTCATAGGAAATTTCTAGGTACGGACATTCTGTCATGGGTTATGGCTGCCCTTCTTATTTTTATTTTTTCTACTAGAAGGAATGATAGGATCAGTCAGTTAACTGGAAGATTTTTATGTGACTTCAGCTTTGCTCTCATTTTTTCAGGCAAACTTGATTTAAGTACAACATAAGACACTCATAATTCATTCTCAGCAGTTTAAAAATGTCAGTAGTTTTGCCTACAGTGATCTGGAATTCTTGAGTAGGTGGGTTTTAGCATCTGAGGCTCATGGAATGGAAACGAAAGGGAAGGAGCAGGGGCACTCATGATAGCAAACCAAAGATGTAGGCTGGTGAATGAGCTGGGCAGACTTTCAGGTGAAGTGGAATATCAGGGTAGAGAACTGGCAGGAAGCTGAGGGCATTAAAAGGCAGTTAGCTTTGCAGGTACATGAGTAGGAAGGTAGGGTGCAGGGTGATAGAAAGTTTAGGTTTTAATTTCATTTACTTATAAATTGAAATTTTTAGAAATGGTCTGCCTCATTTTGATAACCAAAGTTAATTAAGCTTTATTTAAGCTGGCTGAACTTTGACTTGTGGGTGCATCAGATTAAGGCCATAAAACAGTATCATTCAAACTGACTTTAGCCTGTCAGTATCAGCTTAGACAGTTTACCAGGAAGCACCCATAGTGTCATAGAGCAGGTTGTACTGGTATTATGAGTAGATATGGTCAGATGTGTTAAACACATTCTTCCAAACTCCTATTTAAACTATAGGTCATTTTAAGCACTGAGCCATTATTTTAGCAACCAGGTCTTCACCAGAAACAAAAGCCCAAGAAAACATAAAATCCCACTAAAGGAATCTTCAAAAGTCACAGGGGGATTATCTTTCATGTTTCATAGTCAAGCAAATGCTTCTCCAGCTTAGAATAAGAATTAATATGGGGGTCAAATGCTATCCTGAAAGTGTATTTCTGCCATTCAGTCAATGACGCTTGTCAGCAATTCAGGGAAAGGTGAGGGTAAAATGGTGCCATTAGATGGATGAGCACTCACTGTTCTTTTTTGTGTGTGCATTTTTCATATTCAGAACAAGCTGCTTTCAACAGCTCTTTCCCTCCGAGGAGTTTTCCTTCTCACTTAGTGCCCCGTTTGACTCATCTTCTCCCCCCCACCCCAGGTGTCAGAGCTGTATTAGCATAACATTTCCTTTGTACTTAGCAAAGGCGTATCTCTGATGAGCTCATTTATCTTCCTCTCTAGCAGAGAGAAGCAGTGAAACCACCAGAGGGAAAATGCAGGGGAGCAAAGTGCAAGATTGGGGTGAGGGGAGGAGAAATGGGGCATGGTGTAGGTGGACATGGAAGAGAAGTTATGTTACAGTGTATGTGCTCAGCTCTATGTGTCAGATATTACATTACTTTGCTTCATTTGGTTCTCCCAAGACTCCAGTGATCTAAGCATACCTCCATCTTTACAAATGAAGAAAATGAGCCTCACAGTCTTTTAGAGAAGCTTGTCAGGAAACATTGTAACCTGTGCCAGATCCAAATTCTACCTCAAGCAGATCTGATCTTTAGGAAGTCCCTTCCACTATGGCAGGGCGTTCTGAGGAAGACCATGAATGGAGATAACTCATGAGTGTCTAGGACAGAATATTGGAAATTTAATGTTTTCAAAATATCATGGAGGTTAAACTAGACACATCTGCAGTGCTCAGTTTGTGCATATACCTTCTGCAAATAAGTTTGGGGTAAAGCTTACAGAGGCAGATGTCACCTTCAATGCTTCTTATCTTAAACCATTTAAGAAATTAGATGGGGAAAGATAAAGGAACGCCCAGTCAAAGGAGAAAAGGTAGCCTTCAGAGCACAGGAGACAGTGCACAATGACTTGTCACATTTTGAACATACATTAAATGATATTGTATGAGTTAGTAGGTAAGTCATTAACAGTGACTTCTCAGTTCTCCTATTTTAGGGACCATTTAATACAAGAAAGTTTAAGTAAAGTATAGTCATATCTATAGAACAAGCTATAATGTATGTGACTTATACCAACTAGTGTTACCCAAAGTGTGGCCCCTGCACCAGTCCCAGACCATAGAGTGTGAGCCAATTGGTGGTAAGAAGAGGAATTGAGAGTAAGAACGTAGATATGTTTTTAAAAGTTTGGTGTGTGTGTGTGTTTTCACCACAGCACATGTGTGGAGGTCAGAAGACAACTTTCAGGAGTCAGCTCTCTCCTTCTACCACTTAGGGCCAGGAGATCCAACCTAAGTGGTCAGATTTGATGGTAAGCACTTTTACCTGCTGAGCCACCTCACCAGGCCCATAGAAAGTTTAATGACAAACTGATAGTATTGTCTCATCATGTGACCAGTGTGCTTGCATTTAGGATGCTTTAAAACATTTTCTGTGATTGTGATCTAGGTGTGTAATGTGAAAAGTCCAAAATAACCAGTAAAAATTTTATGTTGGAAACAATGTTTTTCTGATAACTTATTTTTATTGAATCCTATAAAATTATTGGTCTCTACCAATAGTGGTTTGAAAAGAATTGATCTGTGTGACACTCTTGTTGAGATTATTAATTAGCTTCTGAGTGCATATGAAAGTACATGAAGTTACATGGCCTATACCTCTGAGTTTTTTTAACTTTTTTTTCAAGAAAGTCAAGTGAGCACTATTAGAGGCAAATTTTTCTTTTATTGATGTATTATTCTTTGATGTGATAATACGAAGTATAGCCATGTTGGCAAATTACAAACGAGTCAGGTGTGTAAACTGGTTCTCTGTGGGAGGATTTGCATATTTCAGAATAGAGAAACAATAGCTGTCAGTGATCCCTAGCAAATATAACCGTGATATAGCCTTTATTTAAAACACACTTAACTGTTGAATATTCTAACTCTTAAAAAGCTCCTTGTTAAATAGCATGAATGGTTATTATATTACCTTTATGTTTGTAAAATGAGTCTTATTATTATCTTCAGTTAGCCTGGAATGAACACATTTTTTTCCTCTAAATTTATTATATTCTAATGAATGATTTAAATACCCATAAGTCAAACCCTTTGATGTCCAACTGTAACTTAGAATTAGGTGATTTCAAGTGATTATTTGAACCCATAGCTAAGAGGCCTAATTATGTTAAAAATATATATGTTGAACCAGTGAGATGGCTCAGTGGGTAAAGGTGCCCTGCTGCTGAGTCTGGCACTTTGAGTTTGATCCCCACGACACACACAGTGAAAAGGGGAGAACTGACACCCACAGGCTGTCCTCTGACCTGCACACACTGCAGCATGGACACCCCTAAACACACATACTAAATTATATATACATATATTTGTGTACCTTAAATATTCATTATACCATTTTTTTAAATTTCAAAAACTGTTCTAAATTGTACATATATTGTTGAAAGACCCAGAGCCAACTATTTTTCTGACCATAAAATCTTGGCTGATGTGCTACCTGGCAGGAATAGGTGCAATCCTGGGTAGGGCAGAGAAAGAGGGCTTGCTCATTCAGAGACCATTAGGTCATAGAGAGCTCTATCATGGTTTTTTAGTTATAAATATGTCCAGCAAGGCCACAGGTCAATTACCATTTTATCTCACGGCTACTTTCAAAAGACTTCATGCATCACCTCTTTCTTTTTTCCTTCCTTTCTTCCTTCCTTCCTTTCCATTTTTCTTCTCTAAGTTGTTCCTTTTCTTTTTAAAAAATAGGGTCAGCTGTGTAAGGTATTGGCTAGGAATCCCTTGTTTCCCACTTCCTGGTTGTCCTTAAAAATAAGCAATCTGATTCTTCACACTGCAAGGGTTGAATTCACCTGAGGATTCACTGAAGTGTACTTGCCAGAAGCTGCAGTGGCCATGCTTATCTACTTCTAGTTTGGAATGACCTGTTCCTCTGGAAGTGTAATTAATCCCACCAATTGATGTTTTTACTAACAATATTTGATGTTAAATTTACACTAAATTAGTGTTTTCAGCAATAATATCAGTAGTTCAATATATTTGTATTTTAGTCTGTTTCTTTTTTATATAACCAATGGGCGGGCATACTTTAATTTAATGCTGGATGGAGTATGTCCTAGTAATTTGCTTTGTACAGCATTCTAGTCTCTGTTAAACTTTTAATGATATAGTCGTGACACATTTACATTATATGAACAAATTGAAAATATTGTGGTACTTGGCAGTATTTTAAAAATAGCTTAAGTGCTAATAATGGGAATATTTAAAAAAAATTCTCTTGAAAGAAACCTGTGAAATTTGATTATCCATCGACCTCTGTTGACTCATCAGAGTGAAGAACACATTTGTACAAAGAATGTGTGTTAATCATGGCTCTTACTTTTAGCTGTCAGAGCACTCTGGTAAAACACTTTCTGACCTTCAGCTTGTCATGTTTTATTTACAAGAGCAGTGTGGCACACTTAGCTGATATTGCTTTGGGGACTCTGGGACCTGAACACATGAAGACATAAGACAAAGGACCCTTTCTTTTAACCAATGATCTCTGGTATGCTCAGCACTCAAAGTCATTGAAATTTCTCTGGAACCTGTAAAATAAATCAATTTCATAATTTAATTTAGCAAAGAGGAAAAATGTATTTTAATGTGTAGTGATTCAAGTCACATTGTAACATCATCTTGAGGGAAGAGTTCACAGTCATTTGTTTCCTTTTGTCGTTTTCTCCTCTTCACATTTTGAAAGGCACAGAATTTTCAAATATAAATTCCCTAGTTTCTGTGAAATAAAAAAACCTTCCTATATAGCATACAAAATTGATTTCAAGGATTTGCAAGCCATTTAAGACTACATAGGCCACAAATACAATAAATTACATTTCTCTTAATATTTAAAGAGTTAAAAAATCTCAACATATGACATAAAGTACTAATTTTTCAGAACAAAACATATTAAGGTCCTCACCAAAGAATTTTAGTTACTCACAGGATGGTTTTTATCTTGGCTTTTGAGAAAGCTGTATTTGGTGATCATTGTTAAAAACTCTCACTATGAACTTTGTTACTTTAAATGGTCTGCTTTCTATGTTTAGCTACAACATGCTTGACAAAGAACAGTGCACACACCCGATAAACTCTTCATAAATTTATTATAAGGCAATATCTACTTGTCAGTTCTCAAGTCATTACTTTTGACATCAAGTGAAGATCCAAATGGAAAGTGAACATACAGCCCCTGAATCATTTTAAATAACTAATGTAGATTAGTTGAGAGGTTGTTAATGAGAATAAATGAAATAATATTTTCTGGCAATACAAATATTGCTTTTATGAAACCAAGAAGAAGTGGTTCAAATTTAAAGTTGATTAGTGTCTGCTAAACCATAGGGTGATGAAAAATGACAAAATAAATCTAGATTAAAACCTCTTCTCACCATGATCTTTTTCTAAATATCACTGTATATTTCTTATACAAAATCTAATCAAATTTTTCATTTGCTCTTTCTGATAAAATATATTGAAATAAAATACATCGGCTCCTTTAATAATATACTATTATTTGAATTAATGTTCAACACACACAATTTGGAGTACACAGTTATCATATATTTAGTGATATAGGGGAAGGGATGAGTTCCTATTCACATTCAACTTCCGTTAAGATCAGATTTGGTGGCTTTCAAGAAATCATTGTACAGATAGATTATGGAGCTACTGTGATCATGTCATCTGTCATCTACTTGCAGTAGCCTTTGCCTTCCAGGATCTTAAAATATAATTGAGAAGGCAAGATATACAGACATGAAAAGTTAAATCGTCATCCTAGACAGTGATATAAGAGTTATCTCAAGGCATTGCTGATTGAGTAACAACTAATCCCCCTTGTCTCTGTACTAGTGACATTTATAGCTGTACACAGATGAAAACAAGCCCCAAAATTCAAGAGTTCAAAGGTGAAACACACATACACACAGAGAGAGTGGTGGGCGATGGAATTTGGTCTGCTATGCACAGAGAACATTTTAGGAAGGAGACAAGAAGCCTGAGGATGGCTCTCTAGGATGACTGAACTGTTCTAGGAAGATGGGAGAATGGGTCTGGTAACTATGCTACTTTACTGTCACGCGTGTGCACAACCTCACCAGCAAGGACGATGCTACACCAGGCTCTTCTTTCAGCAGTTTATTCAGGAACCTTGAACAGAGCTTCTGCTGCTGGGGAAAACCCGCTCCCAGCTAAATACCTTCTGGACTGCCAATCACGGGGTGCCACATGGGCCATGCCAATAGATCCAGGTGTGTGGAAGCAAGCCACACCTGGAAGCAAGCCACCAGCTTAGCCTTAGCCAAATAAGGAGTTGTTTATCTCAGAGAGCGCTCACCATCAGGAAGGTGGAAGGCGGAAGCCAGCACCATCTTTAAGGTGCAGCCACACAGCTCTCTACACTTTACTGTCCATCTCAGATTATAAATTGTATTTCTGCCTGGATTTATTCACATCCTGGTAAGACTCTTGTTATTATGCAAGAGCCTAGTGACTACTTAGCAAAATTCACATTCTCTTCTTGGGGAGCTAAACTTTATTCCCCAGACTTCTTTGGAGTTATGTATAGTCATGTGGCAGATTTCTGTCCAATGAAATAAGCGTAAATGTATTAAATAACTAGAACATAACAAGTGATCCTGAAATCCACCACACTTGGACATCAAAAAAAATCCTTGGCAGGACAATGGGGTGGTGGCCCATGCCTTTAGTCCCACCAGGTAGATTTCTGTGAGTCTGAGACCAGCCTAGTCTACATAACTAGTTCTAGGACACTCGGGGTTATATAGTGAGACTTTGCTTTGAACAAAACAAAACAAAGCAACAAACAAACAAACCCCCCAATACCAAAACCCCCTATTTTCTCAGTTTCTGAGAGTCATCTGGGCATTTAGGAATTTACTAATTAGGAAAGAGACCATATATCAGGATCTTGTTTGAAACTGAGGGCAGTGTGGTTAAGAGTCACTGGACTTGTGCAGTTTTCCCTGGAGCTAGAACATTCAGATCCAAGGTGACTCATGTGTGGATTTTCCAGAAGCCCATGGGCCACCCTGCGGGGCTGAATGAAAAGATCTGGAGATAACAACAGAGTAAGTGATTTACAAGTGTCATCAGCTTTGGAGTGGCAAGCTATTACAAGACTCAGCTGTGGAAATCCTTTCTGCCATCATACTCACTCCACAGGGCTTCCCCGGGATTCCGTGGGGGGAGCAGGCCATATGTAGTCATAGACACCAGCAGGCAGGGCTCATTGGAGCCACCGAGAGGGCTGGCTCCCACTGAAAAGGTTATCAGTTGCTTTCAAGCTTGACCTTCAAATATTTCCTATTTGGTTGTTCAACTTCTGTCCCCTTTCAGCTTGCTTAAATGACATGACACCTGGGGCAAATTTGGCCTTCTGTAATTTCACTGAGGGGGCTACTCTGTGGGTTCGTTCACCTGATGAGGGTTAGAGACTGACCACAAAATAGATTCTATTGTGTTTGAGCTGTTGCACAAACACCATTTGGTTGAGCAGTTAGTCTACCCAGTGAATCTGTAATATCCTTTTTTTGAGGCAAAGTGAAGCGCAGTATAATGATAAAGACATGAGCAATATCTTGTATTATGTACATTTGTCCTTTAATTTTTGTTTTATTTTTAAAAATATGCATGTGTGTCTGTAGACCACTTGTGTGCCCGGTGTATCCCTGGAGGCCAGAAAAGAGCGTCAGATCCTCTAGAACTGGAGTTACAGGTAGTTGTAAGCTGTCCTGTGGATCTTACATAACCCAGGTCCTCTGGGCCATCTCTCCAGCCCTGGATTTATTGATTTTATTGTATGTGTATAAGTGTTTTGCCTTTTTTGGGTGTCTATGGAGGCCAGAGGAGGCTGCCAGATCCCCTGCAATTGCAGTTGCAGATGGTTATTAGCTGCCAAGTGGGTTCTGGAAGCCAAACCAGAGTCTTCTGCAAGAGGATGGCCTGTAACTTTTTAGCCATCTCTCTAGCCCCCTTTGTTCCTTTCTTAGGCTATTTTTGTTTGAATTTTTCAGCAAACATCAGTTGAATCCCTGCCATAGGTCAGAACTAGTTCTCACTGCTAGGAACATAGGCATACCAAAAGAGAGTATTTGCTTCTTACAGCTCATATTCTGGTGGACTATCTAATGGATGCCACTTGATAAGCATGTGAAAAAGTGGGCCATGTTATTCAGGAGCTGAAGAACCTCCTGGTTTGCTGAAAGACTGATAAGTGTGTGTTTTCCTTGATTGTACTTTTTGCCAGTGGCAGTATGTCCAAAACTTTAATGTGCATGCAAATGAGTGAAGTAATTGGAGATCTTGTAAGAAATGCAAAATCTGACTCAGCAGTTCTGCAGTGCTGTCCAGGAGTCTATATTTTTAATAAGTTCTATGTGATACTGATGATCCAGTCCACAAGCCATACTTTGTGCCACATGGCCCTAAGGAAAAATGGTCACTGGATCTTAAAGATATCCTATGCAAAAAATACCTCAGACTCAAATAAAAGAAAACCTGCAGCTTAAGGAAAGTGTAGCACAAAGTGGTCTGGTTCCTTCCTGACTCCAAACTTCTAATGCCTGTCTTCTCAGAACTTAGGACCTACCATTATATTCTACCTAGGGTCTGTAAAATAACTATTTGATGTTATAATAAATGAACATTTTTTTTCTAACCAGCTCAAGAATTTCTGTCATTTGTAGTCTCAGCAATTGTTGAGTAAATATTAAGAAATCAAGGTCTGGAGAGTGAAAGAGAAGCCTAGGCCTGCTGCAATGCTGGGGACAAGGTTGAGAGCAGTCCAGTGAGGGTAACACTGAATAGAACCCTTGGTTTCTTCATTGGTTTCTTTGAAAATTAAATGGAGTGATATTTTCAAGTTATACGGCAGTGATTCTTTGTTAATGAGGCTATTAGATTTTTTCCTTCTGCGAGCTATTACCTGCATGCTTGTGAGAATAAAGTGGGGCAACTATTACAAAGCATTTGGCATTTGCATGAGCACTAACAAACATCAGCTATGGAAGCTTTAGTTGGGCTACATTTCAAACAGAAAGATTAAATGATTTCTCTTCTAGATAGAGGAGACCTGATGTTTTTGAAAACATAAATGGAAGTATCTCTGGAGAGTTAGTGAAGGTTATTGATGGAGAATGAAAGAGTGAGTAGGGATAATGGAAAGAGCAAGATTATCCACACCCCATCTTAAAGCTAGCGTATTCAATTTTCTATAACAAAGAGAATTCCTGAAGGAGTATTTCACCTCAAGGAAATAGTACATTGTTCTTTTGCCTTTTTCTTTTCGAGACAGGGGTTCTCTGTGTAGCCCTGGCTGTCTTGAAACTTGCTCTGTAGACCAGGCTGGCTTTGAACTCAGAGATCTACCTGCCTCTGCCGCTAGGATAAAAGGACTGGGCCATCATCACCTGGCTCAATTCAGCTGTTCTTAAAAACATGTGCCAGTGAATATTATAATTTGAACATCCTCCAAAGTTCAAACATCCAGGTAATGTTTTCCAACATTAACCATCTCCCATCTATTATCTAAGAGAAATAGCTAGATTAATATAAAATACTTGCTTAGTGGATAGCATCATATTATACTTTGTTTATCCTTAATTATTCAAACTCTTGAGCAAAAAATCTATTTCACTTTTTAGGTATTCACTATTTTGTAAACCATCTCTTTCCCTAGTATTTAAAAACAGGAAAATAGAAAGATATAAGATGTTCTTAGGGACACCAGTCTTGGAGTGGTGAAAATTTTTGAGTTGATTGTATCAAGCATTACATAACTGTATGTATTTGTTAAAAATTAAAGAATTCTACCCATACATAGGATTTTACTATATGCAAATGATATATGAATATGTTTGATTTAAACAACAACAACAAAATAAACAAGGACAAAGAACACACCTTAGAGCACTAGGTCAGATGTTTTAAATCTGTAAACAGATACTTTAAAAACTGAATTTATAATCAAAATGGAAAAGAAGGTTTATTAGTAGAGGGGAAATGCTCCCAGAGCAGCTTATTTCATCCTTGTCTTTATCAGAACAGCCTTTTGCACACTCAGACCTTACCAATTAGGCAAAACACAGAGGCAGCCTCAGCTTGTTTGCCCTGGGTATAGAAAGAAAACTCCCTTAGCCACTGGAGCAACACGAGGTCTGTGCAAATACAACTTCAGGAGACCTGAGATTTTCACAAAGGATAACTGTAGATTTTGTAGGCTCTTATGCTTGTGCTGAAATGAAACTCAACTCTGGTTAAGACCCTTGTCTCAGTCACATCATTTCCACCATGCCTCTCCTCTATGGTTCTTTTGCCAAAAGGCCTCTCCCTTGTTGGTCCTATTGTAGACAACCAACCACATTTGTAAATCATTTGTATGTCTCACTAGCCTGAAAGTTTTATGAGGGCTTTATCTTTTACTTTCTTGGCTCCAGAACTATGGCAGTGCTGGGATTGGGAGATCAAGAAATACCTGTAGAATAAAGAAGAGATGCAATTGCTATCTGGGTCCAAATCATAGGAGAGGGAGAAGTGTTGTCTCCCGAGTATGTGCCAGTCTGGCCTTTAATGGCCCATCCTACTAAAACCCTATGTTTATAGAGGAAATAGGGAAAAACCTGTTTCCCTGCACTACAGACGCTGCCACCTGCTGAGTGCTAGCCTCTCGGGAGCCTCCAGACCTTGGGTGTGCCCAAATGAGGGGGCAGGGTGTGAAAGAGAGTTAAGGTGATAGCGGAGACAAAGGAGAAGCGAGGGAGGGACAGACAGATCTAAGAGATAAGATGTGCTGAATAAAAGGTTTGGGTCTCAGAGTGGGTGAGAGAGAGAGCCAGAGAGAGAGCCCGAATGATGGAACCTAAACGACTCCTGAGTGTAGACTTAATTAATCTTGACGCTCCTCGCCTGAGACGAAACTCGGACCACAAAGAAACCGGACGCGGTAAGTGGAAGTCATAACCGAGACCCACTCGGTAAATGGAGTTCTCACCGAGATCCAGAAAGGACTCGGTAAATGGAGGGTCCACCGAGGTCCAGGAAAGTAGGATTAAAAAGTGGAGAAGACTCACGGTACAGAGACCGGAAGGAAATCTGGGAAAAGAATACCCAGGGTTAGGCGCCTAATAGATAATAGATTATAAATAGAAATATAGAAATATGGGAAACTCAACCTCGCAAGTTCGGCTGGCTTCCGAACTCCGAGAGTTATTAAAGCAACAGGGACTTTTAATAAAAAGTCAGACCGCACTCGCTTTTATAAAGACGATAGGGGAGATTAGTCCATGGTTCTTGATGGGAGGAAGTTTCAACGTTTCTGATTGGGAACAAGTTAAGATAGACTTACAAAAGACATTGAGAGATCAGGGTCCCAAATCTCTTCCAATGTTTACTTTCTCTCTCTGGAGATTTGTAAAAGACGCGCTGCTCTCCAATCAGGTTAAAATAAAACAGCAACTGGCTGACCTAGAGCGTACGTTTGGAGAGGAACAGGAAATAGGGACCCAGGAATCATTTAAAGAAGCCTCAGATTCAGATTTGTCCGATCTTGAATCGGAGAAGGGGGTTTCCACTGCCTCATCCAGTAAGAGTAATGGATGGACGGCGGCTAATAGTTATGATTCAGACAATGAAGGGGAGAGACATTTTGAGGAGCACTCCCTTGTTAAAGACACTCACAAATTGACTCGAAAATTAAGGCATTTAGAAGTGACTGAGGCGAAGGAGCCAGTCACTCCCTCTGCGCCTCCACCGCCCCCATATAATTGGGACAGACCAGAAAAGCGGCTGATGCAGGGGAGACAGGACAGGGAAGAATATAGCCCTAAGGGAGTAGTTTTCCCAGAATTGCAAGCTTACCCGGTTACCGAGATACAAGATGCCCAGGGCCAGACTATTCGGCAGCATGAGCCGCTCACCTTTAAAGACCTGAAGCAGCTCAAAGAGGCTGTTTCCAGTTACGGCCCTCATGCTCCTTTCACCCAATCTCTTTTTGAATCTTACCAAGGGTCATTTTTGACTCCTAGTGACTGGCAACAATTGACTAGGGCTGCTCTATCGGGCGGAGATTATTTAATATGGAAAGGAGAATTTCAGGAAAAATGCATTGAAATTGCCCACTTAAACGCCCAGGCTGGAAAACCTGAAGTTAACGTAGAGCTGCTGACTGGCACTGGAGCGTATGCTAGTATACAAGCACAGATTCAGTATGATGCCGGCACTTATGCCCAAATTGCCGCTGCAGCAAACAAAGCATGGAAAGCCCTGCCTAATACTGCGGCTGGTCAACAATTAACTAAGGTCCTACAAGGTCCTTCAGAACCCTATGCAGATTTTGTTTCTCGACTGTTGCAATTAGCAGAAAAGATACTTGGAGATGTTAAAGCAGCTATGCCAGTAGTTAAACAGCTGGCATTTGAAAATGCCAACAAGCATTGTAAAGAAGCCCTGAGACCTCACAAAGGAAAGAGTCTTGATTTTATGATTAAGGTCTGTAGAGATATTGATGCAAGCTTTGTGCAGGCACAGGTTATGGCTGCTGCGATTAGCAAAGGGTTGAGGGCAGGAAGAGCAGAAAATCAAATGAGGAGAAGAGGTTGTTTTCAATGTGGACAGCCTGGACATTTAAAATTTGATTGTCCAAACGGTTCACCTGCTAAGGCAAGGCATGCCCCTGGAATTTGTCCTCGCTGTAAAAAGGGACAGCACCGGAGTAGTGAATGTCGCTCTAAATGGGACATTCAGGGAAACCCCATCCAGTCGGGAAACGGGGTGAGGGGGCCGCTCCGGGCCCCGAAAGCCAATGCGTACGGAGTTTTGAGAACTACAGCACCCCTTCCAGACAGTGGCAGACTGCATCACATTCCAATAAACAATCAGGCCAACAATCCTTTTTTGTCAGAGATCTCTGCCGAGCAACCCCAGGTAGCGCAGGATTGGACCTCAGTGCCTCCGCCAGGACGATATTAACCCCCTCCATGGGGCCTCAGGCAGTACCCACAGGAGTTTCTGGCCCACTTCCCACGGGGTCAGTAGGACTGTTGTTAGGAAGAGGTAGCATCACTATGCAGGGCATAATCGTACATCCTGGAGTAATTGACTCTGACTTTACTGGAGAGATAAAAATCATGATGGAATCTAAAGGGGGAGTGGCAGTGATTGAGAAAGGACAAAGAGTGGCCCAGCTGTTACTTCTTCCTTATTTAAATACTAATGCCTCTAGCACAGCGCCTATTCGAGGTGATAGGGGTTTTGGCTCCTCGGGAGGGGCCCAAGTTTATTGGGTTGCTCAGATGTCCTCGCGACCTCAGCTCACCCTTAAGGTGAATGGTAAAGAATTCTTAGGAATTCTGGATTCTGGGGCTGACGTTTCGGTTATTTCTACCCTCTACTGGCCCAAGAAATGGCCAAAGGACGAAGCTACTGCTATACTCCAAGGTTTGGGACAAGTAAGGCCAGCCCGCAGCTCCCAAATTCTTGACTGGAATGACGGAGAGCATTCAGGAAAATTTCAACCTTATATAGTTCCCGATTTGCCCACTAATTTATGGGGACGGGATGTGCTAGCTGCTATGGGGGCAGTGCTTACTACTCAGGCTCTTGGGAACAGTAACCCTTTTGTGACCAATAAGATGTTAGACATGGGATGGACTCCAGGCAAAGGGCTTGGCCGTTTACAACAGGGGCGCCCTAAAGCATTACAACCTTGGGATGAAGTTACTAGGAGGCCTGGGGATAGAAGAGGGCTCGGTGAAGAACCTTTTTCCTAGGGGCCACTGTGATTAGGCCTGAACCCACACCTATAACATGGAAATCAGATTCCCCAGTGTGGGTAGAACAGTGGCCCTTGACTAAGGAGAAATTACAGGCCGCACAAAATCTTGTCAAAGAACAACTGTCAATGGGACATATAGTTCCTTCCACGTCACCTTGGAATACTCCTATATTTGTTATAAAAAAGAAGTCAGGAAAATGGAGGCTGTTACAAGATCTTAGAGCAGTTAATGCCACCATGCAAATTATGGGGGCGCTGCAGCCTGGACTTCCTCATCCTGCTGCTATACCTAAAGATTGGCATTTGATTGTTTTAGATTTAAAAGATTGCTTTTTTACCATTCCTCTTGCTCCTCAAGATTGCCAGCGTTTTGCCTTTTCTGTCCCCTCACCAAACTATAAGGAACCTTATAAGAGATATCATTGGATAGTTTTACCCCAAGGCATGGCTAATAGCCCCACATTGTGTCAAATGTATGTTTCTGCAGCCTTAGAGCCAATTAGAAGCCAGTTTCCTGAAGCCTATATAATTCATTACATGGATGATTTACTTCTGGCACATTCTTCTCAAGAGGCATTGATGGAATTGTATGATAGATTACAAAAAGGATTAAAATCAGTGGGTCTCGTTATAGCTCCTGAAAAGGTTCAATTAATACCTCCTTATAGTTATTTGGGTTATGTTATTCAAAGAGTGGGTATTGCCCCTCAAAAGATACAGTTGGCCACCTCCCAGTTAAAAACCTTACATCAGTGGCAACAATTCCTAGGAGAAATCCAATGGCTAAGGCCCTCTTTCTCAATTTCTACAGGGGAACTTAAGCCTCTTTTTGAACTCCTAAAGGGAGATGCTGAACCCACATCTACCCGGATTTTAACTCCTGAGGCCAAGAAGGCCCTTACTAAAATAGAACAGGCATTACAAGATATGTCAGTACAGCAGATAGATTATGAACAGCCTTTGCAATTTTTAGTCTTGGCCTCTAATTTTGCACCTACTGGTGTTTTTTGGCAAAAGGGTCCCATTTATTGGGTACATCTTTCTGCATCACCTGGGCGCACAGTTATTCCTTATCCTGAATTAATAGTTCAATTGTTATGGAAGGGTAGATGCTTAGGGCGGGCTTTATTTGCCAAAGATGCAGATATAATAGTTTTGCCCTATACCCAAGAAATGGTTGCTAATTTGATTCAAAATGATGATTCCTGGTGTTTGTTTTTGTGCACCTTTAAAGGACAGATAGTTCAAGCTTATCCTAAACATAAAATCATTCAGAGTTTTAAATTATGCCCTTTTATCTTTCCCAAGATAATAAAGACTCAACCTATAGCTGGGGCACGTCTACTTTTCACTGATGGCTCCAAAACTGGAAAAGCAGTAGTTGTGGATGGGGATCATATAGAAAGCGTAGTAGTGCCTCAGGCCTCTGCTCAGTTGATAGAAATTACTGCTATGATACTTGCCTTTCAATTATATCCTGAAGAGCCCCTTAATATTTATACTGATAGTGTCTATGTGGCTAATATTATGCCCCAACTAGAAGTGGCCCCTCATGTGGGAGAATCATCAAAAATTGTTACCCAGTTACAAAGCTTACAGATTTTGATATGGTCCAGAAAGCAATCTGTGTTTGTAGGACATATTAGAGGACATTCTGGCTTGCCTGGACCACTTGCCAAAGGCAATGCGCGAGCAGATGAAGCTACTCGAATAATCTTTGCCTCCCTAGAATATGATCGGGCTTTACAATTACATAAAAAATTTCATCTCAATGCTCAAACGTTAAGACATCAGACACAATGCACCAAAACAGAGGCCCTTTCTATAGTTTCCACATGTGCCACTTGTGCTCCTTTTATTCATGTTCCATCCTTAGGAGTAAATCCTAGAGGTCTCAGACCAAATGATATATGGCAAATAGATGTCACTCATGTCAATGGTTTGGGAACCAAACATTTTTTACACGTGGCTGTAGACACTTATTCAAAAATGATCGTGGCTACCTTACATTCAGGAGAGAAAACTAAACAAGTAATTGAACATTTGCTAGCTTCTTTTGCCGTTATGGGAGTGCCTAAACAAATTAAAACTGACAATGGTCCAGCATATACTAGCAGAAAATTTTCCCGGTTTTGTGAACTCTGGGATATTAAACACAGTACTGGTATCCCTTATAATCCACAAGGACAAGCTATTGTTGAGAGGACCCACCAGCACATCAAAACTTATTTAAAAAAATTAAAAGAGGGTGACATATACCAAAACTGTCAGGGCCCACAGGCCCTTCTTTCTCTTACCTTATTCACTTTAAATTTTTTGCTGCTGGATTATGAAGGATATAGTGCTGCCCAGCGACACTATTCTGTTCCCCCCTCCACAAAAGCTATGGTTCGATGGAAAAATTTATCCTCTGGACAATGGCAACCGCCAGCACCTGTCCTGGCCAGAGTTAGGGGGGCTGTCTGTGTTTATCCACCAGGTGCTGAAAAGCCAATCTGGATACCTGAGAGGTGTGTGCGTCCTGTTCAACATGAAAAGATTGTGGTTCCTGAAGCTTCTGGTGAGGCCAGTAAATAAGTAAGTAAGTAAGTAAAAAAAAAAAAAAAAAAAAAAAAAAAAAAAAAAAAAAAAAAAAAAAAAAAAAGCCCTTTGTTTTCTACTGTTTTTGCCTTCAATTTAGGCCACTGACACGGCTGCCAATACGGTGCCCATACAAAAAGCTTTCATAACATATGATTGAGGCAGTTGCTTTCAATAGCACTGCTAAGTAGAATGCCAGCACTCATTTTTAAGCTACCCCATACCTCTTGGTCACTTCACACAGATTCAAACCCTGGAGGGTGGGGAGGGTTTCTCTTAAACTGTTCAGCTCTAAATTTCAGCTTAAGCAACTGATTGGAGTAAAGAACATCCCAGTGCCCTGTTGGTACGAGCTCCAGCTGCAGTGATGCCAGTAGCGTTTCTTCCGACCAAGATCCATCTCCCAGATGCAAAAGAGAAACTCGAATAACTACACAGTCACCCTGCTGCTTTTGGAGCTACAGCCTCGGAAAATGCATTGAGCCAGACAGCCAGAGCTGCATCCTTGCTGAACCAGCTATCAGCCAGAGTGGTGACTGCCTTTGAAATTCCAGAGACTTTTATGGACAAATACATTTTAAAATTTATCCCTCAACCAACAAACTGCCCTATTGACATTTTGCATATGTAATAATTGCTATTGTGTAACTTTGGATATTCTGATATTTGTGTTACCTCAAGTAAGATATTCTGATATTTGTGTTACCTCAAGTAAGATAGAAAATGTTAAGTCAGCAGTTGCATATTGTTAAACCAGTGCTTTTGGGGTCCCTAGAATGCAATTGTTAAATTACACCTTGCAGTTAGCATATATCTTTATACCCCTTGAGACTAGTGGCTTATAGAATACCCTGACTAGTGGCTTCCCAATGGTCTGGATTTATATCCCTTCTTAATATTTTGCCTCAAAGGTTGGCATGCTGTCTTTTCATTCTAATACGCTGCAAAAGCAGCAAAGTCATCAGCAGTAAATAACAAAACAGGCTTCTGGCCTTGTAACTCCTGACTGATGCTCAGATATGCATATCAATGTTAGAAGGACTCACCCAAAGACGGGCAACTTCCCCGCCTGCTATATCTACCTAAGACAGGAGTTGGCACATCCAATGACGGGTTCTGTAGCAGGGACTAGGGGTCGAACCTAAGACAGGGGTTTCCTTCTATATTTTTTATTTAATAAAGGGGAGTGAGATGTTGTCTCCCGAGTATGTGCCAGTCTGGCCTTTAATGGCCCATCCTACTAAAACCCTATGTTTATAGAGGAAATAGGGAAAAACCTGTTTCCCTGCACTACAGACGCTGCCACCTGCTGAGTGCTAGCCTCTCGGGAGCCTCCAGACCTTGGGTGTGCCCAAATGAGGGGGCAGGGTGTGAAAGAGAGTTAAGGTGATAGCGGAGACAAAGGAGAAGCGAGGGAGGGACAGACAGATCTAAGAGATAAGATGTGCTGAATAAAAGGTTTGGGTCTCAGAGTGGGTGAGAGAGAGAGCCAGAGAGAGAGCCCGAATGATGGAACCTAAACGACTCCTGAGTGTAGACTTAATTAATCTTGACGCTCCTCGCCTGAGACGAAACTCGGACCACAAAGAAACCGGACGCGGTAAGTGGAAGTCATAACCGAGACCCACTCGGTAAATGGAGTTCTCACCGAGATCCAGAAAGGACTCGGTAGAGAAGTGAGTGGAAGGAGGGAGTCAAATGTACTCGGGATTCACTTTGGCCATTTAGCTGTTGTTTTCTTGGACAATTTCTACCTTCACTCAGTGATTATGCTGGTTTACCTTGATTGTCAATTTTATTGGATTAAGAAACAGCTAGGAAAACCAGGTATTGTGAGTGGTCCATCCTTTTAAACTCAACCCTTGGGAGGTATAGGCAGGCAGATATGTGTTAGTTCAAGACCAGCCTGGTCTACATAGTGATTTCCAGGACAGCCAGAGCTACATAGTTAAACGCAGTCTCAGAAAATAAAAGTAAAAATAAGAAAAAATAGAATGAACTAGAAGATTAGTGAAGTGCACTTCTGGGTGTGTATCTGATGGTACTTCCTGAATGCTGGGTACAGGTATGCACCCCCGTACCCAGATTATCACAGGAGAGCATCAACTCCTGTCTCCAATGCACAGTGTGATATCAAAATCTACCTGCTGTTAGAGACTTCTTCTCTTCTCTCTGTTAGTTTGGGATGCTATCAATGTGCCTTTTTTTCTTGCTTTGCTTATTGACAAAGACGTGTTTAGCTGCTCCTTGTAATTCAACATGTGAAAGAAATATTCCTCACACCCTAACTCTGGTTTTCCATCCCTTTTTTGTATCTTGTGTTGGTCATGCTTGACTCCTATTCAGTTTAATAGTCAAATCAGAATTAATTATACCACCTTTTCCATTCACATCTCCAAAGAAAAAATACATAGAAACCATGAGAACACTCAGTGGTCTCTTTACCTTTAATGTTTTCTTGAAGTGCTCTTAGACTCAGTTCAGTTCTGTATCAGGTTTAGTAATATTTATGAAATGAATTTATTGTTCCTTGTGAATAATACATATATAATTTTTTCAAAATGAAAAGAATAAGAATCAAGCATCTTTGATTGGCCCACAATTTAGACTGACATTAAAACCAAAGACTGCAAGTTTTAAATAGTAGAATTTGAGAAAACATGGAAGAGGCATTTCAAGATGTCCACACAAGCACTTTTAACAGTGTAAAATGCTGGGTTAACCATTGCCCTTTGCTTAGATAGATAGGAGAGGAAAGTTAGCCAATATTTACATACCAGTTTTCACAACACTCAAGCTAAGTTTTATGTCTTTTAACATATCATCAGTATAAAGTTGAATTTCTAAGACTGTGAACTTTAAAAGGGCAAAGAGCATTTCTATAGTAGTGCAGGGTTTGTTTTGATAACTTTAAAGGCTTCTGGCTTGTAACCCTGAGACCATGAATGTTTATTACAGGAAACTGTGTGTTAGGATGTCTGGGGTGGAAAATTGTGCTTGTTTGCTTCAACTTGTAAATGGTGTGTGTCACAGGAGGTTGAATTGACTCACCAATCCTTTGATAATTGATCTGCCATTTTTGACCTCACTGATCCAGCTCTAATTATCCCAGCGAGTATAAGACAATGTGCAGATCAGTTTGGAATTACAAACATAGCTGAAGGCATTCTTTGGGGAAAGCAGTTTTACCAACAAAATAAATAAGTGACTCTAACAAAAGAGCATTAAAATGCAAGTACAGATCACAGTGCTCTTCATAAAAGCTCCAACCGGAAACTATCTAAATACTGTCTGATGATAGCTGGTTAGATAAATATACTGTGGTCTATTTACACAATGGAATACTACACAGAGATGAGAATGGGCTGCAACCACACACAACAGCAAAGATGGGTCTCATAAACAAAATGGTGAGTGAAAGAAGCCAGATGCAAGAGAGAACATGCCGAGTGCTTTTGTTCACTTAAAATCCCAAACCAGGCAAAGAGAATTCATGGTGTTGCGATACTGCTTATTTGGAGGCAGCAGTGCTTGAAATGAGCACAGCAGGAATTCTGGGAGTAAAAATACTGCTCTAATTCTTGAGTGACACATTTATTTGAGGTGTTTTCTATATGTTTCCTTGAATAAGTGCTTTAAAATACTCGCTGTCTTAAAATCTGCACAGATATTAGCCAGACAGAGAAGCAAGGAAAGGGGTTATTCAGGGGAAGGAATCCTTCATGGGCAGATCAAAGGAGAATATATTCATTATTGGATATGCTATGTTTTAAAAAGTAGAAGTACAGCAGAAAAGCACTGCTCTAGGTCCCTGGCAAAGATAACATAAGACCTGTCCTGGACTCCTCATGCTGCAGTGCTGGCCTCATCTTGTCTTGCTCTCATAATCATTTCCTCAAGCATCAATGCATCTATGGAGACACTTGTTATACACTTCTCAATAGATGAATCCACACATTCTGAACAGTACAACTGTAATAGTCTCAACTGTCTCCAGTCTTTGTGAACTGCATGTGCTATAGTCAGTTTGGGTGTTAGGTCTAGGGGGCTTGGCATCACCTGAGTTCTTTGTTTGAATGGCATAAAACAAGCTATCTCTCAAAGAATCTAAACAAAGATGATTTGGATCCTAAGTATGAGGAGAGGGAAGTATGAGGAGAGGGAAGGATGGGAACAAATCATTCAGCCAAAGGCAATATTAAAATTTACAGAAGGATGCACTTAGTATCACATTTAAGAAAAGTTTCTTCTTTATTTGTTTATTACATTAAAGCAAAGACTAAAACATGGAGTGTCAGCTAGACATACTAAAGAAACAGAAATTTTGGTTTTGAAATCCTGAGAAAATGATGTTTTGATTTTAATGTGTTTGTTATTTCTATATATACACATGTGAACACATACAGAGAGAGAGAGAGAGAGAGAGAGAGAGAGAGAGAGAGAGAGAGAGAGAGAGAGGGAGAGAGAGACAGAGACAGAGACAGAGAGAACTGTGCATGGAGAAGTGTGGCATAAACCAGTTTCTTTCAGCTAAGGAGAGCCCACCCCTTTAAGTCATCTGTAGTAAACTTCAAATGCAGTTAGCATTTGTTACAGAATGAGAACTAATCCATGGCTTGTTTATAGTATGGGCCCTTCAAACTGTGATTTAAGAATTAATTGAGCCCTCTTTTCCTTTCTGGGAGACAATACCAGAGTAATTAAGTCACATGATTCCAAGTTCACAGTATGGTAGAAAAGCAAAGAGATGGTTGAACCCGGGTGTTGTGGTTGCAAAACTCTGGATTACAAGGTAGGCAAGAGTGTTACAAAGTTTGAAACAATCAAGATAGATATTCTCCTGCCTAAGGGAACACAGTGACTCTTCATGACCTGTGTCTAGGCTTTTGGATTCAAATATCTATGCAAGGCAGTGTTTCTGTTATTTTGTGCTGGTTGTCTAACACACATCTGTACTAGAAAACAGGCCTGTATCATAAGGGCTGTGGTTTGCAAGTTGGTAGAAGTGTGTGTGTGTGTGTGTGTGTGTGTGTGTGTGTGTGTGTGTGTGTGTGTGTGTGTGTGTGTGTATGAATGTATGTATGTATGTGTGTATATGAGTGAGTGTATGTATGTGTGTATATGTGTGTATATGAGTGTGTATGTATGTGTGTGAGTATGTGTGTGAGAGTGTGTGTGAGTGTGTGTATGTGTGTGTGTAATTGTGTAATTGAAAAGTAGAAGCAATTCTAGGACCTTTTGTAGTTCAGGACTCCCAACTCACTATGTAGCTGACAATAACCTCGAACTTCTGATCTTCCTGTCTCCCTATTTGAGTTTCCTCCACTGGATTACAAGTGTACACCATCTTGCATATTTTATGTGATGCTGGGGATTGAACCCAAGGATTCATGTATGCTAGGCAGCAGAGATTTTTCTCTTCACCAGGTAAAAGGTATGCAGAAGGAAATTAGGGTGTTTTCTGTGCACTTTGAATCTGAGAGAATTGCCAAAGTTTGGAATTATATTTTTGGAAGGGGAAGCTACAGAATGTGGAGAACTTTCCAAGACTGGACTTGTGGAGATCTGTTTCCTTAAACAACATGCAGACTTAATGTTTATGATCTTAGCTGTCTGTTAACCAAATCTCTGTCTATAACTGAGCAAAAGGAGGCATTTTCTATGAGTTGGAGACCTCTCGTTGTTGAGGAAAAGCAACAAAGCATACACTAGGCTCCGTCTTTAACAATAACACCTCTTTGGTGCCAGAAAATTCTTGTAACTGAGGGTAAAAAGTCTCAGTCCTTGAGTTTGACTTTCACTTTTTTTAAAAAATCAAAACGGATGCACAAGTTCTAAAAGTCATTTGCCCTGGCCCTATTATTTGACCTAAATCAATCTTTTGGCTTCTGGGTATTTTAGCCATTCTCTTCATCTGTATGACAGACTTACTGGCTCGACTTGAAGAGATTTCAGACTGGATGAATAATTGCCTTGAAAAAAAGAAATGGTGAGTCATCGTTCTAAAAATCCATATTGCTTGGCATTTACAGCACTCCTACTCTGTATCATAGGAGATGAAAAAAGAATTTGCTGCTTATGCCCTCTGAAGAATGTATTTCTTTCCCATCACCAGCATGTTAGATGCATTATCAGGAGAGCAGGTCATTTATACAGAAGCTCCAATCCTCTCAAGGACGTCAGGGGCAGGAAGTACCTATTGCTACATGCATAGGTCTTGAGCTCACAAGTGTCCTGAATCTTTGTCTCCCATTGCACTGTTACAGGACCCAGAAATGGCTCTGGGGTGGTGCCATAATTCAGGCTCTCATCTTTTGCCTTCTGCCCCTCATCAATCCTCTATTTTCAAGACCAGTTTAAATATCATAGGGATTATCAGCATTAAGCAACAACAACAAAAAAGCAAAGAAGCTTTTAATGGGGTTCTCTCATCACATATTTCCACAGCCAGGGGGATGTGGGGGCTCACAGCTCATCTATATGAGAAAAGGCAGTTAGGAAAGAACAAAAGAGAAGGTCCTTCAGTGATATCTGTGGCAGAAATGGACTAGCCATGCAGCAAACTGTTTTCTCCTGACATCTGTTTAGACTAAATATTTTAGTCTATGCTACTATTAGAGGGTGCCATGTGGCTGAGCCCCACCCAGTGGAGGGTGTGAGTGTGATGTAAGTGCCAGTTTTAGGCCTGAATGCTTCAAAACCCTCTTGACTGCGGTCTCCAGCTCTTTCTCTATATCTCATCCCTCTCTGCCATTAGGTGACTGAATTTGTATTTAATCATCTTGGAAGGCACAAGTTCAAAGCTTCAGCATTTTTATCAGCCTTGAGGTCTTGAATGACTAAGGCCCAGAAGCTCTGATTCTAATTGTTTTGTATGGCTGAAGAATAAATCACTTTGTTAAACCACCAAGATTATGGTATTTAGTATAACAGCTATGCTTATCCTAACTAGTACAGAACACATACAAATGCTATGCTCTAAATATTTGTGTCTCTCCTCATGTTTGAATGTTGAAATATAATCATCGACGCCATGGAAAGTGGGAGGCAGCTCTCTTACGTGAGGCAGTCTCATTCATGAGGGCTCCTTGGGCAGTGACTATATTATGAGGCACAGCCATCATGAATGGGACCGGTGACCTTATAAGAGAGTTACCTTGACTCTCTTGTGTTGAGAAGTTGCTACCTATGAAGCAAAACGTGGGTCCTCATCAGACACAAGTCTTCCAGTGTCTTAAGTTTGGACTTCCAGCCATCACAGCCATGAGAAGTAATTTTATTTTTACTTAAGTTTATCTTATTTAAATTTTAGTAAATTGTGTTATAGTGGCACAATTGATAAGCACGGACACTTTTGTGTGGCTATTATAATTATTCAAGTCCACTTGAAAATCTGTGTAGATGATTCAGTATATTTTTACTTTGGTGGCATAGTCCTAAAGAATGTAAGACACCCCTAAAGAAAGGAATTTCAGATACAAGGCTAGACTCAAATCCTTAGCTGGGGGAAGGGCAGCAGACAAATGTCAGAAGAAAAGACAGATAGGAAAAGACCTCATCTGGCTTGATTACAGAGATGCAGTGAAAGGGGACTGGTGGTAGAAACCTCATAAATTAAAAAAAATTATTCCTAAAGGAAATTGTTTAGAAAGTTTAGAAAATGTATATTTTAAAAGAAGGTTAAAAACAACATAATTTGAAACATCTGATCTTGGCTGATCCCCTCCAAAATGAAGCTGATATTCAGCATTGAGGTTTTGTGTGGAATTCCCAGAGACTTTGTAATTTACAGTATGCTTCTTTGTTTCATAACATCAACTGGATTCTGGGTTCTGGTCCTGTGAATTGTTCTATTCATACTCATTTGTGTATCCTCCTTTAGAGTGGCAACATGTCAAAGGCAGCCCATAGAAACAACACCAGGAGCTCCAGCAGGCACCTGAAGCTTGTTTGGAACATCTCTAGTACACCTAGAGAATGTTTAATGTTTAATGAATGTTTAAATCCTCATCAGTGTTTCCAGTGTTTTAGTCACACTTATGTTTAGTTTCCTGTTCTCACTTATGCCTACTTATCTAGAGGCAATTGTTTGATAACTAACTTCTGGCATGGCCCAAATCAATGGTCAACCAGTGTCCAGTTGTCAAAGCTAGAACATGTGTTGGGCTTAATGGGACACTGGGACATGGTAAGATACACTATAGCAGCATTGGGTAAAATGTATATGTGATCATTTGTAAAGGTCATTTGCAATGTGAATGACTTACATTAAGTCATTCAGAGATGTCCAAGCCTCAATTTCAACTATTAGCTTTATTCAGCTAGCCTTTTAACAATGCTATTACAAAGATGACGAAAAGCCAGTAATTTGAGTTTCCTGTGTTGTCTTCCAGTTCCTCAATGAAACAGGTGCCCGTCACAAAACTCCTTGGTATTAACACTACTGTAGTTTGCTTACCATAAAAGCCTGTGAGACTGTGCCTGGGGCAGGGGTGGGGGGTGTTTCTATGTCATGGAAGTGTATTTAATATAAAGGACTGAAAAGTTAAGGCCTCCAGATTTAGTCTTTAAACAATACCCATTGGGGAGACTGGTGTATAAGTATTCCATATTCTTCTAGCCTTACAAGAATCAAGTCTCAGTTTCCCTAGAGTTTCCACATTGGGGTTGAACTTCTGTTACTCTTAAAGGTAGCTGGCATACTATGATGGTTAATCTTCATTATTAACTTGACTGGATATGGAATAACCTAGGAGGTACGCATCTTGGTATATCTGTGAGGCTGTTTCCAGCAATATTTAATTAGGAAGGGAAGAACTTCCCTAAATATGAGCAGTCTCAACCCCTGGCTTGTGGACCTAGAATGAATAAAAAACAGGGCAGGAGGAGAAAGCACCAGTATTCATTTCTCTGCTTCCTGACCTCCTCTTGTTCTATTGCTCCCTAAAATCAGTTTCCAAATCTTCGTCTCAGGGTGGGCTTAGGCCAAGGCTGGACATGATGGCATATGCCTGTAATCCCAGCACTTGGGAGGGAGGGCAAGGTTTTGGAGTCCAAGATAATTCTCAACTATGTAGGACAGCCTGGAATGCATAAAGAAGGAAGGAAGGAAAGCAAAATAAGAGTACCAAGCAAAACCATTTTCCTTTGAGTGTAAAACGAAGCAGATAAATGACCCACAAAACGTTAGGAAAGAAAGGGGGAAGCAATGACAGAAATCTATATATTCATCAGAACAAATAATAGAGTACTCCTTCATAGAGATTAATTTATTATTTTGGGCTTATGTTTAGTGTGGTAGCTACTAGATTCATGTATGGCCCCAGAGCATTTAAAATATGGCTAGAGGCACTGGGGAATTCTTAATTTTATTGGATCTTAATTAACTTAAATAGGATACGTGATTAATGGGCACTGGGTTAGACAGTACAGATTATAAAATACTTCTACTATTGGGAAAAGTTCTATTGGACTATAATAGGGTAGAGAAAGTAATAATTATTTGTAAAGTGCTAAATAATAATATAATAACAATATTTGAGGCCTTAGAACTATGTGATCTCAGTTACAAATACTCAATGTTCCTATTTTAGTGTAAAAACAGCCATCAACAAAATATAATAAACTTGATTGTCGACAAAACCTTTTGTGGACACTGAGTTTTATTTTTATTTATTTCCATATGTCAAAAAATATATTCTTCTCTTTTTAATTTTTGCCAATCATTTGAAAATGTACAGCCAGGGAACTGAATTAAACAGGTGGTGGGCTATTGTTTGCTGACTCATGTTCTACACCAACTACATCATTAGTCACTGTTCCTAGGAGGTCTATCATTAAGGTGTCCCACTAATCCAGGGCAGATGGTGACACCAGTGAGCACAGTATCAAATGAACTGTTTATTCTAAATTAAATCAACTTTTGGAAACAAAAAGCTTTATTCAAAATGGATTACTCCCAAATGAAGTTGGCAAGAAGAGGGGTTTTTTTGTTGTTGTTCTTTTTGTTTACAAGATTTCTTCCATGGTGGTCATGGAGAATTGGTGGAGATACTCTTAAGAAAATCATCAGAGTTCAAGATGAACCCCTATCCCATTAAGGACCTCACAATAGCGTTGTCACCCAGGGAGACCAAAGGATGTTCTTTACCTTCTTGATTCTAGTTCTTTTGTCCCCTCCTTCCCCCACCACAAAGATCAATACAGAAAATGAGTCTGGCACAGAGTCACCCAACATTTTTCCAATGGTTCCCAATATGATGAAAGGTTGGTTTTCAAAAACGCAGTGTTCCCAGAACATAAAGCCAGCAAACTGGCTAATTTAATCTCCAGACACCAGGAATTACAGAAGCGCTATCAATACAACACAATCATCTCTTTCCATCATCTGGTTCAGAGTCAGCTCAAAGCAAACTAGGGAGGGGATGGGAGCAGAATCGGGAAATCTGACAGCTGGACAATTCAGCACAGCAGATCTTCACTGCCACTCAGAGAATCGGCCACAGCAAGCAAAAGGATCAAAAGTGCAATACCTGGCAGGGATCAATAAATCAGTAGGGGGCAGTCATTTCTGGAAAAGACTGAGCTCTCTCCGCAGTCAGTTCTTAAGAGCTCCCAAAAGACAGGATGGCTACTGACATTTTGTGAGTTCTGCCAACAGAGTCCTGAGACCCAGCTGGTGCCTCTGATGCTAGCTCCTGCAGCAGTCAAAGGTCTGGAGGCAGTGGAGAAGCAGGCCTTTTTGCTTCCTTAAAAAAAAAAAAAATGATGGCGTGGTGTTTCAGCACCAAAATTATCAAAGTAATATCCTCTTTAGCTAAGGCTTAAAATATCCACTGAAAGCCCTTTGTAATCAATAATATAGATCTCATTATGGGGCCTGCATTAAAGAGGTAGGAGCTATGTTAACTTTACAACTTCCTTGGGGAGAAGAACAGGGAGATTCACCATGTGTGTTTTGATGCAGCTCAAGTGAATCTAAATGCTACAGCAGAAGCAGCACACATCACCTGTTCATTACCTTCTGTTGTGTTCTCATGGAATTCTCACATAAAACTTACTACTTTCAGTGGTGGTGAAACAGAAGGCTCCGTGAGGTGGGTTTGGGCAAGTCTATCCCATGAACATGGTGAAGTCAGGCTACCATTGAAGCCTTTTATCTGATTCCTAAGTCAGATTCTTGGTAGCTGTTCCATGCTACCAAGAGATTCTGTTAAGGGCAGTACTGCAAAACTGGCTTAACCTGGGTGTAAGGATCTGGAGAGCCTGAGTTACATGTCCCTCAATTATCTTTTCCTCAAATGCCATAAAGAATCCATAAACAACTAAAATCTTTGAAACTGTTACTAAGGCCAGATATCCAGAATGAACGCTGCTGTGAGGCCAGTAAGTTTCCCCCATGCGCACACAAGATTCCCTCTGCCCAGCTGTTGTCAAGGTCTGAAATTCTCCACAATCTCTTATAAATGCTGTTTAGCTTTGCCTCAGTCTCTTACATGCAAGGAGGTGATAACCTTAAAGTATTAAACATCTCTGAGCTATTTTGAGATAATTGCACATCTATGTGCAGTTTTGAAGAGTAACAGAAAGCTCCATCTAGCAGAATTGTAGCACAATTATATTTACTTTTGTAATCCAGGAAACACTGTCCCATTGCTAAAGCTAGGGAAGACATAGTGGGCAGATTAAAGTGGATGTGAAATCATAAAAATGGATTTTTCAAAATTAACTTGAAGGTAGAGAGAGTTTCAATGGTGACAGGATTAAGGAGAGATGTAACTGCCCTCGGTTAGCTTGCTCTTCTGTGCTAGGGAATTTTAATTTTAATATGCGTGCAAGGTGTTGAAACAGTCTTATCTGACTCAGTAAACATTGGGTTGAAAGCATTTTTTAAATCCCCCCAAAAGAAAACATATTTGCCGTACACTAAGGACTATACCGAACCTACAGGAATGCGGTGATTATCGACTTTATATTAGGTGTTAGGAGATGATTTAAGATGTGCAGGTGACTGTGTGTCCTAGTTTTGTTTCTTTTGCGATACAATACCCAAATGAAAAATAACTTAAAGGAGAAAGGGTTGATTTTAGCGCACAATTCCAGTTTACAGCCCATTCATTGGAGCAGAGAAAGTAAAAGAGGCACATACTTGAGCAGCTAGTTAGTTACATCTACAGTTAGGAGCATAGAGAGGAGTGACTGTTTGTATGCCCATTACTTAGCTAACTTTCTCAACTCTTACCAAGTGCAGGGTTCCAACCCAGGGAATGGTGTCACTCACAATGGGCTGAGTCTTCCCACATCAATTAAGGCAATTACAACAATCTCCCACAAATATGCCTCAGACCATCCTGATCTAGACAGTACCTCTTTGTGACTCTCCAAGGGAAATCTAAGTTGTATTGAGTTGCTAATTTAGACTATAGGCTACATGCAAATATATACCATTTTGTAAGTGAAATTGAGAATCCACAAAATTTTATAAAATTAAAAATTTTAGGTTAACAAGCAAAATAATGGGTTTTGTCACAGCGTCCTCGTACATGCATGTCATTGAACTTTGTTTTTAGTCATTACCCTTTCATGCTGCACTCTCCTATCCCTGCTGCCCATTCCAGATAGTTCCCTTCCTTCCGCCAGTGCTCCCTTCTGCCTTCTCATCACATGTATTCTCTATTTCTTAACTCCATTCATTTTTCTTCCCCTCTCACAATCAATCCTCTTTCTAGTTTTGTGTCTTGCCCATGTGCTCTGTGTGTGTGTAGCGTGCTGTTTGGTTATTTTTGAGAACAGATCTGATATCTCTAGCATTGCTTTTTCTGCTAACAGTTGCTCTTGCTAATTGTAGTCTTTTGTGCTTCCACATGAACCTCTGTGATGAATATTACTAGGATTCTGATAGGGATTGCATTGGATCTATAGATTACTTTCAGTAATATAATCATTTTCACAATATCAGTTCTGCTAATCTATGAGCATGGGAGGTTTATCCATTTTAGGGTACTTTTTAGTTTTTTTTCTTCAGTGTCTTGGGGTTTCATCCTTGTTTATGTTTATTCCTATATATTTATTCTTTTATGAATAGGATTGTTTCTCTGATATCTTTCTCAGTATGTTTATTATTGGTACTTAAGAATGACTAATTTTTGCCATTGCTTTGCTGAAAGTGTTTATTAGGTCTAAGTTTTTTGATAAGGGTTTTAAGGACTATGTTGAAGAAGCTACTCTTTTTTATTTTTAACTCTCAGTTTCATACATGTATATAAAGAAGTTTACTTGAGAATACATTCATTATCCTCTCTCACCCTCCCTCAAAAACAGGATGTTCTTTTCAAATATATTTTTCTTTATTCTTGAGAATTCCATATATGTATACAATGCAGTATAATCATATCCATTCCTCACTTCCCTCCTCAAACTCCTATGCACCCAAACTTGCCCCTTCCAACTTCACACTTTTGTAGCCTTTTTTAAAAAAATTACCCTCTTGGCCCAATTAGTGCTCCCATATGTATATATATATAGATGTGTAGGATCATTCACTGGAATGGGGGAAAGCTCCCAATGAGAACACCTTTAAAACTACTCATTCTCCTTTCCCCATCAGAAGAGCCAGTAGCTCTTCCTCATGGCCTGGAGAGCACCTCTCCCTCCCAGCTATGCAGGAATTTGGGCTGACTTGATCATATGAACTGAGAGTTCCTGGGCACAAGGATCTTATCTTGTCCAGAAGATATCAATTTACCAGATTTCTCCCCATTCTCCAGCTCTTACATCTTTTCTTACTCTTCTTCCTTGACATTCCCTGAGTCCCGGATGGGAGGTGGGGAGGTGGGGGAGGCAGGGGTGGTGTTAGAGGAAACACAGAGGCCAAAAAGTGAAGAGAAACTAAAGAAGAAAAATATTGCTCAGTAGTAGAAAAATGTGTAAACTAAATTAGATGGATATATTAAAGAGAATAGCAAAGATTATTTTGGACAGGGTCTTCTTATGCAGCCATAGCACACTCAGAGATCTGCCTTCCTCTGCTTCCTGAGTGCTGAGGTTAAAGGCATGTGTTTTCACACTCAGCTTGCTAAGTGTTTTTAAAATCTTGCTAAAGTAAAGGTAAAGGAAAGATTAATCTTGGGGATGAAAGAAAAATAAAACCCCAAAAGGTGAGAAAATGTTCTTGAAAATTGGAGACTGACTTATATGCATGGAGGCGGGGGAGTACCACTTGAATCTATGGGTTCTGGCCCTTTCTATGATTTATGCTATACTGGACAAGCGTCTGAAGCCAGCCAGAGCTATCTTCACCTTGCTAATTTCCTTCTTTGAGTACCAGGGGCCTCTACTGGCCACATTTAGCTTTGCAGTCTGTGGGTTGGGCAACTTCTCACAGTTGAGACTAGGCAGATGTTACCCTTCAAGTAACTGTGTTAGCTGGGGTGTGACTCCCAGGTGTGTTGCAGATGAGGGAAGCAATCTCAGCACTGAGACTGCTACAGTGAGTTCAAGACCTCTTCTGTATTAATCACCCTACTGGAAGGATGCTGTTGTGGGTATCAAGTCTCAGGTTCTATGGTAGTTGCTCCAGAATTTGATTCCTCTGACCTCCTTGGGCTCAGTCATTCAAACTCTGGGGGAAATTCTCCACTGGTGAGATCTGTTGGGATCTCCATTCCCAAAGTGGTCTTCCTGTGCACTCACTTGCCAGTCTGAGTTGAAGCTCCTGCCACCACTCCAGGCCTTCCTTTACTATGACAGGCTAGTTCGAGGTTTCCTGACCCATACATGTTTTCTGATCTCTTGGGGTGGCTCAGTTTTTAACAACAGATGATCTCTCAAGATGGCAGCTGGCCACTCCCTCCTAGTCACAGAGCAGACAATGAATTTCTCTTTCTTGATCCTGCTGGTCTGTTCACCAGAGGAATAACTGAACTGCCTCATGAAAACCCAGAGCTAGATTTGGGACTTTAGAGGCCTTTGGGCTTGTCTTGGGGATGGGGTTTTCCCTTTTGTAAGTGATTTCTGAGTTCCAGCTGCACCCAGGAGTGGTGCAGCTGAGACTGTGCTCAGACTTCAGGTCATCTTTGTTTCTGCACTCTGGGTACCTTTTCACTTCCTTTGTGGATTTCTCACTTTGGGATATAGTCTATTTTCTTTCACTCTGATACTCTCCTTCATTTACAGAGAGGCAACCCTAATCTGCTAGCATACTTGAAAGTCAGCATCATAGATCTTGGTACTTGGGACAGGTAGGGAGTCCTAGAACCCCATGGATAATAAAGAATGACTGCATTTTATTTCATTCCTTCCAGGGATAAAAGACTTCTTGATTGGGGTCCAGTAAATAAATTTCCCATGTGTAAAAGAAGAGGCCAACTTTTGGAAATTTGATTTTTCTCTGTCTTTAATATTTTATTAACATCTTATTGTTATTATATGAAAGCAAATAATTTTCAGGAGATATTCCCATCTTATTTATTCATCGTTAGTTATAAAGCAACAAACCATTTTATTTATTACTAAGTGAATGTATCTGTGTCTGTGGGCACTTGAGTATCATGGTGCATGTGTAGAAGTCTGAGGACAACTTTCTAGACTGGCTTCTTTCTTTCTACCAAGTGGGAGTTTCAAGGAGAAATTGAAGTTGTCAACCTTAATAGCGAGCTCTCTCACCCTCTGAGCCATCTCACCAATCCAAGAAAACATCTTTACAGACTATAATGAACAATGTTTTATTTTCAGATGCCACTTTAGGGATTATTCATCTCCTGTAGCAGTTTATCTACGAGGAGTGTAAATCTCATTTTGGTGTATTTAAGTGTTCCCTTTCATGGGGCGGTATGCTAGTCCGTCACTCAGGGAGCTTTATTTTGTGTGATTCATGTAGATTTCTTCTACATATTTGACACTCGTTTAATGTGCTATTTCCCATGTATTTCAAAGTCTGGAAAGAGGAAGAGAGAACACAGATGCCAAGCAGACAGAAAGAAGACAAAAATGCTTTGAGAAAAGGTACTAAGCCACTGGACTAATCATGGGTTAAAGAGTAAGAAGTAGCAAGTTATATGCCTGAACTAAAGGACAAACAGCATTAATTAATATAAGACTTTGTGTGATTATTTGGGACTGCTGTTCCAGATCTCAGGGCTAGGCCAGGCCAGAAGAAACTGACTACACCTGTCTCTCTATATAAAATTGTATCGTCGAAAGAGAGACTTTGAACCCATTATTTACAACATTTGGGAGAGGTAGTGATAAAATGTGTAGCTCTTATCTTGCATTATGGCTCTAAGCGACAAATGTATTTGAATCTTAGCCATTAACAACCATGACCTTGAATAGATTTATGTTTCATTTTTGTTGGTACATGTATGTTTCTCATGCTTACAGTACAGGCTAAGGCTATTTAAGGATGAAATGAAATCACATTTTCACAATGACCTTCCCTCCACTAACCAACATTATAAATTCCAGCACAGAGACCCCCGTGGGACCACTTTCTTGATTTCAAAGTGAAGAATAAAAGTATTACCAGACCATAAAAAAGAGGAGTCTTGGGTGCAGCAGGGGAAATCACCCTTAGGTTATAGTTTCTTCTAGAGTAAAGTCCATTTAGCAAGGAGCATTTACTCCACAAAGCGTAGTCTCTGTGTTTTAGTGCCATAGAAGAACATAGCAAATGTGCTGACTTGTAAAGGGGCTCGGGACTATCAAAACTATGTACCCTGATTTAAAGAAAAAACCTTTTCTAAGTCTTATGACATAATACAACTTCTGGTTTTAGGGAACAAACATTGCCATCAGCTTCCCTGCAATCTTGGAGGATGACATTGAGTGATCTGACAGAGACAGTGCTAGGCAAACTACAAAGTCACCATGAGTCCTTGAAATGTCCTCACTGTCATTGGCCTTCAGCTCCAATATGCCTGAAATATATTCAGATGATTTCGATGTTATCCTACAGTTTTGGAATGTTATAGGACCAGAGTGACCTCTGAATGTTAAGAAATGAACATGCTTTGATGGCATTTTTGTTCAATGATTAATCTAGATTTATATTTTTGAATAGGCTTCTGAAAATTTCCCATGCCTAAAGAGCAGTGTTTCTGGAAGTGAGTCACATACCTGATGTGGTGAACAATTAGGCCAGAGCAGCTATTTGTGGTCAGGCAGAGGCTCTAATGGAAATGTCTGATCGTGTACGTTCCGTGCAGTCATTTCACCTGTAAGTAACAGTGTATAAGGGTTTTAAGGAATTGATTCAACATGAAGGGTCTTATTGTTCACTTTGAATTCATCCAGCACAGAATCTGAAAACAGAACCAGGAAGCAAGAATTGAAGAAACTGGGAAACCTCTAACCATGAAGATTTAAAACTAATGAGAAACAGGATCGTCCTTTTCAAATATTTAAAGGACTACCAGACTCAAAAGGATATGTTTTTATTCTGTATTGACTAAAGAGGCAGAAATGGGGCTGATGCATACAAGTTACCTAAGAGGTGATTCAGTCCTTGACACAAAGGGTCAGTTCCATAAAAAGAATGAGCAGACTCATAAGCGTTTGTTATTTCTGCGGGCAAGAGCCGTGGGTGAGGGGAGAAGTCAATCACCAGGGATTTTGCATTAAGTTGGATCACAGATTAGATTCTTTGAGACAGGACTTCTCTGTGTATCCCTGGTTGTCCTGGAACTCCCTCTGGGACCACACTAGCCTAGAACTCAGAGCTATCTACCTGCCTCTGCCTCCCAAGTGCTGGAATTAAAGGCATGTACCACCACTGGGTTTAAGATTGGATTTCTTTTTAAAAATAATTCTCTCTCTCTCTCTCTCTCTCTCTCTCTCTCTCTCTCTCTCTCTCTCTCTCTCTCTCTCTCTCTCTCTCTCTCTTTCTGTGTGTGTGCGCCCTAGGAGATCAAGAGAGGTCATTAGATTCCCCTGGAGCTGGAGTTTCAGGCAGCTGAGATCTGAAACAACGCAAGCAAGCGTTCTTAATCACTGAGCCATCTCTTCAGCCTTGCAGATTGTATTTCTATAAACATCTCTGCTGATCCCGAGTCAATCTAACACTCACAGTGCTCTTCAGAAAGAAAATATTTGGCAAGTGTTGTGGCACCTGTCTTTAATCCCAGCATCCAGGAGGCTGAGGTGGGAAGATTGTGGGGTTTCTAGCCAGCATGGGCTACAGAGTGAAATCTGCCCCAGAAAACAACTTTTGGAAACCTGACAGGAGCCTTTAAAATATTCTATTCTTTTTAGTACATTTTAGGCTTTGAAGGTATTACAGGATTATTATGGGGGGGGTTGTGTACCCTAGTAGCCCGTTTTCTAATAGAAGCACTCAGAGCCCTCTCAGAGTGCCATTCTGTTTTAATGAGATTTTGATAAGCACTCCCTTTTGTTATGTGATCTACCGACAAGAAAGTCGCAGTTCCAAGTTCTGTCTCCAAAGCACAAAGGATTTCTTCTATCCCTGGTGTTGTTTACCAAACCTAGTTTTTTTTTTTTTTTTTTTTTTTTTTTTTTAAATTTTAATACCCTGTGTTCTGAACAGGGAAAGCGGGCAGCAGCTCACATACCGGGATCCCTAAATTTTATTCCTTAACTTAATTCCCTGGCACTGATATACAGCACTCCGCTGTGCTTTCACTCGCCTAGCAACAGGCCAACAAAGGCTGGGTGGAGGCTGCAGGCTCTGAGGCTCCAAGGCTCAGAACACAGACTGTCACCTACCTTTCCCTTCTCCAAACTTGAAACGCTTTTGTCCAAAAGAAAAGATGCATCTTTTCAGCAACTTTTAACCTAGAATGCCTAGGTTACATACTATATGTGCATCTGTCGAATGTGCTTAAATGAAATCGGCACAAGACAAAAGGCATAAGTAACCTTGTCTCCTGTCAGCAAAGTAGTGAAGGAGAGTAAAAGTCCTTTAGTGGTCTGAGCAGATCAATATTGGACTCTCAGGCAGGAAATTGTGGTGCACTCATGTAGAAAGGTACTCAGACACAGTCCACATCAGACTCGGAGCCAGACATCCTGACACAGACTCACATAATGGCTCACAAGCATCGAATGGCTTCTTGAATTGCAGTCCAAATTCTCCCACAATATCCCCAACTCAGAAGTCCCTTTGCAAATGAAACTCAAGATGAAAGAGCATAAAATAGCTTCGAATAAGTTTTTAGCCTCCTAATTTAGGTGAATTACAACCTAGGAAACTAAGAAATCTCACAATTGAGATGGCAGAATTGTTTACCTCTTTTGGGTGGGAAATTGGCAAAGATAAACAGTCACAGAAAGCTGAGATGACAAAGTAAAAAGCCATTTTCAAGAGGATGAAGGAGATAGCTCTCACATACTATGGCTGGATGACCTTGACATTGATTTTCAGAGATGTTCAAGAATGTACATTCTTAGAAAATGATGTAGAAGCCCCTAGGACTGAGTATGGGTTCATAAGGAAAAAATGAAGTGAACTAAGTTATTTATTCTTCATTTTATGTTATTAGATTATTTTGATAAACCAGAAAATATAAGAGAGCATTAGTCAGTATTATTTTTAAAACAAACTTGTTGATGCGTAATTTGCATACATTACAAACTTGTTGATGTATAATTTGCATCATTAAACTGCACTCATTTAAACTGTACAGTATCATGAGTGAGATGGGTCAGCAGGCAAACCTGAGTTCCACACCTGGCTCCCACATAGTGGAAAGAGAGAACCTAGCCTTTTCAGTTGTCCTCTGATTTCCACACACTCTTTCCCCACCCAAAATAAATGAATGTAAGTGTGTACCCATGTAACTAACACCATTCAGAGTAGAAAACCTCCTTATCATCCTGAAATATGTTCTTATAACCCTTGACACTGAAGCATTCCCCAACTCCTGGTCCCAGGAAAACACTAATATACCTTTCATCACATATTATTTTTAGTTTTCTAGAATTTCATATAACTGGAGTTTTGCTATTTGTAAAATTTTCTTTTTGGCTTCTGTATTCTACGTACCATATTGTTTCTGAAATACACCCATACTTGTCTATTACTTTTATGCGGAGTCAAATCCTACTTGTGTGGACATTTGTTTTGGAAACTATTATGAATATAGCTATGAAAATTTACATGCAATCTTTGTGTGGATGATTTTTTTTAATTTGTATTTCTTATTAGGCAATCACCTGAATGCCAAAGGCATTTAGTAGGATCCCATATGTAAGTACTTACTCTACACAACTGTGAACAGGACAGAAATATTAAGCCAACACCAATAATTATATGTATCCATAATTATATGTAATAATCACGTATATAGCACAAAATAAAGTAACTTTATTGGTGACTACATATAAAGTGCTAATTAATGAATCAATTCTAATATGACAAAAAGTTTTTAGTGTCAATCACAGGGGTGTATCTTTGGTGCTTTTTGAATTCAATTATTTTTGAGGAGACAAGTTCTCCCTACATATCTCAGGCTGGACTTGACTTCACTATGTATCCCTAACTCGACTTGAATTTATAAATATTCCTCCTCCCTTAGCCTCTAAAGTTCTGGAATTACACGCATGTGTCACTCACTATACACAGTTAGCTATTTTTAAAATTAAAAGACTAAATTGAGTATATTTATTGGGTACGATATGTTTTGAAATATGTATCTATATTTCAAATAGACATACCTTTTAAATATGCAAATAGTGGATGGTTAAATAAAGCTAGTTAGCATATGCATTATCTCACATACCCATCACATTTGTGGTGAAATCACTGAAAATCTACTCATAATTTTCAAGAATACAATATGCAATGTACAACAGATCTCTTGACCTGACTCCTTTTATTTAATTGAAGTTTTGTACCATTTGGCATCTCCTCCCCTCCACTGAACAAACTATCATTTCACTGTGGTTCTATGAGCTTAGTTTTTTTAAGTTCCATGTACAAGTGAGATCATGCCAGACATATTTTAATTACATAGGTTAATTCCATAGGTTAATTCCATATTTTGGTTGTTGTGAGTAATGCTACAATGAGCATGGGACTATACATATTTCTAATACCAATTTTATTTTTTTTTTTTTGGTGGAATACCTACAAATAGATTGGCAGTTCACATGACAGAGCCATTTTAAATGTTTTTAAGTGTGTGTGTGTGTGTGTGTGTGTGTGTGTGTGTGTGTGTGTGTGTGTGTGTGTGTATAGATGTGTGCATGTTTGTAGAGAGAGGATGGTCTTCGGTATCATCCTTTGGGATACCACCTACTTCCTTTGATCAGAGTATTTCAATAGCCTGGAGATCATCAATTATGCTAGACAAACTGGCCATTGAGCCCCTGGGATCCTTCCAGATCACTTCCCCGGTACTTTTTTTTTTTTTTTCTGGGGATTGAACTCAGGTCCTCATGATTATAAGGGAAGCACTTTATCTTAGCTTTAAGGTATTTTCCAAATTTATTGTGTTAATTTACACCTGTACCAGCAATATTTAAGTTTCTTTTCATCTATATCTTCAAGTGTATTTGTTATATTTTATATTTTTAATAATGGCCAGTGGAACACGAATAGGCTCTGCTTAAGTTCCTTGCCAATTTTGCAATCAAGGTTTTGTATTGTTCTTGATTGTGCTGAGTTGTATATTAATCACATATTAGATGTATCAGCTGCGACCGTTTCCCCCCATTCAATAGGTTCTTTTCCTTCTATCACTTGTTTCCTTTATTGTGTGGAAGCCTGCTTACTGTAGTCTTATTTGTCTATTTGTCCTCTTGACGTCATATCCAAAGAATTATTGCCCACACTGAAGTCACGAACCTCTCCCTTCCTATGTTTTCTACTAATAGTTTTATAATTTTTGGTCTTTCATTTGAATATTTAGTTTATTTTGTGATGATTATTATGTATGGTGAGAGATACAGATTTATTTTTATTTTCTGCATGTGAAATATCTAGCTTCCCCAGTACCATTTACTGAAAAGGCATATGTATGGTGAGATTTTTGCTGAAAATCAATTGAATTCTCAATACTTTGAGTTTGGCATTCTTATAACATAGGGGCTAAGACCATAAAATGTGTACATTTTGTGAAGCTGGAAGGATTGGCTAATCTATAGCAGATTTAGAATCCATAAAATCTTAAGACTATTAACACTTTTAAACTATTAAAATTAAATATATCTTGGGAGATGGGGAAATGGATCAGTGGTTAAGAGCACTGGCTGCTCTTCCAGAGGAATCCAGTTCAATTCCCAGCACCCACATGATTCACAATTGTCTGTAACTCTAGTTCCAAGAAATCTGATGCCCTCTTCTGGCCCCATAGCTACATAGGGCACAAATGGTGCAGACATACATTGACACAAAACATCTATATTCATAAAAAAAGTTAAAATTAAAAAATAAAATTAGATATGTCTGGGAAAGTACTGGAGAGATGACACAGCAGTTAAAAGCAATGGCTGCTCTTCCAGAGAGGGAATCAGGGTTCAATCCCAAACATTTATACAGTGGTTCACAACTGTGTATAACTCTAGTTCCAGGAGATCTGAGACCTCTTTTGATATCCTTGGGCTCCTGTATACACACGATGTATATACATATGTCCAGCCACACACACATACAGTGCAATGCAATGTAATACAATACAATATGATGCAATGCAATGCAATGCAATGCAATGCAATGCAATGCAATGCAATGCAATACAATACAATACAATACATAAGTATATATGGAGGATATGAGAGAAGTATTGGTATGGGAACCAAAAAAATGACTATGGTTAGGGTGGAAGCAGTATGACCAAGAGACATATGTGTAAAAATAAAAGAAAGCAACAACAAAACCCTGATGTTTTCAGTGTAAAATAACTTACTTATAAATCCATAATCATATCACTCAAGGCACTGCCACAAAGAGACTTGGATATTAGAGCCATGTTAAAAAGATGACCATATATAAAAACACAGTTTGTTCTCTTTCCACATGTAGAAGATACTATGGGAGTTTGAAACAGCATAAACTGGATTACAAGGCAAGGCAGTGGTCATTCAGGACTGTGCTGTATGATGACAGGCTGAAATAACTGAAGACATTTCTTGATAAAAATAGCTTAGGATAATGAGGGCTTTGATTAGTTTTGTAAAACAAATTCGGAAGAACTGTCTCAGGCAAAAAAGAATTAGGTCCGTGGTAGGTGTTAAGAACTAGTATATTGGTAGAAGCTTCTAGAACATATAAGAAGTAATACTACAGCTACTAAGCTAGTTCAAACATAAACATGTTTTTCATAGGAGATATTGTATTACTTGTTACTGAGAGTATGTATATATAGATACAGTGACCCACAATGTTATCTACATTGTGTAGCAGGCATAATAATAGTAGTAGAGCTGGTTCAAGGACAATGTAAGTGAATATTGAAACTGTTACCATTTCAGTAGTTTTATTGGTTGGCATTTCTGTCTCAACTAGCTAAAGAATTCCTTAAAATCATGGAGGATATCTAATTCATCATTTTTAACAATAACATCAACTGTGGTATCTGGCCAATGGAGGCTGTTAACATTTTCTATTTTAAGAATCAGTGAGTAAGTAACTAGAAGTAACAGGAATTCAGTACCTTAGAAATGTAAAAGGCTGAGTTGGGTGGTGGTAGTGTGGGGGAGATTGTGTTGTTTCATTGTAAATAATAGTCCCACCTACTGGTTTAATAAAAAGCACTGATTGGCCAAAGGCAGGCAGGAAGTGTGGGCAGGGCTACCAGATTAAGAAAAACTCTGAGAATAGAAAGCACAGAGCAGAATGCCAGAGAGAAGCTGGAAGAAGCAGCGGACAACTGTGCTGTTCTGAGAAAAGGTACCAAGCCACATGACTGAACAGGATAAGAATCATGGGTTAGATTAAGGGTAGAGAGCTAGCAAGTTATATGCCTGGGCCTTAGGTCAATCAGCCAAAAACTATTGTAAGCATCTGTGTGTCTCTGAGGGTCTGCGGGCCTAAACCTTGAGGCTAGGCCTGAAAGTGTGGGCCAGAAACCTTACTACTATAGTAGTGCACCCCTTTGTATACTCAAGAGGCAGAGACAGAGGCAGACTGATTTCTGTGAATTCAAGGCCAACCTGGTCTACAGAGGGAGTTCCAGGATAGCCATGGCTACACAGAGAAAACCCGTCTTGATCCTCCTTAAAAAGAAAAAGCAATGCGCAAAGCACAACATCCAGGGAATGCTCTCCCACTGATTGTTAACATTAGTAATTTCTTCCTAAGTAGTCTGCAAGCTCAGGATATATGTTCATATCTATAACAAAAATTTATACTTGCCATGTGGATTTGGTGATGAGTTCTTCTCCAATGAGTAGCAGAAAATTCTTATGCTGTGCAAAGAATTTAAAAACTGAAAAATCATTTTTATTATTACTAAACTTATTTCATGAAGTTAGCATTAAAGTAATGTTAAAACCTGAAAAACCCTTAAAAATGAAAAATATTGTTCTAATCTTGATATTAACATAATATAATAAGACATAGACTAAAATCAACTTTAATACATGTATTAAACACATAACTCATCAAGTTTTATCATGTAAAAGATACATGACAATATAATACTAGCAGATATAGCAATATAATGCATCATATTAGGAAAACAAAGAAAAATGTATGATTACTTTAATAGATCCTGGAGGGGGTTGATAATTATCTATCTTTGATTTGTAAAATTTTTATAAAAAGAAGGAAAATTAACATAACAGCAATTTACATCTGCTTAAATCTTAGAATATCAGTAAATGACTGATAGTGGTACATCAAAATTATTAACATTGTTTTAGAAGCTCTGAAAAGCCCAAACAAAGCAAATAAAAGTTGAAAAGGAATACAGCTTATGCTTAATGAAATTTCAGCAGAGTGGCTGGATTTAAGAAAACAAATATATAAAAATGAATAGGTTTATTCAATAACAGAAATAATCAGACATGATTATGGAACAAAGGAATTTGAAAGTGGAATAGGATCATAAATATTAATCATACAAACATAATACCTTTCACTAATTCATTGAAAGTGCTTAAAGCTGTAAAACCAGTGAAAGGCCCATTGAAAGGCCCAGTGAAAGGCCCAGTGAAAGGCCCAGTGAAAGGCCCAGTGAAAGGCCCAGTGAAAGGCTCAGCAGTTGAGAGCACTTGATGTTCTTGCTTGGCCCTAGCACCCAATGGAGGGTGGCTCAAAAGTACCCAGAACTCTAGCTTCAGGGGACCTGATATCCTCTTTTGGCTTCTGCAGGTATCACATTTATGTGGCATACATTCAAACACACACAGAGACACACACACTATAAAAATAAAAAAGGAACTAGTAAAACAATTGATAAATTATAAAACGAAGATAGATATATAAGTAAAAATAAGTAATAACTTTAATGTGTTACCTTAGAAATTGAGATAATGAAAGTTGAGTTCCCGGAAAGACCCAGCTACTCATTGCCAGAAAAGGTATAGAACACAAGATATCTTTTTGTTTTCTTGGTATGACTGTAAATTTGTACCATTTTTCTGTAAGGAAGATACCCTATAAACTCAAAAATGTTAAGATTTTTAAGAAAGCGACTCACTTACTAGAAACAACTCAAAATGTAGAAAAATATAGATAAAAAAATATTGTTTTCAGTATCTCTTCTAGGAGTAAATGCTCAGTAGAGGTGAAGAATTCAGTGAATTTCAGAATGCAGAATTTCCCTGCACTAGAGGTTCCATGCAGCATTCAAAATATGTTTATAAGGTTTTTTAATAGTAAGAGGAAATGCTTGTGATACAAAAAATAGATTAGAAGCTATGCACCCCTGATTGCATATAATATATTCTCAAATACCTCAAAATATATAAATAATTGAGTAACATGAGATGCACAGTGTCAATTTTATGTGAATGTTACTGTACCTTTTATATTTTCCCAGACTCTTATAATGAATATAGATTACTTTAGTTGTTAAAAGAGGATTTAATTATAAAAATTATTTTTAAAGCAATGATTTTTTTAAAAGAACCTGCCAAGAAGGAAAAAAATAAGAAGAGTCATAAAGTATCAAGGTTTCTTTATATCTCCTGACTTGTTCATTTTGTACTACTTCATTTGAGATGTTGCTAGAAACTTGGATCTGACACCAAACTAGCACATGATAATCCCAGACTAGAGTAAGAAGGAGAAATCTTGGTTGCATGTGCAGAAACCAATATATTACAAGTTAGGTCAAGTCATTCAATCTCTTTGATTCTCAGTTTTTGTCTTAATAAAATGGGGGCCAAAGAAAAAGAAATAGAATGCAGATGATAGTGGTCTATATGGTAGGGATTGACTGAGGAAATATAAGCAAAGCACCTGACCTAGCACATAAGTATTAGCTACTTATTAATCTTATCACTAATGAGAGTGACACAGGGATAATGGTTAAATTGATAAGGGAAGAAGACAGAGGTTATGGAATCATTCACATCTCTCTCACTGAGTGATTCTTTGTCAGTGGCAGTCCGTTACAGGCCAGGGAATTAATGTAACTCCACACACTTCCTAGAGCAGCTCACAACCACTGAAGTGTTCAGTGGATAATCATCTTTGCTCTTTTGCACCACAAGCAAGATGGTTATGAAAGTGATATTCCACAGTAGGCTTACACACCTGCTATCTGAATAGTAACTAGTTTGTGGCAGTTTGAATTAGAATTCTGTCCCCCTCCCTATAGGCTCATGTGTTTGAATACTTAGTGGAATTGTTTGGGAATGATTTGGAGGTTTGATCTTGTTGGTGGAGGTGTATCACTGGGCGTGGGTGTGAAGTTTGAAAATACTTATGCCATTCCTAGTGTGTTCTTTCTCTCTGCCTCATGGTTGTATATCAATATGTGATCTCTCAGCTGTTCATTATTCCACCATCACAGACTCTAACCCTTTAAAACAAGCCAAATTAAAATCTTTCTTTACAAGTTGCCTTGATCATGGTATTATCACAGCAATAGGAAATAAGGTAAGACATGGCCTGATAGCACACTTTCTTGACTTCTTTCCCTCCCCTGTCTTCCTTTCTCTCATTCCTGCTGCATTCATCTCCTTAATGAACAGTTTGAATGCAAATTCTTAATCCTTATCTCAGGGTTTCTTTAGAGCATCTACTTTCCAGAGTTAAAATAAAACAAATTAAAACATCGAAGTATGAAACCTGATCCTATAACAACAATCTGAGAGGATGGTTGGCAGAGGAGAAAACTATCGCAGAACCCCAGAGAGATTGGAGAGAAGACCATAGCAGAAAGCTGGTCTAAATCTAAGGTATAGAAGAGAATTTCCTGAATGAGGAAGGAGGTAATAACAACAAATGCTATGGAGATAATTTGCAAATTGAGTTGGCAACTGTCCATCTTAGTTGGCATGTATGCAATGCTAGGTGACCTCCACCATCATATTTTTATTCTAGTGGTGGAGATGGCAGTGAGTTGAGGAAGTGGATGGAAGGTGAAAACATGGAAGCTGATAGTCCTCATTTGGGAAGTCTGACTGTGATAGGAATAAAAAAGATTAGTGAGAGGAAGAGAGGCAGGAAGGGAGTGGGGAAGGTATCGAGGAAAGAAGAGATAGAGAATAATATAGGTATACAAAGGATTTCTATTTTCAAGACATGGCATCTCTATGTAGCCTTAGATATCCTGTAACTCACTGTGTAGACCAAACTGGCAAAGAACTCAACAATGATCTGCCTGCTTCTGTCTCCCAAGTGCTGGGATTTATAAAGTGTGTGCCACAATGCCTGGCTTACAGAGAAAATTTTAACCTTCATCTTCAATGTGGAGCTATTTGGGTGTACTGTAGTGTGATGGTGGTGATAAAGCAAGAAGCAATGGAAATGTCATAAAACCATTTCCTTCTTGATCTAATGCTTCAGTCACTACTGTATTTATCAGTACCCTTTTATTCAGCACCTTTCATCTGCAAAGAACTTCTTAGTAATGAGAGAACAAGAAGCATATGACACTCCCAGATCTCAAAATGCTATAAAGTCAGACATGGTGGTATAGGCCAATAGTTCCAACTATTTAGGAAGATGAGGCAGGAGAAGTTTGAGTTCAAATCCTGCGTGTGTGTCAGAGTGCTATAGGTTATCCTGGGCAACCTGTGACAAAAAACAAAGCAAACTGAGGCTTGGGAATGCAGTTCAGTGATAGAGCCTTTACCTAGCAAGCACAAGAGTCAATTCCTAGTAAGAAAGGAGAGGCAGGGGAGAGGAAGAAATTAGCTGAGACCTAGATGGGTGATGTGGAGAAACGGGGGCCAATTTAGAAGAAATAGCAGCCTGATAGATCACACACACACACACACACACACACACACACACACAAAACCTCTTTCTTTTTTTTTCTTAGATGAGATCTATTTTACAAATTAGGGGCCTAAGTATAAAAAAATGAATTTTGAGTAAATAGGGATTTTAAGGATATGTTTAAAGAATAGCAGTATAGAGATTTTTCTGGCAGAGGAAAAAACTGATAAGCAATATAAATAAACTATATATCATATTCTCAATTTAACTATTTGATCAACCTGCCTGTTAGCATCTGTTGACAGAAGAAAGGGCCTGTGAAGGGTTCAGTGGGCAAGGCACTTTTGTGCCTCTTAGAGATACTCTTTGTCTCCAGTGAGCAAATCTGTTAGTGTGTGCAATAATCCTCTTGTACACTATAAAGATTTGTCACTATAATTGGCTTAACAAAAATGTTTAATGGCCAGTAGCCAGGCAGGAAGTATAGGTAGAGAGACCAAACTGAGACTGCTGGGAAGGAGAAAGGTAGAGTCAGAAGCTACCAGCAGATGCAGAGGGAGCGGGAGATGAATGTGCTGTGCTAATAAAGGTACTGCCACATGGCAGAATGTAAATAAGGAATGTGGGTTAACTTAAAATATAAGAGCTAGTTAGTAATAAGCCTGAGCAATTTGCTGGGTATTTATAATTAATATAAGCCTCTGAATGATAATTTGGGAAGTGGCTGCCAGGTATTCATGAGTTGCTGGCAGGCAGAAACTTCTGTTTCCAGTGTTCATAGTAATTTTGGCTGCCATTTTTGTTTTTGCTTTTTTTGGAGACAGGGTTTCATTCTGTAGTGGAGGCTGGCCTGCAGTTACTCTGTACCCCAGGTTGGCTTTGACCTCCTTCCTGATAATAATCCTGCCCCAGCCTCTGGATTACTGGGATTACAGGAATGAGCTACCAGGGTTGCTTTAGCACATCCATTTTGTTTTGTTTTCTGAAAACAAAAACCAGCAATGGAACAAATTTATGTATAAGAATTCCTGTTGCTTTCAGCATTTCAGAAGATTTGGTTACTCCCAGAGAAGCCTAGGAAGCAAATAATCAAGTTCCTTCTGAAAAACAAACAAGCAAGCAAGTAAACAGCAACAACAACAAAAACACATGCTATAACCAAAGGAAGGCGGGTTCTAGATTGCTGCTTCAGTAAGTCTTTTGTTTGTTGAACACGACTCAGAATTGTGTATGCATTTCAGAAGAATCAGTGGATATAAACTGAAAGACACACTTAGCTTGCCACTAAAATAATCTTCCTTTATTCCAGACAAGTCAAGAACAATAAGGAAAATCTGAGTGCAAAGTTCTGTTGCATACATCAAATAACTGAACACTGAAAATAAAAGACATTCTAGCATCTATTGGATCAAGAACTTGCCTCATTTTCTTACAATGGTAAAAGTTGTCAGGGCTTTGCCTACATTAAAGTATTTCCTGGTATAACAATTTGATTTTCTTTCTTCCTTTGGTAAGCCTTTATTGATGTTATTCTTAATTGATTGCTACTCGGAAAACCACAAGGCAGGACTTTAGGCAGGAGAAGATGAAGCTTGTTTATGAAACAGGAGTATGTAGCTTTAAAAAGGTGTAGTGTTGACACAGGGACCTCAATTCACCAAAATGGATGCAGTACAAAACTCAATTTCAGTTCACCAAGATAAAGGTACAGTGACCACAATCATACTCAAAACTGTAAATGGTGACAAGAATAAATTTGGTTAAAAAACAGTTGACTTTATTTAGGGTATTTAAAAATATCACTACCTGGATTTGGAAAGAAGACTTAACTGTTAAGAATACTTGTTTCTCTTCTAGAGGACTGGATGTAGATTCCAAGTACACACAGGGCACTCACAATTATTTCTAATTTTAGTTCCAGGGGTCTGCCATCCTAATTCCTACATTCCTACAGTGAATCAAAAATAAGTCCTCAACATTTAAATTATTTTTCTATTAGATATAATTTGCAGCCAAGCCTGGTACCATAGATACTTGGAAAGCTGAGATGAGGAGATTAAAAGTTCAAAATCTGCCTGAACTACACAATAAATAGGCAAGTTAGAGAGACTATGTCTCAAAGTTATAAACATGGTTGGGGATATAGTGCACTGGTAGAGCTCTTGACTAGCATGTCAGGCCCAAGGTTCAATATACAATACCAACACCCAAAAAGTGTCATTTGCAGATGTTGGCTGGGATATGGGACCAGATAATTGACTTTTACATTTAGGGTAGTTATTAGCATAAAAGCTGAATGTAGAAATTCTGAAGTTATCCTGTTCAAAATCTGGCTTCATTGTAGGTGAGTTACTGAATCTTGCTATGATGCTGGTTCAACTTCCTCATTTGAACAGCAAGAATGATAATATGGCCATTGGGAAAGTTAAATGACATCACTTAAAATAGTAATGGTTCAAAAATCACAAGCAAATAGTTGTCAATGATTTGCCTTCTGAATCCCATAGAGGGACATAATACAGTGAAGAAAGAGCTAGAATGCTTTAAAGGAATAGCCTAAGGAGTCACAGGATAGAACTACTGTTTTGCCATATTAGCTTTAGAAAGAAGCTGGTATATAGCTACCAAACCAGCAGGACAAGATGTACTAGTTAGAATGCCATTATGTCAGAACCAGCTGTCATTAGAGAAGGTGATGTTAAGAGAAGATATGGTCCTTTCTCTAAAAGCAAATAAAGTGGTCAATAGCACCAATTTTGAAGGGCTTGGAATCATGAATTATGGAATCTCATCAGTTCAGTTAGTCATTACTTGAGACTAGCAGCTCATTTGAAATTAAAGTTCAATACCAAGCAAGATGGACATCGAGGCTGAATCTGAATCAGGAATGAAGTCATCAATCAGAGTGACTTTGAATGTCCTGTTGTCATCTTATTGAACTCAAAAGAGGTTACCATTGAGTCAATCACACTAAGATGTAAATATAAATCCCCAATGCATCCTAATTCACATTAATTTTCAAGTGCCGTATTCCCTCTGCCTCTCCACATCAGGATTGAGCCATGATTCAGAGGCAGCCTACTGATGAATCATCCTCTATGACTGTTCAGATGGGTCAGAACGTCCTGTGTGGGTTGATAAGGGGGCAGAGAGGCCAAGGACTCCCTTTAGTAGGACACAGCAGAACCCTAGGTACTAGAAACTAAGTTTTAGAATCCATATGAAAAACTTGACAAACCTTTTTCCTGGTGCCTGAAGGACTCACACTATTTCAGTTGTCCCCTGAAGGATGTTTACATGTGTTCAAAAGAGGCTCCTTAGATATGTGAAGGCTCCCTGGGCAAAGCAAGATACCACCTCTAACCTAACAGAATAGTCCTTTCTTTCCCAGCTTTTCCTGGCTCTTGATGTTATAGAAAGGGACCTGCAGAACAAAGCATACTGAAAAGTATCATTGCAAAAAGTCCTTGGAAAATAAAAGGTCCCACTTGGTGCCCAAACCCATCTAAGCAAGTACATGAACTAACAAAACTTTTTTTGGGAACACTCCAATTGTCACAACTGCCATTTTGGAATTTATCTTCCAATCCCTTTCCCTTTGAACTCTCTTTGTTACACTATAGTCCTTTGTACTATATCAAGTTGCTCTCCTCTCTGGGACCATACCCTTTATGACTATTCTGACAGTGCCCATCTCCAGGTTCTACTCTCAGCTCACCATGTGACTATACAGATCACCATCTGATGATAACCCAAGACAAATTCTCTCATGTGGAGTTTTCCATTCCTCCATGAGTCACACAACTACATCAGACCAGTAGTCACCTCCATAAAAAATCAAGGTAACAGAACTTCCCGAATTTGAGTCACCAAGATCGAATCCTTGACCCATTTGATTCAGTATTCAAATAAAGTCAAAACCATCACAACATCTGGCTTTAGGAAAGTGGACCTCAAAAAGAGAGTTTATCATTTCCTGGTTGACTGGCCTTTACAGTTGTCTTTCCATTTTTTCAGTTACTAGTGTCTAACTACCAATGTCTGGGACATGGCAAAATACTTTGTATACACAATTTTCATACCTGCACCTGGCAGAGGATCAAGTCCACATCAGATTGTTAGTGAAATATTTTTTATATATCATAGAAAAATAATCTATCATTGAGGCAATAGTTTGATAACATTTTATCCTTTATTGAAATTAAATTGGTCCTATATTTTATGTATTTACAGAGCACTAGCCCAGGAATGTGAAGATCGGAAATGTATATTATGGGAGTTAACTACTGCTGCCTCACAATCCGTGCTAGATGTGATTTAAGACAGCGGTGTCTTATTACGTTTACAAATCTGAGGTTGACTGGGCACTGGCTGACATGGGTCAGGCTATATTAGGGAGGCTGAGCTATATGTGTCTCATTGCTAGACACATCCTTTTACCAGGATGGAAGAGTCACAGAAGAACAAGAGGAAACATGTAGGTCTCAAACTGACACCTGGATGTTTCTATCCATTCTTTTGATCAAACGAGGTGATATAATAGTCTTTTTGGAGAAACCCAAAGCCACATAACAACAAAGGATATGCTACAGTGAGGGATCAGAAACTCAGGATACACTACAGTGCTAATTTCACCGTTATATTCTGTAAGAATGTGGGCAATTTGATAACAGAGGAGCTTCAGGAAATGTGGATTGTATTGTATTTACCTCCTCCAAAGTCTTACTCATTTGGTTCTTACTACTTGGGGGGTAAAGCAGTGGAGGGGTCACACTGATTGAAGTGAACACATTTACTGTACTCAACTAATGTGACTCACATGAGAATAGCAGAGTACTTAGCTTTAATATGGTAATATGGTGTTTACTCTTTCTCCAATTCAAATCATTTAGGCAATACAAAAGAATTTAGTATGTTTTTCCAGAGAGGTGGGATTACCTTGAATTGATATTTTAAACCTCATCTGACCTCTATTTGGTAAAATAACTCCAAAGATTTCTTATAAATTCCCAAATCAGCTTAATCACAATCTATTAATAATCCTTAAATTTAAGCATTTTTCCCCTCTGGTATTTTCCTAGTTTATGTCAACTTCCTTATAGTCACCAAATTAACAAAGTTATCTTTCTGGATCTTAAACCTACTATACTGATCTTTAAGACTCCTTGTTGAAACACATTATTAACACAATGCAAGGAAAGCTTATCTACAAAGAGTTTTCAGTGGTTGATGTTTTCAATTTCACAAGAAGACACAATGTAAAACAAATTCTAATTAAAGTACCTTTCAAATAATCTTGTTTGGGCTTTGGAAATTATATAACTACCTTGCTTCTGGTAGCGATTAGAATTCATACATACCAAGGAAAATGTTTTTCCTCTCATGCTCAAATTCAAAAGTCCTGTGCTCTATGTGAAACAAGCAAAAGGAGGCCTATGGTGACTAATTAGGGGCTGGCTTTTCAGAAGCTCTCCAAAGAAATTACCAGGACAACTTTCCTGTGAGAAGCAACTTTATTAACAACTTGCCTCATTTGTACAAATAACTAAAAAGCACTTCAGTTCCAAATTGTACTCAGGCCATTCCCTGGAGAAGGGCACTTCTGCAATAGTACATGCATTTCAGGTACTAGCTAATAATACAAGAGTTGTCCTTTATGGATAACAAACTGAAAAGCCAGCCCACTTGACTCTTTCTAGCGTATGTCTTTCTTCAGAACAATGCATGAAACTGCAAGAAGGAATTGATGTAATAAAGATCCCACTTATGTTACACTTACAGCTGATCCCAGAGATAGAGCTAATAGTACAAATGCTCCCTTTCTTTCAGAGCTTTTGGTGTCGACTACTGATTGCATACAGGAAAACAGTGACATTGGGAATACAGTGACAGTACAAACAGTACCTGGCCAGGACCTGTGCTTGAATACATCTCTTTGGTACAAAGGCTATATTTGGTTTTGTTAATTTAAACTTCTGCTGTCATCATCCAACAGAGTGAATCAGAACCAGTGAGCTCTTATGTTTGTTTTGTTTTTTAATTCAGTATCTAAACTGAACTCTTCCCATGTGCACCACAAGGGATGAGGCAAACAGATTAAAATTCAGAAAAGATTTCATATAATCTGCCACAGATACTGACAGAATGTTGCCTGAGAGTCCAGGCACAACTAAAATTAGTAGCTAACCTTTAATTGCTGCCATAGGTGGTGTCTGGCACTAGGGAGAGCTGTCTGTGCACATTGATCTATTGCATCTTCTTAATAACATGATAATGCGGGGGTCTATTGTCAAGTTGTACCACAGCCAGTCTCACAGTTTACAGATGGTACCTTTCCCTATGATACTATAAAGTCCCTATTTTTTACTAAGTACCAAGTGTGTCCTTGAATCATCATTTTTAGTGTATGGGCTTCAGGATTATTTTGCAGCAATAAAGTAGCTGAATGGCACCAGAACTTAATGACCTTGGCTATGAATGAAAATTACTCAGGGTCCTTTAAAAGGAAATTCGTTGGCTGTTTGCCATATACAGAGCATCTTATTCGGGTCTAAGTAGCAGGCTGAGATCTCATGGAGGAATTGGGAAACATTCTTTTGAAAGAATAACTTAGGATTCCCCTTTTTCCTGAGGCCCACACACTCCCCTGATCTTTGTATTCCCCATACTTTTCTCTGAACTTCATGAGATCTAGTTAACATAAGTCACAATGTTGTTATAAGGCCATTTTGTCACAAGTCCATATGTTTTAGAACATCCTCTGACAAGGTCAAGTTTGTACTGTTGATTCAAAGTGCTTGACTACAATTTGTGTGGCCTGAGTACAGTTCCCTTCTCCCCTTTCCTCCTCCCCTTTCTAAAAATGCCCCCACACTCTCCTTATCTTTGTATTCCCCATGCTTTTCCCTTGACTTCATGAGAAATAGTTAATATAAGTCACAATGTCTTCATAAGGACTTTTAGAATAACTTCTGTCAAGAATGAGCCTGTGGCATTAAGTCAAAGAGTTTCCACACCGTTTGTATGTGTGCGTGGGGGGGGGGGTTAAATGGGTCAGTTCCTGCATCCTCTTTCCTCTCTCCCCTTTTTCATGAGGCCCACACAGTCTCCTGATTTTTGTATTCCCCGTAGTTTGACTTTCATGTGTGTGACCTGGCATCAAATCCCATTTCCCCTTCCCTCCCCTCCCTTTTTCATAAGACCCACACAATATTTTGATCTTTATATTCCCCATGAATTTCTCTAGACACCATGAGACCTAGTTAACATATGTCACAATGTCTTAAAAGGTCCTTTAGCACAGCTTCTAGCAATATCATTTCTGTGGCGTCAGGTTAAAGAGCTTGACTACCATGCATAAAGTGGGAGTTCAATTCTCACTTACCCTTCCCCATCCTTTTTTTGAGGCCCACTCTCTCTTCTTTGTATCTTCATATATCTCACTCCTCTGACCTCCTGTATTTGGTTCTCAGACCTATATGAGAGGGATGGAAAAAAAGCCATACTTTTAGATTCTGTAAGTTTCATCTCATGTCACCTTTTATTGTTTATTTTTCTGTTATTTTTTACAGACCAATGATAGTTTCCCCTCCTTCTTCTCTTTTCTTACTCCCCTCTCTTACCATACCCCCCCCATCCATACATCTCTGAGTTGAAGCCTACTTGATCATGTAAGATGATTTTTTGATGTATTCTTGAATTTGGTTGGCCAGTATTTTATTGTGTATTTTTGCATCAGTGTTCATAAAGGAGATTAGTCTGTAATTCTATTTTCTTTGTTGTACCTTTGTGTGGTTTTGGTATCAGGGTGTCTGGCAGTGTTCCTTCTGTTTCTATTGTTGGAGTATTGGTATTAGCTTTTCTTTGATATTCTTGTAGAATTCTGTTTTGTGCTGAAACCATCTGGGCCTGGGCTTTTTTTTTTTTTTTTTTTTTTTTTTTGGTGGGAGATATTAATGACTGCTTCTATTTCCTTAGGGGTTATAGGTATATTTATATTGTTTGTCCAGTCCTGATTTAATTTTGGTATGTGGTATATATCAAGAAACTTGTCCATTTCTTTTAGATTTCTTAATTTTGTGGAGTTCAGGTTGTTGAAGTATGACCTACTGATTCTCTGGATTTCCTTGGTGTCTGTTGTGTCTCTCTTTTCATTTCTGGTTTTGTTAATTTGAATATTCTCTCTGCTTTTTGGTTAGTTTATATAAAAGTTTGTCTATTTTGTTGGTTTTGTTAAAGTACCAACCATTTATTTCATTGATTCATTGCATTTTTCTCTTTGTTTCATTTTTTTTTTAATTTCAGGCCTGAGTTTGATTTTTTTCTGCCATCTACTCCTCCTGGGTGAGTTTGCTTCTTCTTGTTCTAGAGCTTTCAGGTGTGCTGTTAAATCTCTTGTGTGAGATTTCTCCAAGGTTTTATGTAAGTACTTACAGATATGAATTTTCCTCTTAGCACTACTTTCATAGTGTCCCATAAGTTTGGATATGTTGTACATTCACTTTCATTGAAATCTAGGAAGAGTTTTATATCTTTATTTCTTCCTTGGCCCAGTGGCAATTCATTTGAATGTTTCCCTGAGTTTCTAGGCTTTCTGTAGTATGTGGTGTTGATGAATTCTAACTTTAAGCCATGGTTATCTGATAAGATACAGGGGTTATTCCATTTTTATATCTGTTTAGATTTGCTTTGTGACTATGTGGTCAATTTTAGAGAAGGTTCCATGAGATGCTGAGAAGGTATATTCTTTTGTGTTTGGGTAAAATATTCTGTAGATGGCTGTTAAGTTCATTTGAGTCATAACATCTGTTAGATCCTTTATTTCTCTGCTAAGTTCTGATAAGTAGTCCTTATCCATTGTGAGAATGGGGTGTTGAAGTCTCCCACTCTTAATGTGTAGGGTTTGATGTGTGATTCAAACTTTAGTAATGTTTCTTTCACAAATGTGTGTACCCTCATATTTGGGAAATAAATGTTTAGAGTTGAGAGTTCATCTTGATGGATTTTTCCTATAATGATATGAAATTTCTTTCTCCATCCTTTTTGATTAATTTTTGAACTATTTTGATTAGTTTTAAGTCTTTTTTTAGATATTATGAAAACTACACCAATTTGCTTTTTATGTTCATTTGCTTGGAAAGTCTTTTCTCAATGCTTTTCTCTGAGTTAGTGTCTGTCTTTGTAGATGAGATGTGTTTATTGTATGCAGCAGAAGGATGGATTTTGTTTTGTACACATTCTGTTAGCCTATATCTTTTAATAGCTGAATTGAGTCTATTGATATTAAGGGATATTAATAACCAGTGGTTGATAATTCTTGTTATTTTTGGTTTTGGTAGTGGTGGTGGTGGTAGTGTGTGTGTGTGTGTGTGTGTGTGTGTGTGTGTGTGTGTGTGTGTGTCCATTTTTTGGGTTTTGTTGATGGGAGATTATCTATTGCCTATATTTTCATGGGTGCATCTAACTTCCTTGGGTTGGAGTTTTCCTTGTAGTACTTTCAATAGGACTGGGTTTGTGGATAGGTATTATTTGAATCTGCTTTTGTCTTGAAATATCTTGTTTTCTCCATCTATGGTTACTGAAGATTTTACTGAATATACTTAGTCTGGGCTGGCATCCATGGTCTGAAAAATATCTGTCCAATATCTTCTGGCTTTCTGAGTCTCAATTAAGAAGTTGAGAGTAATTGTGATAGATTTGCCTTTATGTTACTTGGCCCTTTTCCTTTGCAGATCTTAATATTCTTTCTTTATTCTATATGTTTAATATTTTGATTATTATGTGGTGAGGGGATTTTTTTGTCCAGTCTATTTGATGTTCTGTAAGCTTCTTGTACCTTCATAGGCTTGTTCATTAGGTTGGAAAATTTTCTTCTATAATTTTGTTGAATATATTTTCTGTATTGGGATTATGTTGTAATGTAAATAATTGTCCTGCCTACTGGTTTAATAAAAATGCTGATTGGCTGAAGGCAGACAGGAATTGTGGGTGGGGCTACCAGACTAAGAAATCTCTGGGAACAGGAAGAGCAGAGAGAGAAGCCAGAGAGATACTATGGAGATACCACGATGAGATGCCAGCAGACACAGAGGAAAGAAGTTGAAATAGCTGCATGGCTGAACAAGATAAGAATCATGGATTAGTTTAAAAGCAAGAGCTAGCTAGCAATATAGAGCCATAGGCTGATCAGCATAAAATTAATACAAGCATCTATGTGTTTCTGTGGGACTGTGGGTCTGGACCACAGGCTAGACAGGCCAGAAACCCAATACTACAGTTTTCTATGCCTTTGAGCTGGTATTCTTCTCCTCCTTTTATCCCTATTATTTTTATGCTTGGTCTTTTCATGGTGTCTCAGATTTCCTAGATGTTTTGTGATAAGAATTTGTTAGATTTCACATTTTCTTTGACCAATAAATATATTTCCTCTATTGTATATCTTCAACACCTGAGATTCATTTCTTATATTCTGTTGCTTATGCTTGCATCTTTAGTTTCTGTTCATTTACCCAGTTTTCCCAGTTTCAGAATTCACTTTGTTTGGGTTTTCTTTATTGCCTCCATTTCAATTTTCAAGTCTTTAACTCTTTGTTTTACCTTTTGTTTTTTTCTTGACTTTCTTTAAGGAATTTATTGATTTCTTCTAATTTTTTTTTCAGTTTCTTTAAGGTAATTTTTCATTTTCTCTCTAAGGGCCTCTATCATTTTTAAAAGTTATTTTTAAGGTTGTTTTCTTCTGCTTCATCTTTGTAGGGATGCTTAGGTCTTGCTGTTGTAGAACCACTAGGTCCTTGTGGTGTCATATTGCTCTTTATGTTTTTTAATGTATTCTTATACTTCCAGCTACCCATTTGTGTTGGGGGTAATTATAGGTACAGGAGTTGATATTTTTCTCCAGTTGGTGCAGGTGGTACCTGTGCCTCCAGGAGCCACTAATGTTGCAGGAGATGGTTGGGAGGGTGCTGCTAACTGGCTGCTGGGGCTCTTTTTTCAGTCAATGAAAAATAGAGTCTGTGCCCCTGGGGGTTTCTGATGCATCGGAGGATAGTTGGTGGGGAGTACTGGGAATATTATGGGTTCAGTGGATTTGGGGATAGGGTGGAACTTGTAGGTTACAGGGTCCAGTGGGTGTTGGGAGTGGTGGAACAGCCTGGCCACAGGGTTCTTACTTGCAGACTGGATGCTGGGGCTATGATGAGTGGTGCCTAAAATGACCTCTTAAGAAAGCACAGGAGGTACTGTATGAACTGGTAATTCTTTAGTCTCTTTCCTTGCCAGTCTCCACAGTCACTTTGCTCAAAGTGTATCCTTACCTCTGTGTCTACACATAGGATTCTTTTTCTTTCCAGAAATTGTGTTTTCCACTTTCTACTTTCCACTCCCCCAGCTTAACTGCTCTTCCCACTAAGCTCAGGGAAGACATATATCTTGGAGACGTTTGTGGTCATAATGGGAATGATAGTGTTCGTCTACTCTTGTTTGTTTCCCAGGACTCAGTAATCTTCTTTAAGCTAAATGGTTCGAGCCAAATAGATAAAAGAAAATGTAGGATAAAAATACAGCATCTTTTTTTTTAAGTCACAAAGAAGAAGAAAGCTATGTTGTTTGTAGGAAAAGAAATCCGACTGGAGAGAATCATGTCATACAAGTTAAGCCAGACTCAGAATGACAAATATTGCATGTTTTTCTCAATTGTGGACCCTAGATTTATATATACATAAGTGTACATATGGTATGAAAGTAAAAGCAAAACTTTCCATGGGAATGATAGAGGGGAGAAGGGGATGAAATAGAGTAATAGTCTATGGGGCATGCTTATTGTACATTATATTACATATATATTACATAATATATACATTAATGAAAAGGTCCTTATGAAATACCTCCAGTACAAACACAAATATAAAACAAACAAAAAGGTGATTTGAAGGGTCTCTTTCTTTAGAAGCATTTTCTAACCCCAATTATTAATGTGTAACTTGTCTATTTGCCTAAACTGTTCTGGAGATGGAGTACCTAATTTGCTCAAGGCTTGTCACCCGTGTCTCTTGATTGGCCTTCTACCTCAATTCTAAAAATCCTTACAAATCTATAGTGTTTCTTTAAAAGTGTTAAAAGTGTTTCTTTTTCTTGAGTAAGGTCTCATGTAGTTCAGGCTGGCCTACAACTTGCTATGTGGACAAGGATGACCTTTAACTTCTAATACTCCTACCTCCACATCTCAGGTGCCAGAATTATAGAGGAAGACCACCATACCAAATTTATGGGATAGTGGATATGGAACCATGGGCTTTGAGCATTCTAGGCAAGCATACTTCCTACTGAGCTATAATACAAACCCAAGTGCACCCTCTCAATGTAAAGTGGATCTTGTGACTCTCTCTGCTGTATGCAATGTCATCCTCTTCACCTCAATCAAAATCCTGGTGGTAAAAATACCATAAAGATTCCACCTCAGCATTGTTAAAATTTTCACACTCCCTTGGGGATCTTGTCACAATTAAACTACTACTGAGTTTGTGTTGTAGGACTGGAGAGTGCAGTGAGGCTCAAACTGCTGGGACTCACCCCTACTCTGGACAAAAGGGCTCTCCATGGCCTAAGCTCCTGTACTTTGATTCGCCTCCTGGTCTTCTTTCTCCACTTTGCTCTCTCCATTCCAACTATGTTGACATCCCTGCTGTTCAAAGAAAACATCAAACATGTCTTTGCCCAAGGGCCTGTGCAGTAGTTCTCTTGGTTCCTAAGATATTCTCTGCTAAGTCTCTTGTTTCCCTCATCTCTTTGCTCAGATCTCTCTAGTGAGGCCACTGTTTACAGCTGATATATGACATAACCTGTTCTCTGCTACATCTAATCTTGGAATTCCTTTTATTTTGCTCTTTAATTTTTCTCTAGGACTGATAATATTTTTGATACACATTATAATCAGGGCATATTTGTATTTTTGTCTAGTTTTTGGTTCTAGAAACCTAGGTCCTTGAGGAATTTTTTGATCTGTTGCATTTACTGTTGCTCCACAAGAGTCTAGATTCTAGCCACCATTTTGACATTGTGGCATGGTGTTATTGGCAAAGTTAATAGTCATATTTGAGTTTATAACATAATCTCAATAAATACTCATATTTTAATTCAGTTTACAATTTTGTATGGGGCTGCATGTATTCATAGCTGTATTGGACTGAATGCAGCCAAGTAGGCTGTGAGTTGGATATGCCTGCCATAGACTTTGCTAATACATGCTATTTGAATTTTGAATTAGAAATTAGGATAATATGACAGGAATGTGTGGGTTTCTTTGAGTATCTGCTCTCTTTATTCTGCTTGGTGTTTGGCATTGCTGTATTGCTGTGAGGCATTACCAGGCATATTCCAAAGGCTTTTGTATGTTGTTTCCAAAAAATGCAACAATGTACTTGAAGACATTTTCTATTTACTTGTATCTATAGAATACCCAAATTAAGGCTTTATTTTCTTCTAATCATCTTCAGTGATAACACTGTAGAAAAGAAGTAAAAAAGAATATTTACAACTTCTGCCTCCCATCCTTCCCGTGACTTAGATGGGTAAGGGCTTCTTATGTACTTCATTGTCTAAATTTAGTTGAGCAGTCAGACATGGCTTTTCTGATAGCAGAATTTGACTTCCTTTTAATTTTACTAGTCATCTTATTCTCCTTATCTCTTTATTCTTCACATTCTTCCTACCTTGCTAAGCTTTAATCAGGAATAGCCTGACGTTAGTAGTTTTATATAATGAAGATGACTTCTTTCTTCATGGAATAATAACATCATG